>CM022303.1:304719309-305927162 GCA_011799875.1 Thinopyrum elongatum | reverse complement strand
AAGTGAAGAAATGTATATTTGATATACATGTTATTGATGTGTTCCTTACTAATGCTCGTAGTAGTGCCTGGGTATTTGATACTGGTTCGGTTGCTCATATCTGTAACTCCAAACAGGAGCTGCGGAATAAATGAAGATTGGCTAAGGACAAGGTGACGATGCGTGTCGGGAATGGTTCCAAGGTCGATGACATCGCCGTCGGCACGCTATCTCTACATCTACCTTCGGGATTAGTTTTAGACCTCAATAATTGTTATTTGGTGCCAGCATTGAGCATGAACATTATATCTGGATCTTGTTTATTGCGAGACGGTTATTCATTTAAGTCAGAGAATAATGGTTGTTCTATTTATATGTGTCGGCGTTCTAGGATCGGGGGTACCCAGACCTGCCTGCCTGCGGCCCACGGCATGGCTGCCTTGATGGCCCTGTACGGCCTAGCTGCAACGACTCCAAGACAAGACCCTCGCGAGGGCCCCCTGGGCTCGCGAGGTGGACAACACCAAGACCTCCAAGGGAGCGGCCTCCCCAGGCTGCCTCCCGAGGAGCGGAGATTCCTATGCAGGTACTCAGCCTCACGAGGCTGCGATGACGTGAGCCATGACGAGCATGGCCAGGCGGGCGCCAGCGGGCGCAGAGGATGCAATTTCCCTTTCGGTGCTAAGGGAGCAAGGACAGGCGTAGGTTCCCGAGGAGTCTCCCAAAGGTTTCCATTCTGGTGCCACAAGACCAAGACCACGAGCTCGGCAGGACGGATGTCATCGCCGAGTCCACCGCTGCGTCATGACCAGAGGCTTTGCAGGCGAAGAGCACCTTTCGTCAAGATTAGATGTACTTCTTGTCCCCTTTCAAATTGGCCGTTGTGGGATCCCTTCCCGCCTAAGTTTTGAGGGAAGAGGACCAAGGCCACTATAAATATAGGCTAGCCACCACCGTAGAGAGGGACCGGATCAGATCCACTCCACCACCGAGCTCTCGCGAGGCTGTTCATCCACTGTACTTGTTCATCCTCAGCCTCCTCGTGAGGCCAATCCACCACAAAGCAGGAGTAAGCTTTTACACTACAAGGTGGCCCGAACCTGGGTAAACTGCCATGTTCATCTTCTTCCCCACTCGCGTGCGCTCGATGAGTCTAGGCTGTAGGGTGGCGAGCTTTTGACTTGGGTTGGTTGAGATCTTCGCACATGCCCCAGAGTTCGGACCTTCTTGGGTCTGCGGAGCCCTGAATCCGACATTTGGCGCGCCAGGTAGGTGCGTGTCGAAATCCTCCTTCCGTTCTGTCTCTGCTTCGTCTCCGCTTCGCCGTTCCCATGGCCGACGCACGCCGAGCCTGTGCCGAGCGCCGGGCCGCTCGCATCGCCCAAACGGCACCCGTGGGCCGCTGTGTCCCTCACCGCTTGGCCTCTCCCGCGGCCAACACCACCACTGACCTTGCTGCTCACGAGAAGCAGGATTCGTCGTTGCCACCCTCCATGCAGCGTGATGGCCGCACCGCCACTCCGTCGCCCACTCCCGCCACGGCGTCGTCTTCCCACGTCCGATGCGGGTCGGCAAACACATAGGCTGCACTTCTCATGGCGCGCGAGCTGCTGCACTACCGCCCTGCTAACAACCGCTACGATGATTGGCTTGGCCACATCACCGAGCTCGTCAACGCTGCCGGTGAGGTCCCTGCACCGTCCCGCTCTCTTCGTCCCCCGCCATCCCAGGCAGGCGACGTGGCCCACGGTGCGCCTCCTCCTCCTCCTATTCGTGGTGCCGACCCAGAGCCCAGGCGTGATGCCCCCAGCGTGACCTGCCACGTGGAGCGTCGGCGCGCGATGCGGTGAGCTGCCAGGTGGTGCAGCGGCCGCAAGCTGATGCACGCCTGCTCCCAGCGCCAGCACCAAGACCACGCACCGCCGGAGGCTATGGCGCGTGGGCGTCAAGACCGAGCTCACCCCTTGCACGCTGCGCCCGTGAGCGCGGCGGGCTGCCGCGCCTTCACCCCGGAGCTGCGCAAGTTCAAGCCAGACCTGCCTCCATGCTACGATGGCACACCTGACCCTGCGGAGTTCCTCCAGCTCTACTCGCTAAGCATTGAAGCGGCAAACTGTGACGACAAGGTCATGGCAAACTGGTTCCCCATGGCCCTCAAGGATGACACGCGCTCCTGGCTCCTGCACCTCCCGGAGGGATCGATCTCCTCCTGGGATGAGCTCCGCGAGCGTTTCATCGCCAACTTCCAGGGCACCCGTGACCGCGCCCCTGTGGTGGGCGACCTGTGGCGCATGAAGCAATAGCCGGGCGAGACCCTGCACAAGTACATACAGCGCTTCACGAATGTTCGCCTCAAGATACCGAAGGCTTCGGACGAGGCCATCATCTCGGCGTTCACTAATGGCGTCCGGGAGGTCAAGAGCTCCTGAGAAGCTCACCCTCGCGATGAAGGAACCACCGTGGACCGCAACCTCGCCAAGCTAAGTTATCCTACATACGCTAGCATGAGCCTCACCGCTAACGTTTTATTCTTTCGCGACCTCGCTCAGGCAAGGGACCCCCTCTTTAATCTTTCGACAGCCGCTTGAGTGCCAAAGGGGACCTCCTGAGCATCGCGCCTCAAGAGCTCTTACTGGACCACGGGTCACTCACCTCCTGGCCTTGCACATGGCATCGCGACTTGGCATACCAGCGACGGCTGAAGCTCACATGGGGACTGGGTCCTGTCGACATAGAGCAACACGCTATCGCAAGACCAAAAAGGGGACCGGTGCCCAAGCGAGAAACACGAGCTTAACCAAGAGCGTGGACTGGAAACAATAATATAAAGGTGCAAGCGCCATGATTCTTACACACCCACGGGGCTCTTCATGGTTTTGATGTAGGAAAGGAAACAAAATAAAAGGCCTCCCGAGGGCCGCAACTCAGGAGGCGCCAGCTCTGGCGTCATGGCGCCTAGTCGGTGTCATCCCCCTCCTAGATCCAGGCACGGCAGCACGGCGGCTCGTCGTAATCGTCATCGCTTGAGCTTGACCCGGAGGAGGCACCACTGCTGCTGGAGGTGCAGCGGCCAAGGGCAAGTTCACCGCCAAGGGCTTCGCCACCACTGTTGCCGCCCCTAGGGCAGCACTCCAGGCGTTCGCCGTCTTCGCCAAAGACCTTGAAGAAGAGCATCGACGCCCCATCGTACTTAAAATGAAGGGCGTGCCTCCCTTCCGAGCCACAGACACGGGCGATCGTTCCCCATCCCTGGGTCATGTAGACATCGCCGGAGAAGGTGGCCTCGACCTCCGCCTATGAGGACTGGTTGCAACAGCCGTCGTGCTGTAGCCACAGCTCGACGGGTCCCCACGCTGGCAACTCCTCTGTCAAGGCGCGTGGGAGGCGGATCCAGTTGCGCGGTGGCATCGTCACCCACACCACAAACTCGCGGGATGTGCCGTCAGCATGGGCCTGTGGGCAAGGTGGTCGGACGGCCGTCGCCTGCCTCCCTCCTCGGCCTCGTCCGCCGCAGTTTCCGTGGCCATCCCCGTGGGAAGGACCCTGCGCGCGAACGCTTGAGCCGGCATGGACCCCCGGCGGGGCGTGCTCGTATCGGGGAAGGGTAGCCGTGGGCGCTGCGGTGGCCTTGCATGGGCGGCCGAGCCCACTTTTCGGCGGAAGCGGCTCCGGTTCCTCCCGTGGAGCCTTCCCCTTCTCGGCGGCAGAGAACCTCCTCACCGGTGCCATGGATTCCGCTACAAGAGTGCGGAATGGGAAAGCAAGGAGATGAAGATGGGCCAGGGGGCTCCGCCCCCCTCGCCCCTTTATAGGAGAAAGAAGGCTAACCGGCGCCCTTCCATGTTCCGAGTAATGATGGCCATGCGATGCGCGCCAGTCTTTTTTCAGCCTGGGACAGTTGCCGAGGTGACATGGGGGAGCGGAGGCATCCGCGTCCCGTCAAGTGCCACGCGTCAAGCCTGGCCCGCAGGCGATTGGGGCCCGCGACGCTCCGACCTCTCTCTTTGGCTTCGCCTCGAAGCCAGCCAGAGCGCGCCTTGGGCGCGGGGGCTACTGTCGGTGTTCTGGGATCAGGGGTACCCAGACCTGCCTGCCTGCGGCCCACGGCGTGGCTACCTCGACGGCCCTGTACGGCCCAGCTGCGACGACTCCAAGACAAGACCCTCGCGAGGGCCCCATGGCCTCGCGAGGCGGACAGCACCAAGACCTGCAAGGGAGCGGCCTCCCCGGGCTGCCTCCCGAGGAGCAGAGATTCCTATGCAGGTACTCAGCCTCACGAGGCTGTGATGATGTGAGCCGTGACGACCATTAGCCAGACGGGCGCCATCGGGCGTGGAGGAGGTAGTTTCCCTTTCGGTGCTAAGGGAGCAAGGACAGGCGTAGTTTCCCGAGGAGTCTCCCAAAGGTTTCCATTCCGGTGCCACAAGACCAAGACCACGAGCTCGGCAGGACGGGTGTCATCGTCGAGCCCACCGCTGCGTCACGACCAGAGGCTTTGCAGGCGAAGAGCACCTTTTGTCAGGATTAGATGTACTTATTGTCCCCTTTCAAATTGGCCGTTGTGGGATCCCTTCCCGCCTAAGTTTTGAGGGAAGAGGACCAAGGACACTATAAATATAGGCTAGCCACCACCGTAGAGAGGGACTGGATTAGATCCACTCCACCACCGAGCCCTCGCGAGGCTGTTCATCCACTGTACTTGTTCATCCTCAGCCTCCTCGTGAGGCCAATCCACCACAAAGCAGGAGTAGGGTTTTACACCGCAAGGTGGCCCGAACCTAGGTAAACTGCTGTGTTCATCTTCTTCCCCGCTCGCGTGCGCTCGACGAGTCTAGGCTGTAGGGTGGCGAGCTTGAAACTTGGGTTGGTTAAGGTCTTCGCACACGCCCCTGAGTTCAAACCTTCTTGGGTCTGCGGAGCTCTGAATCCGGTAATATGAGTAATATCTTTTATGGACATGCACCTTTGATGAATGGTCTATTCTTGTTGAATCTCGATCCTAGTGATACAGATATTCATAATATTGATGCCAAAAGATGCAAAGTTGATAATGATAGTGTAACTGTCGGTGCAACGAACATCCGTGTTCGTTGACCGGACTCATAAATAGGCGTACTAATGGTCGTACATCCAACACTAACATGTAATGAAAGGCCGAGCCAGATAAGCCGCTCTACATGAGATCAAGGAGAGCATTAAGAAGGACAAGGCAGCAAGATATCACCTTGGGAAGGCCTCCTTGCCGGGCAGGAGAGCCCGGCCAAGTCGAGACTGCCCCGAAGGCAAGTCCAGAATTGCCCCGGCAAGCCTGCCGGGGAGGCCAAGACCAAACCCCCGCCAAGAACACCACCGCTCCACCGCACCACGACGCCAGTCACCTATCGATGCAGTGTTGAGCACCCCAGGCAATTAAGTGGCACTCACTAAGCACGTGGCAGCCTGCTGGAAGACAGATCACACCCATTTGACACCCGCCCAGAGGCGTGTCAAGATGATATGCAGAAGATGGTTAAGCAGCGATATAAGCTTGTCGGGGATGCACCCCCACACGCCACCTAAGGTAGCATTTATGACATTTTGTCCTAAGTGCCAGAGTTAGGTATGATAGCACTGTTGGCTATCTAATCACAAGATAATGTCTGTTTTGCCACTGTGGTTACCTCTTGAGCTATAAAAGGAGGTCCAAGGCAACCTAAAGAGGGATTCGGACCCTCACATACTTTTACTTGCGTAGCAGCTCTCCCCGAGGTCACTTTGCCGGGCTTGAGCGCTGCGTTTGTCTTCATTTTCCTCCATCCAATCCACCAAAGTAGGAGTAGGGTTTTACGCTTCCCAGCGGCCCAAACCTGTGTAAAAACCACCAGAGTCTCATCGTCGCACTGCCTCATGGCCTCCGCTCTTTGTGCAACGTGATCTCCCCCCTGCCGAACCACAAGGGGCCCGTGGCCCCATAGGTGATCGTGTCCACCCGCGACATCTTTGGCGCACCAGGTAGGGGAGGGCTTGCGTAAATATATCCAGAGGTTCAGTCGAGTGCACCGTAACATCCCAGAGATACACCCAGCAGCCGTGATTTCCGCGTTCCATTCGAACATGCGCAACAGGAGGATGCGAGCCAAAATGAATGTCCGGCTGCCCAAGACCATCAACGAGTTGTATACCTTGGCAGATAAGTGTGCTCGGGCTGAAGAAGGAAGGCGACTCCCCGGAGAGGAGGCTGGCGTCGAGATTGATTGAGATGATGATGACGAGGCCACCAACCCGAAGAGGAGAAGCCGAAGGCGCAATAGGAAATGCAAAGAGAAAACAGTATTGGCCGTTGAGAGCTCTGGTGATCTCAGTGTCGGCAAGAAGGCCAAAACCGAGATCCCCGGAAAGGGAGTTGCCACGTGCGCTGATTGCCGGGAGGCCGCGGCAGCAGAGAAAGCCGGGAAATCCGACGGGCCATACTGCAAAATCCACCGCACCAAAGGTAATGACCTCCAAGAGTGCCACCAAGTTGAGCAGCTTGTTAAGAAACAAAAGGCTGAATACGAGAAGCGTGACAGGGAGAGAGACCAAGAGGGAGCTGGCGGAAAAGGCCGTGGTGGTAGACGGGGTCGCCGTGGCAAGGCCCCGTAGCAAAAGGAAAAACCTGCTAGAGGCCGTGAAAAGAAAGAAGGAGATGATGGGAGTGATGATGAAGACGAGGAAGAAACTAGTGAGCAAGCATTCCAGAAGGCAACCGAAGCCATGTGTATTGATGGGGATGCATCTTTGCACTCCTCTCATCGCTGGCTCAAGCAGTGGGTGCGTGAGGTCAATGCTGTGGTGCCAGCTGTAGACTCCCAAAGGCCACTTAAATGGTCCCGCACGCCTATCATCTTTGACGAAGAGGATCACCCCGACCGCACCACCGTGGTTGGGTGTTTGCCGTTGTTGGTTTCTTCGACAATCCACAACCTCAAAGTAACAAAGATGCTAGTTGACAGTGGGGCTGGGCTAAATTTAATCTCCCCTAGAGTGGTTGGCAAGCTGCAGATCCCTAACGAGGAGCTCAAGGCTATGGGCACGTTCCAAGGAGTCAACCCCGGCAGGAGCCGACCTAAGGGGAAGGTTACATTGCCCGTGACATTTGGCGGGGAACTGAATTATCAGACTAAGAGAGTCATATTTGACGTCGTTGAGCTTCCTTTGCCCTACAATGGAATTCTTGGTCGCCCAGCTCTGGCAAAATTCATGGCAGCATCCCATTATGCCTACAACACCTTGAAGATGCCAGGGCCGATGGGCATCATTTCCATCCTGTCAGATAAGAAAGATGCAATTATATGTGTGGACTAGATGTATCGAGATGCGGTAGCAGCTGAGGCCACAGAAACCCCAG
This sequence comes from Thinopyrum elongatum, assembly GCA_011799875.1. Classification (NCBI taxonomy): domain Eukaryota; kingdom Viridiplantae; phylum Streptophyta; class Magnoliopsida; order Poales; family Poaceae; genus Thinopyrum; species Thinopyrum elongatum. Next base: position 305,919,817 of record CM022303.1, on the reverse strand, counting down.
CTCCCGCCAAGGAAACAAAGAAGGGAAGAAGGCTAGCAGAGATGTCGGCAAGGACTCCGGGAAGCGCGCCTCTCCGGAGTGCGCTGCGCCTGTTGACGACCTACCGGAGAGTTCCACTAGCAAAAGACCCAAGGTTGCTTCACCTACTATGAAAAAGGTCCCAGTGAGGCAGGATGGCGTGGACGGTACATTCACCATCAGCGCCACCCTTGATGACAAATAGGAAAGCGCGTGCTCGTTGCCTTCCTGTGGGCGAATGTCGATGTGTTTGCTTGGCAACCATCTGACATCCCCGGTGTTTCCAGGGAGGTAATCGAGCACCACCTTGTTGTCTGCCCTCACGCTCGGCCCGTCAAGTAGAAGGTCAGAAAGCAGGCTTTGGAACGACAGTAGTTCATTGCCGAGGAGATCAAGAAACTTGAAGCAGCCGGTTTGGTCAGAGGGGTACTGCACCCAACTTGGTTAGCAAACCAAGTGGTAGTGCGCAAGGCAAACGGGAAATGGAGGCTCTGCATTGATTTCACAGACTTGAACAAAGCATGTCCAAAAGACCCTTTCCCCTTGCCGCACATTGATCAAATTGTTGATTCCACTTCCGGGTGTGATTTGCTTTCCTTTTTGGATGCATACTCCGGGTACCATCAGATATTCATGGCCAAGGAAGATGAAGAGAAAACCGTGTTCATAACTCCAAGTGGCACGTACTGCTTTGTGCGTATGCCTTTCGGGTTAAAGAGCGCCTGATCCACTTTTGCGAGGGCAGTGCAGATTGGTTTCGAACCCCAGCTGCACAGAAACATGGAAGCTTATATGGATGACATAGTGGTCAAAACCAAGGACATATCAACACTCATTCAAGACTTGGAAGAGACCTTTGCAAACCTGCGCAAGATCAATTTGAAGCTAAACCCCGAGAAATGTGTGTTTGGTGTCCCATCTGGCAAGCTCCTTGGTTTCTTTGTGTCCCAACGGGGAATAGAGGCCAATCCCGACATGATCAAAGCAATTGAGCAATTACAAGCACCCAAGACGGTCAAGGTCGTAAGGCATTTGGCTGGATGCTGTCGGTGTTCTGGGAACCAGGGTACCCAGACTTGCTTGCCTGCGGCCCATGGCGTGGCTTCATCGACGGCCTGATACGGCCCATCTACAAGACTACCAAGACAAGACCCTCGTGAGGGGCCAAGCCTCGCGAGGCAGACGACGCCAAGACCTCCCGAGGGAGCGGCCTCCTGATATGTCTCCATCGTATCTATAATTTTTGATTGTTGCATGCCAATATTATACAACTTTTATGCACTTTTGGCAACATTTTATATGATTTATTTGGACTAACCTATTGATCCAGTGCCCAGTGCCAGTTCCTGTTTGTTGCATGTTTTTTTTGTTTCGTAGAAAATCCATATCAAACGAAGTCCAAATGCAATAAAATTTTACGAAGAATTATTTTGGAATATTTGTGATTTTTGGGAGTTGGAATCATCAGAAGAGGGGGCCCACAGTGACCACAACCCACCAGGGCGCGCCTGGCGACCCAGGCGCGCCCAGGTGTCTTATGCCCACCTCGTACGTCGGTTGGAGCTCTACTTCGGGCGCAAGGAAGTTTATATCCGGAAAAAAATCGTGTTAAAATTTCAGCGCAATTGTAGTAACGGATCTCCAGGAATATAAGAAACGGTTTTCAGCCAGATCTGGGGAACGTGAAACAGAAGAGAACAGAGAGGGAGATCCAATCTCGGAGGGGCTCCCGCCCCTCCGCCGCCATGGAGGCCATGGACCAGAGGGGGAACTCTCCTCCCATCTAGGGGGGAGGCCAAGGAAGAAGAAGAAGGAGGGGGGCTCTCTCCCCCTCTCTCCCGGTAGCGCCGGAGTGCCGCCGGGGCAAGGATCGTGACGGCGGTCTACATCAACAATCTTGGTACCGTCAACACCAACTTTCTCCCCCTCTATGCAGCGGCGTAACATCCCTTCTCCCCGCTATAATCTCTACTTAAACATGGTGCTCAACTCCATATATTAGTTCCCAATGATATTTGGCTATCCTATGATGTTTGAGTAGATCCGTTTTGTCCTGTGGGTTAATCGTGATCTTGGTTGGTATGATTGTATATTTTATTTATGGTGCTGTCCTACAGTGCCCTCCGTCTCGCGCAAACATGAGGGATCCCCACTGTAGGGTGTTGCAATACGTTCATGATTCGCTTATGGTGGGTTGCAAGAGTGACAAAAGCTTAAACCCGAGTAGGTGGGTTGTGGCGTATGGGAGTAAAGAGGACTTGATACTTAATGCTATGGTTGGGTTTCACGATCTTAATGATCTTTAGTAGTTGCGGATGCTTGCTAGAGTTGCAATCATAAGTGTATATGATCCAAGTAGAGAAAGTATGTTAGCTCATGCCTCTCCCTCATATAAAATTGCAAGAATGATTACCGGTACTTGTTATCGATTGCCTAGGGACAAATGACTTTCTTGTTGACAAAAGCTATCCACTTTTATTATCTTGCAATTTATTCGTAGTTTTATTCTTGCAAAGTACTCATAGTTTTATTCTTGCAAAATAGTTTCATACTTGTTTTAGGTAAAGCAAATGTCAAGTGTGTGTAGAGTTGTATCGGTGGTCGATAGAACTTGAGGGAATATTTGTTCTGCCTTTAGCTCCTCATTGGGTTCGACACTCTTATTTATCGAAGAAGGCTACAAACGATCCCCTATACTTGTGGGTTATCAAGACCTTTTTTCTGGCGCCGTTGCCGGGGAGCAATAGCATTGGGTGAATATTCTAGTGTGTGCTTGTTTGCTTTATCACTAAGTAGTTTTTATTTTGTGCTCTTGTTTTCTATCTCTAGTTATGGGTAGGAAATGCAAAATACCAAAAAAATTAGTTGTACCCGCTAAACCAATGGTTGAAGAACCACCCAAAATCTATCATACTACTGAAGCTTTCTACTTGGATCATCTTCGATCCATTTGTGCTCGTGCTGAAAACCCAACTAGCTTAGTTGAGGGAAAATCATTAAATGAGCATGCTTATTATGTGCGACATCGCTTATCTCAAAAGGGAAACTTTTATGGCATCATATTAATAGTTTGTATTGCTATGCTTTGAATTTATGTGAAATACATGATTTTACTTGTTGTTCTGAAGACCCTAAAAAAACACCTTCCCTTCCAATGTGAGTTTAAGGATAATGGAATCGTATCTTCTTATGCCAAAGGTGTTTATAATTACTATGATGTTGAACAAATTAAAGAATTTGTTGCTTTTAAGGGTGCTTATGAAATTGCTTCTTTGATTGAAAAGTATGATGCTACTCTTGAGTACTTCTCCGCTGTCCAAGAATAGACTAACATTTTGCAGGAGTCTATGGAAGAAGAAATTGATGAAACTGTGAGCTCATTGGATGAAAAAGATGATGAGGAGAGCGAAAAACAAAAGGAGGAAGATCGGATTAGCTACTCATGCCCACCTTCTAATGAGAGTAACTCTTCAACTCATACATTGTTTAATTTCCCTTCGTGCTTACCGAAGGATGAATGCTATGATAATTGCTATGATCCCGTTGATTCTTTTGAAATATCCCTTTTTGATGAACTTGATGATTGCTATGCTTGTGGCCAAGATGCCAATATGAATGATGCTTATGGAGATGAACTTGCTATAGTTCCTTATGTTAAGAATGAAATTGTTGCTATTGCACCCACACATGATAGTCCTACTATCTTTTTGAATTCTCCAAACTACACTATATCGGAGAAGTTTGCACTTATTAAAGATTATATTGATGGGTTGCGTTTTGCTACTACACATGATGATTTTGATGAATATAATATGCATGTGCTTGCTGCTCCTACTTGCAATTATTATGAGAGAGGAACTACATCTCCGGCTCTCTATGTTTCCAACACAAAAAAATTGCAAGAAACTGCTTATGCTATGTATTGGTCTTTACTTGATGTTCATGAATTGTTCTTGTATGACATGCCGATGCATAGGAAGAGAGTTAGACTTCGTCATTGCATGATATATGTTTCTTTGTGCTCACTACTAAATGCCAAATCATTGCTAATTAAAATTGGCTTTGATATACCTTGGGATCCGGGTGGATCCATTACTTGAGCACTTTATGCCTAGCTTAATGGCTTTAAAGAAAGCGCTGCCAGGGAGACAACCCGGAAGTTTTAGAGAGTCATTTATTTCTGTTGAGTGCTTTTATAAAGTTTAAAAACAAAAAAATATAGAGGGGAACCTTAAAAACTTTTTCACAAATGAGAAGCGATTGAAAGGTGATGCATTGGAAAAGAAATGGTCGACCTTGAACACTTGTGTTCATGCTCTTGGAAACAATGTAGATTTTTTCATGAATATTATCACAAAAATAATTATCCCCTTGTACAAATCCATTGTATTATAAAAATAATGTGCCAAGATTTGCCTTTAGGATGATTAGATTGCTTGTTGGTATGTGCGGTGCAGAAACAGAAACTTTGGCTGTAGTGCACGATTTTACATTTTTTACTGGAATGTCAAAAGCTTCTGAAACTTTTTGCACAGTCTTTCTATATAATTTTTTTATTTTTTCCTAATTTTTAAGAATTTTTGGAGTACCAGAAGTATGGTAGGTGTTCATATTTCTACAGACTTTCCTGTTCAAGACAGATTCTGTTTTTTGATGCATTGTTTTGCTTGTTTTGATGAAACTATTGATTTTTATCGGTGGTATAAGCCATGGAAAAATTATAATACAGTAGCTACAATGTAAAAATAAAATATGAATTGGTTTTCAACAGTACTTAGAGTAGTGATTTGCATTATTATACTAACGGATCTTACCGAGGTTTCTGTTGAGTTTTGTGTGGATGAAGTGATCAAAGATCGAGGAGGTCTCGATGTGAGGAGAAGGAGGAGAGACAAGAGCTCAAGCTTGGGGATGCCCAAGGCACCCCAAGTAAATATTCAAGGAGACTCAAGCGTCTAAGCTTGGGGATGCCCCGGAAGGCATCCCATCTTTCTTCTACAAGTATCGGTATGTTTTCGTCTTCGTTTCATTCATGTGATATGTGTGAATCTTGGAGCGTCTTTTGTGTTTATTTTTCATTTTTATTTTATGCACCATGCTGGTATGAGATAGTCCATGGTTGATTTATAGAATACTCATTGCACTTCACTTATATCTTTTGAGTGTGGCTTTATAGAATGCTTCGTGTGCTTCACTTATATCATTTGAAGTTTGGATTGCCTGTTTCTCTTCACATAGAAAACCGTTATTTGTAGAATGCTATTTTGCTTCACTTATATTTATTAGAGCATGATCTTTTGTAGAAAGAATTAAACTCTCATGCTTCACTTATATCTATTTAGAGAGTCAACCGGAATTGGTCAATTGCATGGTTAGTCATAAAATCCTACATAAAACCTATGGATCACTGAATATGATATGTTTGATTCCTTGCAATAGTTTTGCGATATAGAGATGGAATATGTGGGAGGTACTAGTGGATGGTTATGTTTAGTAAGAATATTGGTGTTAAGGTTTGTGATTCCCGAAGCATGCACGTATAGTCTCCCGTTATGCCAGGAAGTTGGAGCACAATTTATCCTTGATTGTCTATCTTTGTGTGAAGGTCGGGGGCGCACGATGGTTAACTCCTACCAACCTCCCCCCTAGGGGCATGCGTAGTAGTACTTTGCTTCGAGGGCTAATAAACTTTTGCAATAAGTATATGAGTTCTTTATGACTAATGTGAGTCCATGGATTATACACACTCTTACCTTTCCGCAATTTGCTAGCCTCTACGGTACCGTGCATTGCCCTTTCTCACCTCGAGAGTCGGTGCAAACTTCGCCGGTGCATCCAAACCCCGTGATATGATACGCTCTATCACACATAAGCCTTATTATATCTTCCTCAAAACAGCCACCATACCTACCTATTATGGCCTTTCCATAGTCATTCCGAGATATATTGCCATGCAACTTCCACCTCTTCCGTTTTGATGACTTGAGCATTCATTGTCATATTGCTTTGCATGATCATATAGCTGACATAGTGTTTGTGGCTCAGCCACCGTTCATTGTTTTTTTATACATGTTACGCTAGATCATTGCACATCCTGGTATACTGCCAGAGGCATTCATATAGAGTCATATTTTGTCATAGGTATCGAATTGTAATTTTTATTTCTTTTGAGTTATAAGTAAATAGAAGTGTGATGATCATCATTATTCATTTTTAGAGCATTGCCCCAGTGAGGAAAGGATGATGGCGACTATGATTCCCCAACAAGTCGGGATGAGACTCCGGACAATGAGAGAAAAGAAAAGAAAGAAAAATAATAAAAAAAGAAAAAAAGAGAAAAAAAGAAAAAGAAAAAAAGAAAAAGAAAAAAAGAAAAAAAAACAAAGAGAGAAGGGGCATGCTAGTTCCACACTTGTGCTTCAAAGTAGCACCATGTTTTTCATATGGAGAGTCTCCTATGTTGTCACTTTCATATACTAGTGGAAATTTTATTATAGGATTAGATGCACACGCACTTAGTTTTCATGTTGAGCTTTCATACACTTATAGCTCTTAGTGCATTTGTTGCATGGCAATCCCTACTCCTCACGTTGATATCAACTGATGGGCATCTCCATAGCCCGTTGGTTAGCCGCGTCGATGTGAAACTTTCTTACTTTTTTGTCTTCTCTATATTTACCCCTATCATTATACTCTATTCCACCCATAGTGCTATATCCATGGCTTGCGCTCATGTATTGCGTGAAGGTTGAAAAAGCTGAAGCGCGTTAAAAAATATGAACCAATTGCTTGGCTGACACCGGGGCAGTACATGATTTATTCTTTGTGTTAAGAAGACAGAGCATGACAAGACTATATGATTTTGTAGGGATAGCTTTCTTTAACATTGATATTTTGGAAGACATGATTGTTTGTTGGGATGCCTGAGTATTGATGTCCTTATGTCAAATTATAGACTATTGCTTTGAATCACTTATGTCTTAATATTCATGCCATGACTAGACATATGATCAATTTATGCTAGGTAGCATTCCACATCAAAAATTACCTTTTTTATCATTTACCTACTCGAGGACGAGCAGGAATTAAGCTTGGGGATGCTGATACATCTCCGTCATATCTATAATTTTTGATTGTTTCATGCCAATATTATACAACTTTTATACACTTTTGGCAACATTTTATATGATTTATTTGAACTAACCTATTGATCCAGTGCCCAGTGCCAAATCCTGTTTGTTGCATGTTTTTTGTTTCATAGAAAATCCATATCAAACGAAGTCCAAATGCAATAAAATTTTACGGAGAATTATTTTGGAATATTTGTGATTTTTGTGAGTGGGAATCATCAGAAGAGGGGGCCCACAGTGACCACAACCCACCAGGGCGCGCCTGGGGACCCAGGCGCGCCCAGGTGTCTTATGCCCACCTCGTACGTCGGTTGGAGCTCTACTTCGGGCGCAAGGAAGCTTATATCCGGAAAAAAATCGTGTTAAAATTTCAGCGCAATCGGAGTTACGGATCTCCGGGAATATAAGAAACGATTTTGAGCCAGATCTGGGGAACCCGAAACAGAAGAGAACAGAGAGGGAGATCCAATCTCGGAGGGGCTCCCGCCCCTCCACCGCCATGGAGGCCATAGACCAGAGGGGGAACTCTCCTCCCATCTAGGGGGAGGCCAAGGAAGAAGAAGAAGAAGGAGGGGGGCTCTCTCCCCCTCTCTCCCGGTGGCGCCGGAGTGCCGCCGGGGCAAGGATCGTGACGGCGATCTACATCAACAATCTTGCTACCGTCAACACCAACTCTCTCCCCCTCTATGCAGCGGTGTAACATCCCTTCTCCCTGCTGTAATCTCTACTTAAACATGGTGCTCAACTCCATATATTAGTTCCCAATGATATTTGGCTATCCTATGATGTTTGAGTAGATCTGTTTTGTCCTGTGGTTAATCATGATCTTGATTGGTATGATTGTATATTTTATTTATGGTGCCATCCTATGGTGCCCTCCGTCTCGCGTAAACATGAGGGATCCCCGCTGTAGGATGTTGCAATACGTTCATGATTCACTTATGGTGGGTTGCGAGAGTGACAGAAGCTTAAACCCGAGTAGGTGGGTTGTGGCATATGGGAGTAAAGAGGACTTGATACTTAATGCTATGGTTAGGTTTCACGACCTTAATGATCTTTAGTAGTTGCGGATACTTGCTAGAGTTCCAATCATAAGTGCATATGATCCTAGTAGAGAAAGTATGTTAGCTCATGCCTCTCCCTCATATAAAGTTGCAAGAATGATTACCGGCACTTGTTATCGATTTCCTAGGGACAAATGACTTTCTTGTTGACAAAAGCTATACACTTTTATTATCTTGCAATTTATTCATAGTTTTATTCTCGCAAAGTACTCGTAGTTTTATTCTCGCAAAATAGTTTCATACTTGTTTTAGGTAAAGCAAACATCAAGTGTGCGTAGAGTTGTATCGGTGGTCGATAGAACTTGAGGGAATATTTTTTCTGCCTTTAGCTCCTCGTTGGGTTCGACACTCTTATTTATCGAAGAAGGCTACAAACGATCCCCTATACTTGTGGGTTATCACCTCCCCAGGCTGCCTCCTGAGGAGTGGAGATTCCTATGCAGGTGCCCAAACCTCATGAGGTTGCGGTGACGCAAGCCAAGACGACCAAGGCCAGGCGGGCGCCAGCGGGCGCAGAGGATACAGTTTCCTCTTTGGTCCTAAGGAGGCAAGCGCAGGCGTGGGTTCCCGAGGACTCAGGCAAAGGTTTCCATTCCTGTGCAACGAGACCAAGACCACCAGGACGGTAGGACGGATGTCATCACCGAGCCCACCGCAGCATCATGCCAGAAGCTTTGCAGGCGAAGACCACCTTTCGTCAGGATAAGATGTACTACTTTTCCCCTTTCAAATTGGCCGTTGTGGAATCCCTTCCCGCCTATGTTTTGGGAAGAGGACCAAGGCCACTATAAATATAGGCTAGCCACCACCGTAGAGCAGGACGAACCCCCCGGGTTCGGATCCTTTCCACCCTCACCAGAGCAGACCTCGCGAGGTTGTTCATCCCTTCTACTTGTTCATCCTCAGGCCCTCATGAGGCAAATCCACCACAAAGTAGGAGTAGGGTCTTACACCGCAAGGTGGCCCAAACCTGGGTAAACTGCCGTGTTCATCTTCTTCCTTGTTCCTCAAGCTAGGCCGTAGGGCGACGAGCTGGTCGGCTAGATAGGTTGAGTTCTTCGCACACGCCCCAGAGTTCGAACCTTTCTTGGGTCCGCAGAGCGCTGAATCCGACATTTGGCGCGCTAGGTAGGGGCGTGTCGAAGCCTCTCTTCCACCGTTCGGTCCGCCGCCGTTCCGTCGTTCCTATGGCCGATGCTCGCTGTGTCCGTGCCGAGCGCCGGGCCGCTCGCGTCGCCCAGACGGCTCCCACGGGCAACGGCGCTCCTCGCCGCTCTGCCTCCCCGGTGCCTAACGCCGCCACCGACCCTGCTGCTCGTGAATAGTAGGACTCGTCGCTGCCACCGTCTGTGCGGCGCGACGGCCGCACCGCGACCCCATCACCAACTCCGGCCGCGGCCCGGCTGCTCATGTTCGTCGCGGGCCAGTGAACGCACAGGCTGCACTGCTCATGGCGCATGAGCTTCTGCGCTATCGTCCGGCCAACGACCTCTACGACGACTGGCTCGCCCGCATCGCCGAGCTCGTCAACGCCGCCGGTGAGGCCCCTGCACCATCCCATTCGCCTCATCCTCCACCGTCCCTGGCGGGCGACGTGGCTCACGGCGCACCTTCCCCTCCTCCTCTACACGGCTCGGACCCCGAGCCCAGGCGTGAGGCACCCCAGCGCGACCCGCCGCGCAGAGCGCTGGCGCGCGATGAAGAAAGCTGCCAGGTGGTGCAGCGGCCCCAAGGAGAGGCGCGCGCACTCCCAGCGCCGCCGCGACAAGACCGCGCAATGCTAGAGGCGGTGGCACACGGGCGCCAAGACCAAGCTCCTCCCATGCGACCGGCCCCTGTGAGTGCAGCAGGCTACTGTGCTTTCACCCCGGAGCTGCGCCATGTCATCTGGCCCGGCAAGTTCAAGCCAGATCTGCCTCCACGCTACGACGACACCCCCGACCCCGCTGAGTTCCTCCAGCTCTATGAGCTGAGCATCAAGGCGGCAAACGGCAACGAGAAGGTCATGGCGAACTGGTTCCCCATGGCCCTCAAGGACGGCGCACGCTCTTGGCTCCTGAACCTCCCGGTGGGCTCGATCTCCTCCTGGGACGAGCTCCGCGAGCGCTTCATCGCCAACTTCGAGGGCACTCGCGACCGTGCTCCTGCAGCAGGCGACCTGCGGCGCATAAAGCAGCAGCCGGGCGAGACATTGCACAAGTACATACAGCGCTTCACAAACGTTCGCCTCAAGATCCCGAAGGTGTCGGATGAGGCCATCATTTCGGCGTTCTCCGAGGGTGTCCGGGATGTCAAGATGAAGGAGGAGCTCGCCATACATGAGGACTTGTGCTCGGCTCTAGAGATGTTCAACATGGCCGCCAGGTGCGCGAGGGCAGAGGAAGGTCGCCTCTCCCTGCTGGAGCTTCCGGAGGTCGATCCTGAAGACAAGAAGGGCAATGCTAAGGAGGTAAAGCGCAAGGGGTCCGCTGTGCTTGCGGCTGAACCCGAGATGAAGCGCGGCTGTGACCACGCCGAATCCTCTAGGGGCAGCTGCCCGTTTTTCGTCTTCCACAACGTCCACAGCCACAACACCAATGACTGCCAGGAGCTCAGGGCAATCCGTGACGGGCGCCTTGGCCGCCATCCCGAGCGCAACGACCGTGGCTACAGCCGCGGAGGAGGCCGCGGTGGAGGCCGCTAGGACAACCGCGACCCCCGCCAGGACTGGCGTGATCAACCTCATGAGGACCGCTGGCAGCGCCAGCCTCACGACGGCCCCTGTCGTGACCAGCCCCACGAGGACCGTCCTTAGGGCAATGCTGGCCTTCCTCTGCTGCCGCTGCCTCCAAAGAGAAACGACGACAACTGCCAAGATGATGGGGCTGGGGGCTTCCAGGAGCCACGCACGATCGCTTGCATCCTGGGTGGTGCTCAGGCCCCCGCCTCTCATCGCATCTTCAAGCAGTTCGCTCATGAGGTGAACGCGGCCCTTCCCAAGCTTGAGGCATCGCGTCCCCTCAGGTGGTCCAAGTACGCCATCACCTTCGACTCTACAGACTAGCTCAAGTGCTCAGCCGCCGCTGGCGCGCTCCCGATGCTCTGCGCACCAACCATCAGCAACGTCCTCGTCACCAAAACCCTCATCAATGGTGGCACGGGGCTTGATGTTCTTTCCATCAAGACATTCAAGACGCTCCAAGTGCCCTACGATCAGCTTCTGCCCACCAAGCCCTTCTCAGGGGTGACCGATGGCTCCACCGTCCCCATAGGGCAGATTCGCCTACCTGTCACCTTCAGCAAGCGCAACAACTACCACACCGAGCTCATCGACTTCGACGGTGCCCACATTCACCTCCTGTACAATGCCATCCTCGGGTATCCGGCCCTCGCCAAGTTCATGGCGGCAACTCACCATGGCTACAACATCCTCAAGATGCCAGGAAGTGGTGGTGTCATCACAGTCGCTTGCGACGAAAAGGATGCGGTGTGCTCCCTCGAGCGCGCCTACCAAGCTGCGGCGGTCGAGAACTCAGATGGTGAGGGTGCCCCCCAGACCTTCGAAGCCTCCCGGGACTCAGGAGCCGATCGGCTCGTGAGGAGCGATCTCTACAGTATGCGTCTTCAGCTACTCCAACGCTTCTACAACGATGGTGCCAGGTGACTTTTTGGTTTGTTCAGCCGAGGGCGCCCCTCGGGCTGCATTATCCTCAGGCTGCTAGGGTCTGACCCCGTAGCTGTATTGTTTTGCGCATGTATCAGAACTGGCTTTGCCTTCATGAGTTTCCTAAGTATCTCAACTGCCTGTCCGGTGCTTCATCACTATGATGTTGCTGCGCCCTCGCGAACCCGCCCGCGACCGCCTCATGATTAAGGACTGGCACGGCGCCTGTGCTCGGGTTCGTCCCTGCAGCGTCGACAAACCCAAGTGACCGAGCTCTGTCCCGCGGGCCAGCTCTCGTGCGCATCACCTCCTGTGGTCCTTGGTGCCTTGTTCTCGCATGAGCTAATCGCGTGTGGGCAAGTGTAGGCGCACGGCCCGGTTCGTACAACCGTAGTTCGGTGCTTCGTCGCGGTGGGAGCCGTGCACCGGCTATTTTTCCGTGGGATCATTGCATGAGAAGACTTGGCACGGCATCTGTGCTCGGGTCCGTCCCTGCAGCGTCGATAAAACCAATGACTGAGCTCTGTCTGGCGGGCTAGCCCCGTTCACGTCACCTCCTGGGGTCATTGGTGTCCGGCCTTCTCATGCGATAACCTTCGGAGGTGCATTCGGCGCAGGACCCCCCATCACCCCGCAGGTTTCTTACGCGCGCCCCGCGCCACAAAAATCAGGCGCAACCCGCCTTGAGGTAGGGCCTCGTGAGTCCCGCGCTGGCTCACGAGTGCCCAGATACACCTCCTCCAGTTCTGCCGTGCTAGCCACGTGTACGAATGGGGCTGTACACGCCCCGGAGTCTCCCCCAGCGGGAACTCCCACCCACGTACCAGTGGAAGCCCCATGCTCCGCGCTGGCGGACGACACTGTCGAGGAGCGACTATGCCCACGCACTAGTGGAAGCCCCATGCTCCACGCTGGCGGACGACACGGTCGAGGAGCGGCTATGCCCATGATAAAGTAGAAGCACCATGCTCCGCGCTGGTGAATAAACAATTGAGGGCGCCCTCGCGGCCGCACCAACCTCAGGATAGCCTCTCGGCTCTATGACCGGCAACACCCCACAACTTCCCCCTCGGGAGGATCGCGTGAGGGGGCTGGATATGGGGGCTGTGCTCAGGCCCCGCCTGGCACACGCTACCCTACCAGGTCCAGGTACCTGGTCTTCTCACGTTCCCCCTATGCAAAAGCTGGCGAGGAAAGGTATGGAGGACTCCGGATTGACTCAGACGCTGCTCACATTTCCTTCATGAGGGCTGTTCGTACATCAAGGGGGACCCCTGAGCATCGCGACTCAAGGGCCTCACTAGCCACATACCCCCTCGCACCTTGGTCTCGTCCTGGTGATCCGGATGCCCCAATGGCGGTCGAGGTATGCGCGGGGCTGGGCCCTGCCGACGCAGAACACTGAGGCAAACGTGAAGGGAACCGAGCACTAAAAGGAAATCACGGAGTTCTAGCAAGTTATTACAAAACATAGTGTTCCACAAGTCCAAACAGAACTTCTCACGCCTCCGCAAGGCACGATGAATGTTGCAGGGTCAAACTAGGAAGAAGCGCTGCCATCGCCTTGGTCGCCGTCGCCGCTTGCCTTGGGAAGCCCGTCATTGATGATGCTGCCACCATCTTCGCCGCCGGCCTCTGTCGCCGCGGCCGCGGGGTCGGGGACGCAGCGGAACTTCCCCAGCAAGGCATCCTCTTGCCCCTCGCAGCCTCCGCGGCAATGATGCGGGACTCAGGAGCCATCCGGTTCGATCGTGCCGAGGTCGAAGCTTGGGTCCCGGAGGTGGAGGTGGCTGAAGATGCGCGTTGCGGCCGAGGTGAAGAGCGCGCGACACTCCGCTTCCACCCAGGAGTCCACCCCAGCGGCGACGTCCTCGAGCGCCTTAGCAAGCTTGGGGAGAAGCCCAGCAAGGCCGTCCTCCGGAGTCACCAGCGGCTCTTCGTACCCTCCCCCGTAGATGGAGCACAGCGCCTCGCGAGACCTGAGCTCGAGGGAGAGGAAGGCCTCGCGTTCCACGGCCGCCGCTTTCTCGGCGACCACGAGGGCCTTCTCCCTGGTCTCCAGCTGGTCCGTCACCTCGGAAACATGCTGGGCGTGGGACGCCTGGGCTCTGTCCAGCTCCTCCTTCAGCTTGCCCAGGCGGTCCCGCTCCACAACTTGGTCCTTGGTCTCCTGGGCCAGCTTGGCGTCGCGATCGGCGAGCACCGCCTCGTGGGCCTTGTGGTCCTCCTCTTGCTGTCGAAGCTGCTGGGTGCGGGCAGCTTGCTCCTTGTGAAGGGCCTTCAGCTCGGCTTCTGCCTTGCTGCAGCGCTCCTTGGCAGACGCCGCATTGGCTAGCGCCGCGTCGCGAGCCCCCGTGGCTTCGCTGGCGTCCCTCTTGCTCTCCACGGCGGCGGCCTCAGCCCGGCCCCAGGCCGCCCTGGCGGATGTATTGGCCTAGAGACACCCCGAGATCAGCCCCATGCGTTCCCTCACCAGGCACCTGTCGGCGTCTTGGAGGTCGGCTCGGAGCTGATTAAGCGCGGCGTAAGCCTCATCCAGGGCCCTGGGCCTGATGGGGGGGCCGCAGTCCGCCAGCACAAGGGCTTGGGGAGGCGATGACGCCAGCGCTTGGGCTGACGTCATCGCCAGGGAGGCAGCCGCAGGAGCAACTTGGGGCACTGGAGCCTCCGAACCCCCCGTGGGCGCGACGGGGATGGGCGGCTCCAGAGCCTGCAGGCCCGCGGAAGCAGACCCCTCTTGAGGTTCCACCACCATGCCTTTGGGGGCCCGCTCCATCGTGAGGGAGTGCAGGGCGACCTCTTCTGCCTACATCAGAGCCGCCGTGGCTTTGGCGAGCGGTGGTGCTTCAGGGGTCCCGGCTTCCTCCTTCCTCTTCTTCGCCATGATGCCCATCCTGGTCACCAGGAGGGGAGCAGTGTGGGCACGACATCAAGGGCGACAAACAAAAACAAGGTAAGGTACTTACTCATCAGGGGCAATATACACCCTCTTCCTAGCCGGAGCCAGGGCGCCTCCGATCTTCCTGGGTGAGGCCTTTGCCACATCTTGGGGGGTGGCGGGGCACGCATCGGCTGGCTTCGGTGTGATGACGACAGATGAAGCGGAGGCATCGCCTCGAGGAGGGGGCGCCGGCCCGCTCTTATTCAGCGTCGCATGGCCCGGCCTGCCGAGGGCCCGAGGGGTGGCCCCCGACCTCGTGAGGACCCCAGTGGAGTCCGGGGGCTTCACGGCTGGGAGCTCATTGGCGTCATTGTCGGGGAAGCCTCAGAAGAGTTTGCCTCGTGATGGGGGAGAGATCTCCGCTGCATCATCCTTTGTCGCCTCTGAGTCCTCCTTGCCTTCTTCGTCGATGCTGTCGCCGAAGGACACTGGCACCGGGGCGTTGGGGAGCTCGGGCGGCATGAGCCCCAGCTCGTTGAAGACAGGCATGGCGACGACCAGCGCCTCCCGGTCAGCACGGCGGTACAGCAGAGCGTAGGCCTCCAAAAGGTTGCCTGGCTCACCCTGGAGCAGGGTGTTCATGGCCTTGTCCAGCTCCTCACCCGTCAAGCCCTCCGAGCGCAGCCTGATGTCGTCCTCTGCGCCCTGGAACTCCCACATGGGGTGCGTGTGCGCCTGGAGCGGGGCCAGACGCTGCGTCAGGAACTCCTTGACGAGCATGCCCCCCGTCAGTGCCCTGGCGTCCAAATCTGCGGTCATCCTCCTCAGGACAGGTGCCGCCCGGGGATCGGAGAACTTCTCGTGACCCCACCTATCGAGCTTCTCCGGCAGCTGGGTCGGCAGTTCCAGTCGCGCGTTGAGGCCCTTGGCGTCCATGAAGACCCAACGACGCCGGAAGTTGTCCACCTTCTTTCCAGCCCTCATGAGCAGGTTGTTCTTGTGGACCGCGACGAAGGACATGCAGATGGAGCGCTGGGCCAGATCGTGCAGCCACAGGTAGAAGACGTGCCGGAGGAGCGGTACGGAGGGCTTGACGCCCAAGAATGCCTCACAGTGGAAGGCAAAGATGGACAGGAGAAGGATGGAGTTGGGTTGAAGATGCAGGGCCTGAACCTGGTAGTGGTTGAGAACGGCGGTGAAGAACTCGGAGAAAGGCGGTACGAGCCCCGCAAAGACGCTCTGGAGGAAGAAGGGGTAGAACGTCTCTGCCAAGGTCCTTGGCTTGGCGAAACCGGCCAGGAGCATGGTCTCTTTCCACTCGTTGTGATCACTCGCCGTCAACGGGAGCGCGGCGGCGAGGTGCCTCTCTTCGGTGATGGAGGATGTGCCGAGGGCAGGCGCAGGACAGGGGGAAGGGCTTGCGGCCTAGGTGGCCGGCTTCGTCTTCCCGGACGCCATTCGTGAGATCTTGAAGGAAGGGGGAGGAGCGCGGCCGGATCTGGAGATATTCTCAGCTGGGAGAAAGGGGATCTGGAGCAAGGCGAAGGGAGAGCAATGATGGCTCGGTAGCAGGCACCAGCCTTTTGTCAGCCCAGGCAGTTGTCAAGTCAAGCAGTTGCCGAGGCAGCGTGGGGAAGTGGAGACGCCCATGTCCCATCAAGTGCCATGCGTCAGCCTGGTCCATAGGCGATTGGGGCCCGCGGCGGTTCGCCCTTGCCCTTTGGCTTCGCCTCGAAGCCAAGTCCGAGCGCGCCTTGGGCCCGGGGGCTACTGTCGGTGTTCTGGGAACCAGGGTACCCAGACTTGCCTGCCTGCGGCCCATGGAGTGGCTTCATCGATGGCCTGGTACGGCCCATCTACAAGACTACCAAGACAAGACCCTCGCGAGGCAGACGACGCCAAGACCTCCCGAGAGAGCGGCCTTCCTAGGCTACCTCCCGAGGAGCGGAGAATCCTATGCAGGTGCCCAAACCTCATGAGGTTGCGGTGACGCAAGCCATGATGACCAAGGCCAGGCGGGCGCCAGCGGGCGCAGAGGAGACAGTTTCCTCTTTGGTGCTAAGGAGGCAAGCGCAGGCGTGGGTTCCCGAGGACTCAGGCAAAGGTTTTCATTCCTGTGCAATGAGACCAAGACCACCAAGACGGCAGGACGGATGTCATCACCGAGCCCACCACAGCGTCACGCCAGAAGCTTTGTAGGCGAAGACCACCTTTCGTCAGGATAAGATGTACTACTTGTCCCCTTTCAAATTGGCCGTTGTGGAATCCCTTCCCGCCTACGTTTTGGGAAGAGGACCAAGGCCACTATAAATATAGGCTAGCCACCACCGTAGAGCAGGACAAACCCCCCGGGATCGGATCCTTTCCACCCTCACCAGAGCAGACCTCGCGAGGTTGTTCATCCCTTGTACTTATTCATCCTCAGCCCCTCGTGAGGCAAATCCACCACAAAGCAGGAGTAGGGTCTTACATCGCAAGGTGACCCGAACCTGGGTAAACTGCCGTGTTCATCTTCTTCCTTGTTCCTTGAGCTAGGCCGTAGGGCGACAAGCTGGTTGGCTAGATAGGTTGAGTTCTTCGCACACGCCCCAGAGTTCGAACCTTTCTTGTGTCTGCGGAGCCCTGAATCTGACAGATGCGTTGCCGCACTGAGTAGGTTCATCTCCAAGTCTGCCGAGCGCGCCTTACCTTTTTTCAAAATCTTGAAAAAGGCTGGCCTGGTGAATTGGACCCTGGAGGCAGAAGCGGCGCTGCAAGACCTGAAAACTTACCTTTCCTCTACTCCCACCTTAGGCGCACCTAAACCACAAGAGCCGTTGTTGCTATACTTAGCTGCAACGAATCAAGTGGTTAGTGCAGCGCTGGTGGCACAGCGAGAAGTGGATGAGGAAGAAGCCGCAACAATTGACCCCTTCAGAGAAAGAACCGAAACACCCACGGCAGGACGTGACACAAACCAGGGGGAGGCGAGGCAAGCCGTCGAAGGTGATCCCAAGACCATAGTGA
Organism: Thinopyrum elongatum; assembly: GCA_011799875.1. NCBI lineage: Eukaryota > Viridiplantae > Streptophyta > Magnoliopsida > Poales > Poaceae > Thinopyrum > Thinopyrum elongatum. Next base: position 305,902,075 of record CM022303.1, on the reverse strand, counting down.
AGAAGAAAGTGGTACAATGACCAGTTTACTTTGTCAGCTCCCTACTACAGGGGCCAGGCCAAGGTACTCTGGAGTGCAAAAGCTTATCTTCGGCCTTCATCATGGCCTCGAGGAAGCTACGCCACTACTTCCAAGCCCATGAGATCACGGTTGTCACCCGTTTTCCACTGCAGCGCATATTGAGGAACCCCAAAGCTACCGGCAGGATAGTCGAGTGGGCACTAGAGCTGTCGAGCTTTGGCTTGAAATATGAAAGCACCTTAACTATTCAAAGTAGGGCACTGGCAGAGTTCATTGCAGAATGGACGCCCACTCTAGACGAAGAAGTACCAGAGACAGTTCTCCTCGGCAAAGAAGCGCCTCAAGAGTGGATCATGTACTTTGATGGTACTTTCTCACTGCAGGGCGCTGGAGCCGGCATGCTTCTTGTGGCACCCACCGGAGAGCATCTCAAGTATGTGGTTCAAATGCACTTTCCCCGGGAGAAGGCCACCAACAACACTGCTGAGTATGAGGGGATCCTTGCTGGACTCAGAATTGCAGTGGAGATGGGAATCAAGAAACTGATTATCCGTGGAGATTCTCAACTCGTGGTGAGGCAAGTCAACAAAGATTATCAGAGTCTGTTGATGGTTGCATATGTGGAGGCAGTGAGAAAGCTGGAAGAGCACTTTGATGGATTACAAGCGGAATACGTACCGCGTGCGGAAAATAACATCGCTGATCACTTGTCAAAGTGCGCCGTGCAAAAGCTCCCTGTGGAACCAGGGACTTTTGTCCTCCATCTAACTCAACCGTTAGTGTCCCCTTTGACGATGACTAGAAAAAGGAGAAAGTTGGACTCCGGCAAGTATTTCCCGGCAGGACTTCCCGAAGCCGTTGGTAGAGAGGCTGCCGGGGACAACCCCACTTCGGTTGGTGAGCAGCACCCTCCTGCGGAACCACAAGTTCTTGTGGTCGAGGTGAGCGCTCCCACAAACGAGGAGGTGCCTTTAGTCCTTGTTGTCGAGCCATAGGCTCCAACTTGGGCGCAGTACATAGTCCGTTTCCTTCAGACATGAGAGCTTCCCGAAGAGCAAGAAGAAGCTGAAAAAGTAGCCCGACGGTCAAATATGTACTAGTTTATTGATGATACACTGTACAGAAAAAGGCCGAATGGTGTGAAATTGAAGTGCATTTGTCGGGAAGATGGGCTGAAGCTATTGGCAGAGATACACAAGGGTGTGTGTGGCTCTCACATTGGATTGAGAGCCCTGGTCGGGAAAGCCTTCCGGCAGGGTTTCTATTGGCCCACAGCCCTCCAAGATGCAACTGAGCTAGTCACCAAATGTGAGGCCTGCCAGTTCCATTCAGTAAACATTCATCAACCAGCTCAAGCTCTCCAGACGATCCCTTTATCTTGGCCATTCTTGGTCTGGGGGCTTAATATCTTGGGCCCCTTCCCCCGTGCTGTCGGGGGCTTTGAATTCTTGTACGTGGCAATCGACAAGTTTACAAAGTGGCCTGAGGTGGAGCCAGTGAGGAAGGTGACCGCACAATCAGCTGTCAAGTTCTTGAAAGGATTGGTGTGCCGCTTTGGAGTACCCAACAGAGTGATCACCGATAACGGCACCCAGTTCATGAGCCGCACCTTTATGCAGTACATCCAAAGCCTTGGAAGCAAGGTCTCTTTCGCCTTTGTTGCTCATCCACGGAGCAATGGGCAAGCTGAGAGGATGAATGCTGAAGTGCTGCGTGGGCTCAAGATGAGAACTTTTGATAAGTTGTAAAAATGCAGCAAGCGCTGGATTGATGAACTGCCGGTGGTTCTTTGGTCCCTCAGGATGACACCAAATAGAGCTACCGGCCAGACTCCCTTCTCCCTAGTATATGGGGCGGAAGCAGTGCTCCCCACGGAACTCATATACAGGTCACATCGAGTACTTGCCTACGATGAAGTAGAGCAAGAGCAGCTACGGCATGACGATGCCGTGCTCCTCGAGGAAGATCGTCTCTGTGCCGCTGTGCGTTCTGCACGCTACCAACAAGCCCTGCACCGCTATCACAGCCGCAGGGTTCATGCCCGGAGCCTTGAGGAAGGCGACCTTGTACTTAGGCGCGTTCAGTCCGCCAAGGGTACCAACAAGTTGATGCTGAAGTGGGAAGGCCCTTACCGGGTAGTACAAGTCACCAGACCTGGCACAGTCCGTCTGGAGATCAAAGATGGCATCCAAATGCAAAACTCATGGAATATTGAGCATCTTCGTAAGTTCTACCCGTAAGGCGCGGCTGCCGGGCTCAGTCCCCGGCAACCACCTTTTTTACAAGCCTTGCCGATGGGCATGTAACCCTTTGTACAAAGCCAGGCGCAGACCCTGTGCAAAGATAAATAAATGAAGCGCTGGCACCTAAACTTGCATGCATGTTTTCTTAAAAGTATGATTTTGCTATGATAACCAACCCATTTAAGGTGGATCGTATGTTGTTGTTTTCTCCCCTATACTGTCAGCAGGGCCCCTGCCACGGAGGAACACCCCGAAGGGAAGAAGTGAGAGTGGCCCAGCATAACGGTCCCCGACAGCTACTTCCTGTTAGAGCAATGGGAAAGGCAGCAAATACAGATAAGTTATCCTCCCCATCCACAAGTACGTTCCTGTATGAAAGACTTGTGCGTAGAAAAACCTTGTCACCCTCAACATCTGTGCTGCCATCCTTTGATTCAAAAGTTTTACTTCAGTCAGGATGGTTGTAGTGGCATTTGGAGGGGGGCGGGGTGGCGAAGGGCCGGTTTCCTTCCGCGCTCCTAACCCATCAGGCTGGGTCCTGCGGCAACAACGGAAGGGACTGACAAGGTGTCTCACCGGGGAACCTTGTTTACTTGGAAGTATTGAGAGGCTATCCCTCAGCATGGACATGATACATGCACAAGTACCCGACAGGCATTTTCTTTTTCATTAATACGCGGATAAACAAGTATAAACCATACATGGTACAAACACGGATGGAAGATTACATAATTTAAGCTAAAGTTTGGCAGATGCCTACATCTTTTAATCTGAGAAAAAGATAAGTGCCCCGTAATGCCTTTCTTGTCCCTCTCCTCCAAGGAACTACAGTGGGAGGTGAAGAGGGCAAAAAGGGCGCCTGGGCAGAAGCCCAGCCTGACCCTGTCAGGGCCCGCGGGACGCAGCCTGACAAGATCGGGAGGGCGAAGACGAAGCCGGAAGGGCGGAAAGAGCGGCTAGGCGATGCCCTGGTCACCACCGCCAGGACTAGAGGAATGCTGCAGGAGGAACACCGACAGGGAAGACGAAGCCGGAGTCCACGAGGAAGCTTGCCGGGGTCCAACTGGAGGAGGCGGAGGCATCCACACCCAACACCCCAGCAAATCGCTCTGCCGGGGAGAAGGCCAGGTGCAGATGATGGTGCCGCCGGTGCCTAGCTGACGATGACGGTGTGTCCGATGCTCAGCTGGATCCCGAGCTGCCGTCCTCCCGCTCGGCGCCGTCATCTTTGCCGTCATTGTCCTCTTCGTCATTGTCGCTCGAGGAGGAGCTTTCGTCGTCGGTCGAGCTCTCCGCGCAGCACCCTAAGCGAGCACCCGAGCGCCCGAAGACCTTGATGGAGAGCAGGTCAGCCTCCATTAATTTAAAATGGAGAACATGCCCCTCCGCCAAGCTATGGGCACGTCCAAAGGTTTTCCAGCCACGCCGAAGAAGCATGATATGAGGTGCGGGGAACTCCACATCCACCCGCATGTTGCCATTACAGCAACCCCTCATGTGTAGCTTCAACCCGTGCGGCTATTCAACCTCCATTACCCTTGCAAAAGGAGTAGGAAGCCGAAGGCGGCTACGCGGGGGCTCGTGCAGCCTAATAAGGAACTCCAACACTGTGTCTCCGACATGGCCCTCCAATAGAGTCGAGGCAATTGGAGGGGGAGTGGCCGAGCCACCGCCGCGTCCTCCTCGGCCCCGAGCCCCGCGCCGGCCACGACCATGTCCAGTGGCTCCGCCTTGTGCACTGGATCCTGCCCCTTCGTCCCCAGCTGGGAGAGGGATACGGTGCTGAGAGGAAGCCCTTGTCGCCGCTGCTGGAGCTCGACTGCACCCTCTTCCCCTCACCATGGTGGAAGAAGGGCACAAGGAAAAAAGAAGAAAGGATGCATGGGTGAGTCCCTCCCGTCACCTCCGCGCCTCCTTTTATAGCAGAGCATGGCCGGGGGCTGGTTCCTCACCACCCAGGAGGCAACCGCCCCGCTTCGCCTATCTGGTTTGCCTGCATCACTGACGGCATCCAGATTCACAACCGCCCTCCTGCGCCAATCCGTGGCACCCTGCTTTCTGCCATGGCACTCAATCCCGCGCCCTACGCATCCGTTACCTACCCTGCACAATGCATGCAGTGTACGTGGCAGAAACGGCAGGCGTAGTGGAGAGAGTAAAATGGCAGTTACCTCCCCCTCCCCCGGGGTCGTGCGCGGACACTTCAATTAACTTCTCATGAACGTGGGCATCCCCTGGCCCTTTACATGGGAAGCCCCACGACGTTCGACATTGCATGTCTCACGGGGAAACCGGGAACTAATTCAGTTCCAGATTAATGAAGAAGCAAAGAAGATATCAAAGAAGACATGGATCTCGCTGCGGCATGGTCGACGTGTCCGCCTGTGTATTTGTAGGGGCCTACCCCAATGATGCCCGGCGGCACGTATGGGCCAGGCCCCGGGGCTCCTGTCGGTGCAACGAACATCCACGTTTGTTGACCGAACTCATACACAGGCGTACTAATGGTCGTACATGCAACACTAACATGTAATGAAAGGCCGAGCCAGAGATGCCGCTCTTCGTGAGATCAAGGAGAGCATTAAGAAGGACAAGGCAGCAGGATATTACCTTGGGAAGGCCTCCCTTGCCGAGCATGAGAGCCCGGCCAGGTCGAGACCACCCCGAAGGCAAGTCCAGAATCGCCCTGGCAAGCCTGCCGGGGCCGCCAAGACCAAACCCCCGCCAAGAACACCACCGCTCCACCGCACCACGACACCAGTCACCTATCGATGCGGTGTCGAGCACCCCAGGCAATTAAGTGGCACTCACTAAGCATGTGGCAGCCTGCTGGAAGACAGATCACACCCATTTGACACCCGTCCAGAGGCATGTCAAGATGATAAGCATAAGATGGTTAAGCGGCAATATAAACTTGCTGCGGATGCACCCCCGCACGCCACCTAAGGTAGCATTTATGACATTTTGTCCTAAGTGCCAGAGTTAGGTATGATAGCACTGTTGGCTATCTAATCACAAGATAATGTCTGTTTTGCCACTTTGATTACCCCTTGAGCTATAAAAGGAGGTCCAAGGCAACCTAGAGAGGGATTCGGACCCTCACATACTTGTACTCGCGTAGCAGCTCTCCCCGAGGCCGCTTTGCCGGGCTTGAGCGCTGCGTTTGTCTTTGTGTTCCTCCATCCAATCCACCAAAGCAGGAGTAGGTTTTTACGCTTCCCAGTGCCCGAACCTGGATAAAAACTACCAGAGTCTCATCATCGTGCTGCCTCATGGCCTCCGCTCTTTGTGCAACGTGATCTCCGCCCTGTCGAACCACAAGGGGCCTGTGGCCCCATAGGTGATCGTGTCCACCCGTGATAGCAACATACTTGTGGCACTGCCGTTTAGGTCATATTGGTGTAAAGCGCATGAAGAAACTCCATGCGGATGGACTTTTGGAATCACTTGATACTTGCGAACCATGCCTCATGGGTAAGATGACTAAAACTCCATTCTCCGGAACAATGGAGCGAGCTAATGACTTATTGGAAATAATACATACCGATGTATATGGTCCGAAGAGTGTTGAGGCACGCGGCAGGTATCGTTATTTTCTGACCTTCACAGATGAGTTGAGTAGGTATGGGCATATCCACTTGATGAAACACAAGTCTAAAACATTTGAAAAGTTCAAAGAATTTTAGAGTGATGTGGAGAATCATCGTAACAAGAAAATAAAGTTTCTACGATCTGATCACGGAGGTGAATATTTGAGTTACGAGTTTGGCCTTCATTTAAAACAATGTGGAATTGTTTCACAACTCACGCCACCTGGAACACCACAGCATAATGGTGTTTCCGAACATCGTAACCATGCTTTATTAGATATGGTGCGTTCTATGATGTCTCTTACCGATTTGCCTTTATCATTTTGGGGTTATGCATTAGAGACAGCCGCATTCACATTAAATAGGGCACCGTCTAAATCCGTTGAGATGACACCGTATGAACTATGGTTTGGCAAGAAACCTAAGCTGTCGTTTCTTAAAGTTTGGGGATGTGACGCTTATGTCCAAAGGCTTCAGCCTGATAAGATCGAACCAAAATCGGAGAAGTGCGTCTTCATAGGGTACCCTAAAGAAACTATTGGGTACAACTTCCACCACAGATCCGAAGGCAACATCATTGTTGCTAAGAATGGGTCATTTCTAGAGAAGGAGTTTCTCTCGAAAGAAGTGAGTGGGAGGAAAGTAGAACTTGATGAGGTAGTTGTACCTTCTCTCGAATTGGAAAGTAGCACATCTGAGAAAACCGTTCCCGTGATGCCTACACCAACTAGAGAGGAAGCTAACGATGATGATCATGAAACTTCGGATCAAGTTACTACTGAACCTCGTAGGTCGACCAGAACATGTACCGCACCAAAGTGGTACGGTAATCCTGTCCTGGAAGTCATGTTGTTAGACAACGGCGAACCTACGAACTATGAAGAAGCTATGATGAGCCCAGATTCTGACAAATGGCTTGAGGCCATGAAATCTGAGATATGATCCATGTATGAGAACAAAGTATGGACTTTGGTGGACTTGCCCGATGATCGGCAAGCCATTGAGAATAAATGGATCTTCAAGAGGAAGACGGACGCTGATGGTAATATCACTGTCTACAAAGCTCGACTTGTCACGAAAGGTTTTTGACAAGTTCAAGGGGTTGAGTGCAATGAGACTTTATCACCCGTAGTGATGCTTAAGTTTGTCCGAATCATGTTAGAAATTGCCGCATTTTATGATTATGAAATCTGGCAAATGGACGTCAAAACGGCATTCCTTAACGGGTTTCTTAAAGAAGAGTTGTATATGATGCAATCAGAAGGTTTTGTCGATCCTAAAGGTGCTAACAAAGTGTGCAAGCTCCAGCAATCCATTTATGGACTGGTGCAAGCATCTCGAAGTTGGAATATACGCTTTGATGAGGTGATCAAAGCATATGGTTTTATACAGACTTACGGTGAAGCCTGTACTTACAAGAAAGTGAGTGGGAGCTCTGTAGCATTTTTGATATTATATGTGGATGACATATTGCTGATTGGAAATGATATAGAATTTCTAGATAGCATAAAAGGATACTTGAAAAAGAGTTTTTCAATGAAGGACCTCGGTGAAGCTACTTATATATTGGGCATCAAGATCTATAGGGATAGAACGAGACACTTAATAGGAATTTCATAAAGCACATGCCTTGACAAAGTTCTGAAGAATTTCAAAATGGACCAGTCAAAGAAAGGGTTCTTGCCTGTGTTGCAAGGTGTGAAATTGAGTCAGAGTCAAAGTCTGACCATGGAAGAAGATAGAGAGAAAATGAAAGTCATTCCCTATGCCTTAGCCGTAGGTTCTATTATGTATGCCATGCTGTGTACCAGACCTGATGTGTGCCTTGCCATAAGTTTGGCAGGGAGGTACCAAATTAATCCAGGAGTGGATCAATGGACAGTGGTCAAGAACATCCAGAAGTACCTGAAAAGGACCAAGGATATGTTTCTCATTTATGGAGGTGACGAAGAGCTCCTCGTAAAAGCTTACGTCGATGCTAGCTTCAACATAGATCCAGATGACTCTAAGTCACAAACCGGATACATATTTATATTGAATGGTGGAGTTGTCAGTTTGTGCAGTTCCAAGCAGAGCATCATGGCGGGATCTATGTGTGAAGAAGAGTACATAGCTGCTTCAGAAGCACCACATGAAGGAGTCTGGATGAAGGAATTCATATCCGACCTGGGTGTAATACCTAGTGCATCAGGTCCAATGACAATCTTTTGTGACAACACTGGAGCAATTTCCTTAGCGAAGGAATCCAGGTTTCACAAGAAAACTAAACACATCAAGAGACACTCCAACTCCATCCTTGAAAAGGTCAAGGATGGAGACATAGAAATTTACAAAGTACATACGAATCTGAATGTGGCAGACCTGTTGACTAAACCTCTTCCGCGGGCAAACCATGATCATCACCAAGACTCCATGGGTGTTAGATTCATTACTATTTAATCTAGATTATTGACTCTAGTGCAAGTGGGAGACTATTGGAAATATGCCCTAGAGGCAATAATAAAGTGGTTATTATTATATTTCCTTAATCATAATAAAGGTTTATTATTCATGCTAGAATTGTATTGACTGGAAACTTAAATACATGTGTGGATACATAAACAAATACCATGTCCCTAGTGAGCCTCTACTAGACTAGCTCGTGGATCAAAAGATGGTTAAGGTTTCCTAACCATGGACATGTGTTGTCACTTGATAACGAGATCACATCATTAGGAGAATGATGTGATGGACAAGACCCATCTGTTAGCCTAGCATATGATCGTTCAGTTTATTGCTACTGCTTTCTTAATGTCAAATACATATTCCTTCAACCAAGAGATCATGCAACTCCCGGATACCGGAGGAATACCTTGTGTGCTATCAAATGTCACAACATAACTGGGTGATCATAAAGATGCTCTACAGGTATCTCCGAAGGTGTCTGTTGTGTTGGCGTGAATCGAGATTGGGATTTGTCACTTTGTATGATGGAGAGGTATCTCTGGGCCCTCTCGGTAATACAGCATCACAAGAAGCTTGCAAGCAAAATGACTAAGGAATTAGTTACGAGATGATGTATTACGGAACAAGTAAAGATACTTGCCAGTAACGAGATTGAACTAGGTATGGAGATAGCGACGATCGAATCTCGGGCAAGTAACATACCGACAAACAAAGGGAACTACGTATGTTGTCATAAAGGTTTGACCGATAAAGATCTTCATAGAATATGTAGGAACCAATATGAGCATCCAGGTCCCGCTATTGGTTATTGACCGGAGAAGCATCTCGGTCATGTCTACATCATTCTCGAACCCGAAGGGTCTGCACGCTTAACGTTCGCTGATGATATAATATTATATGAGTTCTGTGAATTGGTGACTGAATATTGTTCGGAGTCTCGGATGAGATCACAGACATGACGAGGAGCTCTGAAATGGTCTGGAGGTAAAGATTGATATATAGGACGATACTATTTGGCCTCCGAAAAGGTTTCAGAATGGACCGGGTATTTATCGGATCACCGGAAAGAGTTTCGGAAGGCCACGGGAAGTTACTGGGCCTAACGGGCCAAAGGAAGGGAGCACACCAACCCACAAGGGGCTGGCGTGCCCCCAACCTAGCCGCCGACCTTGTAAAAGAAAGGGAGGGGTTGGCCCCATCCTGCCTTTCCCAACGCAAGGGAGAAAGGGAAGGGGAGGCGCCCTACGGCAGCCGGCCCCCCTTTCCTTTCCCCCACACACCAAAGAAGGAAAGGGGGGGGGGGGCGCCTAGGCAGGCGCCCAGGGTGGCCGCCGGTCCCCTTGGGTCGTGCCCTAGGGCAGCCCCTCCTCCCCCCACCTATATATATGAGAAGAGGGAGAGGGGCAACACACACCATGATCCCCAAGCCGTGTGCGGCGCCCCGTCTCCCTCTAGTTCTAGTTCCTCTGTCCACGTCCATTGTGCTTGGCGAAGCCCTGCGGATAGTTTCACCACCACCGTCACCATGCCGTCGTGCTGTCGGAACTCATCTACTACTTTGCCTCTCTTGCTGGATCGAGAAGGCGAGGACGTCATCGAGCTGAACGTGTGTTGAACGCGGAGGTGCCGTACGTTCGGTACTTGTTCGGGACGGATCATGAAGGTGTACGACTACATCAACCGCGTTGATAAGCGCTTCTGCTTAGTGATCTACAAGGGTATGTAGATGCTCTCCCCCTCTCGTAGCTATGCATCTCCATGGATAGATCTTGCGTGTGGGTAGAATTTTTTGTTTTCCTTGCAACGTTCTCCAATAGTGGCATCTTGAGCCAGGTCTATGCGTAGATGATATGCACGAGTAGAACACAAAGGAGTTGTGGGCGGTGAGGTTCATATTGCTTCCCACCAATGTCTTATTTTTATTCGGCGGCATTGTGGGATGAAGTAGCCCGGACCAACCTTACATGTCCACGCACATGAGACCGGTTCCACCGACTGACATGCAACTTGTTTTGCATAAATGTGGCTGGCAGGTGTCTGTTTCTCCTACTTTAGTTGAATCGGATTAGACTATGGCGGTCCTTGTAGAAGGTTAAATAGCAACTTCATAATCACCGTTGTGGATTTGCGTAGGTAAGAACGATTCTTGCTAGTTGCCTGTAGCAGCCACGTAAAACTTGCAACAAACAAAGTAGAGGACGTCTAACTTGTTTTTGTAGGGCATGTTGTGATGTGATATGGTCAAGATATGATGTGATATATGTTGATGTATGAGATGATCATGTTTTGTAATAAGTTCACGACTTGCATGTCGATGAATACGACAACCGGCATGAGCCTTAGGGTTGTCTTTAATTATTGTATGACATGCGTATCAATCACTAAGCACCATGTAATTGCTTTATTTTATCGCTATGCGTTAGCAATAGTTGTAGAAGCAATAGTTGGCGAGATGACCCCGATGCAATGATGGAGATCAAGGTGTCGTGCCGGTGACGACGGAGATCATGCTGATGCTTTGGAGATGGAGATCAAAAAGCACAAGATGATGATGGCCATATCATGTCACATATTTTTGATTGCATGTGATGTTTATCCTTTATGCATCTTATTTTGCTTAGAACGACGGTAGCATGATAAGATGATCCCTTCATTTAATTTCAAGATAAAAGTGTTCTCCCCGAGTATGCACCGTTGCTGAAGTTCATTGTTTCGAAGCACCTCGTGATGATCGGGTGTGATAGACTCTACGTTGACATACAACGGGTGTAAGCCAATTTTGCACATGCAGAATATTTGGGTTAAACTTGACGAGCCTAGCATGTATAGACATGGTCTCGGAACACTGGAGACCAAAAGGTCAAACGTGAGTCATATAGTACATATGATCAACATAGAGATGTTCACCATTGAAGACTACCCCATCTCACGTGATGATCAGACATGGGTTAGTTGATTTGGATCATGTATCACTTAGACAACTTGAGGGATGTTGATTTAAGTGGGAGTTCATTAGTAATTTGATTATTTGAACTAAAATTTATCATGAACTTAGTCTTAATAGTTCTTGCATATCTATGTTGTAGATCAATGGCCCGTGCTACCGTTCCCTTGAATTTTAATGCGTTCCTAGAGAAAGCTAAGTTGAAAGATGATGGTAGTAACTACACGGACTGGGTCCGTAACTTGCGGATTATCCTCATTGCTGCATAGAAGAATTATGTCCTTGATGCACCGCTAGGTGACAAACCTGCTGCAGGAGCTGCTGCAGATGTTATGAACGTCTGGCAGGCTCGATCTAATGACTACTCAATAGTTCAGTGTGCCATGCTTTACGGCTTAGAACCGGGATTTCAAAGACGTTTTGAACGCCACGGAGCATATGAGATGTTCCAAGAGCTGAAGTTGATATTTCAAGCTAATGCCCGAGTTGAGAGATATGAAGTCTCCAACAAGTTCTATAGCTGTAAGATGGAGGGGAACACTTCTGTCAGTGAACACATACTAAAAAATGTCTGGGTATCATAACCACTTAACTCAGCTGGCAATTGATCTTCCAGTTGAGAGTGTTATTGACAGAGTTCTTCAGTCACTGCCACCAAGCTACAAAGGCTTCGTGATGAACTATAATATGACGAAAATGTTTCCCGAGCTCTTCGCGATGCTGAAATCGATGGAGGTAGAAATCAAGAAGGAGCATCAAGTGTTGATGGTTAACAAGACCACTAGTTTCAAGAAAAAGGGCAAGGGAAAGAAAGGGAACTTCAAGAAGAATGGCTAGCAAGTTGCCACTCCCGTGAAGAAGCCCAAAGCTGGACCCAAGCCTGAAATTGAGTGCTTCTGCTGCAAAGGAAATGGTCACTGGAAGCAGAACTGCCCCAAATACTTGGCGGATAAGAAGGATGGCAAAGTGAACAAAGGTATATTTGATATACATGTTTTTGATGTGTTCCTTACTAATGCTCGTAGTAGTTCCTCGGTATTTGATACTGGTTTGGTTGCTCATATCTGTAACTCAAAACAGGAGCTGCGGAATAAACAAAGATTGGCTAAGGACGAGGTGACGATGCGCGTCAGGAATGGTTCCAAGGTCGATGTGATCACCGTCGGCACGCTACCTCTACATCTACCTTCAGGATTCATTTTATACCTCAATAATTGTTATTTGTGCCAGCGTTGAGCATGAACATTATATCTGGATCTTGTTTATTGCGAGACGGTTATTCATTTAAGTCAGAGAATAATGGTTGTTCTATTTATATGAGTAATATCTTTTATGGTCATGCACCTTTGATGAATGGTCTATTCTTGTTGAATCTCGATCGTAGTGATACACATATTCATAATATTGATGACAAAAGATGTAAAGTTGATAATGATAGTGCAACATACTTGTGGCACTGCCGTTTAGGTCATATTGGTGTAAAGCGCATGAAGAAACTCCATGCGGATGGACTTTTGGAATCACTTGATTATGAATCATTTGATACTTGCGAACCATGCCTCATGGGTAAGATGACTAAAACTCCGTTCTCCGGAACAATGGAGCGAGCTAATGACTTATTGGAAATAATACATACCGATGTATGCGGTCCGATGAGTGTTGAGGCACGCGGCGGGTATCATTATTTTCTGACCTTCACAGATGATTTGAGTAGGTATGGGTATATCTACTTGATGAAACACAAGGCTGAAACATTTGAAAAGTTCAAAGAATTTTAGAGTAAAGTGGAGAATCGTCGTAACAAGAAAATAAAGTTTCTATGATCTGATCGCGGTGGCGAATATTTGAGTTACGAGTTTGGCCTTCATTTAAAACATTGTGGAATTGTTTCACAACTCACGCCACCTGGAACACCACATCGTAATGGTGTGTCCGAACGTCGTAACCGTGCTTTATTAGATATGGTGCGTTCTATGATGTCTCTTACTGATTTGCCTTTATCATTTTGGGGTTATGCATTAGAGACAGCCGCATTCACATTAAATAGGGTACCATCTAAATCCATTGAGAGGACACCGTATGAACTATGGTTTGGCAAGAAACCTAAGCTGTCGTTTCTTAAAGTTTGGGAATGCGATGCTTATGTCAAAAGGCTTCAACCTGATAAGCTCGAACCAAAATTGGAGAAGTGCGTCTTCATAGGATACCCTAAATAAACTATTGGGTACACCTTCTACCACAGATCCGAAGGCAAGATCTTTGTTGCTAAGAACGTGTCATTTCTAGAGAAGGAGTTTCTCTCAAAAGAAGTGAGTGGGAGGAAAGTAGAACTTGATGAGGTAGTTGTACCTTCTCTCGAATTGGAAAGTAGCACATCAGAGAAAACCGGTCCCGTGATACCTACATCAACTAGAGAGGAAGCTAATGATGATGATCATGAAACTTTGGATCAAGTTACTACTAAACCTCGTAGGTCGACCAGAACACGTACCGCACCAGAGTGGTACGGTAATCCTGTCCTGGAAGTCATGTTGTTAGACAACGGTGAACCTACGAACTATGAAGAAGCTATGATGAGCCCAGATTCCGACAAATGGCTTGAGGCCATGAAATCTGAGATATGATCCATGTATGAGAAGAAAGTGTGGACTTTGGTGGACTTGCCTGATGATCGGCAAGCCATTGAGAATAAATGGATCTTCAAGAGGAAGACGGACGCTGATGGTAATATCACTGTCTACAAAGCTCGACTTGTCACGAAAGGTTTTCAACAAGTTCAAGGGGTTGAGTATGATGAGACTTTCTCACCCGTAGTGATGCTTAAGTCTGTCCGAATCATGTTAGAAATTGCCGCATTTTATGATTATGAAATCTGGCAAATGGACGTCAAAACTGCATTCCTTAACGGGTTTCTTAAAGAAGAGTTGTATATGATGCAATCAGAAGGTTTTGTCGATCCTAAAGGTGCTAACAAAGTGTGCAAGCTCCAGCGATCCATTTATGGACTAGTGCAAGCATCTTGGAGTTGGAATATACACTTTGATGAGGTGATCAAAGCATATGGTTTTATACAGACTTACGGTGAAGCCTGTATTTACAAGAAAGTGAGTGGGAGCTCTGTAGCATTTTTGATATTATATGTGGATGACATATTGCTGATTGGAAATGATATATAATTTCTGGATAGCATAAAATGATACTTGAATAAGAGTTTTTCAATGAAGGACCTCGGTGAAGCTACTTATATATTGGGAATCAAGATCTATAGGGATAGATCGAGACGCTTAATAGGACTTTCACAAAGCACATACGTTGACAAAGTTCTGAAGAAGTTCAAAATGGACCAGTCAAAGAAAGAGTTCTTGCCTGTGTTGCAAGGTGTGAATTTGAGTCAGAGTCAAAGTCCGACCACGGCAAAAGACAGAAAGAAAATGAAAGTCATTCCCAATGCCTCAGCCATAGGTTCTATTATGTATGCCATGCTGTGTACCAGACCTGACATGTGCCTTGCCATAAGTTTGGCAGGGAGGTACCAAACTAATCTAGGAGTGGATCACTGGACAACGGTCAAGAACATCCTGATGTACCAGAAAAGGACCAAGGATATGTTTCTCGTTTATGGATGTGACGAAGAGCTCGTCGTAAAAGGTTACGTCGATGCTAGCTTCGACACAGATTCGGATGACTCTAAGTCACAAGCTGGATACATATTTATATTGAATGGTGGAGTTATCAATTGGTGCAGTTCCAAGCAGAGCGTCGTGGCGGGATCTACGTGTGAAGCGGAGTACATAGCTGCTTCAGAAGCAGCACATGAAGGAGTCTGGATGAAGAAGTTCATATCCGATCCGGGTGTAATAACCAGTGCATCGGGTCCAATGACAATCTTTTGTGACAACACTGGAGCAATTGCCTTAGTGAAGGAATCCAGGTTTCACAAGAGAACTAAACACATCAAGAGACGCTTCAAATCCATTCGTGAAAAGGTCAAGGATGGAGACATATAAATTTGCAAAGTGCATACGGATCTGAATGTGGCAGACCCATTGAGTAAACCTCTTCCGCGAGCAAAACATGATCAACACCAAGACTCCATGGGTGTTAGATTCATTACTATGTAATCTAGATTATTGACTCTAGTGCAAGTGGGAGACTATTGGAAATATGCCCTAGAGTCAATAATAAAGTGGTTATTATTATATTTCCTTAATCATGATAAAGGTTTATTATTCATGCTAGAATTGTATTGACCGAAAACTTAAATACATGTGTGGATACATAAACAAATACCGTGTCCCTAGTGAGCCTCTACTAGACTAGCTCGTCGATCAAAAGATGGTTAAGGTTTCCTAACCATGGACATGTGTTGTCACTTGATAACGGGATCACATCATTAGGAGAATGATGTGATGGGCAAGACCCATCCGTTAGCCTAGCATATGATTGTTCAGTTTATTGCTACTGCTTTCTTAATGTCAAATACATATTCCTTCGACCAAGAGATCATGCAACTCCCGGATACCGGAGGAATACCTTGTGTGCTATCAGACGTCACAACATAACTGGGTGATCATAAAGATGCTCTACAGGTATCTCCGAAGGTGTCTGTTGAGTTGGCGTGAATCGAGATTGGGATTTGTCACTTCGTATGACGAAGAGGTATCTCTGGTCCCTCTCGGTAATATAGCATCTCAAGAAGCTTGCAAGAAAAATGACTAAGGAGTTAGTTACGAGATGATGTATTACAGAACGAGTAAAGAGACTTGCTGGTAATGATATTGAACTAGGTATGGAGATACCGACGATCGAATCTCGGGCAAGTAACATACCGACAGACAAAGGGAACTACGTATGTTGTCATAAAGGTTCAACCGATAAAGATCTTCGTAGAATATGTAGGAACCAATATGGGCATCCATATCCCGCTATTGGTTATTTACCGGAGAAGCGTCTTGGTCATGTCTACATCATTCTCGAACCCGTAGGGTCCGCATGCTTAACGTTCGCTGACGATATAGTATTATATGAGTTATGTGAATTGGTGACCGAATGTTGTTCGGAGTCCTGGATGAGATCACAGACATGACGAGGAGCTCCGGAATGGTTTGGAGGTAAAGATTGATATATAGGACGATACTATTTGGTTTCCGGAAAGGTTTTGGAATGCACCGGGTATTTATCGGATCACCGGAAAGAGTTTCAGAAGGCCACTGGAAGTTACTGGCCCTAATGGGCCAAAGGGAGGGAGCACACCAGCCCACAAGGGGCCGGCGTGCCCCCAACCTGGCCGCCGGCCTTGTAAAAGAAAGGGAGGGGCTAGCCCCCTCCTGCCTTTCCCTACGCAAGGGAGAAAGGGAAGGGGATGCGCCCTAGGCAGGCTCCCTGGGTGGCCGCTGGCTCCCTTGGGGAGCACCCTAGGGCAGTCCCTCCTCCCCCCACCTATATATATGAGAGGAGGGAGAGGGGCAACACACACCACGATCCCCAAGCCTTGTGCGGCCTCCCATCTCCCTCTAGTTCTAGTTCCTCCTCCGTCTACGTCCGTTGTGCTTGGCGAAGCCCTGCGGATAGTTTCACCACCACCGTCACCACGCTGTCGTGCTGCCGGAACTCATCTACTACTTCGCCTCTCTTACTGGATCGAGAAGGCGAGGACGTCATCGAGCTGAACATGTGCTGAACACGGAGGTGCCGCACGTTCGGTACTTGATCGGGACGGATCGTGAAGGTGTATGACTACATCAACCGCGTTGATAAACGCTTTCGCTTAGCGATCTACAAGGGTATGTAGATGCTCTCCCCCTCTCGTAGCTATGCATCTCCATGGATAGATCTTGCGTGTGCGTAGAATTTTTTTTATTTTCCATGCAACGTTCCCCAACAGTTGCAGTTATATTTAGCTTCCTCATAAAATGTTCAATTTGTTATTTACAGTACATGACTAAGAACTTGTAGCGTAGTGGCAGCTAATTATAGCTTGTGATGTTTCTAAAGTTGGTTGCTGTCTCAGTAGCAATTAATTCATTTGCACATTGATCTTTTTGAGAAGATATGTCATACTTAACGTGTTTCTTTAGTTTTTCAAAATACGTATGTGGTGATTTTCTATGTTGCTAGAAACCCATTTTCCCTACAATTGTTACTGATTTAGTTTTAAATATTATAGGATGAACAGAAGTGTTCTTACCTAGACTGGGTTGATCAAGAGTGGCCACAGTCTTTGAAGATGTGCCTAGCAAAGCTCTGGAGCATGTATGTGGAAGAGAACAAAGACAAGCTTAGAGGAAGTGTTGTCAACGCTGAAGAATATTTCTAGATACGGGAAAAAAGAGGAAGATGGAGAATGAGCTCATATTTTTTAAATTATACTTTGATAAGATGGTGTTGGCGAAGGAGGAGGCACTTTCCTAGTTGGTCAGTGCAAAACAGGTTCTTACTGAACTAAAAGCAGAGGTGAAGAAGACGAACTTGGCTGATCATGCATCAGTTGATTAGGGAAATCAATATATTGTTCTAATATTGTGCTTATGAAGGTGAACTAGCTATATGTTGTACTGTATTGTTTTCACGTAGCTATCGTACTGTGATGTTAAAATATATTTATGTGCCTGATATGAAATTGGCAAACAACTGTTCGATATGAAATGTGAATTTGCTTAATACTATAATTATTAATAGTAAACTAATAAACCTGCCAAATGGGTCATGGAACTTTACAAATGGTTCAAGCAGTAAAAATGTGTGTGATGGATAGCCCAATGTCATATAGTTTTTTTCATCGAATCGTGTGTGATATACTTGAATAAAGCAAACGGTTAATGGAGGTAGAGCGTGTGTGATCGTTACACCTATCGCACACGGGGCTATACAAAAAACTGTGTGTGATGTAGATACGAACGAAAATGTTTCTCTGGGATTCACTGTGTGGGATGTGCAGACGAACAGAAACGTTTGTCTGGGATTCACTGTGTGGGATGTACATGCGAACAAAAATGTTTGTCTGGGATTCACTATGTGGGATGTATATACGAACGGAAACGTTTCTCTGGGATTCATTGTGCGGGATGTACATACGAACGAAAATGTTTCTCTGGGATTCACTGTGTGGATGTACTTATGAACGGAAACGATTGGGCCTGTATAATTATATGTGATGACTAGCCCGATCACACATGAGCTCATTTTGCCCAGCGTGTGTGACCGGAGGGCCTATCCCCGACAGTTTCCGGGTCATGTGGGAAGGACCCCCCTATCGCACACACAGGCAAGGCGACGGTTTAAAACTCCATCGCGGAAAGGGGTTAAAAACCGTTTGTATAGCAACTTGTTGTACCAGTGGAGCTTAAATGGTATCATCGTGTACATACATATAGCGGTAACCTACCCGGAGATCCTTTCCCCGTCTCCCTGAGGGAAAGCGATCGTCAGGTGTATCTATTTGTTATCTTGGTGTATTTTATCAAGTATCCGGTTTTAGTTGTAAGAGGTCGGGATACAACTCCAAGTCGTCCTGTTACCTTGGACACGGCTATTCGAATAGTTTAACTCCCCTACAGGGGTGCACCACATTACCCGACACTGGTACAACGAGGTGCTATACAAACGGTTTTTACCCCCTTTTCGCGATGACATTTTGAACCGTCGCCAAGTGAGTGTGTGCGATGGGGGGTCCTTCCCACACGACCCAAAAACCGTCGGGGATAGGGAGCCATGATGCATACAGTTGTCCCTATAAAACAGTTTCATATATCTCGAATATCCCAAACGCTTCATCCTTGCAACTCGTTTGTGCTCGCATTGCCATTGCAGTTGGTATTCTGTGGTGCTACGTTTACAATGCGCGACCCATCACAAACAGTTCATGATTATAAAACGTGTACGATAAGCAGACAATCACACACATTTACTTTTCCTCGACTGTATGCGATTCTATGTAAGAGTGCATACAGTTGTCCCTACAAAACTGTATGCGAAGCTTGAATACATCCCACTATATGCGATGCATTGTGGAGTAGTTATTAGATGATGGGTTGCTAGAGTGACAGAAGCTTAAACCCTAGTTTATGCGCTACTTCGTAAGGGACTGATTTGGATCCAAAAGTTTAATGCTATGGTTAGATTTTATCTTAATACTTTTCTCATAGTTGTGGATGCTTGCGAGGGGGTTAATCATAAGTAGGAGGTTTTTTCAAGTAAGAACAACACCTAAGCACCGGTCCACCCACATATCAAATTATCAAAGTAGCGAACACGAATCAAACCAACATGTTGAAAGTGATATGATGAAATTCCCATGTACCCTCAAGAACGTTTTGCTTATCATAAGAGACCGTTTTGGCCTGTCCTTTGCCACAAAAGGATTGCGCTACTTTGCTGCACTTTATTTATCGTTACTGTGACTTGCTCATTACAAATTATCTTGCTATCAAACTACTTGTTACCGACTATTTCAGTGCTTACAGAAAATACCTTGCTGAAAACCACTTGTCATTTCCTTCTTCTCCTCATTGGGTTCGACACTCTTACTTATCAGAAGGACTACGATTGATCCCCTATACTTGCGGGTCATCAAGGTTCTTTCTGGCGCCGTTACCGGGGAGTGAAGCGCTCTTGGTAAGGGAAAATTATTACTACGTGCTGAAATTTATTATCACTTGTTACTACGGAGAACAATCCTTTGAGGGGGTTTTTCGGGGTATCTTCACCTCGACCAGAACCACAATTAGTTACCCCTCAACCTACTACACCTACTGAAAATATTGGTTATGAAATTCCTTCGGGTATGATAGAACAACTGCTAGCTAATCCTTATGCAGGAGATGGAACCGAACATCCTGATATGCACTTGATATATGTAGATGAAATTTGTGGATTATTTAAGCTTGCAGGTTTGCCCGGAGATGAAGCTAAGAAGATGGTTTTCCCTTTATCTTTGAAGGGAAAAGTATTGGCATGGTATAGGCTATGCGATGATATTGGATCTTGGAACTGGAATCGATTGAAATTGGAATTTCACCAAAAAAATTATCCTATGCATCTAGTTCATCGTGATCTGAATTATATATATAACTTTTGGCCTCGTTAAGGAGAAAGTATCACTCTAGCTTGGGGGAGGCTTAAGTCAATGTTATATTCATGCCCCAATCATGAGCTCTCAAGAGAAATTATTATTCAGAATTTTTATGCTCGGCTTTCTCATGATGGTCGATCCATGCTCGATACTTCTTGTACTGGTTCTTTTATGAAGAAGACTATTGAATTCAGGTGGGATCTTTTAGAACTAATTAAATGCAACTCTGAAGATTGGGAACTCGACAAAGGTAAAGAGTCAGGTATTAAGCTTGAGTTTGATTGTGTTAAATCTTTTATGAATACCGATGCTTTTCACAAGTTTAGCACTAAATATGGACTTGACTCTAAGATGGTAGCCTCCTTTTGTGAATCATTTGCTACTCATGTTGATCTCCCTAAGGAGAAGTGGTTTAAATATCACCCACTTATTAAAGAAGAAATTAAAGAACCCGACATAGCTAAAGATGAAACTATCATTTACAATGTTGACTCAGTTGTTCCTACTGCTTATATTGAAAAACTACCTTTCCCTGTTAGGATAAAGGAACATGCTAAGGTTTCAACTGTGGTTCACAAAAGTAATATTAGAGCACCTAAACCTGCTGAACAAATTAAAGTAGAACCTAGTGTTGCTATGGTTAAAGATCTCCTGGTAGAAAATATTGATGGGCATGTTATTTACTTTTGTGATGAAGCGGCTAGAATTGCTAAACCCGATGAAAAAGATAAACATAGACCTGTCGTTGGCATGCCTGTTGTCTCAGTTAAAATAGGAGATCACTGTTATCATGGTTTATGTGACTTAGGTGCTAGCGTGAGTGCTATTCCTTTTACCTTATACCAAGAAATTATGAATGATATAGCACCCGCTGAAATAGAAGACATAGATGTCACTATTAAACTTGCTAATAGAGACACCATCACACCACTTGGGATTGTTAGAGATGTTAAAGTCTTGTGTGGGAAAATAAAATACCCTACTTATTTTCTAGTTCTTGGTTCCCCACAAGATGACTTTTGTCCCATTATCTTTGGTAGACCTTTCTTGAACACTGTCAATGCTAAAATAGATTGTGAAAAACAAACTGTCAGTGTTAGCTTTGGTGATGAGTCTCATGAGTTTAATTTTTCCAAGTTTAATAGACAACCTCACAAGAAAGAATTACCTAGTAAGGATGAAATAATTGGTCTTGCTTCTATTGCCCTGCCTCCTACTGATCCACTAGAACAATATTTGCTAGACCATCAAAATGATATGCACATGCATGAAAGAAATGAATAGATAAAATTTTCTTTGAACAACGACCTCTGCTCAAACATAATTTGCCTATTGAAACTCTAGGTGGTCCTCCTCCACCTAAAGGTGATCCTGTGTTTGAATTGAAACAGTTGCCAGACACTTTGAATTATGCTTATCTTGGTGAGAAAAAGATATATCCTGTTATTATTAGTGCTAACCTTTCAGAACATGAAGAAGAAAGATTATTGAAAATTCTGAAGAAGCACCGAGCTGCTATTGGATATACTCTTGATGATCTTAAGGGCATTAGTCCCACTCTCTGTCAGCACAAAATTAATATGGAACCTGATGCTAAACCCGTTGTTGATCATCAACGACGATTGAATCCTAAGATGAAAGAAGTGGTAAGAACTGAAATATTAAAACTTCTGGAAGCAGGTATAATCTATCCTATAGCTGATAGTAGATGGGTAAGTCCTGTTCATTGTGTCCCTATGAAGGGAGGTATTACTGTTGTTCCTAATGACAAAAATGAACTCATTCCACAAAGTATTGTTACTGGCTATAGAAAGGAAATTGATTTTAAAAAATTAAATAAAGCAACTAGAAAAGATCATTACCCTTTGCCTTTTATTGATCAAATGCTAGAAAGATTATCAAAGCACACACACTTTTGCTTCCTTGATGGATATTCTGTTTTTTCTCAAATACCTGTTTCACAACCTGACCAAGAGAAAACCACCTTTACTTGTCCTTTTGGAACTTATGCTTATAGACGTATGACTTTTGGTTTATGCAATGCACCTGCTACCTTTCAAAGATGTATGACTGCTATATTCTCTGATTTTTGTGAAAAGATTGTTGAGGTTTTCATGGATGACTATTCCTTTTACGGAACTTCCATTGATGATTGCTTAAGCAACCTTGATCGAGTTTTGCAGAGATGTGAGCAAACTAATCTTGTCTTGAATTGGGAGAAGTGCCACTTTATGGTTAATGAAGGTATTGTCTTGGGGCATAAAATTTCTGACCGAGGTATTGAGGTGGGTAAAGCTAAAGTTGATGCAATTGAGAAAATGCCATGTCCTAAAGATATCAAAGGTATTCGTAGTTACCTCGGTCATTCTGGTTTCTATAGGAGGTTTATTAAAGACTACTCTAAAATTTCTAGGCCTCTTACAAATCTTTTACAAAAGGATGTTCCGTTTGTTTTTATGATGATTGTGTATAAGCCTTTGAAACACTTAAGAAAAACTTAGCTTCTGCACCTATTGTTCAACCACCTGATTGGAACTTGCCTTTTGAAATTATGTGTGATGCTAGTTATTATGCTGTTGGTGTTGTTCTAGGACAAAGAGTTGATAAAAAGTTAAATGTTATCCATTATGCTAGTAAAACTCTAGACAGTGCTCAACAAAACTATGCTACTACTGAAAAAGAATTTTTAGCAGTTGTATTTGCTTGTGATAAATTCAGATCTTATATTGTTGATTCTAAAGTGATTGTTCACACTGATCATGCTGCTATAAAATATCTTATGGAAAAGAAAGATGCTAAACCTAGACTCATTAGGTGGGTTCTCTTGTTACAAGAATTTGATTTACATACCACTGATAGAAAAGGAGCTGAGAACCCCATAGCTGATAACTTGTCTAGTTTAGAAAATATTCTTGATGACCCACAACCTATTAATGATAGCTTTCCTGATGAGCAACTAGCTGCAATAAATGTTTCTCATAACACTCCTTGGTATGCTGACTATGCTAATTACATTGTTGCAAAATATATACCACCTAGTTTCACATACCAACAAAAGAAAAAAATTCTTCTACGATTTAAGACATTACTTTTGGGATGACCCACATCTTTACAAAGAAGGAGTAGATGGTATTATTAGACATTGTGTACCTGAGCATGAACAGGAACAAATCCTACGAAAATGTCACTCAGAAGCTTATGGAGGGCATCATGAGGGAGATAGACCTGCTCACAAGGTATTGCAATCTGGTTTTTATTGGC
This sequence comes from Thinopyrum elongatum, assembly GCA_011799875.1. Taxonomy (NCBI): domain Eukaryota; kingdom Viridiplantae; phylum Streptophyta; class Magnoliopsida; order Poales; family Poaceae; genus Thinopyrum; species Thinopyrum elongatum. The sequence goes on along the minus strand of CM022303.1, from coordinate 305,878,501 downwards.
CTACTCTCTTCAAGGATTCCCGTAAGTTTGTTTTATCTTGTGATGAATGTCAAAGAATTGGTAATATTGGTAAGCGTCAGGAAATGCCTATGAATTATTCTCTTGCAGTTGAACCATTTGATGTTTGGGGTTTTGATTACATAGGACCCTTTCCTTCCTCTAATGGGTATACACATATTTTGGTTGCTGTTGATTATATTACTAAGTGGGTAGAAGCTATTCCAACTAGTAGTGCTGATCACAACACTTCCATTAAAATGCTTAAAGAAGTTATTTTCCCAAGGTTTGGAGTCCCTAGATATTTAATGACTGATGGTGGTTCACAATTTATTCATGGTGCCTTCCATAAAATGCTTGCTAAATATGATGTTAACCATAGAATTGCATCACCCTATCATCCTCAATCTAGTGGTCAAGTTGAACTTAGCAATAGAGGAATAAAATTAATTCTACAAAAAACTGTTAATAGGTCCCGAAAGAATTGGTCTAAGAAATTAGATGATGCACTTTGGGCTTACAGAACAGCTTATAAAAATCCTATGGGTATGTCTCCTTATAAAATGGTGTATGGGAAAGCTTGTCATTTGCCTCTTGAGTTAGAACATAAAGCTTATTGGGCAATCAAAGAACTCAACTATTATTTCAAACTTGCCGGTGAAAAGAGGCTATTTGATATTAGCTCACTAGATGAATGGAGAACCCAAGCTTATGAAAATGCCAAGTTGTTTAAAGAAAAAGTTAAAAGATGGCATGATAAAAGAATCCAAAAGCATGAGTTCAAAGTGGGTGAATATGTCCATTTGTACAACTCTCATTTCAGATTATTTGCAGGGAAGCTTCTCTCCAAATGGGAAGGACCTTATGTTATCGAAGAAGTTTATCGTTCTGGAGCTATCAAAATAAATAATGCCGAAGGTACTAACCCGAAGGTTCTCAATGGGCAAAGAATTAAACACTATATCTCAGGTACGCCTATTAATGTTGAAAGCAATATTATTCAAACCATGACACTAGAGGAACACATAAAAGAAACCTTCCAGAACACTCCAGAATCGTGAAAAAAGAGAGGTTCGTGATACGGTAAGTAAACGGACTCCGAAAAATCCAAAAAAATATTTTTTGTCAGTTTTGGAATATAACAATAATTAGGAAAATAAGAAACAACCAGGAAGGCAACCCTGGTGGGCACAAGACACCAGGGCGCGCATGGCTTGCCAGGCGCACCCAGGTGGGTTGTGCCCACCTCAGGTACCTTCCGGACTTCGTTTTTCTCTCGTTTACTTGTTTCCCAAGATAAAAAATCTTTATATACCCCCCAAACCTATTGACCACCGTATCACGGAGAAATCTTCTATTCTTTTTTCTTACTGTTTTCTGACAGATCTAGATCACCATGGCCGCTTCGAGCTCCTCCAAGGACAAGTTCTTCGAGAATGTCATCAATCCGTATTTGCTGGAGGTGATGCAGCACCCTTAGGCCATCGAGATGTGTGAGGGGGTGCTCCACATCCGCGACGTCCAGGGCCCCAAGGGGACGGGAACCGTGGATGCCAGGCTCGAAGCTATGGAGCAGGAGGTCTTCAAGTGCAAGGGGATGGTGGAACATGGACTCAATGCCAATCACCTCATGATCGCGGACTATACCCGTGATCTCAAGGTGGATGGCAAATCCATGAAGGTCATCATCCTCACCTTCAACGAGCAAATCAACTTTCTGCAAAGCCAAATCTATGATCTCCAAAACCAAGTCTTTTAATATGAGGCAAGGTTTAAAGGTATGAGTTTGGCTACTAGTTGTAGGACTCGCGAGACTCTCTCCTCCTCTTATGATGGTGAGCCACTGCCATGGAAATCAGAAGATAAGAAGGATACTACCTCGTCACCACCACCACCTTCTTCATCACCAAAGGAGACTTGAGTTCATGGTATGGACACTCCCCTTGGCTTGTGCCAAGCTTGGGGGAGGTGTCCCGGTATCGTATCACCACCACTATCTTTGCCTTTATCTATTTTAGTTCGATCTTTAGTTTCCTATGATTTAGTTGAATAAAAGTTTTAGTTCGATCCTTTCTTTTTGAGTGTTTGCTTAGTGATCTATCAATCGATGTAATCGTGTGCAAGATATATAAGAGTAGTTCGAGTTTTGTTTCTTTACTTTTATGTCTCAATAAAAATAAAGGAAAATAAATGAAAAGATCATATCCTAAATTTTATGGTAAGTAATGACATCACATAAGGACAAGTCTAAGTGGTAAAATTTGTTGGAGATTGACAAACATAGCATTGGTCAATGATGCAACTCATGAAAGAATTAATAAGGGAAGAGAAGATTCACATGCAAATACACTATCTTGGACATCTTCTATGATTGTGAGCCCCCATTAAATATTTTGTGTCAAAATAGTTGATGTTGGACAAGGAAGACAACGTAATGATTTATGTTTGTTCATATTCACATAGAAGTTATATTGTCATAGATCCTTTAACATGTGGTGCTTGCTCAATATCTTTTCTAGCCAAAAATTCTGCACTAAGTAGAGATACTACTTGTGCATCCAAAACCCTTAACCCAAATCTCATTTTGAGAGTCCACCATACCTACCTATGGATTGAGTAAGATCCTTCAAGTAAGTTGTCATCGGTGCAATAAGGCAATAAAAATTGTTTCTAAATGTGTTGGATCATTTAGTGTAAGAGAAAATTGAGCGTTGTGCGAACTTGTGATGGCAAAGTAATAAAAGCGACGGACTGGATAATAAAGGTTGCTATCACAAGGGGCAATATAACATGACGTTCTTTTGCATTAAGGGATTAGGCATACAAACAAATAAGTGCATGACAACCTCTGCTTCCCTCTGCGAAGGGCCTATCTTTTACTTTTATGCATTTACTTTTATGAAGAGTCAAAGTTTTCTTCCCTATTCCTTTTTCTTTTTTTATTTTTGCAAGCATCATGTGGTGAGGAAAGATCTAGGCACATATATCCAGTTGGATATGAGTAGGCATGAGTTATTATTGTTGACATCACCCTTGAGGTGAGTACGTTGGGAGGCGAAACTATAAGCCCCTATCTTTCTATGTGTCCGGTTGAAACTTTTTGTTCATGGGTACGCTATGAGTGTTAGCAATCATAGAAGACTAAATGATGGTTGAGTATGTGAACTTGCCTAAAGTCTCTGATACATGACCCTTCCTGAAAATATGATGAATTGTAGTTGCAAAGTTGACTAAGAACATAGTTTGTTGGTTTTCAATGAGGTTTATGCTTCATACTTCAATGTTGTGATGAATTGTTACTTGTTCATGAGAAACTATATGATAAAAGTTGTGTGATAAAGTTTTATGTTAAAGTTCCTTGCTGTTATAATAATATGCATGATGCTTCTATGTCCGTATTTTGTTTTTATCGACACCTCTCTCTCTCTAAGCATGTGGGCATGTTTTTCGATTTCGGTTTTCACTTGAGGACAAGCGAGGTCTAAGCTTGGGGGAGTTGATACGTCCATTTTGCATCATGTTTTCCTATTGTTATTTATAATCTTTGTATACATAATAATGCTTTTGGGAGTAATTCTAATGCCTTTTATCTCATAATATGCAAGGTTTATACAAAGAGGGAGAATACCGACAGCTGGAATTCTGGACCTGAAAAAGCTACGTCAGAGTTACCTATTCTGCACATCTCCAAATAAGCTGAAACTTCATGGAGATTTTTTATGGAATATTTAAGAATTATTGGAGCAAATAACTACTAGAAGGGGCCCACCAGGTGGGCACAACCCACCTGGGCACGCCAGGGCCCTCAGGCGCGCCCTGGTGGGTTGTGCCCTCCTCGGCCCACCTCCGATGCCCCTCTTCTGGTATATAAGTCATTTTGACCTAGAAAAATAATAGGAGGACTTTCGGGACGAAGCGCCACTGTCTCGAGGCGAAACTTGGGCAGGAGCACTTTTGCCCTCCGGCGGAGCGATTCCGCCGGGGGAACTTCCCTCCTGGAGGGGGAAATCGTAAGTAGGAGGTTTGTTCAAGTAAGAACAACACCTAAGCACCGGTCCACCCACATATCAAATTATCAAAGTAGCGAACACGAATCAAACCAACATGATGAAAGTGATATGATGAAATTCCCGTGTACCCTCAAGAATGCTTTGCTTATCATAAGAGACCGTTTTGGTCTGTCCTTTGCCACAAAAGGATTGCACTAACTTGCTGCACTTTATTTATCGTTACCGTAACTTGTTCGTTACAAATTATCTTGCTATCAAACTACTTGTTACAGACTATTTCAGTGCTTGCAGAAAATACCTTGCTGAAAACCACTTGTCATTTCCTTCTGCTCCTCGTTGGGTTCGACACTCTTACTTATCGAAAGTACTACGATTGATCCCCTATACTTGTGGGTCATTAGCTGCCCATTTCTGTTGTTCTGTCTCATCGCAAATAGTTCGTATGGATCAACCGTATGCCCCGCATCACACACGCAACTAAAATCTGAACCGTGTTTGATGTATCCGCCATCGCAAATGTTTTGCATCTTTTTTCACGGTTTTTTACATCACCGTTTGCGATTAATGCATCGCACACAATTTCGTCAAAGGGTCTCTGATCGTAGTATCGCGTTAGCAGCATCCTGCAGTAGTGCGATATGCTCAACTACCTCTGGCCAGACACACTTTTCTGGGTAATGCCCGGCCTCAGGCAATCGACACGCTGTAGTCCTACCTAGGCTCTCCAGAGAGTTCAGCATGTCGGTCTACATCCTAAGTGCGAAGGGGTCATGGGCCAATCGTCCTAAGCACTGATGCGCGTTGCGAGGACAACTGTGCCAATCCTAGCATACCTCTTTATAAAAAGTAGGCAATTACGAATCAGCCGGGGGCCTGTCGCTCAATTGTGACATCTGTAGAGCTTTCGGGAGAAATCGTATGATGCCGAGGTACCCATATACCATTATCTCGCACGGCGGCTAGTGCGTATATGCTAATGGCAGTCTCAGATCAAATACTCCAAACTCGTTAAGCGTGTTATTATGAAGTAACCGCGTACACCGACCAGGGACCAAGCCACCTTTCTCCTAGATGGTCTCCACCTTCCATGTCGTTCCGCCACAAAGAATCACTCTTGGGTACCCTTGGGGCCGACCCGTCTTTAACAATTGTAACAGTCGGGGTTCAGGTCCATACCATAAAGGTGAAACCGGAGGAATCACCCTCGAAAGGTTTACCTTGATATACTGCACGGCAGAGTCATCACCTAGGGTGAAATACAAGGAATCACCCTCAGTAGATCACACTGTATGTGCTACACTATATAGTCGTCATCGAGAGTGAAATACAAGGAATCACCCTTGGTAGATCACACTTGATACGGCTCGGTAGAGTCGTACAATTGTAAGGGGCTTTAGGGGTGTTCTGGTCTTGGTACATGATGACCCACAAGTATGTGGGATCAATTGTAGTCCTTTCGATAAGTAAGAGTGTCAAACCCAATGAGGAGCAGAAGGAAATGACAAGCGGTTTTCAGCAAGGTATTGTGTGCAAGCACTGAAATTATCGATAACAGATAGTTTGGTAGCAAGGTAATTTGTGACGAGCAATAAGTAGTAATAGTAACAAAGGTGCAGCAAGGTAGCCCAATCCTTTGTGTAGCAAAGGACAGGCCGGGCTGGTCTCTTATAATAAGCAAAGCGTTCTTGAGGACACACGGGAATTTCATCTAGTCACTTTCATCATGTTTGTTTGATTCGCGTTCACTACTTTGATAATTTGATATGTGGGTGGACCGGTGCTTGGGTGATGTCCTTACTTGGACAAGCCTCCCACTTATGATCAACCCCTCTCACAAGCATCCACAACTACAAAAGAAGAATTAAGATAAATCTAACCATAACATGAAACATATGGATCCAAATCAGGCCCTTATGGAATAGCGCATAAACTAGGGTTTAAGCTTCTGTCACTCTAGCAACCCAACATCTAATTACTACTCCACAATGCCTTCCCTTAGGCCCAAATATGGTGAAGTGTCATGTAGTCGACATTCACATGACACCACTAAGGGAATCACAACATACATATCATCAAAGTATCGAACGAATACCAAATTCACATGATTACTTATGACAAGACTTCTCCCATGTCCTCAAGAACAAAAGTAACTACCCACAAATCATATTCATGTTCAAGATCAGAGGGGTATTGAATATAATCAAGGATCTAAACATATAATCTTCCACCAAATAAACCAACTAGCATCAACTACAAGATGTAATCAACACTTCTAGCAACCCACAGGTACCAATCTAAGGTTTTGAGACAAAGATTGAATACAAGAGATGAACTAGGGTTTGAGATGAGATGGTGCTGGTGAAGATGTTGATGAAGATTGGCCCTTCCACGATGAGAGGGTTGTTGGTGACGTTGATGGCTTCGATTTCCCCCTCCCGGAGGGAAGTATCCCCGGCGGAATTGCTCCGCCAGAGAGCAAAAGTGCTCCTGCCTAGGTTCCACCTCGAGACGGCAGTGCTTCGTCCTGAAAGTCCTCTTTTTTTTTTCTAGGGCAAATGGCTTCATATTGCAAAATATGGGCCACAGAGTATGGCCCGGGGCCCCACTCACCACCAGGGCGCGCTCCGGAGGGGGGGTGGGTGGGCGCGCCTTGGTGCCTCGTGGGCACCTGGTGGCCCCCTCTGGTATTTCTTTCTCTAGTATTTTTAATATATTCCAAAATAATTCTCCGTGAAATTTCATCTCATTTGGAGTTGTGCAGAATAGGTATCTCTGATGTAGCTTTTTCAGGTCCAGAATTCTAGCTGCCGGCAATGTCCCTCTTCATGTAAATCTTGCAAATTAAGAGAGAAAAGGCATTAGAATTGTGCTACAAAGTATTATATTTATAAAAAACATCATAAATAACAGTAGGGAAACATGATGCAAAATGGACGCATCAACTCCCCCAAACTTAGACCTCGCTTGTCCTCAAGCGAAAGCCGATATCGATAATCATGTCCACATGTTTAGAGAGAGAGGCATCGATAAAAACAAAATACGGACATAGTAGCATCATGATCATTGTCACAGAAGCAATATATATATTATCATAAAACTTCTCATGAGCAAGTAACAATTCATCACAACAACGAACTATAAGGCATAAACTTTCTTGAAAACTAACAAACTATGTTCTCAGTCAACAAGGCAATTACAATTCACCATATTTTCAGGAAGGGTCTCATGTAAGAGCTTTTATTCAGCAAGTCCAGATACTCAACTATCATTTACTATTCTATGATTACTGACACTCACGATATATATATATATATATATATATATATATATATATATATATATATATATATATATATATATATATATATATATATATATATATGTGTGTGTGTGTGTGTGTGTGTGTGTGTGTGTGTGTGTGTGTGTATAGGGGGGGTCTATTCTAATAACACCCCTTCAGACCTTATTCTAATAACACTTCTGGCTTATTCTGCCAACACTTCTACACTGCTTCATCCACCTGAGCCAGACCGCGTAGCAACCCGATAAAACTACAGCAGCCCAAGGCCAACCCCACACCCCACCTTCTCCCCCGCCAGAACACACCCCATGTTCCCCACCTTTCTTCCCACCACCACCCACCCCCGGCGCCCCCACCAACCCCACCCCTCTAGCGCGCCACCCATCCTGGCCACCCGCCGCGGCCACCTACCACCCCCGCAGTGCTCCACCATCCCGCGCCGCCCGCCGTGGCGACCACCAACCCCCCCCCCCGAACCCACCGGCCCAGTACCCACCATTTCCTCCCCAATCCCCCACCCCCGAACCCGTGGCCACCGCACCTCCCACCGCCTGACCGCCGCCTCCCACCGCGCCGCCTACCGCCCGACCACCACCTCCCACAACGCCAGCCACCGCGCGGCCACCACCACGCAGTACGCCGGCGACAGATCTGCCCCGTCGCCGCGTCGGATGGGCACAGAAGCACCTGTCCCCCCCCCCCCCTGACCGGCCATCTTCCAGAGGGCCAGCGACATGCCGCCCCACCCGCCCCGCTACCTCCCTCCACCGCCTTCCCGCGTCCTACCCCCGTCCCCCTCCGCTCGCTGGATCCAGAGCTACAACAAAGTAGCCGCAGTTCTAGCACGATGATGTGTTGTGCGTCATGCATTTTGTTCACTGTCTCTTTTTTGTAGTTCACTAAAATCTTCATTTTTCTCACGGTTGATATTTTTTCGATTTTCAGATTTTGGTTTGCAGTCCCATTGGCTCACAAGTAGTGTCTCTACTTAGTGCGGATTTTTGGCTAGAAAAGATATTGAGCAAGCACCACATGTTGGAGGATCTATATAACAATATAACTTCTATGTGAATATAAGCAAACATAACTCATTACATTGTCTTGTCCAATGTCAACAATTTGACATAGAATACTTAATGGGGGCTCGCAATCATAAAAGATGTCCAAGATTGTATATTTATATGTGAACCTTCTCTTCCCTTATTAACTTTTTCATGAATTGCATCATTGACCAATACTATGTTTGTTAACTTCTAATGAATTTTACCACTTATACTTTTCTTTATGTGAAGTCATTACTTTCCATGGGATTAGCATATGATCTTTTCATTATTTTCATTGCTAAGATTGAAACATAAAAGTAAAGAAGCAAAACTCAAACTATTCTTTATTATATAACTCTCAACTCTATTACATAGATAGATAGATCATGAAACTAGCACTCGGAAATAGATCATGCTAAACTTTTATTCTACTAAATCACGAAATAGCTAAGGATTGAACTAGGATAAGTAAAGATAATAAAAGTGATGGTGATACGATACCGGTGCACCTCCCCCAAGCTTGGCACAAGCCAAGGGGAGTGCCCATACCCGTGTACTCAAGTCTCTTTCTTCGGTGATGATGGTGATGATGAAGTAGTGGGCTTGTCCTCCGTATTCCACGGCATAGGTTCCCCATCATAAAAGGATGAACGAGTCTCCGGGGTCCTGAAACTTGCAGCTAAACTCATACCTTTAAATCTTGCCTCATACTCAAAATTTTGATTTTGGAGATCATAGATTTGGGCTTGGAGATAATCAACTCGATCGTTGAGCTTGAAGATGGTGTCTCCAATCTCCTTGCCATCCAACTCGTGCTCACGGGCGAATTCCATGATCATGGAGTGGTTGGCGTTGAGTCTGCATTCCACCATCCCTTGGCACTTCAAGATCTCCTGCTCCACTGCTTCGAGCCTGGCCTCCACGCTTCCGATCTTCTTGGGCCCTTGAACGTCCCGGATGTGAAGCACCCTCTCATGCATCTCTATGGCTTGAGGGTGTTTCATCACCTCCGGTAGGTAGGGGTTGATGACCTTCTTGTAGAACTTGTCCTTGGAGGAGCTTGGTGGAGCCATGGTGATCTAGATCTGTCAGAAAAATAGCACGAAACAAAGACAGAGGAGATTTCTACAATACGGTGGTCAAAACGTCTGGGGGTATATATAAAGAATTTTTATCTTGCAAAAACAAGTATTCTAGAAGAAAACGGAGTCGAGAAGGCACACGAGGGGCCCACGAGCCACCAGGGCGCGCCCAGGTGCCGCGTGGGCGCCTGGTGTGTCCCTCTGTTGTTTCTTATTTTGGTATTTTTTTTTCTAATACCAAAACAGACAAAAAATATTTTTATGTAATTTTTGGAGTCGGTTTATTTACCGTATCGCATACCTATTCCTTTTCAAGGTTCTGGAGTGTTCTAGAAGGTCTCTCTTATGTGTTCCTCCGGTGCAGTAGTTTGAATAATGTTAGTTTCAATATTAATAGGTGTACCTGAGATATAATGTTTAATTCTTTGTCCATTGACCACCCTCGGATTAGTGCCTTTGGAGTTGTTGATCTTGATAGCTCCGGAACGATAAACTTCTTCGATGATGTACGGTCCTTCCCATTTGGATAGAAGTTTTCCTGCAAAGAATCTATTAAAACGAGAGTTGTACAATCGAACATACTCACCCACTTTGAATTCCCGTTTTTGAATTCTTTTATCATGCCATCTTTTAACTTTTTCTTTAAACAACTTGGCATTTTCATATGCTTGGGTTCTCCATTCATCTAACGAGCTAATATCAAATAACCTCTTTTCACTGGCACATTTGAAATTATAGTTAAGTTATTTAATTGCCCAATATGCTTAACTCAACAGGTAAATGACATGCTTTTCCAGAAACCATTTTATACGGAGACATACCAATAGGATTCTTATAAGCAGTTCTATAAGCCCACAATGCATCATCAAGTTTCTTAGACCAATTCTATCTAGATCTATTAATGGTCTTTTGCAAAATTAACTTTATTTCTCTATTGCTCAATTCAACTTGACCACTAGACTGAGGATGATAAGGAGATGCACTTCTATGGTTAACATCATATTTAGCAAGAAGTTTACGGAAAGCACCATGAATAAAATGTGAACCACTATCAGTCATTAAATATCTAGGGTCTGGAAACCTCGGGAAAATAACTTCTTTAAGCATTTTAATAGATGTGTTATGATCAGCACTACTAGTTGGAATAGCTTCTACCCACTTAGTAACGTAATCAACAACAACTAAAATATGTCTATACCCATTAGAGGAAGGAAAAGGTCCCAAATAATCAAATACCCAAACATCAAATGGTTCAATAACAAGTGAATAGTTCATAGGCATTTCTTGACGTCTACCAATATTACCAATTCTTTGACATTCATCATAAGATAAGACAAACTTACATGCATCCTTGAAGAGAGTAGGCCAATAAAAACCCGATCGTAATACCTTATGTGCGGTTCTATCTCTAGCATGGTGTCCTCCATATGCCTTAGAATGACACTTCCGTAGGATTTGTTCCTGTTCATGCTCAGGTACACAACGTCTAATAATACCATCTACTCCTTTATAAAGATGTGGGTCATCCCAAAAGTAATGTCTTAAATCAAAGAAGATTTTTTTCTTTTGTTGGTATGTGAAACTAGGTGGTATATATTTGGCAACAATGTAATTAGCATAGTCTGCATACCAAGGAGTATTACGAGAAGCATTTATAACAGCTAATTGTTCATCAGGAAAACTATCATCAATAGGCAGCGGGTCATCAAGAACATTTTCCATTCGAGACAAATTATCAGCTACGGGATTCTCAGCTCCCTTTCTATCAATAATATGCAAGTCAAATTCTTGTAGCAACAGAACTCACCTAATCAACGTAGGTTTAGCATATTTCTTTTCCATAAGATATTTGATAGCAGCATGATCAGTGTGAACAATTACTTTACAATCAACAATATAAGATCTGAATTTATCAAGTGCAAACACAACTGCTAGAAATTCTTTCTCAACAGTAGCATAATTTCTATGAGCACTGTCGAGAGTTTTACTAGCATAATGGATAACATTTAATTTCTTATCAACTCTTTGTCCTAGAACAGCACCAACATCATAATCACTAATGTCACTATCGGCGTCCTGGGAACCGGGGTACCCAGACTTGCCTGCCTGCGGCCCACGGCGTGGCTCCCTTGATGGCCTGGTACGGCCCACCTCCAAGACCACCAAGACAAGACCCTCATGAGGGGCCAGGCCTCACGAGGAGGACGACACCAAGACCTCCCGAGGGAGCAGCCTCCCCAGGCGGCCTCCCAAGGAGCGGAGATTTCTATGTAGGTACCTAGCCTCACGAGGCTGCGGTGACGTGAGACATGACGACCAAGGCCAGGCGGGCGCCAGCGGGCGCAGAGGAGGCAGTTTCCTCTTTGGTGCTAAGGAGGCAAGGACAGGCGTGGGTTCCCAAGGAATCTCCCAAAGGTTTCCATTCTGGTGCTACAAGACCAAGACCATAGGATCGGCAAGGTGGAGGTCATCACTGAGCCCACTGTTGCGTCACGACCAGAAGCTTTGCAGGAGAAGACCACCTTTTGTCAGGATAGGATATACTACTTGTCCCCTTTCAAATTGGCCGTTGTGGTATCCCTTCCCGCCTACGTTTCGGGGGAAGAGGACCAAGGCCACTATAAATATAGGTTAGCCACCATCGAAGATGGGTTCGACTCATTCTCACCCCCCCCCCCCGAGCCCTCGGGAGGCAGCTGATCCACTGTACTAGTTCATCCTCAAACCTCCTCGTGAGGCCAATCCACCATAAAGCAGGAGTAGGGACTTACACCGCAAGGTGGCCCGAACCTGGGTAAACTGCCGTGTTCATCTTCTTCCTTGCTCACGCGAATCCTGCTAGGTTAGGTTGTGGGGCGACGGGCTCTAAGCTTGAGAGGTTGAGATCTTTGCAAACGCCCCAGAGTTTGAACCTTCTTGGGTCTGTGGAGCCCTGAATCCGACATTTGGCACGCCAGGTAGGGGCGTGTCGAAGCCTCGCCTCCTCACCAACCACACTCCATCCTCACCTTGCCACACCCATGACAAAGGCCAGCTGAGCCCGCACCGAGCGGTGGGCCGCGCGCTCCGGTCAGACGGCGCCCTACGGCCGCAGTGTCTCTCGCCGTGCCCCGCCTTCCTCGTCACGCCCTCACCAACGGCAGGATTTGTCGCCACCACCCCCACGCGGCGCAGCGGGTGTGCTGCCGCGCCTTCCACCAGCGTCACTGTGGTGCCGTCCCTCCATGCTACGCGGGGGCTAACAGGCACGCAGGCCGCGCTCCTCGCAGCGCGCAAATTACTGCGCTACCGCCCCGCCAACGGCGACCATGCCGTTTTGCTCGATCGGGTCGCTGAGCTGCTTCATGTCGCCTACCAGGGTATGGGGCCCTTGTGCCCCCCACCCGTGCCACGACCCTCGCCGTGGGCCCGAGCGTGCCCTTGCTACGTTTGCTCAGCCCTCTCAGGAGGACCCGGTGGGCTGAATGACGGAAAGGAGCCCGACCGGGCCTTCCTCCCAGCCCAAGAAGCGCTCCCCCGAGCTTCGGGCAGCGAAGGCGGCCCCCCGGGGGTTGCACCACGACAGGCCACCTCGTGGCCATCATAACCCACCGGCGGTGGTGGCGGCCGGCGGAGCCAAAGAGCGATGCCCCGGACGCGGCGAGCGGGTCCACACTTGGGCCCCGACCACGCCATTAAACGCCCTTCCCCCGCTACAACAAGTATTTTCAGAACATGTGTGCTAACTTTTGGATGCAGGTGAACTACGCTTCCGCAGCACACTGGGGAAACGGCGGCCGGACTAGGCGTGCCAAGGCACGCCGGGCGCACGGCGCGCCCCAAGTACGGACAGGGTCCTACGGGGGCCAAGGACCTGAGGGGCCCATGAGGCTAGGCCGCCTCATGAGGGCCCGGGGTCTCCTGAGCCGCAACCGCTCGACATCGGGACCCCAGAGACCCAAAGGCTCGGGAGCGGTCCGCAGCCTGCACCGCAAGCCGGTCATGCGGCCCGTGGGCGGCAAGAAGGCGCATCGCGCCGCCCACTGGTGATCGCCAGGTTGGCGACCCCGCCTGGGGCCGCCCGCGCCTCGGACTCGCCGGCGCGTGATCCGAGGACCAGGGGTTGGTGTCCCCGCCGGGGAGCAAGGCGGCTGCCTTGCAGCCCTCCAGTCTCATCCCGTGACACTCTCACGTAATAATGAGTGGGGCTATACACACCCCGGAGTCTCCTGAGCGCTGCCCTTGAGCCTCACGGGGGCTGCCACCCACGCCCAAGTGGAAGCCCCATGCTCCGCGTTGGCGGACGACACGGTCAATCAGCGACTATGCCCACGCCTAGTGGAAGCCCCATGCTCCGCGCTGGCGGAGAGGTTTAGAAGACTAGCATAGGTGCTGGACGCGGCTGTTCTTTGCTTTTTCTTGTAACCGAATTTGCTACTTCTTGGAATGAACTTGCGGTTCTTGCGCTTTTGTTCGAAAAAGGGGGGAATTTCCTAGTTTTTCTTCTTCTAGCGGTTTTTCTTCTCTTGATTTCTGTCTTTGCAAAAGATGGCGGGCACCCGTGGCTCCCTCCATCGCACCCCGCAAGCGGGGGCTGGGCACGGTGCGCACGCTTGGGTCAGCCCAGCGGCTGAAGATGCGCTAAGGGCTCAGGCCACAGCAGTCGCGGCCCTGCCCGCACGCACACCTTTCCGGGACCCCGGCGTCTGGACCCTCGCGTGGTGCTCTCGAGCGAGCCGGCGGGTATGTGTGGCCCGGGGCCTTCGGCAAGCGTCCGCCTCCGGACCTTGGTCGGGCACTGTGACCCGGCATGACAATGACGGCTGCCCCTGCTCAGGGGCTGCAGGCACGCGAAAAGTAAAGGAAAGGCGACATCAGGGAGTGCAATACTACTTAATACATCATAGAGAAAGTTCTTCCAAAAAATGCTTTCGCATCCCCGCGGGGTCACATCCAAAGTCTTGACAGGAAAACAGGAGAAAACAAGCCTAGGGAGATGCCCTGTCACTGTCGCTGCTGCCATCATCATCGTCGTCAGCCCCGCGTTCCTCGACCACAGGTGCACCCACATCCTTGGTAGGGGCAAGCTACGCGATCAGGTCATCCACATGATGCTCCACCCAGTACGCCATGGCGACTTGGATTGCTCCAGGCACGGGGGTTATTGTGGCCTCGAAGTTGAAGTCAGGATCGGAGCAGAGAAGGTGGTTGAAGACGCGTGAGAACGCACGCGCAAGAAGGTCACGGCTCCTTTCCTCGATGAGTCGGCGCCCCTTCATGGCCCCACCTTCGAGGCGTGCCACGACCTGGGTGAAGAAGCTGAGGTAACCGGCGTCATCAGCAACAAGCGTGCTGGAGACGTTCTCGTCGCAAATGCTGCTCAGGGCCTGGTTGGCCCTGCGCCCGAGGGCCTCGAACATTTGGGAGCGCTCACGCTGCAGCACTCGGGCTCTACTCGCCTCCTCTGAAGCTCTCTCTACGACGGAGGAAACCCCTTCCACCTACTTGAAAAGGAAGGATAGCTCGGCCTCAGCGGCGGCCCGAGTGTCGGCCGCGGTTTTCTCGCATCGCTCCACCGCGGCTAACTTCTCCTTGAGGCCGTCGGCCTCGCCTTTCAGCTCATCGCGCCGCGTGCAGAAGTGAGTCTCCTGGAGCTCCAACTTTCGGGGATATTCTTCGGCAAGGGCACTGCGGACCCCCACTACCCTCTTGTCAGCCTCCTTTTGGATCGTCGCCTCCCGAGAGGCGAGAGCGTCCTCAGCGGTGGCCACATGGAGCTCCATCACCTCCTGCTGCTCGTGCTCCAGGCTCTGCTCCAGCGCCTCCAGCATCAGCATATCCTCGAGCATGCGGAGCCTCGCTTCGCCCGTAGGTGGCCCGCCCGCCGAGGCGGCAAGCGCCGCTTTGCGCACCAGGACATGTCGCTCGAGGGCGATGTTCGAAGCTTGAAGCTCCCTCTCATGCTTCTCGGCCGCCTCGCGCCGGCAGTCCGCGGCTCGGGCCTCCTCCACGGCATGATCGCGAGCCTCCTTCGCCGCGGCAAGGGACTCCTCCACCTCCGCGCGAGCGTGCTCGCGCTGTAGGCAACTGAAGTTGACGGCGACCCCGAGCTGGCGCCAGTCGCGCGCCAGGCGCAAGCGCTCCGCATCAAGGTGCGTGTCGACGTCGCTGAGCTCCACCCCGAGGCGCCCGAGCGCGCTCGCCGCCTCCTGGAGAAGACCGTGCCGGACGTCGCTACGCCCGCGCACGAGCTCCAACGCCTGGCCCGGGCCTTCCTCCGCCCCCCGGTCGGCACGCGAGGACTCGCCCGTCTCCGGCAGGGGCCCAGGGGCTAGAACCCCTTTGCCCGCTCCTCCGGCCCGAGGCAGAGCCCGACGCGGATTCACCCCGCCGCTTGGGGATGGCGCTGTCCCGCAAGCCGCCCGGCTACCGGCAAGCATCAGTGGCGGAGCCCTCGGCACGGCTCCCGTGACCTGGAGGCCTCCCCGAAAGAAGGACGCCAGGAATGCAAGCCCGAGGCCCCCCAGGGTCGGCCTCGGTTCGGGTACGGGTGCCACCTTGCGCACAACCGAGCGGCTCATGAGGCACAAGGTCGCGACGGGACCGGTGCCCTCCGGAGGCGGTGCTCGGAACGCGCTCGTTCCCTCGTCAGAAGGGATCCTAAGGGGCGAGAGTGAGGAAGTGATACGGTATGCGAGAATCAAGAGGAAGGCAAGGCACTTACTCGTCCACGGTGATCCACTTCCTCTTCTTCAGGGTCCTTGGGGCAGGGCTGCGGCGGCTCCCGAGCTCCCTCCTCTTCCTGGCTGCCCCAGGATCCGGAGGGGATACACTGGGGCCTGGCGCGTGGCCCTCCATGACGAGGGCGGCAGCTGCACCCACAGGTGGGGCGCCTCCCCCGCCACCCGCGGGGCAGAAGGTGAATGCCTGGGGAGCACGTGGTGGGGTGCGCTCCCCCTCGGCTGCCCGGGGAGCGCGCACCTCGGGGCCCTCACGCCCTAGGGTCACCAGGAGGGGGTTGTCACGAGGCCCCGTGTGGCCCTCGGGGAGCAGCCCCCACTCATCGAAGCGCGGCATCTTCTTGGCGAAGGCTCCCCCGTTTGGGTGATCATAGAGGGGGAACCCATTTGGAGGGAGCTCGGCAGGTTCCCCACCAGTCAGGAGGCGGAGCACTCCGCGCAATGTGCTGGAAGGAAGGGGAGGCTCCTGAAGCCTCATGTTGTCTGCAGGGCCGGTGAAAGCCCACATTGGATGGGAGTGGCGCTGGAGCAGAGCGATGCGCCGCCGGATGAATTCCCTCACCACTATCACCATCGTCACCCCTGCCTTCCTCAGGTTGGCCAGCCAGGTCAAGACCCGAGCAAGCCGCAGATTGACCAGCTCCGCGTGCTCCCATCCGGAGCTCGGCTTCGCGGGGGCGGACGGGATCAGGAGCAGGGGGCTGTACACAGTGGCGTCTACGTACACCCACTGCCTCCGGAATCCCACCGCGTCCGGGCGGAGCGAGGCATCAATACCAGAGCCTGCAGTCGCCGCCACCGCCTGAAGCGACACGCACCCCGAGCGTTGCTCGCCGTTGACCAACTGGAGGGAGAAGAAGTGGCCGAGTAGGGCCACAGATGGGGCAATGCCCACGAAGGCCTCGCACAAGAACGTGAAGGCAGAGAGAAGAACGACAGACCCGGGATCCAGATGCAGCACATGGATTTGATAGTGCGTGAGCACGGCATTGTAGAAATCGGAGAACGGCGGCAGCAGGCCGGCGAAAAGGGCGTGAAGGTGAAGAGGGATCTCGGTGGCCTCCATGTCGACTTGGAGCCTGGAGGCCGGCCAGATCTATGTCGGCTTCCACTCGTTGGAGTCGGCGGCAATCGCTTGCCGGACCTTGTCCAGCCCCTCGCGATTGATCACGGTGGACCAGCCCAACGCGGGTTCCGGCCCCGCCGGGGGCTCTGCCGCAGCCGGGGCCTTGCCCCTCTTCTTCTTGGGGGCCATGGCGGTGAGGCGGATTTGTATTGGCGCAGAATCCTGTGAGGAAGGCGCAAGCTTGCGAGGAGGAAGAGGGGCATAAGGCAAGCGTGCAGCAGAGCAATGATGGCTCCGCGGGCGTGCGCTGGCCCTTTGTTAGTGGGCGGTTGCCCAGGCGACGTGGGAAAGAGGAGGCGTCCGCGTCCTGTCAACCGCCATGCGTCAAGCCTGGCCCACAGGCGATTGGGGCCCGTGGCGCTTCACCCTTCCTCCTTGGCTTCGCCTCGAAGCCAGCCCGAGCATGCCTTGGGCCCGGGGACTACTTTCGGCGTCCTGGGAACCGGGGTACCCAGACTTGCCTGCTTGCGGCCCACGGCGTGGCTCCCTTGACGGCCTGGTACGTCCCACCTCCAAGACTACCAAGACAAGACCCTTGCAAGGGGCCGGGCCTCGTGAGGAGGACGACACCAAGACCTCCCGAGGGAGCGGCCTCCCTAGGCAGCCTCCCGAGGAGCGGAGATTTCTATGCATGTACCTAGCCTCACGAGGCTGCAATGACGTGAGCCATGACGACCAAGGCCAGGCGGGCGCCAGCGGGCGCAGAGGAGGCAGTTTCCTCTTTGGTGCTAAGGAGGCAAGGACAAGCGTGGGTTCCTGAGGAATCTCTCAAAGGTTTCCATTCCGGTGCTACAAGACCAAGACCACAGGCTCGGCAAGGCGGAGGTCATCACTGAGCCCACCGCTGCGTCATGACCAGAAGCTTTGCACGAGAAGACCACCTTTTGTCAGGATAGGATGTACTACTTGTCCCCTTTCAAATTGGTCGTTGCGGTATCCCTTCCCGCCTATGTTTTGGGGGAAGAGGACCAAGGCCACTATAAATATAGGTTAGCCACCACCGAAGATGGGGTTGACTAATTCTCACCCCCCCCCCGAGCCCTCACGAGGTAGCTGATCCACTATACTAGTTCATCCTCAAACCTCCTCGTGAGGCCAATCCACCACAAAGCAGGAGTAGGGTCTTACACCGCAAGGTGGCCCGAACCTGGGTAAACTGCCGTGTTCATCTTATTCCTTGCTCAAGCGAATCCGGCTAGGCTAGGCTGTGGGGCGACGGGCTCTAAGCTTGAGAGGTTGAGATCTTCGCACATGCCCCAGAGTTCGAACCTTCTTGGGTCTGTGGAGCCCTGAATCCGACAGTCACGCATAATTTTGAATGGTAGGTTTCAATCAGGTGGTTGAACAATCACTACCGCAGGATGCTGCTAACGCGACACTACAATTAGAGACCCTTTGACAAAATTGTGTGCGATGCATTAATGGAAAATAGTGATGTAATAAAACTGTCAAAAAAGATCCAAAACATTTGCTATGGCGGAGACATCAAACACGATTCAGATTATAGTTGCGTGTGCGATGCGTGGCACATGGTTAATCCATAAGAACTATTTGCGATGAGCCAGAACAACAGAAATGGGTAGGCATATGAAGGTGTGTGTGATATATGTTATACAGTTTACTCGGATGAACTGTTTGCGATTAGGGAAAGCAACAGAAACGGCCAACCAGATCAAGGTGTGTGCGATATACGGCATACAGTTCACTCGGATGAACTGTTTTCGATGAGCCAACATAACAAAAACAGTTCAACTTAACAAGATGTCTGTGATACGCGGCAAACATGTCAGTAATCAGAAATGTGTGGGAAGACCGATAACAACACAGACGATTCCTGTTAACAAGCCATCTGTATTGAGAGCAAACGCTTGCTGGTATACAATTGTGAGCAATTGATGAAATCATCACCGACGGGTTCCATTGTTTAGTCCGTGTGCGATGTGATTTGCTCTGTCCGCATAACATCTACACTCTGTCTACAGAACATCAACGTATATACTTATAAGAACATGATTACATAACCAAATTAAGCATACAATTACATAAGTGACTACACACATAACATTTCCACACACCAAAGTAAGCAATTACATGCATACTAAACTAGGAGAAACGAGCATCTAATCATCTTCTTCTTGTTGTGATGACGCTTGCCATTGCTCTGCTTCCGGCTGGATCCCTGGCTATTTTGGGGAAGGAGGCACTTCCTCATGTTAATGATCCGCTTGTACATCTCGTAGCTCGTGTATGCCTCCTTGTTCGCGTACACGACGTGAGCTTTGTCAAGTTTCTTCATCCAGGCCGAGTGCCAGGCACGCTTGTCCTTGTTGCAGGAATCCTTCATGTCTCTGTAGTAGGGGTCGATGATGGCCTCAACGAGGTGAACCAGTGAGTCCTTCTCATGCTTCTTGCTGCCCCAGATCTTGTATTGGCACTGGATGTCGACAAGATTCTGGCAGGCGATGCCCGAATTCTTGAGCACCTTTACATTGTTGGTGATGTCCACCGTAGCGAACATGCAGTGGGGGTTGTTGACAAACTTGGTGAAACGCTCGCAAGGCCTTGTGTCCAGGTAGTAGTAGTAGATGAGGACATGGTTGCACATGTACATCTGGGCGATGGCAACCTTGACAAGACCCGGCACGAGCGCGGGTGTACTCGAGGTCGAACCCGACCACCTTGTATTTCTCCTCAGCAAGCAACAACTCCATGGTGTGGATGGAGTTCTCCACCCAGACCGGGTTGTTCGCGTACACCACCGGGAGCTCTGTGAACCTTCTGTGGGTGTCCACTACGACATGCATGGTGAACTGCCGCTCGTCGTCGGCAGCCGCTCAGAGCGCCATTGGAGCCGCACAAGATACCCTCTAAGAATTAATCATCATGGGTGTGCTACTTGCAATACTGGGGCGCAATCGAAAGGTTGAAGAGACACAAGGTTAAATGGCCGCTGTAATAAATGGGGGCCGGCCTGCCTGTAATCATCACGTCTTGCCACCACGTTCATAGCGGAGGATTCCAGTGCACGCTTGACCACCTCACACGCGTTTCGTTTGACCATGCGTGGGCTCGAAGAGGTGCCAAATGTATCATTGGTGAGCTTGTTGCTACTTCTTGAGCTTGCATTGATTTTTCCCTTGAAGAGGAAAGGGTGATGCAGCAAAGTAGAGATAACTATTTCCCTCAGTTAAGAACCAAGGTATCAATCCAGTAGGAGGCACAAGCAAGTCTCCAATCCATGCACCTGCACAAACTAACAAACACTTGCACTCAACACGAAAAAGGGGTTGTCAATCCCTTCACAGTCTCGAACAAGAGTGAGATCTAATAGAGATAGGTATAAAAGATTACTAAAACATAAAACAGAAAAACAAAAAATGCAGCAAAGTATTTTTGGGTTTTTTGGTTTATAGATCTGAAAATATATGATGGAAAATAGACCCATGGGCCATAGGTTTCACTAGAGGGTTCTCTCTTGAAGATAGCATACGGTGGGTGAACAAATTACTGTTGAGCAATTGATAGAAAAGCGCAAAGTTATGACGATAGCTAAGGCAATGATCATGAATATAGGCATCACATCCATGACAAGTAGACCGAAATGATTCTGCATCTACTACTATTACTCCAGACATCGATCGACTCCTTCCTGCATCTAGAGTATTAAGTTCATAAGAACAGAGCAACGTGTTAAGTAAGATGACATGATGTAGAGGGATAAACTCAAGCAATATGATGAAAACCCCATCTTTTTATGCTTGATGGCAACAATGCAATACGTGCCTTGCTACCCCTTCTGTCACTGGGTGAGGACACCATAATATTGAACCCAAAACTAAGCACCTCTCCCATTGCAAGAAAAACCAATCTAGTTGGCCAAACCAAACCGATAGTTCGAAGAGAAATACAAAGATATCTTAATCATGCATAAAAGAGTTCAGAGAAGACTCAAATAATATTCATAGATAATCTGATCATAAATCCACAATTCATCGGATATCAACAAGCACACCGCAAAAAAGTAGTACGTCGAATAGATCTCCAAGAACATCGAGGAGAACATTGTATTGAAGATCAAAGAGAGAGAGAAGAAGCCATCTAGCTACTAGCTATGGACCCGTAGGTCTGTGTTAAACTACTCACGCATCATCAGAAGGGCAGCAAGATTGATGTAGAGGCCCTCCGTGATCGAATCCCCCTTCGGTAGGGTGCCGGAAAAGGCCCCAATTTGGGATCTCACGGGAACAGAGGCTTGCGGCGGGGGAAAAGTATTTTGGTGGACGCTTCTGGTGGTTTGGGAATATTTGGGAATTTATAGAGCAAGAATTAGGGTTAGGAGACTCCCGAGGGGCCCACAAGCCCTCAGGGCGCGCCCCCCAGGGGCACGCCTAGCAGGCTTGTGGCCTCCTCGGCCATCGTCTGACCCCCTCTCCAAGCTCCGTGGATGTCTTCTGGTCCAAAAAATCATCGTAAAGTTTTATTCCGTTTGGACTCCGTTTGATATTCCTTTTCTGTAAAACTCTAAAACAAGGAAAAAAACAAAAACTGGCACTGGGCTCTAGGTTAATAGGTTAGTCCCAAAAATAATATAAAATAGCATATTAATGCATATAAAACATCCAAAACAGATAATATAATAGCATGGAACAATAAAAAATTATAGATACATTGGAGACGTATCAAGCATCCCCAAGCTTAATTCATGCTCGTCCTCGAGTAGGTAAATAATAAAAATAGAATTTTTGATGTGGAATGCTACCTAACATATTTATCAATGTAATCTTCTTTATTGTGGCATGAATATTCAGATCCATAAGATTCGAAACAAAAGTTTAATATTGACATAAAAACAATAATACTTCAAGCATACTAATAAAGCAACCATGTCTTCTCAAAATAACATGGCCAAAGAAAGTTATCCCTACAAAATCATATAGTCTGGCTATGCTCCATCTTCATCACACAACATATTTCATCATGCACAACTCCAATGACAAGCCAAGCAATTGTTTCATACTTTTGGTGTTCTCAAACTTTTTCAACTTTCACGCAATACATGAGCGTGAGCCATGGATATAGCACTATGGGCTGAATAGAATATGGTGGTTGTGGAGAAGACAAAAAGAAGGAGAAAGTCTCACATCAACTAGGCAAATTAATGGGCTATGGAGATGCCCATCAATCGATATCGATGCAAGTGAGTAGGGATTGCCATGCAACGGACGCACTAGAGCTATAAGTGTATGAAAGCTCAAAAAGAAACTAAGTGGGTGTGCATCCAACTTGCTTGCTCACGAAGACCTAGGGCAATTTGAGGAAGCCCATCATTGGAATATACAAGCCAAGTTCTATAATAAAAAATTCCCACTAGTATATGAAAGTGACAAAATAGGAGACTCTCTATCATGAAGATCATGGTGCTACTTTGAAGCACAAGTGTGGAAAAAGGATAGTAACATTGTCCCTTCTCTCTTTTATTTTATTTTATTTCTTTCTCTTTTTTTAATTTTTTTATTTGGGCTTCTTTGGCCTCTTTTATTTTTTGTAAAGTCTAGAGACTCATCCCAACTTGTGAGGGAATCATAGCTTCCATCATCCTTTCCTCAGATGGGACAATGCTCATCATCACACTTTTATTTACTTACAACTCAAGAATTACAACTCGATACTTAGAACAATATATGACTCTATATGAATGCCTCCGGCGGTGTACCGGGATGTGCTATGATCAAGAGTGACATGTATAAAAAATATGAACGGTGGCCTTGCCACAAATACTATGCCAACTACATGATCATGCAAAGCAATATGACAATGATGGTGCGTGTCATAATAAATGGAACGATGGAAGTTGCATGGCAATATATCTTGGAATGGCTATGGAAATGCCATAATAGGTAGGTATGGTGGCTGTTTTGAGGAAAATATATGGTGGGTTTAATGCACCGGCGAAAGTTGCGCGGTACTAGAGAGGCTAGCAATGGTGGAAGGGCGAGAGTGCGTATAATCCATGGACTCAACATTAGTCATAAAGAACTCACATACTTATTGCAAAAATTTATTAGCTATCAAAACAAAGTACTACACGCATGCTCCTAGGGGGATAGATTGGTAGGAAAAGACCATCGCTCGTCCCTGACCGCCACTCATAAGGCAGACAATCAAAAAATAAATCATGCTCCGACTTCATCACATAACGGTTCACCATACGTGCATGCTATGAGAATCACAAACTTTAACACAAGTATTTCTACCAATCCACAATTACTCACTGGCATGACTCTAATATCACCATCTTCATATCTCAAAACA
The DNA here is from genome assembly GCA_011799875.1 of Thinopyrum elongatum. NCBI lineage: Eukaryota > Viridiplantae > Streptophyta > Magnoliopsida > Poales > Poaceae > Thinopyrum > Thinopyrum elongatum. The sequence continues at coordinate 305,854,911 of CM022303.1, read as the reverse complement.
AATGCAAGGAATCAAACTTCTCATCTTATTCAATGCGCTTTATATGAAAGTTTTTATTATATCCCTCTTGGATGCCCATCATATTAGGACTAAATTCATAAACTAAGAAAATTACCATGCTATTTAAAGACTCTCAAAATAATATAAGTGAATCATGAGAGTTCAACAACTTCTATAAAATAAATCCACCGCCGTGCTCTAAAAAGATATAAGTGAAGCACTAGAGCAAACTGCCTAGCTCAAAAGATATAAGTGAAGCACATAGAGTATTCTAATAAATTCACGATTAATGTGTATACCTATCAAAAGGTGTGTACATCAAGGATGATTGTGTCAAACTAAAAAGCAAAGACTCATATCATACAAGATGCTCCAAGCAAAACACATATCATGTGGTGAATAAAAATATAGCCTCAAGTAAATTTACCGATGGACGAAGACGAAAGAGGGGATGCCATCCAGGGCATCCCCAAGCTTAGATGCTTGCTTGTACTTGAATATTACCTTGGGGTGCCTTGGGAATCCCCAAGCTTAGGCTCTTTCCACTCCTTATTCCATTGTCCATCAAATCTTTACCCAAAACTTGAAAACTTCACAACAGAAAACTCATAAGATCCGTTAGTATAATAAAATAAATCACCACTTTAGGTACTGTTGTGAACTCATTATTTATTTATATTGGTGTAATATCTAATGTATTCCAACTTCTCCATGGTTCATAGCCCCCGATACTACCCATAGATTCATCAAAATAAGCAAACAACACATAGAAAACAGAATCTGTCAAAAAACAGAACAGTCTGTAGTAATCTGGAAATTTAGTATACTTATGTAACTCCAAAAGTTCTGAAAATTTATTAAAACCTTGGAAATTTGTATATAAATATTTTGTAAAAAATTCAGATCAAAAGCACATTTATGTGATTTATTGAATTTCTGGCAGTGAGCGCAAAAGTTTCTGTTTTTCAGCAAGATCAAATCAACTATCACCGTAGACCATCCCAAAGGTCTTACTTGCCTCAAACACTAATTAAAACACCAAAACACAATTAATACAGAGGTAATAATTTGTCTTTATTTAAAAACAGAACCAAAATCAAAAAACATAAAAATAAAATTGGGTTGCCTCCCAACAAGCGCTATTGTTTAACGCCCCTAGCTAGGCATAAAACATAGATCTAGGTATTGTCATCTTTGGTATGCAAACCATAAGTAGCCCTCATAATAGATTCATATGGCAACTTAATTTTATTTCTTGGGAAGTTCTCCATGCCCTTCCTTAACGGAAATTGAAATCTAATGTTTCCTTCTTTCATATCAATAATTGCACCAATCGTTCTAAGGAAAGGTCTACCAAGAATAATAGGACATGTTGGATTGCAATCTATATCAAGCACAATAAAATCTATGGGCACATAATTCCTATTTTCAACAATAATAACATCATTAATTCTTCCCATAGGTTTCTTAATATGGAATCCGCTAGATGCAAATTCAAAGAACAATCATCAAATTCACGAAAACCTAACACATCACATAATGTTTTTGGAGTCGTGGAAACGCTAGCACCCAAATCACACAAAGCATTGCACTCATAATCTTTAATTTTAATATTAATAGTAGGTTCCCACTCATCATAAAGCTTTCTAGGAATAGAAACTTCCAACTCAAGTTTTTCTTCAAAAGATTTCATCATAGCAGCAACGATATGTTTAGTAAAAGCTTTACTTTGCTTGTAAGCATGAGGAGAATTTAACATGGATTGCAACAAGGAAATACAATCTATCAAAGAGCAATTATTATAATTAAAGTCCTTGAAATCCAAAAGAGTGGGTTCATCGCTACTTAAACTTTTGACCTCTCAAATCCACTTTTATCAATTTTTTCATTAAGATCTTTAAACTCCAAATTATTGGGATGCCTTCTAGCTAAAGTTAACTCATCTCCAGTCCCATATTTATCAAGATTTATATTAGAAAACAAAGATTCAATAGGAGTCACGCCAATCACTTTAAGATCTTCATCATTGTTTTCACAAAAACTAGAAGAACACGCTTTTACAAACCAATCTCGCTTAGCATGCATCCTAGCGGTTCTTTCTTTACATTCATCCATAGAAATTTTAATAGCTTTCGGAGATTCATTAATACCATGCTTGGGTGGCATAGATCTAATCTTCAAAGAATCAATCTCAAGAGAAATTCTATCAACGTTCCTAGCCAAATCATCAATCTTAAGCAATTTTTCTTCTACCATAGCATTAAAATTCTTTTGAGAATTAATGAAATATTTAATATTGGTCTCAAGATCAGAGGGTATTTTATTATAATTTCCATAAGCATTGTTGTAGTAATTACCATAATTATTAGAGGAATTACTAGGAAACGGCCTAGGGTTGAAATTACCTCTATACGCGTTATTACCAAAATTGTTCCTACCAACAAAATTCACATCCATAGATTCATTATTATTCTCAATCAAAGTGGACAAAGGCATATCATTAGGATCAATAGGAGCACTCTTACTAGCAAACAATTTCATAAGTTCATCCATCTTTCCACTCAAAGTATTAATTTCTTCAATTGCATGCACTTTTTTACTACTAGAAGATCTTTCGGTATGCCATTGAGAGTAATTTGCCATAATATTATCTAGGAGTTTAGTAGATTCTCCTAATGTAATTTCCATAAAAGTACCTCCCGCGGCAGAATCTAAAAGATTTCTAGATGCAAAATTCAATCCAGCATAAAATTTTTGTATGATCATCCATAAACTTAAATCATGAGTAGGGCAATTTCTTATCATCAATTTCATCCTCTCCCAAGATTGTGCAACATGTTCATGATCAAGTTGCTTAAAATTCATTATGTTGTGAGATGATCTTAGCGGGAGGAAAATACTTGGAAACAAAAGCATCTTTACACTTGTTCCATGAATAAATACTATTTTTAGGCAAAGATGAAAACCAAGTTTTAGCACGATCTCATAGTGAGAACGGAAATAGTTTCAATTTAACAATATCATTATCCACATATTTTTTCTTTTGCATATCACACAACTCAATGAAAGTATTTAGATGGGATGCGGCATCTTCACTAGGAAGGTCGGAAAATTGATCTTTCATAACAAGATTCAGCAAAGCGGCATTAATTTCATAAGATTCCGCACTAGTGGCAGGAGCAATCGGAGTACTAATAAAATCATTATTATTAGTATTGTAAAAGTCACATAGTTTGGTATTTTCTTGAGACATCATGACAAGGCAAAAGATCTAACACACGAGCAAACAAAAAGCAAACGAAAAAGACGAACGAAAGAAGGGCGAATAAAAAGGCAAATCTTTTTGTGTTTTTCTGAAAACGTTTTAGAAGTAGGGGAGAGGAAAATGAGAGGCAAATGGCAAATAATATAATGCAAGAGATGAGAGTTTATGATGGGTACTTGGTAGGCTTGATGTAGAACCTCCCCGGCAATGGCGCCAGAAATTCTTCCTGCTACTTCTTGAGCTTGCGTTGATTTTTCCCTTGAAGAGGAAAGGGTGATGCAGCAAAGTAGAGATAACTATTTCCCTCAGTTAAGAACCAAGGTATCAATCCAGTAGGAGGCACAAGCAAGTCTCCAATCTATGCACCTACACAAACTAACAAACACTTGCACTCAACGCGAAAAAGGGGTTGTCAATCCCTTCACGGTCTCGAACAACGGTGAGATCTAATAGAGATAGGTATAAAAGATTTCTAAAACGTAAAACAAAATAAAAACAAATAAATTGCAAAAAAGTATTTTTGGGTTTTTGGTTTATAGATCTGAAAATATATGATGGAAAATAGACCCGGGGGCCATAGGTTTCACTAGAGGCTTCTCTCTTGAAGATAGCATACGTTGGGTGAACAAATTACTGTTGAGCAATTGATAGAAAAGCACAAAGTTATGACGATATCTAAGGAAATTATCATGAATATAGGCATCACGTCCGTGACAAGTAGACGGAAATGATTCTGCATCTACTACTATTACTCCACACATCGATCGCCTCCTGCCTGCATCTAGAGTATTAAGTTCATAAGAACAGAGCAACGCTTTAAGTAAGATGACATGGTGTAGAGGGATAAACTCAAGAAATATGATGAAAACCCCATCTTTTTATCCTCGATGGAAACAATGCAATACGTGCCTCGCTACCCCTTCTGTCACTGGGTGAGGACACCGCAAGATTGAACCCAAAACTAAGCACCTCTCCCATTGCAAGAAAAACCAATCTAGTCGGCCAAACCAAACCTATAGTTCGAAGTGAAATACGAAGATATCTTAATCATGCATAAAAGAGTTCAGAGAAGACTCAAATAATATTCATAGATAATCTGATCATAAATCCACAATTCATCGGATCTCAACAAACACACGGCCAAAAAGTATTACATCGAATAGATCTCCAAGAATATCGAGGAGAACATTGTATTGAAGATCAAAGAGAGAGAAGAAGCCATCTAGCTACTAGCTATGGACCTGTAGGTCTGTGATAAACTAGTCACGCATCATCGGAAGGGCTGCAAGGTTGATGTAGAGGCCCTCTGTGATCGAATCCCCCTCCGACAGGGTGCCAGAAAAGGCCCCAAGATGGGATCTCATGGGAACAGAGGCTTGCGGCGGTGAAAAAGTATTTTGGTGGACGCTTCTGGTGGTTTGGGAATATTTGGGAATTTATAGAGCAAGAATTAGGGTTAGGAGACCCCCAAGGGGCCCACAAGCCCTCAGGGCGTGCCTATCAGGCTTGTGGCCTCCTCGGCCATCGTCTTACCCCCTCTCCAAGCTCTGTGGATGCCTTTTGTTCCAAGAAAAATCATCGTAAAGTTTTATTCCGTTTGGACTCCGTTTGATATTCCTTTTCTGTAAAACTCTAAAACAAGAAAAAAAAACAGAAACTGGCACTGGGCTCTAGGTTAATTGGTTAGTCCCAAAAATAATATAAAATAGCATATTAATGCATATAAAACATCCAAAACAGATAATATAATAGCATGGAACAATAAAAAATGATAGATACGTTGGAGACGTATCACCTGTTCCCGCGCAACCGCCCAGGTTACCGCGCAAAACCGCGCAAGCTTCCCGCCCGGCTAGTTTGGCCATGCGTCGGCTAGAAGAGGGGCAAATCGTGGGCGTTTGTTGGCAAAAAGCTTTGCAAAAACAAAGTGTGTGGAATGAATTCAACCATAAGTTTACCCATGGGTGATGAGGTCAAAGTAACATAGAAGGGTAATGATGGACACTCTAGTGCGATAATTAATTCTGCGCTCTAGAAGGCACACAGTTGAAGAAACCAACTGTGTGCAATAATGTCAAAGATCGCAGTCGAGTAAGCTATACAGATCATTTGCGATGAGATCGATAGGGGAAACACATTCGAGAATGGTAAATAAAATCTAAGTCCATTGCATATTAAGGTCAAAATAGTACTACCAATATACGAGTCTCATACGATGCCATTTCAACGATTGTACCACAAGAGCCCGAAATATTACAAGGTTCAAATTCCAGAGTTATATGGCTCAAATTCAAAGATTACAAGGTTCAAACTGATATTAGAAATGAAATTCAGCTCATGCAGCTACAGACGCCCGCGCGGATTAGCTGAACATGGATATATGAGATGTTCAAACTAATATTACCACTTGTCAGGCTTGTTTCAAAACCTCATCATTTCTGCAAAGGGATCAGCCACAGACAAGTCATGTATGGGCTTGACATAATGACTTCCGATTACTCTGTCAACTGAAGTTCCAAAATGAAATTAAGCTTCTTCGGAGCCTTTTCCATTCCGCCACAGCCACCGGCGCTGATCAACAAACCATTCATTTTTGCGAAATAAATGTAGGTCAAACCTCATTACCTTTAGCACCCTTGCTCTGACAACAAAGAACTTGGCGAATATAATCTCTGGTAAGGTCCCTCGGTAGGAGTTCAAAGTAATTTCTGAGAGATGTAGATCAAGGCATTCGATGTGATTGTTATATTGTATCACATTATCCACCACCAGGCCTAATCTTACCTACAAAAGAAGAGAACGTATTAGTGCCTACATGCAGTTTTGAACACTACTACGGGCCTATTTGGTTTGCAGGATTTCTAAAATACACTAATAGAGTGACGTGCCATCTCGGATCCTACATGATTAACATGGGCATTTGATAACAATCTAGAAAAATGTAGGCTTCTTCACAAGAGGTTGGATTGGATGGAAATTTCCCTAGGAAAACTAGTACAGATGAATCCAAAGGAGAAATGCTTATGGATTGTAACCATACGAATCAAGCAACCAATATTGGGAAAAACATGTATGTACTAGAATCCTTGAAAATTCCTTCAGAAATCATAGTACATTGTCATTGTAAACTTGGGAAAAGGTACCAAAAATTGAACTCCCTTATAGTTAACATTTAACAAGAAAGGAGCATCACCTTGATATATACCTTCTCCAGGCAGGAAAAGCATCTCAATAAACTGACAACTTGGTCCAGGTTGGGGCCGATAGATTCTAGTGCCAAGACCTTCACTGCGTGCAGATTCGGGGTCAAGCTTGTCAGAATCATTTTCTGGATGACAGACGAACATACATCTTCAAAATTAGAAATACTATTAATTTCAAAAAGGAGAGGAAGAAGGCGACCGTTGTACCTGAATGGGTTTAAATCCAATAACAAGTTCGGAGTATTTGACAGACGAGTAGCCCACCACTGTCAATTTCGGCGCAGAAATGACATTGATTCTTGTTGGACCTTGTTGATCAACAACAAGTAATCTCTCAAGTGAAGGTGTGTCCTTGTAAGTGCATCTAGTGCCACCCTGATACGTCTCCATCGTATCTACTTTTCCAAACTCTTTTGCCCTTGTTTTGGACTCTAATTTGCATGATTTGAATGGAACTAACCTGGACTGATGATGTTTTTAGCAGAATTGTCATGGTGTTGTTTTTGTGCAGAAATCAAAGTTCTCAGATTGACCTAAAAATTTACGGAGAATTTATGTGAAATATATAAAAAATACTGGCAGAAAAATATATCAGAGGGGGGCCACCCAGGAGCCACAAGCTCAGGGGGAGCGCTCACCACCCAGGGCGCGCCTCCCAGGCTTGTGGGCCCCCTAGACCTCGAGCAACCCTAACTCCGACTCAATATATACCTATTCGCCAAGAAAAAAAGCAAAGAGAAGGATTCATCGTGTTTTACGATACGGAGCCACCGCCACCTCCTGTTCTTCATCGGGAGGGCTGATCTGGAGTCCATTCGGGGCTCCGGAGGGTGGAATCCGTCGCCGTCATCATCATCAACCTTCCTTCACCGCCAATTTCATGATGCTCACCGCCGGGAGTGAGTAATTCCTTTGTAAGCTTGCTGGACGGTGATGGGTTGGATGAGATTTATCATGTAATCGAGTTAGTTTTGTTAGGGTTTGATCCCTAGTATCCACTATGTTCTGAGATTGATGTTGCTATGACTTTGCTATGCTTATTGCTTGTCACTAGGGCCTAAGTGCCATGATTTCAGATCTGAACCTATTATGTTTTCATGAATATATTTGTGTTCTTGATCCTATCTTGCAAGTTATATGCAACTATTACGAGTTATGATCCTCATACCCCAAGGTGACAATAATTGGGATTCTTTACGGTGATTACCGTAGTTTGAGGAGTTCATGTATTCACTAAGTGCTAATGCTTTGTTCTGGTCCTCTATTAAAAGGAGGCCTTAATATCCCTTAGTTTCCTTATGGACCGCACTGCCACGGGAGGGTAGGACAAAAGATGTCATGCAAGTTCTTTTCCATAAGCACGTATGACTATATACGGAATACATGCCTACATTATATTGAGGAATTGGAGCTAGTTCTGTGTCGCCCTAGGTTATGACTGCTACATGATGAATATTATCCAACACAATTATCCATCGCTGATCCAATGCCTACGAGCTTTTCATGTATTGATCTTTGCTAAGTTACTTTCGTTGTTGCTGCTGTTACAATCACTACAAAATTGCTACTGTTATCGTTACTATCATACTACTTTGCTACTGATCACCTTGCTGCAGATATTAAGTCTTTCTGGTGTGGTTGAATTGACAACTCAACTGCTAATACTTGCGAATATTCTTTGTCTCCCCTTGTGTCGAAGAAATAAATTTGGGTTGAATACTCTACCCTCGAAAACTGTTGCGATCCCCTATACTTGTGGGTTATCACACCCCAAGTTGGTTTTGGAGTATTGACGACAAACTTGGTTGAGGGACTAATGTGTTTGTGAAATTCATAGGAGAACACAGGTAGATGTCCCTATTGATTCGGTTTACCCATCAAAGATGACCCCTAAAAATGTATGAAGACATTGAAGACAATGGTGGTTCTCGATGGCAGTCGTATCGAAGATAATGACACATGAAGACATTCGTTTGAAGACAATGGAGTGCAAAGTCATAGTTTCTTTCGTAGTTTCATTTTCTTCTTTCCTAAGTCATAGGAACCACTGAACTGTTAAGTGGGGTCCAAGTGAACAAAGTCAGAAAACTGATGTGATACTCGACCTAAATTCTATGTCTTCGAGTGAAGACAATGAGAGAAAATCTTATCCATAGTTGGATGAGTCAAATTTACTTGTAGCCCAAGTAAAGTTGTCACATGTGTTTGAAATCTGACCATTGGACACATGTTGGTTCCCCAATGACCCAGGGTCATTTCGGACATATCATGTCGGGTTGCCACTGGCTATAAATAGCCACCCCCTTCCACCATAAATTGGTGGCTGCTCAGAGTTAGTACACGCCTTTTGTCGTTTGAGAGCAACCTACGTCTGAAGCCTTTGAGAGAGAATCCTTGCGAGGACAAAACCCAAAACACCCTGTCGTGGTTCAACACGGCCACCTATGGGGCCATCGGCCCCTTGTCGTTCGGCAAGGGGGAAGGGCGCGCTGCACAAAGAGCGGAGGCCATGACACGGCACGGCGGTGATGACATGGGCAGTTTTTACCCAGGTTCGGGCCGCCGCGAGGCGTAAAACCCTACTCCTGCTTTGGTGGATTGATGAATGGACCGGGGTGGGGACACAACGCTCTAGCCCGGCAAGGTCGTCTCGGGACGAGAGCAGCTACGCCCGTATGAGCGTACAGGGGTCCGAAATCCTTTCTAAGGTTGCCATGGCCTTCCTTTTATAGGTCAAGGGGTCACCACAATGGCAAATCAGTCACTACATATTGATTGGATAGCAAACAGTGCTATCATACCTAACTCTGCAGACAGGACAAGGCGCATTAAATGCACCGCTTAGTGTCACATCATGGGTGTAGCCCGGCAAGCCTTGCCGTGCCATTCAGCAACCTCTTCACCTGCCTGCGTGACACGTCTCCTGGACGGGTGTTATTTAGGGGTGTTCTTCCTCAGAAATGGCCTGCCACGTGCCAAATAACGACCACTTAATCACTTGGGGGCTCGACACCGCACCGATAGGTGACTTGCGTTGCTGTGAGGTGGAGTGGTGGAGCCTTGGCGGAGTAATCCGCCCTCGGCGTCACCGGCAAGCCTGCCGGGGGAGTATTGAGACTTGTCTCTGGGACGACCTCGACCTAAGCAGGCTCGCCTGCCGGGCAAGGGAGGTTTCCCCTTGGTGAGATCTTGCTTCTTTGGTTTTTCTTGGTCTTCTTGATCCGCCCTTTGACTTCTCAAAGAGCTATATCTTCAGCTTGGCCTTGTCTTGGATGTTGTAACCTTGTTCCTGAGCCTATGTACAGTCCGGGCAACATACACCAGGGTCTGTTGCACCGACAGGAGCCCCCGGGCCTGGCCCGAACACGCCGTTGAGCGTCGTCGGGGTAGGCCCTATCATGTACACAGGCAGAGGTCTTGTGGTAGCTCATCCTTCGGTATTTCCTTTGCTTCTTCATTAACCTATGCTTGAGTCAGTTTTCGGTTTAGCCGCGTGTCGTGCGAGACGTAGTGGGGAGGGTAAAGCCACGATCCATGGGCTACCCATGTCCGACGTTCACGGGGCGATAACTGCCATTCCATTATCTTCTCTGCTTCAGGTGTTTCTGCCACGTACGCCACATGCATTGCGCAGGGTTGGTGGCAGACACGGAGGGTGCGGAAATGTGTGCCATGGCAGAAAACCAGACGCCATGGATTGGGGCAGGGGGTCGACCTTGATTCCATGAGCCGTTGAGGGCGCGAGGGAGTCGGATTGGCAGAGTGGGGCGATCACCTCCCCTGGGTGAGGGGCCAGCCCCCCGCCCCGTTCGCCTATAAAAAGGGACGTGAGCGGGGTGCTTGCTTACACGCCTTACTCCTTCCTTTCCCTTAGCATTCCCCATCCACCATGGTGAGAGGGCGAGGACGCGGTGGTGCTCGGGCGGTGGCGACGAGGGCTTCTACTTGACTGCACCTCCCTCCTCCCGCCGGAGACGCGGGGGTGGAGCCCATCGCGAGGGGAGGTAGGAGGGGGCGAGGTCGCGGTCGTAGTGGTGCTCGGGGTCGAGGAGGACAGGGTGGTATGCTTATCGCACCTCCGCCGTCCGTTCAACCCCCGATGGAGGGCCACGTCGGTGACCAACCATTGGAGTTCATCATCAGACTGCACAGGTCTCCCCGCGGCCGCCTCCGTCTCGCTACTCCATTTGCGAGGGTGATGGAGCTTGAACAGCCGCGTGCGTTGAAGGTGCACATGAGGGGTTGCTGCAATGGCAGCATGCGGGTGGATGTGGATTTCCCCGCCCCCCATGGTATGCTCTTTCGACACGGTTGGAAGACCTTTGCTTGTGCCCATAGCTTCTCGGAGGGGCACATCCTCCATTTTAAATTAATGGAGGCCGATATGCTCTCCGTCAAGGTCTTCGGGTGCTCGCTTAGGGTGCTGCGCGGAGAGCTCGACCGACGACGAAAGCTCCTCCTCGAGCGATAGCGACGAGGAGGACGGTGACGGCAGTGACGACGGAGCCGGTGGGGAGGATGACGGCTCCGACTCCGGCTAAACACCAGTCGCACTGTCACCGTCATTCGGCGGCACCACCATCTGCACCTGCACCCCCTTCCCGGCAAGTCGATTTGCTGGGGAGCTAGGGGTGGAGGTGAGGATGGTGCCTTCGGCTCCTCCATCAGCATTCCAGCTGGAGCCCGGTAGGCTTCCTCGCGGGCTACAACTTCGTTCGTCCTGCCGTGTCCTGCTGGCCCTGGTGGCGGTGGCCAGGGGGACCCTTCCGCCGCTCTCTTCACCAACACCTTCGCCCGCGCCTTCCCGATCTTGTTGGGCTCCTTGCCATGGGGCCCGACGGGGTTAGGCTGGGCTTCTGCCCAGGCGCCCCTTTTGCCCTCTTCGCCTCTTGCCGCGGTTCCTAGGAGGAGAGGGACAAGAAAGGGATTACGTGGCACTTTTCTTTTTTCAGTCTAAAATGTGTAGGCACTTGCCAAACTTTAATTCCAAATATGTAACCTCGTCTATCCATCTTTGTACTCTATAAGGCTTGTACTTGTTTTATTTGCATATTAATGAGAAAAGATAGTCTTGCCGGGTGCTTGTGCATGTACTGTGTCCACGCAAAGGGGGAAAACCTTTATACTTTTAAGTAAACAAGTTTTCCCCGGCAAGTTATCTTGCCGGCCACCCCCAGTTTGTTGCCGCGGGGCTGGGCCTGCTAGGCTTCAAAACTATAGAAGGGGACCAGCCCCTCGTCGAACCTTCTTCAGCAAGAGCCACTTCGATCATCTTGACCAAAGCAATGTTCGAGTCAAAGGATGGGAGCACAAATGTTTCAAAGGCGACGAGGTCTTTTTATGCACAAGTTTGTTTCTTACAGAGACATGTATGGACGAGAGGGAACTTATCTGTTTGGCTTGCTGGGGATCGATACGTAGTCTCGCTTCCATTTCTTCTTTCTAGGATTGGGTCCACGGCAAGAGCCCAGCAGTTAGTGCAGAGGAAAGCAAGGTAACATATGATCTCATCTACATGCCCATAATATGTAGCAAAATATGACCTCATCTACATGATCATGACATGCTCATGCTATGCTATGCATGCAAGTTTTGGGGCCCTCGGTGCTTCGTTTATTCATCTGTTGCTCAGGGTCTGCACCTGGGTTTGTACAAAGGGTTACATGCAACATCGGCAATGCTTGTAAAAAAGGGTTGCTGCCGGACAGGGCCCGACAGCCGTGCCTTACGGGTAGAACTTACGGAGATGCTCAATGTTCCATGAGTTTTGCAATCGAATGCCATCTCCGGTCTCCAGACGGACTGCGCCTGGTTTGGTGACTCATCCCACTCGGTAAGGGCCTTCCCACTTTGGCGTCAACTTGTTTGCACCCTTGGCGGACTGAACGCGCCTAAGGACAAGGTCGCCTTACTCAAGGCTCCGGGCATGAACCCTACAGCTGTGATAGCGATGCAGGGCTTGCTGGTATCGTGCAGCACGTACAGCAGCCCGAAGACGGTTCTCCTCAAGTAGCACAGCGTCATCACGCCGGTGCCGTTCTTGCGCTACTTCATTGTAGGCAAGCACTCGAGGTGACCCATATATGAGTTCCGTGGGGATAACTGCTTCTCCCTCATAGACTAGGGAGAAGGGAGTCTGGCTGGTAGCTCGATTTGGTGTCGTACGAAGGGACCAAAGAACCACCGGTAGCTCGTCGATCCATTGCCTGCCACACTTCTGCAGCTTGTCAAATGTTCTTGTCTTGAGTCCTCGCGAATGAGATCTTGCTTGCCCGTTGCTCCTGGGATGGGCAACAGAGGCGAATGAGATCTTGCTTCCGAGGGCTTGAATGTATTGCATGAAGGCACGGCTCGTGAACTGGGTGCCGTTGTCTGTGATGACTCTGGCGGGTACTCCGAAGCAGCACAACAGTCCTTTCAAGAACTTGATAGCTGACTGTGCAGTCACCTTCCTCACAGGCTCTACTTCTGGCCACTTTGTGAACTTGTCGATGGCGACGTACAAGAACTCAAAGCCCCCGGTAGCACGGGGGAAGGGGCCCAAAATGTCGAGCCCCCAGACCGAAAAGGGCCATGACAAAGGGATCATCTGGAGAGCTTGGGCAGGTTGATGGATATTCTTGGAGTGGAACTGGCAGGCTTCACATCTGGTGACTAGCTCGATCGCATCTTGGAGGGCCATGGGCCAATAGAATCCTTGTCGGAAAGCTTTTCCAACCAAGGTCCTTGATCCAATATGAGAGCCGCACGTGCCTCCGTGTATCTCTGCCAACAGTTCCTTTCCTTCTTCCTGGCAAATGCACTTCAATTTCATAGCGTTGGGCCTTCTTCTGTATAGTGTGATGTCGACAAACTGATACATACTGGCCCTCCGGGCAACTCTTTCAGCTTCTTCTTGCTCTTAGGGAAGTTCTCTTGTTTGGAGGTACTAGACTATGTGTTGTGCCCAAGTTGGAGCCTGGGGCTCGACAACAAGGATTAGCGGCACCTCCTCATTCGTGGGAGCGCATGCCTCAACCTCAAGGGCTGATCGCTCGGCAGGAGGGTGCTGCTCACCAGGCAAAGTGGAGTTGTCCCCACCAACCTCTCTGTCGGGGGCTTCAGGAAGCTCTGCCGGGAGAGGCTTGCCAGAGTCCAGTTTCCTCCCCTTTCTGGCCATTGCTGTTGGGGATACTGAGGGTTGAGTCAGGTGGAGAACAAAAGTTCCTGGTTCCACAGGAAGCATTTGCGCAGCGCACTTTGACAGATAATCAGCAATGCTGTTTTCCGCACGCGGCACGTGCTCTGTTTGCAATCCGTCAAAGCGCTCCTCTAGCTTTCTCACTTCCTCCACGTAAGCCTCCATCAATGGACTTTGGTAATCCTTGTTCACTTGCCTCACCACGAGCTGCGAGTCTCCTCGAATTACCAACTTCTTGATTCCCAACTCTGTTGCAATCCTGAGCCCGGCAAGGAGTCCTTCATACTCAGCTGTATTGTTGGTAGCTTCCTCCCGGGGGAAATGCATTTGGACCACGTACTTGAGGTGTTCCCCAGTAGGTGTGACGAGGAGCACGCCAGCTCCCGCACCTTGTAGGGAGAAGGCACCATCAAAGCACATGACCCATTCTTGGGGCACTTCCTTGCCGGGGATGACTGTTTCCAGTGCTTCCTCGTCAGGGGTAGGTGTCCACTCTACAATAAACTCCTCCAACGCTCTGCTCTGGATAGTCGAGGTGCTTTCATACTTCAATCCAAAGCTTGATAATTCCAGCGCCCATTCAATTATCCTGCCGGTGGCTTCAGGGTTCCTCAATATGTGTTGCAGGGGAAAACAGGTGACAACCGTGATCTCGTGGGCTTGGAAGTAGTGGCACCGTTTCCTTGAGGCCATCATGAGGCCAAAGATCAACTTTTACACGCCAGAATACCTTGATCTAGCCCCCTACAGTAGGGAGCTGACAAAGTAAACTGGTCGCTGCACCACTTTCTTCCTTGCCACAGTCTTGGAGTTGCCTTCCCTGCCCTGCTCTTCTTCCTCTTGATCTGTGCTCAATCCTGCCGCGACTGGTTCACTTCCTTCCCTGGGAAGGGCAGTGGCCGCCGCTACTCCTCCTTCTGCTTCCCGCTGTGCCACCAGGGCTGCACTAACCACTTGATTGGTTGCCGCTAGATATAGCAGCATTGGTTCTTGCGGTTTAGGAGCAACGAGAGTGGGAACAGAGGAAAGGTAGGTCTTCAAGTCTTGCAGCACTGCCTCTGCCTCCGAGGTCCACTTCATGGGCCCTGCGTTCTTCAAGATTTTGAAGAATGGTAGGGCGCATTCGGCGGACTTGGAGATGAACCTGCTCAACGCGGCAACACATCTAGTTAAACGCCTTACGTCCTTGACTGTCCTGGGTGCTTGAATCTGCTCAATCGCTCTGATCTTGTCGGGGTTGGCCTCTATTCCTCGATGAGAGACAAAGAAGCCAAGTAGCTTGCCGGAGGGAACGCCAAACACGCACTTCTCTGGGTTAAGCTTCAGGTTAATCTTGCGCAAATCCGCAAAGGTCTCTTCCAAATCTTGAATGAGAGTTGATCTGTCCTTGGTCTTGACCACAATGTCATCCATGTAAGCTTCAATATTTCTGTGCAACTAGGGCTCGAAGCCAATCTACACGGCTCTTGCAAAGGTGGACCCGGTGCTCTTTAACCCGAAGGGCATTCGTACAAAGCAGTACATGCCGCATGGGGTTATGAATGTGGTCTTCTCCTCATCTTCCTTGGACATGAATATCTGGTGGTACCCGGAGTAAGCATCCAAGAAGGAGAGCAGGTCACACCCGGAGGTGGAATCCACAATCTGATCGATGCGCGGCAAGGGGACTGGGTCCTTCGGGCACACCTTATTTAGATCTATGAAATCTATGCAGAGCCTCCACTTCCCATTCGCCTTGCGCACCACCACTGGATTAGCCAACCATGTTGGGTGCAACACTCCCCTGACCAAACTAGCAGCTTCAAGTTTCTTGATCTCTTCGGCAATGAATTGCTGCCGCTCCAAAGCTTGCTTCCGGACCTTCTGCTTGATGGGCCGGGCATGAGGGCAGACAACAAGGTGGTGCTCGATTACCTCCCTCGGAACACCGGGGATGTCAGATGGTTTCCAGGCAAACACATCGACATTCGCCCGCAGGAAGGTAACGAGCGCGCTTTCCTATTTGTCGTCAAGGGTGGAGCTGATGGTGAATGTACCATCAGCGCCAACCAGCCCTGCCGGGACCTTCTTCACAGTAGGTGCAGCAACCTTTGATCTCTTGCTATTGGAACTTTCCGACAAGTCATCGATAGGCGCAGCGCACTCCGGAGAGGCGCGCTTCCTAGATTCCTTGCCGGTATCCTTGCTAGCTTTCTTCCCTTTCTTACTTTCCTTGGCAGGAGCGGCAGCTTCCGCGGCCTCGGCAGTGACTGCCTCTCTATATATCTTATCCATGCAAATGATTGCGTCTTTCTTGTCCGGTGGAATGGAAATGGCGCCCATCGGTCCTGGCATCTTCAGCGTGTTATAAGCATAGTGGGATGCCGCCATGAATTTAGCCAGGGCCGGACGACCAAGGATTCCATTGTACGGCAGGAAGAGGTCAACCACATCAAACACAACCTTCTCAGTCCGGTAGTTTACCTCCCCTCCGAATGTTACTGGTAGCATGATCTTTCCCTTAGGACGACTCCTACTGGGGTTGATCCCTTGGAAAGTACCGGTAACCTCGAGCTCTTAATCCGCTATCTGAAGCTTGTTGAGCACCTTGGGGGAAATCAGATTCAACCCAGCCCTGCCGTCAACCAACATCTTCGTGAATTTGAGGTTGTGGATTGTTGGTGAAACCAACAACAGCAAACACCCTACCGCGGTGGTGCGGTCAGGGTGGTCCTCTTCGTCAAAGATGATGGGTGTGCGGGGCCACTTGAGCGGTTTCTGAAACTCTGCCGCTGGTTCCACAACATTGACCTCACGCGCCACTGTTTAAGCTGGCAGTGAGAGGAGTGCAAGGATGCACCCCCGTCAATGCACAGGGCGTCAGTGGCCTTCTGAAACTCCTGCTCACTGGTTTCCTCTTCATCCCCTTCATCACTCTTGTCATCGCATTCCTTCTTGTCACGGCCTTTAGCATGTTTCCCTTGATGCTGATGGACCTTGCCTGGGCGGCCTCCTCTGCCACCTTGGCCCTTCCCACCAACGCCATCTTGGTCTCTTTCCTTGTCGCGCTTCTCGTATTCAGCCTTTTGCTTCTTGACAAGTTGCTCGACTTGGTGACACTCTTGGAGATCATGGCCTTTGGTCCGATGGATCTTGCAATACGGCCCGTCAGCTTTCCCAGACTTCTCGGCCGCAGCAGCCTCCTGGCAATCAGCGCACGTGGCAACCTCCTTGCTGGGAGCTTCGGCCTTGGCCTTCTTGCCGGTACTAGGGGCACCAGATCCTTCGACATCCAACACTGTTTTGTCCTTGCGCTTCTTGTTACGTTTCTTGTTCTTCTTCTTCTGATCGGTAGCATCGTCGTCGTCTTCCGAGTCGATGTCGACGCCACCTTCTTCTCTGGGGAGTTGCCTCCCCTCCTCTGTCCGGGCACACTTATCCGCCAAAGTGTATAGCTCATTCACAGTCTTGGGCAACCGGACGTTCATCTTGGAACGTAGCCTGTGGTTGCGTACGTTGGACTGGAACGCAATGATCACGGCTGCCAAGTGGATGTCTGGAATGTTTCTGTGCACCCGGCTGAACCTCTGCATATACTTCCGCAAACTCTCTCCTTCTTTCTGCGGGAGGAGTTGCAAGTCGCTGGGCCACCCTGGTTCTTGATGGCCGCCTGTCATGGCACCAACAAACTTATTGCACAGGTCAGCCCAGGTCGAGATGGAATTCTCCGACAGGTGCATCAGCCACAACCTCACGTTTGGCTTGAGTGCCAAAGGGAAGTAGCTGGCGAACACCTATTCTTCTCTTCCTCCGGCAGCTTGGACGGCGATGGTGTAGATGCTCAAGAATTCTTCCGGGTTCAATCATCGTATTTTTCTGGTATCTCTGGCTTGAACATACGCGCAGATGGCCAACGGACTTGCCGTAGCTCACGGGTGAAGGCGGGGCACCCAACCTCGAAAGGCAGGTACCCGTTCCCACCGGGCGCGGGCTCGTCGACGTCGGGGCCATTTCACCTATCGGACTGGCGGCGGGTTTCGCAATGTCGTTCTATGGTGGCGCGCGCGTCTTCCCCCCGCCTGTCTTCTAGGACCTGCCGCTGGTCTCAACGGGCTCGAGGATCGGACGAAGCCATCGACACATCATCGAGTTCTTGGTTGCGCAGTTCTAGCTGCGGCCCCTGCGCTGGCTACTGTGGAGGGGACTGCACCGTCGGAACGGCTCCCTCGGTGCGGCCAGCGGCTTGGGCCGTTGCCGCCGTCGGTGGAGGCCGCGGCGGGCCTGCCTATTGTGATCCTCCCACCTCAACGGAACCAATCAGGCTCTGAATGGTGGCTCTCCTCTCATCCATTTGATTGGCCGCTGGCGGGAATCTCAACAAGAGCTGGGCCCGTGCCATGGCTTCCGAGGCAGTGCTTGGCATGGACGATGACGTGGATCGCGATGTCGCCCGACTTCTAATGGTGCCTGTTGTGGTGGCGCCATGTTCTCGCTGCCGCGAGCCGGTCGCCGGGGCGGCATGGTGATGAGGTGGATGCGCTTGGGGATTAACGACCCCATTCGGTGCATCGTCTTGGTTAACTTGCCCCGGGGATGGCGCGGGCCCTGTAGCCGCTCCCGCGGTGGGGGCAGCTAGGAGGTTACGACCCGCATCAGGGCGAGCGCCGTCGCTGCGGCTATGTCCCTCGGTGAGGTGGGGAGGCGGAGATGGAACATTCTCCCCACCCATACCTTGCGGAACATGGCCGACGGGGTGCTGTTGGTGTCGCCCTCCTCCGGTGCCTCCTGCTCCTGCTTCGGCCGCTGGGGGAACAGTGATGGCGTCGCCTGCGCCAGTCATGTCCCCCGCGGCGTCCGCGTTCGCATGTTCCCCCGCAGCCCCCATGGCATCAGTGGCTGCACGCGAGGGGGCCTTCGAGGTGGACGGGTGAGCTGAAGCACTGGATTTCTTTTTGGGCGCCATGGCTGATGGAGCCGTTGATGAAGAAGAAGATAATGAAAATGAACGCGCCGCTTATGACCTCAAGTTCGCACAGGCGATTCCCCCTACCTGGTGCGCCAAAGATGTTGTGGTTCAACATGGCCACCTATGGGGCCATCGGCCCCTTGTAGTTCAGCAAGGGGGAAGGGCATGCTGCACAAGAGCGGAGGCCGTGAGACGGCGTGGCGGTGATGACACGGGCAGTTTTTACCTAGGTTCGGGCTGCCGTGAGCCGTAAAACCCTACTCCTGCTTTGGTGGATTGATGAATGGACCGGGGTGCAGACGCAGCGCTCTAGCCAAGCAAGGTCGCCTTGGGACGAGAGCAGCTACTCACGTATGAGCGTACAGGGTTCCGAAATCCTTTCTAAGGTTGCCACGGCCCTCCTTTTATAGGTCAAGGGGTCACCACAATGGCAAATCAGTCATTACATACTGATTGGATAGCAAACAGTGCTATCATACATAACTCTGCAGAGAGGACAAGGCACATTAAATGCACCGCTTAGTGTCAGATCGTGGGTGTAGCCCGGCAAGCCTTGCCGTGCCATTCAGCCACCTCTTCACCTGCCTGCGTGACACGTCTCCTGGACGGGTGTCATTTAGGGGTGTTCTTCCTCAGAAATGGCCTGCCACGTGCCAAATAACGGCCACTTAATCACTTGGGGGCTCGACACCGCACCGATAGGTGACTTGCGTTGCTGTGAGGTGGAGCGGTGGAGCCTTGGCAGGGTAATCCGCCCTCGGCGTCCCCGGCAAGCCTGCCGGGGGAGTCTTGAGACTTGTCTCTGGGACGACCTCGACCTAACCAGGCTCGCCTGCCGAGCAAGGGAGGTTTCCCCTTGGTGAGATCTTGCTTCTTTGGTTTGTCTTGGTCTTCTTGATCCACCCTTTGACTTCTCAAAGAGCTATATCTTCAGCTTGGCCTTGTCTTGGATGTTGTAACCTTGTTCCTGAGCGTGTGTACAGTCTGGGCAACATACACCAGGGTCTGTTGCACCGACACACCCAGAGCCCAAAGAGTGTTTGGCATCACTAAAGTCTTTCTGTCTGCATGATCTGAAGACTTATTACACTTAAAGACTGTGATCTTCCAGTCAGTTAGGCATCGTGTTCTGAGGATCCAAGAGTCATTGTGGATCGCCGGTGAACGAAGTCTGTGAAGGTTTGGAAGTCTACCTTGAAGACTTACCTAAGTGATTGGGCGAGGGCTAAGTGACCTTAGCTCAAGGGGAATAAGGTGAAGACGTGGTCTTCTGAGTTCAATCTCAGCCTCCCTAACCAGACGTACAGTTGTCACAATAACTAGAACTGGTCTACCAAATCCTTTGTCTTCATCAAGCAACTGGTTTTATCACCTCAACCCTTACTTACTGTTTAGCTTCGTGAAGTCATTGCTTGCCTGCTCTGATTCACTTCATTATGTGAAGACACTCATCCCTGATTGCATATTTGGCTTCATACTATCTTCCTATTCCGATCTGTTCTACCTAGCTGCTATCTGTCTTCGTGCTTACTCTGTACTGTTCTGTGACTATGGCATGGCTAGTGTAGTTTATCTTCTGCTGCATCCTGTTTGGATGTTACTTGACTGTCTTCGAAGACTTTGCTAGTTTCAAAGACTTTAATAAAAATCACCTATTCACCCCCCTCTAGTCGATAACTAGCACTTGCAATTGGTATCAGGGCAAGGTGCTCCCTTGTTCTGTGTGATTTGGTTTAACCACCTGGAGTTTTAGCTATGTCTACTGTAGGGATAATCAAAGTCTCCGTTGCATGCCCCGTCTTCGATGGCACTGATTACCCCTACTGGAAGAATAAGATGCGCATGCATCTTGAAGCCATTGAAAATGACCTCTGGTATGTTGTCAAGACTGGCGTTCCCAAAGTTGGTGAAGGTGTCACCGCTGCTGATGTCAAGAGGTTCGCGCAACTGGATTCAACTGCCAAGAACATCATCTGTGGTCATCTGACCAAAGGGCAGTATGGCCATGTGAGTGCACTGGAATATGTGAAGCTAGTCTGGGACTGGCTGTCCAAGGTCAACGAAGGCGTCTCCACTCAGAGGGACTCTAGAAATGATGTGCTCCGGAATCTCTTCAACCGATTCCACAGCCTTGACAATGAGAATGTCCAGCTCACCTTCGACCATCTTACTGATATCACAAATGAGCTTCGTGCTCTTGGCACCACTGAAATCACTAAGCATGAAGTCGCGAAGAAGCTATTGAGATCACTTGACAGATCATTTGACACCCTATCGCTGATGATCCAAGAACGCCCTGACTTCAAGGATCTTGACCCGTCTGACATACTTGAGAGGCTCAATACACATGAGTTCCAGCTATCTGAGAAGAGAGATATCTATGGTCCCAACTATGGCCGATCCCGTGCTTTGAAGGCAAAGGTTGTTTCCTCTTATGAAGACTCTGACTATAGTTCTGATGATCCTGCAGATCTTGGCAAGGAGCTTGCAATGCTTGTGAGAAAATTCCAAAAGTTCTCCAAGAAGAATCACTTTGAAATGTCTTCAAAATCCAACTCCAAGAATGCTGAGGCTTCCACTCGTGACTACAAGAAGAGAATCTGCCACAAATGCAAGAAGCCAGACGATTACATATCTGAATGTCCTCAATGAGAGAAGGAAGCCAGGAAAAAGAAGAAGAGCAAGGAATATGAATGTGACGAAAAGAGGAAGAAGAAATCCTCAAAGTCTTCTTCAAAGTCTTCATCTCACAAGAAGAGCTCATCTGGCAAGGCTCATGCTTTCATAGGCAAGGAAATGGATTCAGAGGAGGAGTCTGCTTCTGAGGAGGCGGAGCTGGAGTCTGAGGAGGAGTCTGATTCAGGCATCACAAGCCTGGCTCCAGCTTCTGCTTTCGTCGCCAAGTCCATCTTCAGCACTGAACACAATGGTCATGTCGCAGACATGGAAGCCAATGATGACGATGACTCTACTCCTAACTACTGCTTCATGGCTAGAGGTGCAAAGGTAAACTTACGTGATGCTTACTTTCAGACCTCTAGTGAAGATGACTCTGAATGTGAATCCAAACCCAGCTATAAGACACTTGCCAAAATTGCAACTGAGCAACAAACTGCTATGGAAAAGATTCAAAAACTGTTAGATAAAAGCGATGACATGTTGGACGAGGAAATGAATCGAACTAAGTCCTTAATCAAAGACATAATTTTTTTTGAGTTAAGTATGAGGAACTTGCAAGTCGTCTTGAAACCCTCTCAACTGATCATGAGAAGCTTTCCTATGATTATCTTCAAAGGAAGCAAGATCTAGAAAAACTGAGAGCATCTCATGATGATCTTCAAAAGGAAAACAATTCACTACTCACTCAACAGATCAGTTCCGCCCAGGAAGAGTTTGTGCCACCTCGCCTAAAATGTCTTGAGCGTGATAATGCTATTTCTACTGCTGAATGTTCAAATGCTTCTGAAGTTGCAATATCTTTAACTGCTGATGTGGCTACTAAACCCTCTTCTGACGATGCCACTACTATTGCTGATGACAATGCCAGATTGAAGACATTGCTTGAAACAGGCATGTACAAAAGCCTCAAAGGGCATCAGACTCTATGTGATATCCTCAAGCAGATTCTGAACCAAAACCCTAGGAAAGAGGGTGTTGGTTTCGAGAGGAAAATGAATGTTGATGGCTCCTACTGGAAGCCTAAGCAGTACCCCAACACCACATGGGTTGCAGAAAAGGGCCCTTCAGTGGATCCATCCACCTTATCTGGCTTTACCTGTGCTAATCCTATCATCATTGATGAGTCATTTGACTCTAACTATAAACTGGTCAAAAACCAAAATGCTGAAGTGTTTGCCAGGTTTATTGGAACTAACTGCAAGAATGGGTCCCCTATGAAGAAGATCTGGGTTCCCAAAAGTCGTCTTGTGGAACTTCCCGTGAATGTCATCATGACACCACAAGGAAAGAAGACAAACCCCAGACCAAAGGCTTCATACAGACCAAGGACCTCATTTGATCACCCTAACGCCAATGTTTTGCAGGGAAACTATCATCAGGCTCATGAATATGAGCATGCTTCTTCGAACCTCTATGTTCACAAATCGAAGAATTTTTCTGGTTATTCATTTGAGTACTATTCTCCTCCCGCAAAACTATTTGCTAGGGCTTCAAAGCCAAAATTCTCAGATGCTGCACTTAGAGTCATTGCTTCAAAGCCACCCCTCAAGATGTGGGTGGTTAAGAAGAATTAACTTCTCTTGTAGGGTCGGGTCTCCAGCCGAAAATCATTGACTTCTGGAGACAATGCTGGGGACCTAAAAAATCTTGTTGGGCGCAAGATAAAATGTCAAAATGGTCTTACCATTTATTTCGTCCATGGCTTTCTTGATGATCGTCCTACCATATCCTCAACTATGCTTAGCTATGATGAATGACTCTATCGATACATGTTTGTTCTTCACAACACTCTTGGTGAAGACTATCCTACCAACTACTCTATAGGGTACAACTCCGAAAGCTACCGAATGGATCATGGATAGTGGATGCACTAGCCACATGACTGGTGATGTCTACTACACAACTTGTTCTTGTAGACTGGTGTTGGGCCTCCAAGCGCAGAGTTTTGTAAGACAGTAGCAAATTTCCCTCAAGTGGATGACCTAAGGTTTATCAATCCGTGGGAGGCGTAGGATGAAGATGGTCTCTCTCAAACAACCCTGCAACCAAATAATAAAAAGTCTCTTGTGTCCCCAACACACCAAATACAATGGCAAATTGTATAGGTGCACTAGTTCGGCGAAGAGATGGTGATAGAAGTGTAATATGGATGGTAGAAATATATATTTATAATCTGAATAAATAAAAACAGCAAGGTAGCGAACGATAAAAGTGAGCACAAACGGTATTAAAATGCTTGAAAATGAGGCCTAGGGTCCATACTTTTGCTAGTGCAATCTCTCAACAATGCTAATCTAATTGGATCACATAACCATCCCTCAACGTGCAATGAAGAATCACTCCAAAGTTCTTATCTAGTGGAGAACATAAGAAGAAATTGTTTGTAGTTATTCTTTCCGATCGATCTATCCAAGAGTCCGTACTAAAATAACACCAAGTTATTCTTTCCGATCGATCTATCAAGAGTTCGTACTAAAATAACATGTAGCTATTCTTTCTGATCGATCTATCAATAGTTCGTACTAAAATAACACCAAAGCAAATTCAGATTCATAATACTCAATCCAACACAAAGAACCTCAAAGAGTGCCCCAAGATTTCTACCAGAGAAACAAAAGACGAGAACGTGCATCAACCCCTATGCATAGATTACCCCCAATGTCACCTCGGGAATCCGCGAGTTGAGTGCCAAAACATATCTCAAGTGAATCAATATAATACCCCATTGTCACCACGGGTATTCATATGCAAGACATATATCAAGTGCTCTCAAATCCATAAAAGCATTCAATCCGATAAAATGAAATCTCAAAGGGAAAACCCAATTCATCACAACAAGATAGAGAGGGAGAAACACCATATGATCCAACTATATTAAAAAAGCCCATGATACATCAAGATCGTGCCATCTCAAGAACAAGAGAGAGAGATTAAACACATAGCTACTGGTGCAAACCCTCAGCCCCGAGGGTGGACTACTCCCTCCTCATCATGGTGGCCGCCGGGATGATGAAGATGGCCACCGGTGATGATTTCCCCCTCCGGCAGGGTGCCGAAACGGGGTCTAGATTGGTTTTTCGTGGTTACAAAGGCTTGCGGCGGTGAAACTTCTGATCTAGGGTTACTTCTGATGGTTTCTCTATTTATAGGATTTTTTGGCGTCGGTTTCACGCTAAGATGGGCCTCAAGGTGAGCACAACCCACCGGGGCACGGGCAAGGGCCCAGGCGCGCCCCGGTGTCTTGTGCCCTACTCCTTCACCTTCTGGTCCTTCCACGAAGCTTCGGGGGTCTATTTTGTTCCAAAAAAATCATCAAAAAATTTCAGCTCATTTGGAGAACTTTCATTTCTGCACAAAAAACAACACCACGGTAGTTCTGCTGAAAACAGCGTTCCGTCCGGGTTAGTTCCATGCAAATCATACCAAAACCATATAAAATTGTTGTAAACATGGCATGAATACTTCATAAATTATAGATACGTTGGAGACGTATCAGCATCCCCAAGCTTAATTCCTACTCGTCCTCGAGAAGGTAAATGATAAAAGAAATAATTTATGAAGTGTGAATGCTAGCAAAGTGCATAAGTTTGATCAATGATAATTTCAATCACTTTTCCTAGCATCATAATAGAAACTCTTTCTCATGAAACTTGTTATGATAAAGTAGCAATTGAAAACGGAATTTTTGTTGTGGAAAGCTACCTATCATATTCATCATATAATCTTTTTTTGTAGCATGGATATTTGGACTTGAATGATTCAAAGCAATAGTCTATAATTTGACATGAGGACATCAATACTCAAGCATATCAACAAGCAACCATGTCTTTCAAAATATCAACACTAAAGAAAGTTATCCCTAGCCCATCATGCTCAATCATTGATCCATTCATGAGACACACTCGAATATTAGCTACATCCAAGGCTCAAGTACGATCATAGTGCCCCTTAGTTGGTGCTTTATAAGAGAAGATGGAGACTCAAATAAAAATAAAAATTGCATAAAGTAAATAGATAGGCCCTTCGCAGAGGGAAGTAGGGATTTGTAGAGGTGCCAGAGCTCAAAGCTTAAATTGACAGATAAAATTTTTGAGAGGCATACTTTTCCCGTCAACGAAAACGACCGAGTAATTCCCAACACTTTCCATGCTAGATATATCATAGGCGGTTCCCAAATAGAAAATAAAGTTTATTCTTTTTTCCACCATTCTTTTACGATCCATGGCTAGCCATATCCACGGGTGCCCTCCATACCAACAGTTTCCAAGGAATTTATTATTTGACAACATAAAGTAAATTCATTTTTTATTTTGGAATGGGCATCCCTAATACCTTTGCCGTACTCTCATGCAATGACAAGTGAATAAACACTCATCTTGAGAATAACACATATAGCATGGAAAATATTGGCCACCCCCTGCCGCTTCATGAGCGGTACGAGCACACAAAAAGGAAATTATTTTGAAAATTTAGAGATGGCACATACAAATTTGCTTAGAACGGCATGGAAATACCGCATATAGGTAGGTATGGTGGACTCATTTGGCACAACTTTGGGTTTAAGAATTTGGATGCACAAGTAGTATTCCCACTTAGTACAAATGGAGGATAGCAAACAGATTGAGAAGCAACCAACCAAGAAACGAAAATTCTCATAAACGAGCATTAAACATGACTAACACCGAATAATGCACCACAAGTAGGATGTAATTTCATTGCATAACTATTGACTTTCGTGCTTGCATAGGGAATCACAAACCTTAACACCAATATTCTTACTAAAGCATAATTACTCACCAACATGACTCACATATTATTATCTCCATATCGCAAAACTATTGCAAGGAATCAAACTTATCATATCCAATGATCTATATGAAAGTTTTTATTATATCCTTCTTGGATATCCATCACTTTGGGACCAATTTCATAGCTTGTGAAAATTTCCATCACTATTATCAACTCTCAAAATAATATAAGTGAAGCATGAGAGTGTTCGACAAACTACTCCAAAAAGATATAAGTGAAGATCATGCGAGTAGTTAAGTAAATGGGTAGCTATTTGAGGACTCTCTTTTATTTAAAAACTTTCAGATCTAAGTATTTTATTAAAACCGCAAGCAAAACAAAACAAAATGACATTCTAAGAATAGCAAACATCATGTGAAGAAGCAAAAACTTAGGCTCAACCGATACTAACCGATAGTTGTTCATGAAGAAAGGTGGGATGCCTACCGGGGCATCCCCAAGCTTAGATGCTTGAGACTTCTTGGATTATTACCTTGGGATACCTTAGGCATCCCCAAGCTTGAGCTTTTGTGTCTCCTTAATTCCTTTTATATCACGGTTTCCCTAAATCTTAAAAACTTCATCCACACAAAACTCAACAAGAACTCGTGAGATAAGTTAGTATAAATCAATGCAAAAACCTTATCATTCTCTACTGTAGCAAATCACTAAAATTATTATTCAACATTGCATACTAAATTCCTCTGCATATTTAATACTTCCATCCTCAAATAGAATCATTAAACAAGCAAACATATGCACACAATGCAAACATAACAGCAATCTGCCTAAACAGTACAGTCTGTAAAGAGTGCAATATTCTTCATACTTCCCTAACTCCAAAAATTCTGAAAATTTACCACACTGTAGAAAATTTATTATTTATTACTTTGAAAAAAATTTCAACATTTGATCACATTCTGACTTTTGTGGATAATTATTGCAACAGAGATAAACTTTCTGTTTTGAAACAGCAACTCATATACTTGCAAAATAAGCATGGCAAAGGCTATACCTGACATTTTTATTGAAGTAAAAGATGAAAAACATTACTCTAAATAACAGCAAGCAAATAAAAATAAAATAAAATGATGCTCCAAGCAAAACATATATCATGTGACGAATAAAATTATAGCTCCAAGTGAGGTTACCGATAATGTCGGAGACGAAAGAGGGGATGCCTTCCGGGGCATCCCCAAGCTTAGTTGCTTGGATCTTCCTTGAATATTGCCTTGGGGGTGCCTTGGGCATCCCCAAGCTTAGGGTTTTGTCACTCCTTATTCTCCTCATATCGATATCTCACCCAAAACTTGAAAACTTCAATCACACAAAACTTAACGAAACTTCGTGAGATGGGTTAGTATGATAAAGACAAATCATTCACTTTGGTACTGTCAAGATAAGATTCATAATTTTTCTCACACAATGCCTACTGTACTATACAATTTCCACAATTTATATTAAGCAATATAAGCCATAGAAACTATAAAACAAGCAAACTATGCATTGCAAACAAAATCTGTCAAAAACAGAACAGTACGTAAAGATCTGAATTGACGTCATACTTCTGTAACTCCAAAAATTCTGAAAAATTAGGAAAACGTAGAAAATTTGTACACCCATAAAATTTAAAAAATTAAGAATTTTTTCACCTTCCAGTAAAAGATAAAAATTTCTGCACTGGACGCAAAAGTTTCTGTTTTTGCACAGAATCAAGTCAACTATCATCCACACTATCCCAAAGGCTTTACTTGGCATTTTATTGAAACAAAATCTATAAAACAATATCACTACAGTAGCATAACCATGTGAACACACAAAAATAGTAGGTAAAAGTGTTGGGTTGTCTCCCAACAAGCGCTTTTCTTTAATGCCTTTTAGCTAGGCATGATGATTTCAATGATGCTCACATAAAAGTAAAGAATTGAAACATAATGGGAGCATCATGAAGCATATGACTAGCACATTTAAGTCTAACCCACTTCCTATGCATAGGGATTTTGCGATCAAACAACTTATGGGAACAATAATCAACTAGCATAGGAAGGCAAAACGAGCAAAACTTCAAGATTTTCAGCACATAGAGAGGAAACTTGATATTATTGCAATATGTAAAAGCATATGTTCCCCTCTCACAATAATTTTCAGTAGCATCATGAGTGAATTCAACAATATAACTATCACAAAAAGCATTCTTTTCATGATGCATAAGCATAGAAATTTTGTTACTCTCCACATAAGCAAATGTATTCTCATCAATAGTAGTGGGAGCAAACTCAACAAAATAACTATCATGTGATTGAAAATTAAAATCATGATGACAAGTTTCATGGTTATCATTATTCAATATAGCATACATGTCATCACCATAATTATCATAGGTAGGAGGCATGCTTTCATCATAATAAATTTTCTCATCAAAACTTGGGGGACTAAAAATATCATCTTCATCAAACATAGCATCCCCAAGCTTGTAGCTTTGCATATCATTAGCATGATGGATATTCAAAGAATTCATACTAGCAACATTGCAATCATGCTCATTCAAGGATTTTTTGTCAAACATTTTATAGAATTCTTCCTCTATCAATTGAGCACAATTTTCCTTTTCATCATTTTCACGACAGACATTATAAAGATGAATAATATGATGCAACCTCAATTCCATTTTTTTGTAGTTTTCTTTTTATAAACCAAACTAGTGATAAAACAAGAAACTAAAAGATTCGATTGCAAGATCTAAACATATACCTTCATGCGCTCACCTCCCTGGCAACGGCGCCAGAAAAGAGCTTCGTTGACGGGGTGTGAGTGCCGCTTACCTAGCCTCCCCGGCAACGGCGCCAGAAAAGAGCTTGATGTCTACTACACAGCTTGTTCTTGTAGACTCATGTTGGGCCTCCAAGCGCAGAGTTTTGTAGGACAGTAGCAAATTTCCCTCAAGTGGACGACCTAAGGTTTATCAATCCGTGGGAGGCATAGGATAAAGATGGTCTCTCTCAAACAACCCTGCAACCAAATAATAAAAAGTCTCTTGTGTCCCCAACACACCAAATACAATGGCAAATTGTATAGGTGCACTAGTTCGGCGAAGATATGGTGATAGAAGTGTAATATGGATGGTAGAAATATATTTTTATAATCTGAATAAATAAAAACAGCAAGGTAGCGAACAATAAAAGTGAGCACAAACGGTATTGCAATGCTTGAAAATGAGGCCTAGGGTCCGTACTTTCGCTAGTACAATCTCTCAACAATGCTAATCTAATTGGATCACATAACCATCCCTCAACGTGCGATGAAGAATCACTCCAAAGTTCTTATCTAGCAGAGAACATAAGAAGAAATTGTTTGTAGCTATTCTTTCCGATCGATCTATCCAAGAGTTCGTACTAAAATAACACCAAGTTATTCTTTCCGATCGATCTTTCAAGAGTTCGTACTAAAATAACACGTAGCTATTCTTTCCGATCGATCTATCAAGAGTTCGTACTAAAATAACACCAAAGCAAATTCAGATTCATAATACTCAATCCAACACAAAGAACCTCAAAGAGTGCCCCAAGATTTCTACCGGAGAAACAAAAGACGAGAACGTGCATCAACCCCTATGCATAGATTACCCCAATGTCACCTCGGGAATCCGCGAGTTGAGTGCCAAAACATATCTCAAGTGAATTAATATAATACCCCATTGTCACCACGGGTATTCATATGCAAGACATATATCAAGTGCTCTCAAATCCATAAAAGCATTCAATCCAATAAAATGAAATGTCAAAGGGAAAACTCAATTCATCACAACA
Source organism: Thinopyrum elongatum (assembly GCA_011799875.1). Classification (NCBI taxonomy): domain Eukaryota; kingdom Viridiplantae; phylum Streptophyta; class Magnoliopsida; order Poales; family Poaceae; genus Thinopyrum; species Thinopyrum elongatum. The sequence goes on along the minus strand of CM022303.1, from coordinate 305,825,045 downwards.
AGATAGAGAGGGAGAAACACCATATGATCTAACTATATTAACAAAGCCCGCGATACATCAAGATCGTGCCATCTCAAGAACACAAGAGAGAGAGAGAGATTAAACACATAGCTATTGGTACAAACCCTCAGCCCCGAGGGTGGACTACTCCCTCCTCATCATGGTGGCCGCCGGGATGATGAAGATGGCCACCGGTGATGATTTCCCCCTCCGGCAGGGTGCCGGAACGGGGTCTAGATTGGTTTTTTGTGGCGACAGAGGCCTGCGGCGGCGGAACTTTTGATCTAGGGTTACTTCTGATGGTTTCTCTATTTATAGGATTTTTTGGCGTCGGTTTCACGCTAAGATGGGCCTTGAGGTGAGCACAACCCACCGAGGCACGGGCAAGGGCCCAGGCGCGCCCCGGTGTCTTGTGCCCTACTCCTTCACCTTCTGGTCCTTCCACGAAGCTTCGGGGGTCTCTTTTGTTCCAAAAAAAATTGTCAAAAAGTTTTAGCTCATTTGGAGAACTTTCATTTCTGCATAAAAAACAACACCACGGTAGTTCTGCTTAAAACAGAGTCAGTCCGGGTTAGTTCCATGCAAATCATACCAAAACCATATAAAATTGTTGTAAACATGGCATGAATACTTCATAAATTATAGATACGTTGGAGACGTATCAACTGGTGATCGAAGTCTTCTCATGGACTCTACTCTTCGACCATCTGCAAAAAGCCATATCACATTTGCTGACACTGGTAAGAGCAAGGTATTGTGTCTAGGTAGGGTTGCTATCTCAAAGGATCAACACATGCATAAAGTAATGCTTGTTGAATCCCTTGGATACAACCTAATGTCTGTCTCAATGCTTTGTGATCTTGAATTCTTTATATGATTGTGATATTTGGAAAATATCGATGTCTTGTGCTTATGGCTTGTGACAAACCTCAAGTCTTCGAAGGTTATCGAAGAGGTGATCTGTATATGGTAGATTTCTCCGCAAGACCACACCTTGCTGTATGTCTTCTAGCAAAAGCTTCAGAGTGCTGGCTTTGGCATCGAAGGCTAGGACATGCAGGCATGAGGAACTTGCACACTCTTGTGAAGAAGAAGCACATCATTGGCATCGAGGGCGTCAAGTTCAAGAAGGACCATCTGTGTGGTGCTTGCGAAGCTGGGAAGATGACTAGGGCAAATCATCCCTCGAAGACAATCATGACGACCTCTCGTCCCTTCGAGCTGCTACACATGAACTTATTTGGCCCTACTCACTACTCTACCTTTACTACTACTGCACATCTCTATGGCTTCATGATTGTTGATGATAACTCTAGATATACTTGGGTGCACATAATTCTCTATAAGACTGAAGTGCAGGATGTCTTCAGACGATTTGCCAATCGTGCCATGACTAACTATGGCATCAAGATCAAGCATATAAGGAGTGACAATGGCACTGAGTTCAAGAATACTGGCCTCGAAACTTATCTTGATACTCTTGGCATCACGCATGAGTTATCTGCTCCATATACCCCTCAGCAGAATGGCGTTGTGGAGCGCAAGAATAGAACTCTTATTGAGATGGCCTGCACGATGCTTGATGATTACAAGACTCCAAGGAAGTTCTAGACTGAAGCCATTGATACTGCGTGCCACATCATCAACAGAGTATATCTTCACAAGTTCTTCAAGAAGACATCTTATGAACTACTCACTGGTAAGAAGCCAAATGTAAGTTATTTCAAAGTCTTCGGTGCTAGGTGTTGGATCAAGGATCCACATCACACTTCCAAATTTGCACCAAAAGCACATGAGGGTTTCATGCTTGGTTACGAAAAGGATTCACACACCTACATGGTCTTCAACCTCTTTCACTATAAAGTGGTTGAAACTGTAGATGTGCGGTTCGATGAGACTAACGGCTCGCAAAGAGAGCACCTGCCAAATGTGCTAGATGAAGCTTCTCCTAGTGAATCTATCAAGCTAATGGGTACTGGAGAAATCATACCCACCGAGGAACACGTAGAAGAAGAAGTTGTCATTCCTGCACCTACTCAATGTGATGACAATTCCCAACCTGAAGACAATGCTGAAAATGAAGACAATGATTGGCAACAGCAAAGTCTTCGGCCCGTTCATCCTCGTGTGGCGAATGAAGTTCAGATTGAGAAGATTATTGGCAGTATCAATGCACCTGGTCCACTCACTCGACCAAGGGTAACACAACTAGCCAACTTCTGTGGGCACTTTGCATTCGTCTCCATATCCGAACCCAAGAAAGTTGATGAAGCCTTCATGGAACCAGAATGGATTCAAGCTATGCAAGAAGAGCTTCAACTATTCAAGCTCAACAATGTGTGGGAGCTAGTCAAGCGTCCTGATCCTCGCAAGCACAATATTATTGGCACCAAATGGATCTACCACAACAAGCAAGATGAACATGGTCAAGTAGTTAGAAACAAAGCTCATCTCGTTGCTCAAGGTTACATACAAATAGAGGGAATTGACTTCGATGAAACCTTTGCTCCTGTGGCTAGACTTGAAGCCATTCACATACTGCTAGCCTATGCGAATCACAATGACATCCTTCTGTACCAAATGGATGTGAAGCGCGCTTTCCTCAACGGAAAAATTGAAGAAGTCTGTGTTGCTCAAGCTCCTGGTTTTGAAGATCCCAACCATCCTGACATGGTCTACAAGCTCAACAAGGCACTATATGGCCTCAAACAAGCACCTCGAGCTTGGTATGACACACTCAAAGAATTCCTGAAGAGCAAAGGCTTCAAACCTGGTTCTCTAGACCCCACTCTCTTCACGAAGACATATGATGGAGAACTGTTTGTATGCCAAATCTATGTGGATGACATTATCTTCGGTTGCACTGACAAGAGATAAAGTGATGAATTCAGTCACATGATGCAAGAGAAATATCAGATGTCCATGATGGGGGAGCTGAAATTCTTCCTCGGTCTTCAAATTTGTCAACAAAGCAATGAAATCTTCATATCTCAAGAGAAGTATCTCAAAGATTGTCTGAAGAAGTTTGGAATGCAAGATTGCAAGGGCTATAAGACGCCAATGCCAACCAACGTCAACTGGGCTCCGCGAAAATGGTAAAGAGTTCGATCAAAAGGTATACTGCTCCATGATTGGTTCTTTATTGTACTTGCGTGCATCTAGGCCAGATATAATGCTTAGTGTTTGCATGTGTGCCCCATTCCAAGATGCACCAAAGGAGTCGCATCACCTCGCAGTGAAGCGAATACTTCGATATTTGGCTCACACCCCAACGCTAGGATTATGGTATCCAAAGCGCTCAGAGTTTAATCTAGTTCGATTCTCAGATGCTGATTATGCTGGTGACAAGGTGGATCACAAGTCTACATCAGGCACATGCCATTTTCTTGGTCGATCACTTGTCTGTTGGTCTTCAAAGAAGCAGAACTGTGTGCCACTATCTACAGCTAAAGCTGAATATATTGCTGCTGGATCTTGTTGCGCTCAGCTTCATTGGATGAAGCAAACTCTCAAGGACCATGGCATCAGCAAGAAGATGGTGCCCCTCTACTGCGACAATGAAAGTGCCATCAAGATTGCACACAATCCTGTTCAGCACTTTAAGACAAAGCACATTCAGATTCGTCATCATTTTCTCAGAGATCATGTGCTGAAGGAAGACATTGATATCATTCTTGTCAACACTGAAGAGCAATTGGCAGATATCTTCACAAAGCCTTTGGATGAGAAGAGATTTTGCAAGCTGCGGTGTGAGCTAAATATCTTAGAATCCTCAAATGTCATGTGAATGGACACACATCCTAACACTTATGCATGTTGATGACTTAGGTGAGCAACACACGAAGTAACGTATGTCTTCAATTCATGAAGATATATACTCTAAGTGTGAAGACATTAATGTGAAAATTGACTTCAGAGCGCCACGATAATTGTGCACCGTGTCTGGGTCTAATACTTCCTATATGGTGGGTAACGCCACCACCAAACTTTCTTGAAGTTTTTCATTTGGCGTTGCATACATTGCATTATCTTCATAATTGGTTTGTCTTCAACATTGAATTTATCTTCACGTTCTATTTTGATCTCATTGCCTAATATATTCTGCTAATATTAGCAGAATAGTTATTCTGCTAACACTTCCGAATTGCACGCTCAACGCAAGTGCACTACATCTATGTACTGTGAGCACTGCAATGCTTTATGAGAGAACTGCTTCGTATTTTTGTGGTCCGCTCGTGGGTTCTGTGTGGAATCAGGTGTTGTGGGATGATTTAATTTGTTTCTGGACACCATTTGACCTTTATTGTTTGTAAATTAAAGGAAAAACAACTAAAATCTGGGCAAATCAAGCGATTTGGCGGACGAGCTTTGCTCTGTTTGTTCATGTTTGCGTCGGATGCGACTTTTTTGCGCTCGGATGTTGTTTGTTAGTAGGAATTCTTTGATTGCATTCGTTTAATCGCTCCATTTACTCTACAATTTGTGTAATTTTTAGGATTTAGTTTTCAATTTCTACGAAATCGATTGTGCGACCGTGTGAGCTTCGTCCGCTCCTTTGTTCTTGTTGTTTTTTTGGATTTTGTGCGTCGATGCGTTTTTGAATCCTGTAATTAGTGTCTCTGTTTGGTTTGAATTCATTGTATTGCGGCTGTAATCTTCATATTTTGGTTTGCAATTTTAAAGAAGAGCTCATGTTGTTCATCCCAGTGGCCATGTGTTCGATGTAATTTTTTGCGGGGTATTTTCCAAAATTGAGTTATTGCGCAATTTTTAGTCGAGTTATCGAAGTGCGAGTGAATTGTCAGCTCTGTTAGTCTCCCACGTGTCTGGATTTGTACTGCTTTAATTTTATTGTTGCAGTTCTGGCATACATTGTAGTGTACTGCATTTTCGTTAGTAGTGGACTTCATTGTAACTATATTAAAGTGGGCATGACAGCTTATGAGATTTCTCTTTTCTTAAACTGCATTCTGTGTTTTAGAGAACTACATAATATGCACTTTCGTACTACATTAGCAGTATGGTTATTCTGCTATTAGAATAGATGGTCTATTTTGTGCTGATGTTAGCCAAATAGTTATTATGACAATTTTTTTGAACTGCATACCATGACAATTCTTTTGAAAATCATAAGTTAACTGCAAAGTTTCAACCATTCACATTGCATTGTTATTGTTCAGAGGGCTGCATTTTTATTATATTTAGGACCACACTATGTGTATTAGAGAACTGCATCTATGTCACCAGCAACTTGTCTAAAAGGGTGATAAAATGATGCAGACGAGGTCGCATACATTAAAAAGGCACCGTTCAAAGTGTCTGATGGACATAATTTTAAAAGCATACAACATAAGCAAAGCATTCGAATATGCCACAGATGGCTTGCTTTATCTTAGACAACCTACAGTGCAAATATTGTAAACTTCAGGGAGTCTTCTTCTTTGTAGAAAAACACCATGGCCACTTCTCCGGCCGCAAAGCCATTCTGGGAGACAAAATCTTTCCAGCCGGTAGTTATGTTGATGCAGTCTTCAGAGTCAATGCGGTAGTCAGCTTGCATGTCTGCATACCCATTCTTGTGTTCCGTCTCCAAAGTAAGCTTCCCTGAACTCGGAGCAGCAAACCTTGTTGTGGATGGCAGTTTCTGCATTTTGGCATGCATGGAAAAAGAATTTTTATAAGCAAACACCAAATGTTTTTCTTTATATTAGGATGATCTGTTTATGTTGACTTAAATATGTACATATATATGACTACTATTTAAGAAAGCAGTTGCACTGTATGAACAAAATTATATACGGACTTGACCTCTAGTTTTAGTAGAATATATATTATACTATAACACGTTTGCATTGCAAGGTCATTTGTAGTGTATTGCGTTAGCATGTTAAGAGAACTACAACATTGATCTATGGAACCTCTTTTTTGTTCATTTGTTGGGGTTCTGATTTGACTAGTGTTGACACCTGGTGTGGTACTGAAGAAAAATAGTAGAACTATCTAGTATTAATAGCTGACAAATCTGAACAACAACACAGATCTTTGTATTTTTCATACTACTGAAGAAATTGATGGAAATACAGATTTAGATGTGGATTTGCAGCCTAGATTGGTTAAAAATTATAAGGGGGGAAACATACCCATCTTTCCTGTGGGTCTACGGATGTGAGGCGATGAAGAAATGGTGCCCAAAACCCCCTGTTGGGTATCATCAGGCACCCGAGCTTGCTACACCACTCAGACTCGGTGAGCTCCAGACCATCAGCGTACATGCATGCATCCACTATCGGTGCCATCCTTGCCAAGCACGCGCACGAACAGTCCATGGCTGGTTCAGTGGAAATTCAGAGAACAGTTGGGGATGGGCGGAACCCTAGATCTGCGATTTGAAGAAGAAGAGGAAGGGGGAGGAGTTGTGTGAGTCCGAAGCATGAATGGATAGGTTTTATGCAGCCAATTGAGCAACAAAAGTAATAAATGTTGTGGTGGGTGTTAGGTGGTGGAAGGATTCAGATACAGTTTGCGATAATGCATTTGAGAAGCAACAACACTGCTTACTTGAGTCTAACGAACTGCATTTGTTATGTAAATGAACTGCGGAATGCGTGGATTGTGTTAGTCTTTTTATTTTTCTAGTTATTGTTTTATTTTATTGGGCCATGGTTTTCTGTGGTATGTGGGAATGTTTTTATATTTAGTGGCCTCTCTCGCGTGTTGGGCTTGTTGGGGAGCAAAGACGCATTCGGCCCAAGTAGGCCTGCCGGCACGGCTGCTTCGCGATGCACTGTGTGTATGTGCTAATGTTTAGTCCCACCTCGCCCGCCGAGAGCGCCCGCGACCGGTTTATAAGCCTTGGCGAGGCAACGCTTTTGAACTCCTCTGATTACTGATTGGGCGCTTATACACAATGCTCGCTGCACTATTCCCGCTGACCTGTGGGCCCTTGTGTGCCCGGCCCCACGCATCATGGCTCAGAACGGACTCGCCTGCGTATAACTGTGGGCGCAGACTTAGTACGAGACTGGCTGGGGCCTGGTTGCACCTGGGCGGTCAATTTTTTTCTTCATATTTTTCCTCTTACGTAACTTCTAATATAGGCGTGCACTGCATTGTTAGATTGTTGTGCACTGCATTCATCAGGATTCTGTACTGCATGTGCCCACATTTCGCACTACATATGCATGAGCATTTTTGCACTGCATGCATCCTATTTGTGCACTGCATCTTGGTCCAGTTTTTTTTTCTTCGTTTTTCCTCTTACGTATCTTTTCTAATATACGGTGTGCACTGCTTTGTTTGATCGTTGTGCACTGCATTCGTCAGGATACTGTACTACATGTGCCCACATTTTTGCACTGCATGCATCCTTTTTATGCACTGCATCTTCGTCCGTTTGTGCACTGCTCGAATCACATACTTTATGTGCACTGCAGTATGTTCTAATATTGAACTCTAGTTTTGTAATTCAAATAAAGTTCTTCATAATATAAGCAAAGTTCATCGTTACAAGCCATTCTGTATGACAAGCAAGCTAAGTTCAGCAAAAGCAAACGATCATAAGCAAACTAACTTTACATAAGCAAACAACAGAAAGCAAATATGATGATAAATCTAGAACGACATGAGCAATGTTGGAGATACTTTCTTGGTCGGCACCGTCTGCTTCTTAACCACGTGAAGTCTCCCCAGCTCCTGGAGCGCTTCTTGGGGGGCTCCTCCTTCTCCAGCTTTGCACGGTGAAGCCGGTCCTGGGTGTGGGTGATGCGGTTCCATATCTCGTACGCTGCGTACGCGTCCTTTGCCGCATACTCGATGTGCCTCATGGACAGGGGCAAGGAGTCCCAGCGCCTGTGTTCTTCGTTGGTGATCTTCTTCTTCATGTTGTTGTAGTAGCCGTCGACGAGCATGCTGGGAATGTCTGCAAGTGAGTCCAACTCCTTGGTGGCCTCGGGCACCCTCCATTCCTTCTGGATGTCGATGAAGTTGGCGACCTCCAGATTGACGCGCTCGAGCCTGGTTTTGTCGCCACCGATGGAGAAGCCAGGAAACGTATACCAGGGGTCGGCGAGGAAGTTGTCGAAGATGGTGCACCTTTCAGCGGCGCTCAGTTGGAAGAGCAGCACTGGCTGAGTCTTGCCGACGAAGAGTTGGATGAGGGCAGGTTTCTGTGTCTCGTCAGGCTCATTGGTGTACTCCAGACAATTCCGACGATCTTGTGGCGCTGGAGCCTGAGGTGGCGCTCGTACTGCTCGAGGGAGGTCGCCATCTGCTTCTTGTCGTTTGTGTGGATCACGTGCAACTTGGTGTTGCCGTGGGCCTCCACCTTCCTGTACTCATCGACGAACCCCATCGGCGGCAGTATGGCTTGGTGTCTTCTGTGGAGATTGATGATATGGAGGGATTTAGTGGCAACGCAATGGCGACTTATGTTGTTGTGGATGAGAAAGCCTTGGCAGGGGTCTGAATTCAAGGGGGAGATGGTTGCAATGGATGAACTGCATGATCTCGCTGACGATGCGGTTGTGCAGATCGTGGGTTGGGTTGCGTCTATGATCGTGGGTTTGTGGGGATGCAACCGCTCGGATTGGGCGGTTGTCTCTGAACATGGTTTTTTTAACGTGGTTTTATTTTATTTTTCATCAGTAAAATTTGTTAACCACCATGTTTTCTCCGAACGGGCATTGTCCCATTATATGTATTATACGTGTTGCCGAACTGCATTGCTTATGGTACCGTACTGCTTCGTCTAATAAAATGCACTACATTGTCGAGAGCTGTGGACTGCACCTGTTGTGTGTACTTGCTGCAGCCCCTGGCACAGGTGGGGGGGGGGGGGGTTGGGGGGACCCCACCCATTTTTTCTGTTGTGACACTTATTTGAAGGTAGACTTTTTTTTGGACGCGTTATCTTTACACGCGCGTTGTTTTTTTGACTTTAAGTGTTTTTATGAACTGCATGTATTTATTTGTTTGACCGTCCGAACTTCATTTTCCAGCATAGCGAACTGCATCTGGTATGAACTTCTTTGTTTCGAACTGGTCTGTCTAATTTAGCCGGGCCATTTTGGGCCGGCCCGTTTATGTACCCCTTCCCACGTGGGCCTCACACGTGGCCCTCCCAGGTGCTCCCACTGCTCCGCTCATAGGGAGAGACCAAAAAAAACCTCTCCCCTCTCTTGCAGCGCCTCCCGAAACATCTCTCCCTCGAGCAAAACCGCCGTCACCCGCAGCAACCGCCATCGTCCGCGGAACCGCCGTTCTCAAGAGGTCCATATTCCTGCATTCGGCGCCCCCGTACGCTCCCCCACCCCTTCCCGCTCCGCTCCGCTCCCCCACCCCTTTCCCCTCCCCTCCCGCCCACGCCCCCCACCGCCGCCGTTCATCCCTTTTTTGTGGTGTGTTTCTTGTGCCCTCGGTCGTGATCGTCCCCTCATCTAGTTTTGTGATTCTCGTAGCGGTTGTGTTTTTTGCTCATGTATTTTTTTCGTAAGCATGCGATTTGATCTCGATTTGAAGTCGATACTTGTGTGTGCTCTGTAGGCAGAGCAAGGTGCATCTAGGGTTTCGTCAAATTTCGTCGATTTTGTTGCTGATATGTGTCACTCCGTCCTTGCGCTGCAGGAAAACGCCATGTCTTCGCCAAGGAGAGTAGAACGAGGAGTTCAAGGTATGTGGACTGCTTGCTTAGCCTTGTTTATTTTCTATGTTGTTTATCTAGTTGCCTAGTTCATCCTGCAGATTTGTTTATGATGTGTTAATTGTCAGCGTTGGTGGCATTATTTGTCATGTGATGTTTGTAATTTTTGTTTCTGGTTTTTATTGAATCCAGTAGGTGATTGCACTGGTCATAATGATACGCCAATTTTCTCTCGTTGTCCTGGTGGTAAGGATCATGGTGGTGAGGCAAGCCATGAAGTGAATTCACCAATTGAATCTTCTCCTATAAGTGTGGCCCCTCCTTTTGGTATGTTGTTTGTTCTTTTTTCTTATTTAGTTTGACAATTTGGTTGTATCACTCTTTCTCTTGTAAATTTCGTATGTGTCCTGTGAGTTTTGAAATGCATTGTTCTTATAAATACTTGCTATTTTTTGATGTGAATGCTTTGTTTATTGTGTATGCTGCTTACTTGATGTTGTACAAACAGATGTTGCCTTGCTGAAGTTAGTCAGGCATTTTTTGGAAACAAACATGAAGTTTGTGTATGTAGCACTGCATTTATATGTATATGTGAACTCCACTATATGTATGTGTGAAATGCATTTTTGTTTTATTCAGGTTGTTGTATGCAGATGGGTGAACTCCATTACATTGATATATGAACTGCATTATTTTTTATTTAGCTTGTGTATGCAGCACTGCATTTATATGTATAGGTGTACTGCATTTGTTCCTTTTGTGCACTTCTTAATGACCATAATTAAAATTCATTTTGACGCAGTCACTGGTGCAAAGACGTGCTATACAAATGGTTTTTACCCCCTTTCCGCGATGGAGTTTTAAACCGTCGCCTAGTGAGTGTGTGCGATAGGGGGGGTCCTTCCCACACGACCCAGAAACCGTCGGGGATAGGCCCTCCGGCCACACAGGCAGGGGCAAAATGAGCTCGTGTGCGATCGGGCAAGGCATCGAAGCCCAATCATTTCCGTTCGTATGTACATCCCACACGGTGAATCCCAGAAAAATATTTCCGTTCGTATGTATATCACACACAGTTTTTTGTGTGGAAACATTTGTGCAAGGTGGCCTAACGCAAACATTTCTTTGCCGGAAGCTGTGTGTAATTGTTAGTTGATCCAACACGCCTACTTTCTAGAAACCGTGTGGGTTGTTTGAGTTCATCGCCCACGGTGTTGTTTGAGTAACCATCTGCAATAGAAAACCCTAATAAGCAGGGTAATTAGCCTATTATTGATAATCCATGTAGTAATCAAATTGACATTTCTTATAAAACACACCAGATATTTCATATCCGTATAACGGCAACCAGGATTTCATAATCGAATTACATCGGATAGCTTCAGCACCCAGTTACACCAAAGAGGGATATAGCTAGCTACGCCATTACACAACAACACCAAGTTTCACATGCAACATCAAAAACCTTTGGAAAAGTAGCATCATACACGGTAAATAGACAGATGAATCTCATCTGGGAAACTGCAGAAGTGGAAAGCGAATATTGAGCCTTCAGTGATGTTGAACGTCCTTGCAACTTTAGGCCAGTGGCTATGGATAATTGCCCGCCCAACCTTCGTCCTCTTCAGGAAGACTTCAATATTGTACTGTGGGTGTTGAATGAATACCTTCCTCACCTCTTCACCATGCAGGTAGTTTCAGAGGTAATCATCGGTGAACTGCTTTGAAAAGTACTGAAAACAAAGATATGCATAAATCGCTATTATAAATTTTGAAATGGCGGAAGGGGTAAAAACAAGGTAAAAGAGTTAGTACCATCCTATAGTTGACTGATGTCTTATTCATTGTGCAAACAAATATCTTGCTGTTATTCATCGCAAGTTTGTTCATCCTAACAATCTTTCTGAGTTTCTTGACTTGACTGATATTCATGGACATCTCATTTCCCCATATGCAAAATGGGTCAAACAGTGGGTCTAAGCCTCTGACAGCAGGACCTACATGTGCAAGACCAAATTGTAAGAAACCTAAATATTAGAATGATTCCTGCAACTGCACAATAATGTGCTATTAGCGAAAGGACCATGCATGAGGACACCTCGATGGTAAACTGCATTGTCTCCCATTGTTTCCCTGCAACACATATAAGGAAGATCTTGATCAGGTTAACTGAGAGTTGCCATACTATTAGTAGAATATGTATGGAGTACAACCAAATTCGATTTATTTCTCACATGCATAACAATACAAAATTGTACCCACAACAAATGAAAATCAAATTGCAGAATTGAACCAAACAGTTAAATGGACAGCAGACCAAATGAACCAAAACTGTTAACAGAGCACAACATTGCAGAATAGAAACATGTACTAGAAGATAAGACAGTTAACGAAACAAAGAATGCTTGAGAACAGTACTACGAAATGTAGCAATTGTTGGACCAAACTATTAACTGAACATTACATTTCAGAATATCTGATTGCATATTAACATTACAGAGGACAAATCACTAGAAGGCACTGGCGGTGGCCTTGAGAAAACAGCACGAACTGTATTTTAAAGTAGACAACCGCGTGGCGGTGTCGACGGTATCCTCGAAGACGAGGTGCTCCTCCAAGATCTAGCAGTCGGCACGCATGGCAGCCATAGCAACCTCGTCCACGCATGTGGCCGTGATTTTCTTCTCCGCTGCCAGATGGTACTGAGCTCCACGTTATACTGCGTGCAAAATGTCTGTGGGCGGCGCTTAATTGGAGGACGGGGCCAGTGATTTCGGCGGAAGGTGTCGCGCCGTCGGTTGGGGCATGTGGGACAGGGAAGGAGGAGGATGGTGTGGGTGGGGTGTGGATTACCTGACCATATCGACGAGGCCGTGCAGCAAGAAGAAGGGTCACCGGTGAGAAGGCTGCGTAGCAAGAAGAAGGGTCGGCGGCGAGGAGGCGGCACTACAAGAAGAAGGGTCGCCGGCGAGGAGGTCGCACTGCAAGAAGAAGGGTCGCCGGCGAGGAGGCGGCGCTGCAAGAAGAAGGCTCGCCGGCGAGGGGGCTGAGCTGCCAGTAAGCAGCAGTGGAGGTTTGAACTTGGAAAGCAAGGAGGAATAGTGGAAATGTGGCTTTTGTTGGGAGGGAGGGGGCGGGGAGATAGATATTTCCGCGGTGGCAGAAAAATTTCGCTCGGTGCCGCGAGAAACTGGCGCGCAAGTGTGGTTCAAGCGCGGGCGATGGACTGTAGACGACGAAGCTTCCTGCATAAGCCAGACAAGATGGTACGCCAAGATATTTTATATCGCATCCCACACGATTCTTGCTAGTAAATTGTTTGTGGTATACCTCATTTTTTTCATTATGTTTTGAAAGACAAAATGGTGTTACGGAGGGAAAGGATGGTGTTTGAATTGCTAGAACATTTATCTGCAGTGAACATGCAACTACATTAGTGTCGTGTTAAAATTTGGAATTATTCCGGGTTCGTTTGGCATTTTTATGCATTAATTGAGTTTCTACGCATTTAATGTGCATAATTCAAATTTGAACAACAATCATATGCTCCAGTGCACCAAAGTTTGTTGAAAAATCACATGTGTGTCTTTGGGTGAATTTATAGGTCCCATGTAAGAATGGGAATGAAATTCAAACATCTGGGTGTCGTGGCTCGGCCAAAAACATTGAGAAACTTGGTTTTTAAATTCCTGTAAATCCCAAACTCGCCTGAAAATCATGAAACTTGGCATGGTGTCAATTCATGGCACCAGCATGCTGTGGTAAAAAAATTGGCCGAATTGGGACAAGTTTTGGCATAAGCTTCTTGCAAATTGTAGCTTCTCTAAAGAAGGCGTGTGGTTTCGAGAGGGAACATGTCACCTTTGTGTGTGAAATGACATACGCTGCCCCCCTCCTTGATTTTGTTACAAAGCAAACATAGAACTATATGAGTGTCGTGTTTAAATTTGGAATTATTCAAGGTTCGTTTGGCCCTTTTTATGCATTATTGAGTTTTTGGGCATTTAATGTGAATAATTCAAATTTGAACTACAAGCACATGCTCCAGTGCACCAAGGTTGGTTGAAAAATCACATGTGTGTCCTTGGGTGAATTTCTAGGTCCCATGCAAGAAATGGGAATGAAATTCAAATATCTAGGCACCGTGGCTCGGCCGATAACATTGAGAAACTTGGTTTTTTAAATTCCTGTAAATTCAAAACTCACCTAATAATCATGAAACTTGGCATGGTGTCATTTTCATGGCACCAACATGCTGTGGTAAAAAAATTGGCCGAATTTGGACAAGTTTTGGTATAAGCTTCTTGCAAACCGGAGCTTCTCTCAAGAAGACTCGTGGTTCCCTAGGGGGAATGTGTCACCTTTGTGTGCGAAACGATATACGCTGCCTCCCCCCTTGATTTTTTACAGAGACATAGAACCATATGAGTGACGTGTTAAAATTTGAAATTATTCCGGGTTCGTTTGGCCTTTTTTATACATTAAATGAGTTTCTGGGCATTTAATGTGCATAATTCAAATTTGAACTACAAACACATGCTCCAGTGCACCAAAGTTGGTTGAAAAATCACATGTGTGTCCTTGGGTGAATTTCTAGGTCCCATGCAAGAAATGGGAATGAAATTCAAACATCTGGGCGTCGTGGCTCGGCCGGAAATATTGAGAAACTTGGTTTTTTAATTCCTGTAAATCCAAAACACGCATGAAAATCATGAAACTTGGCATGTTGTCATGACATGGCACCAACATGCTGTGGTAATTTTTTGGCCGAATTGGGACAAGCTTTGGTATAAGCTTCTCGCAAACCGGGGCTTCTCTCAAGAAGGCTCGTGGTTCCGAGAGGGAACGTGTCACCTCCACGTGCGAAACAACATACACTGCCTTCTCCCGCCTTCATTTTTTTACACAGGCAGCTTAGACCAAATAGGAGTTTCATGCTAAATTTTGGAATTATTCCGGGTTCGTTTGGCCTTTTTTATACATTAATTGAATTTTCAGGCATTTAATGCACATAATTCAAATTTTAACAACAAGCGCATGGTTCAGTGCGCCAAAGTTAGTTGAAAAATCATTTATGTGTACTTGGGCGAATTTCTAGGTCCCATGCAAGAAGTGGGAATGGAATTCCAACATCTGGGTGTCTTTGCTCAGCCGGAAACATCGAGAAACTTGGTTTTAAAATTCCCGTAAATCCAAAACTCACCTGAAAATCATGAAACTTGGCATGGTGTCATGACATGGCACCAACATGTTGTGGTAAAAAGTTTGTCCGATTTGCGAAGGCGCACACATTAACAATCAACAAAGTCATTTTGGAACAAGTGCTGTCACGTTACAAATCGAAAACACAAGTATTATTGAAACCATGGGCGTTCTACTTACCATTTACGTGCCGCCATGCGTCCCCTTTTTTTATTGGCTAGGAGGTCCCGTGCGGGGTAGCTATTTGAGTACAGGAGGCGTGCGATCACACCCCAGCGCGTGCTCATCGGGAGGAGAGCCCTTTGACCTCTATCCGCCGCCCACCTCCCTCCCAACGTCTCCATTAATGGCGCCCGAGCCCCTGTTTCATGGCGTGGCTATGTCTCACTCGACTGAGATTTAAGAGAGAGAAAAGAAAATCTGAAAAGAAAGTTTTGCACGGATCTTGATGTAAGATCCGACGGACCTATATAGCATCGACTGCGACTTTTAGCAAGACTGATGAATATAAGGACGATGACAGTGGATAATAATTGTCTTACATATTTAGGAAGATAATTAAAAAAAACACTTGCGGCAACGCCCGAAATACACAAGGGCAAAAGAAGAAGGAAGACAAAGATCTGGCTCACTGATCTCTACTTTCTTGATGCGTTGCTGCAGGCCGTGGGAACTAGTCTCCGCGGCAAGCTGTGATGAACTCTTTCGTGTTCTCAAGACACTGCTTGAGAGCATCCACGGATTCCTCCACCAGCCTTTGGCGCTCGATGTGGAGCATGGCATTCTCGTCCATAAGTTAATTGACGATGACGCCGGTCCTCTGCAACAAGGCAGTGGTCTCCTCGTGCTGCTTCATCGTTCCAGTGATCTTCGCCCTCAGCAGGTCGCGCTCGGTGAGGAGGTTCGCCTTGTCCTCCCCTAGTCCCCGGATGACGCTGGTAGCATTTTCAAACAAGGCATTCATCTCATCCTGCTTCATCCAGTCGAAGAACCGACCCATCAGGTCATCAAGCATAGTGCGCATGCGCCTGTGAGACTCCTCGCCTGCCCGCGAGACATTTTACCAGGCTGCCGCGGCACGGGAGGACATCTCTGCTGCATTCGCGGCACGGCGGGACATCTCTGCTGCTTCCGCGGTGCGGTCGGAACAGTCTATTGCATCGACGGCGCGGCGGGACCTCTGTGCTGCTTCGGCGGCGCGGCAGGACCTCTGTGCTGCTACGGCAATCACAGACACATTGATCTGGCTGACCGTTTCTGTTGTGTTGCCTAATCGCAAACAGTTCATCCGTCTGAAGTGTATGCCCTCAATTGCACACATCTTCATCTGGCTGCCCGTTTCTGTTGTTCCGCCTCATCACAAACAGTTAATCCGACTGAACTATATGCCGTATATTGCACACGCCTTCATTTGGCTGCCCGTTTCTGTTCTTCTTCCGCATCGCAAACAGTTCATTAAACTAAACCGTATGCCCCGCATCACACACGCAACTAAAATCTGAACCCTGTTTGATGTATCCGCCATCGCAAACATTTTGCATCTTTTTTGATGGTTTTTTTACATCATCTTTTGCGATTAATGCATCGCACACAGTTTCGTCGAAGGGTCTCTGATTGTAGTGTCACGTAGCAGCATCCTGCAGTAGTGAGTGTCTGGTTTTTATGCTGGGGCGCCTGTGTTTGAGGAGGTTACTCAATTGATTGACCATTATTTTGCAGAGGGTGACGTTGGTGTGTGCTTTGACCTGAGCCTTAGGCGTCCCGTCTTGTCTGAAACACAATCACAATCTATTGATGGTACAGAGGAAGTTACGCAGGAGTGGATGGTCTCGGAACAGCTTCATGCATATGAATTGAAGCAACGCAAGAAAAAGTTGAGGTTTGAAAGTGACTCAAAGAAGTATGCGGAGAAAGAGAAGGAGAGGAGAGCTGCACATGGTGCCAAGGGTGCCAAATTGGGTAAAGTCAAGCAGCCTGCTTTGCAGAAGAAGAATCTGAGTTCTGTTGCTGAGGAAGGTGGTACTCCTCGGCGGAGTCCTCGTGTTGCTTTCATGAACAAGAACCTTGGTAAGAGAACTGTTGAAGCTGGTGCAGAGGATCCTCAGCGGAAGCGACCACGTGTCAGTGTAGGGCCCAACTCTGATGACGATGACTTTGTGCTTGCTGATTTTGTGAGCGATGTTCAGACTGGTAGACGGAAAGATTGTGGTCCATCTAAGAGATAACCCAAGCGGCCCCGTGATGATGGTGACGAAGATGCTGATGCTGACTCTGGTGGGGAGGCGGATGTTGTTCCAAAGGTTTGTTGAAGTGGACTGCATTTGTTTCTTTCATTGTTATTCTATCTGCCTTTTTTTTGTCTCTTTTGTGGCTAATCTTCTAATGTGGACTGCATTTTCCTTTACACAGAGGAAGAAGTCTAGTAAGAGCAAGGTAACTGAAGATTACGGCGAGGGAGATGATGCTCGATTTAACAAGACCATACGTTTGTCGCTCCCCACTGTGTGGAAAGCTGCTGCTTTATTGAAAGAAGCACATTGTAATCGTGTTCGGCATGCTGGCTTTGGTGTTGTCTTTGACTTGACAGTAAAGAAAAATGTGTCGCGCATTCTTATGTGCTATCTGATGGGAGTGATTGACTCTGCCACGATGACAGTGGACTTTGGGAATGGCAGGGTTCTCCGAATCAATCGTGACGTAGTTCATCACATTTTTGGTTTCCCTATGGGACATCGCACTGCACCCATGCCTGCTACCAGTGTCCATGATGACTCGTTGTATGCCCTCAAGGATGAGCTTGGCTTTGACCGTTCACGAAGTATAGGTGTCAAGGACTTGGTTGAGAAGCTGGCAGTGTTGGTGGAGGATGATGATCATGTGACGGTTGATCTTGCTGTCAAGGTGTTCTTCCTGATACTTTATCAGAATTTGTTGTGCCTCGGGCCTGCAGTTCGTTTGGGCAGGGTTGCTGCCATGGTTGAGAACATGGATTATGCAGCTATGGCGCAGATGGGCTTTTGTCAGCTTGTTGTTGATGAGCTGCAGGAAGCTGTGGTGAAGTGGCAGACAGAAGGTAGCAAGCAAAATTGTGCAGAGGGTTGTGCCATTGTCCCCCTGATTATGTATTTTGATTGCTTGAAGCTTCGCAAATTTTTAGTTATGCACACATTGACGCTTGCGCGTCATTCCTGACGAACAAGGACCTGATGAAGTTATACAATGAGGATACGGTTGTCAAGGGAAAGATTTATCTGGAAACTTACAAATTTGGGAGGCTGCCGGTTAGTGAATCAGAGTTTTTACGATCATAGTTTTTTTAAATTACAGTCATTATAATTTTGAACTTTGTAGTATTCACACGTGTACTTCTTTCCCTTTTTATCTTTTTTGCTGTGGAAGGCGTCAGGCGATATTGTGTACAACCGTCCTGCTAAAGTGTTGTGTGGCAGCTCTGATGCGGGGCCTAGCAGTCATGCTAGGTTCTATGAGCCTATCTGTAGCCAGCTTCATGCCTGTGATGATGAGCCGCCGCCTACTCGTGGTTTCACGGCTCATCGGATGTTTGATAATAGAAGCTCTTCTGAGCAGACATTTGTTGGCGGCAAAAAACACGAGGAGATTGATGAGCTTCTTATGAAGGTTCTGAGAAGACATGTTGAGGAAAGTTGCTGGTTTTTTCCCTGCTAGCCATGGCCCCCGTGAAGAAGATATTGTTGCTGCTCACAATTTTGATTGTGGCGTGGTTGAAAGCTTGAAAATTGCAGTGATGAATATTCGGTCTTCGTATGCTTAGTTGAAACATTCACGGGAAGAAAAATGCGCTCGGTATGAGAAGGATGCTGAGCACATTTTGGATGAAATGAACCGACAGGACGCTGGTGCCAAGGTTGATAATGTACATTATCCGTTTTTTGTCCTTTTGAACCTCTTTCGTGTATTATGTGGACTGCTCCTCACTATTTGTTTTTTGTCATAGGCTGGAGTGGAATCTTCTAGTGTTCATGCATCTAGGGACGATGGAATTGGTCAGGTATAAGTACTTCTCCCATGCCTGTTCTGCCATGTGCTTCTCTTCTTTGAACTTGTATTTTTTGCTTTCCATTTTATTTTATTTTTTGTGTATCTCACGATTGTAAAATGTGTACTGCTTGTGCATAGTTGAAGTGTTTTTCCTTTTTTGGTCATTACCATCTTATTTCGTTTTGGTTTATTCTATGCCCGTAGAGTGGAGTTGCTGCTTGTGATATGCACAAAGATTCCTACGATGGCTCTCAGAAGGATGAGGACTTGGCTGATGCGTCGTCCCCTCCGGATGTTGCAGCTGATAAGGTTTAGTGGAATTACTTTTTCTGTTAATTGGTTGTAATCTAATTTTTTTTGTTATAAGCTTGACGTACGCTGTTATGTTCACTCATATGCATTTCTTTTACATATGTGAGCTGCATAGTTTTACATGTGTGAGCTTTAGTCTTTTTTACATAAGTGAACTGCAGTTCTTTGTGCATATGTGGGCTGCAGTCTTTGACATAAGTGAACTGCAGTTCTTTTTGCATATGTGGGCTACTGTATTTTACATAAGTGAACTACAGTTCTTTTACATATGTGGGTTGCAGTCTTTTTATATAAGTGAACTGCAGTTCTTTTTGCATATGTGGGCTGTAGTCTTTTTACATAAGTGAACTGCAGTTCTTTTTGCTTATGTGGGCTGCATTGTTGACATAAGTGAACTACAGTTCTTTTTGCATATGTGGGCTGCAGTCTTTGACATAAGTGAACTGCGTGTTGTTGTGTTAATTCTCCCCTCGCTCATTTGTGTTATTGTGGCTTTTTAAAACTTTTTACAGCCTGGAGATGAAAACGCAGAAGTTCGTCAATCGGTTGGCGTTGTTCGTGTTGATGTGAACCAGGGGGATTGTGCTATTGCTGGTGGTGACAGTGTGAATGCTTCTGTATCGGTTGCCGTTGACAGTGCAGAACCTTCTGTAGCTCAGGAATCCCACCATGCTGTTGCCCCTAGTCGGCACTAAGATTCTGATGTTGACATTGAAAAGCCGCTGGAGAATGTCATTCCTGCTGGTAGTGTTGCTAGTTCTCCTGTTTGTCTGGCGTCCAACGATGTTCCTGATGTATTCACAGTGGAGCCTCATGTAACTGAATTATCTGAGGACGTTGCGGTTGACCGGACTGTTGAAAATCTAGACAATGCTGATATTGCTATAGTAGGGCAGTCCAGTGAGGCTGTGGTGGTTTTGTCGCAACCTAGCCGAGAAAATGTTTTGGTTAGCTCTGAAGAAGAACAGCATGAAAACTCTGACACTGAAGGCAAGTGTTTTGTTTCGAACAGTGAAGTTGAAGTTTTTCTCATTCATTTTTTAATTACTATGGTAGCTGCATCAGATGTTTAATGATAAGTGAACTTCTTTGTTGGTGATTTTCAAAATAGTTGCTAGCTAGCACATTTCCTTATCTTACAATTGAACTTCAGTTTTTTAGATAAGTGAACTTCATCTTTTATTTGTTCCTTATTTTTTTATTGCAGATGACAAACTTCCTGTTGTGACACCGTCGAGCATTGATCCAGCTCTTCTCAAAAGATACAATGAGTTGTACACTGCTGTTACCAGGGCTCAGAGGGACCAAAAGAGGAAGTATGGCTTTTTATAAATTGTTTTGTTAATATGTATTTTCTAATCGTAGTCTTTGCCATTTTTCGTTCTTGTTATTTTTGTAGTATCTTATGTTTCATTTTTTCAAAAAATAATCTGGGACATGATTGCTTTTAAAACTGAGTTGGCCGATATTACCATTGGCGAAGTTGGTCAATCTTTTTGGGATAAAGGGATGCTCACTAGAGGCCTTGTAGATCTCGGGGTTTCTTTGCTCGTAGATAAGTTTAAGGGGTCTCCGATGATGGTTGTCCCATACCATATTTGTGTAAGCATGCAGAACTTTTTGTTTGTTATTTGATTCTCTTTTCTGTATTCGTGTGATGACCTGTTTGCTTTAACACTGTTTCTTGTTTGGTTTTGTTTTGGTAGACAAGTATTTGGAATGGTGGTAGTGTAGGCAGGAGTGTGAAATTGATGTTCTCTTCAAAAGATGAGGAATGTGTCGATAAAAAAGATATGGTGAGTAATGTTTTTATGTGTCCAAAACCATTTTTGTGTGTTAGTTTTACAGTGTTCTATTTATTGTTAATGTAATACTTTTATTTATTTTTACTTCTAACAGGTCCTGTTTGCAACATTTGATCCGCCAGAGACGAGGGATGGCATTGGCCATTATTGTGTAGTTGCCTTGAATGTGAAGGAAAGGCAGTTTGAATTTCTTGACTCACTCAATAAACCTGGCAGCTCTAAAGCGAACAGGGTTTTTAGGAGGATGGTTAAAAATATCAAGCGTGCATGGAAAGAAGGTAGCTCAAGTTCTGATGAGCCGCTAAATCCTCCTACACTTGATGGCTTTGCGTTGAAACATGTGGTTGTCCCAATTCAGCCAAAATGGGTATGTTCCTTGTTGCCCCTCTCCACCATACTCCTCAACTGTTCTTTTATATTTATGTGAAACTGATGTTTTTGTTCTTTTTTTGCAGGCATGATTGTGGATTCTATATGTTTCAATTCTTGCAGACTTGGGATGGTGTTCGAGTTGCTCAGTTTGGGGTGGAGCACATTGGCTACATCAGAAAGGCCATGCTCTACAGCTGGCTCACATCGACAAAGTGTTCCCTTGAGTTATCATCACTTTTAATATTTGCAGATAAAGGTTGTGTTAGTGGACTGCTTTATTTTCCTTAATTATTTTTGTCTACTGCCTACTTTCGCTACTTAAGGTTTTATTTTATTAGTGTGCTAGTGAAATGCGTGTCTGACAGTGGAGGGCTACACATTGTTGTGTAAGTGAGTTGCATTGTTGTAGACTAGTGAGCTGCATTATTAGGTGCAAGTGAGCTGCACTGTTCTATGCAAGTGGGCTGCATAGTTCTAGACAAGTGGGCTGCATTCTGTTCTTTAGTGAACTGCATTATTCGGTGCAAGTGAGCTGCATCGTTTCTATGCAATTGGGCTGCATTGTTCTAGACAAGTGGGCTGCAGTCTATTCTTTAGTGAACTGCATTTTTTTATTTTAGGGAGCTGCATTTAATGTTTTTGGTTTTGTATTTGGACTGAGTGTTCCCATGTTTTTTCTCCTCATTATTAGGTTTTGATGGGGGTCTTCATGGAGGTTGTACATCACTGTTTGAGTCCCAAGGTTCTGAGGTAGTTATGGAGGATTGTGACATTGAAATCTCTCCAGAGAATTCTAGTTCTTTGGCTGGAGATGGTTTGAACACGGATGTGGCATCTGGACCTGATGGTGGAAAGGTTGCTCGACCTGGCTCTCCACATGAGGTAGTTGATCTTGACGATGATTTTGTTACGCCGGTGCCACGTGTCACTAGGACTAGGAGTGCAACAATCAATCGTCCTCCCATTGATGAGGCTCAAGTATTTTCGAACAAGAGGGAAGGTGAGAGGGCTTTTAAGTTGAGAGCCTCTTTAGAGAAATTGAGGCCTCCGAGGTTCAAATATATTGATGAGGCGAGGAAAATAAAGGATCTCGTTCTTAGACAAGATTTTGTAACCAAATACAACAAGTAAGTTTTATGTGTGTGT
The DNA here is from genome assembly GCA_011799875.1 of Thinopyrum elongatum. Lineage (NCBI taxonomy): Eukaryota > Viridiplantae > Streptophyta > Magnoliopsida > Poales > Poaceae > Thinopyrum > Thinopyrum elongatum. Next base: position 305,802,551 of record CM022303.1, on the reverse strand, counting down.
CCTTCATCCTTTTTGTGTGTTTTGTTTCGAACTTTATTTTGATCCCATCTGTGTATGTTTACTGCAGTAACGCGTTCTTGATGGTGAATAATGCTTTTGGTGATGTCGAAATAGTCAAAGGACTATATCTATAATACATTTGGTAAAGGAGCTTGCATGGACTCGTATCTCATGGATCATATCATTAAGTACTGGAAGAAAGATCCTGAAATGAGTTTAGTTTATAGTTTTGGTGAACGTGTGCTACTTTCACCTTTCTTTATCAGGGTAAATGTGTGTGCTGTCATGTATTTTTTGCTTTGGTGCATTTTTTCTCTTGTACTGAATTTTGTATGTACATGCGTGCATGCATCTTTATTCTTTGTTCATGTCCCATTTGTTCTTTTTCTATGCAGTATGTTCTTCAAATGGAAGTCGTTGTGAGGAGAAATGATGGAGGATACCCTGTGTTGCCAGTTGTGCATAGCCCATTTGTTTTAGAAGATGCGGTTAAGCAGTTCAAGGTTTTTGTTGGCGATGAAAACCTATTGGACGCAAAACTAGTAAGGCCACTGTTTCCATCATTTCTTTCTTCTTTGTTGCATTTTCTTTTTTATAGTTATTTGAAGCAGTGGTCCTAATGCTATGTGTCGAATGAACTTCATTTCATTTTTTTATGCGACGGATTTTGATGCCGCGCTCCAAGGATGACCATTACGCCCTATACACGATGAACTGGCATCGCTAGACCATTGATATCCATGACACCAGGAGGTACACTGGCCATGCTGATTACACGACAAAGTGGCGCAGGAGCGACTTCCACTCAGATTGCACTGAAGTGGTATGTCATGTTTTTAGCCAACTGCAAAGCTTTGTATTTCTCCTACTGCATATTTTTTTAAACCGCACAGTGACTACATTGTTAGTACACATAGCACCACACTTGTTAATACAGTGCACTGCAACATCTGTGACATAGAACTGCATTTTTCCCACCGCCAAACCTGGGTAAGAGAGTGATAAAACGAAATGAACTCACATGCATTAAAAGAGGGACCGTGTAGACGTTGTGAAGAACTTGTATTTGCATCTTCTGATAGTTATTGATCTGTGACGTGTGTTTTTTACTTTGTGCTGTCTTTCCTGCTTTTGCCAGATGAGCAGGATGACTCAGCTGTTGAAGAGGATTTATGGTGAAAAGTTGTATACCTCTAGGAATCACCATGACTGGGTTAAATTGGCAGAGAAGCCCTATTACCCGATCGTGCCAGCGCAGGGGCCAAACGAGTGTGGAATCTATGTTCTAAGGTTGACGCAGCTGTATGACGGCGTGCGTCTAGTCGATAGAATGGTGAAATCCGATGTAATACTTTCTCTGTTTCTCCTTTTTGTTACTGTTTTTTTAATGTTTTCACTTTTCGTTCTTATCACAACCTTTTTAGTCACTTATCTGCATTTTTTAATTTTTTCAGCCTGCTGTTGAAGATTGGAAGTCGGAGTACATTTTCCAGCTGTTGTTCAATCCTTTGAACATGTTGTATTATGAAGACATGCCGCCTGAGCTACGAGACCTGATCGCATGCGGAGGCGAGTCCGTGACACCCCGTGACCCCACTATCTATATTAGGGGTGTGGCTCTGTTTAGGATTGAAAGTATGTCTAGAGGGGGGTGATTAGACTACTTGACCAAATAAAAATCTAACACTTTCTCAATTTTAGTTGTGGGCAGATTTTAGCAATTAGCACAAGTCAAGCAATCAACCTACACATGCAATTCTAAGAGTGTAGCAGCGGAAAGTAAAACATTGCATATGAAGGTAAAGGGAAGGGTTTGGAGAAGGAAAACACAATGGAGACACAAAGATTTTTGGCGTGGTTCCGATAGGTGGTGCTATCGTACATCCAGGTTGATGGAGACTTCAACCCATGAAGGGTAACGGTTGCGCGAGTGCACGGAGGGCTCCACCCACGAAGGCTCCATGATGTAGCAACCTTGTCTATCCCACCATGGCCATCGCCCATGAACGTCTTGCCTCACTCAAGTAGATCTTCACGAAGTAGGCGATCTCCTTGCCCTTACAAACTTCTTGGTTCAACTCCACATCTTGACGGAGGCTCCCAAGCGACACCTAACCAATCTAGGAGACACCACTCTCCAAACGGTAATAAATGGTGTGTTGATGATGAACTCCTTGCTCTTGTGCTTCAAATGATAGTATCCCCAACACTCAACTCTCTCTCACATATTTGGATATGGTGGAAAGATGATTTGAGTGGAAAGCAACTTGGGGAAGGCTAGAAATCAAGATTCCTGTGGTAGGATTGGAATATCTTGATCTCAACACATGAGTAGGTGGTTCTCTCTCAGAAAATGTATGGTGGAAGTGTAGGCATGTTCTGATGGCTCTCACACAAATGGAGAGGGGGGTGGAGGGGTATATATAGCCTCCACACAAAATCCAACCGTTACACACATTTGACCCATCTCGGTGAGACCGAATAGCTAAACTCGGTGGCACCGATTAGTTGAAAAATGTGAACGTTAGGAATCTCGGTGGGACCGAATGGAACAACTCGGTGGGACCGATGTGCTAGGGCATAGGGCCAACCTCATCTCGGTGGCGCCGATTGCATCAACTCGGTGAGACCAAAGTGAAGCAATAGGGTAACAGAGAATCGGTCAAGCCATCTCGGTGAGACCGATTGCAATTTCGGTGAGACCGAAATAATTGCAACTGATAACAGTGCGTTGGCAAGGCCATCTCGGTGAGACCGAGATCCATATCGGTGTGACCGAACTGTTAGGGTTTCTGGCTGTGGCTATGTCATATGAACTCGATGGCGCCGGATAGAAAGAATCGGTGGGGCCGAGTTGGAGTTTAGGGTTTTGACATATTTGGATGGAGAAAGTGGTTGAGGGTTTTGGAGCAATATCACTAAGTATTGGAGAAAGCAAGCCATTAAGCAACACCTCATCCCCTTTTAATAGTATTGGCTTTCCTATGGACTCAATGTGATCTTGGATCACTAAAACAAAGATGAAGAGTCTTGAGCTTTTGCCAATATATGTCCTTAGCATTTTGAGGGGTCCACATTTCTAGTCCATGCCATGCCATTCATTGAACTTCCAGAAATATTTATCTTGAATGGATATTAGTTCAATGAGCTATATATTATTATGAATTACCAAAACCACACGGGGATTAGTTGCACTTTCACTCTGGGGTTTCCTGCATGTTTGGGGCTGGAAACAGAATAGCCGCACTGCGCCTATCAACCAAGCGCACTGCATACGTCAGGGCGAGGCCGAGCAGGGGGGAGGGGGGTCGTGACCCCCCTCCCCTCCCCCTACGAGGCCGAGCCTGGATCGAGCCGGAGTAGGCGACAACGCGGCGTGCCGCGGCGTCGCATGCAGAGGCGAGTCCGTCACACCCCATGACCCCACTATCTATCTTAATGGTGTGGCTCTGGGGTTGCATGCGTGTTTGGGGTTGGAACCAGAATAGCCACACTACGCCTGTCAACCAAGCGCACTGCATGCATTAGCGCGAGGCCGAGCAGGGGGGAGGGGGTCGTGTCCCCTGAGGGAGTTATGGACTAAGGGGTCCTCGGGGCGTCGACCCATTGAATGTGGGCCGGACTAGAGAAGCCGTATTGTGACGGGAGATCTATGAAGCCGTGGTGTGCCCTCCAAGTTAAGGATAGGCAGGATCTCTTTATCCCTTATTGTAATCTATCTCTGGTAACCCTAACCCTACCGGTGTCTATATAAACTGAGGGTTGTAGTCTTTAGTGCTAGGGCTATGCTCATCACCTCATCACCTTAGGGTTTTGCTCATGCTGATCTCAAGGTAGATATACTCTGTAACCATACTATACATCCAATACATTCAAGTAGGACATAGGGTATTACCTCTTCGAGAGGGCCCAAACTTGGGTAAACACCGTGTTCATCGTACCTTGTTCCCCATCGATCCTAGATCCACAGCTCGGGACCCCCTACCCCGAGGTCTGCCGCTTTTGACCCCGACATTGGTGCTTTCATTGAGAGTTCCGCTGTTGGATCACCCAAAGGATCGATGGCTCAACCGGTCGTTGGAGACCACACCCGCTCAGAGGGATTCCCCGCCCTGGCCATCTCCTCGTCTTCGGTGGCATATTAGTGCTCGCCGATCCACTGGTCGCCTCGACCAGATCGAAGGTTTCATCCCCATAGAGGGACTCACCTGTTCAGGGGCATCAACCCCAGGACCAGCAGACTTACAAGAATTAGCTATCTCTCAGAGTCCGGCCTTGAAGCCTAACTCCGACAGACTGTCCGAAAGATCTCCCGTCGAATCACCAGAGTGTCCGGCACCCCCGTGTGCCTAGCCGACAGACCACTTGGTAAGTCTATTCCGTGCAATGGGAATCTCCGTCATCAGGCCCACGGCTTATAATTGGATCGGGCTTAAACCCGACGACCGAGAAATCAACACCCCTCCGGTCACGCGCCTCGTCACTACCGTCGAAGAGGCCCAGGAGGGGCCGCAGCCTTACAAGCTAAGAACGGTGTACACTCGAGTCGCCAGCTCGGAGTCAGACACCAGCCCTGAGATATGCCCAGACTTGAGCCCCAATGCAAGATCCGGCCTCGAGCCGATCCAGCCGCGCACCAGTTCGGATCCGAGTCCTGCACGATCAGAACCGGACATGACTCAATCACCCATCAAGGATAGTCCGGGTCCATCGCAGGAGGGGATCCTCGAATTTTTCCCACCCACCCACCACACAGAATACTGCCCGGATTCAGGAAACCCATACATATGGGACCTCATGTATGTCAAACAGCTGCCAAACGAGATAGTCCATCATTATTGGGCTAGATTTCTTCTGGTGAAGAACAGGATGGCGCCTTGCTGTGACAAAGAGATAATCAAAGCCTTCTAGTTCAACTGCAAGGACGAGGGCCTCTTAAACGCCCTCACTCGTCGCCGAATTCAAAGCTTCACCGAACTATCAGACATGGTACGCAAGTATTGCGCCATGGAGAACACATGGAGGGCACAACAGATGAACATGGGGCCACCACCCGCCGCGCAGCACGGAAAGTCTCGCTTTAAACGGGCATACATAAATCGGTCGCCGGAACACGAGCCTGACAAAAAGAAGACTAGGCCTAGATCAGTGTTGGATGAGTTGCTGGATAAACCATGCCCAATACACTCGGTCTAGCTAGACGCAAACCCAACCCACAGACTTCGAGCCTGTTGGGTGGTAAGACAAGTGGCCAAATATGGCGAGCCAATCTTGGGCCTTACACCTCCAGATAAGCCGCCCGCGGCTTCACCACAGGACCATAATGTTCTTACGGTATACGAGACATTCGCCTCAAACAGTAAAAGGAAAAAGGCTCTTCGAGAGCTCAGCCAGATATATCAAGTGACGGCCGCACAGCATTGGGCAGCCACACCTATTACCTTCGACGAGAAGGACGAGCCAAGTCCACGTAGCAACCATGCACTGGCCGCACTGGTCCTCGACCCCATTGTCGATGGTTTTTGGCTGACTAAAGTGCTGATGGATAGAGGCAGCGGCCTCAACCTCATCTATGAGGATACTCTCGACAAGATGCAGCTCAACAGATCTCGCATCAAACGCAGCCACACCACATTCCGAGGTATAATACCCGATAGGGAGGCACACTGCTCGGTACGCATAACCCTGGATGTTGTGTTTGGCACACCCGATAACTACAGATCCGAACCCTTGTTATTTCACATTGTGCCCTTTAGCAGTGGATACCACGCCCTCCTAGGATGTGAGGCATTCTCGAGATTTCAGGCCATACCGCATTACGGGTACATGAAACTCAAAATGCCAGGGCCCAACGGAGTAATCTCACTTAAAAGTGACCCAAGCAAAGCCTTACGAGCCAAAAACAAGACGGCATCCCTCGCCCTAGAGGCACTATCCGAAGCCCTCGCGGCCGAAGATTTGATAGCACTACGCACTACAGTCGACAGGGATGATGTGGTCCTCAGTAAAAGACAAAAATCCACATCATTCAAGCCAGCAGATGAAATAGTAAAATTTCAAGTGCACCCAACAGATCCCAATAAAACGGCATCTATAGGAGCACAGCTGGACCCCGCAGTCGACGAGGCGTTAAGAATGTTCCTGCGTGAAAATTGGGAAATATTCGCCTCGCACCCCTCAGACATGCCGGGAATCCCACGCAGGCTGGCAGAGCACAGCCTAAACACCTTAAAAGGCTTCAAGCCGGTGAAATAGACTCTACGCCGGTTCTTCGAACCCAAATGGCAAGCCATGGGAGAAGAGCTAGCAAAACTGCTGGAAGCCGGATTCATCCGCGAGATCAAGCATCCTGAGTGGTTAGCAAACCTGGTTATGGTACCCAAAAAGGACAAATCCTGGCGGCTCTGTGTCGATTTTAAAGACCTTAACAAGGCCTGCCCTAAGGACCCTTTCCCCTTGCCAAGAATAGACCAGATCATCGACGCCACCGCCGGACACGACTCGCTATGCTTCCTTGACGCGTACTCCGGATACCACCAGATCAAGATGAAGGAGTCCGACCAGGCGGCAACCGCATTCATCACTCCTTACGGGCCTTTCTGCTTCAACACCATGTCGTTCGAGGGGGAAAACGCAGGAGCGACATACCAACGCATGATTCAAGCATGCCTCGAAAACCAAATCGGCAGAACGGTTGAGGCGTACGTGGACGATGTGGTTGTCAAAACCAAAAACATCGACCAGCTGATAGACGACCTCCGCCAAACCTTCGACAACTTACGAGCCTATGATATACGACTCAACCCAGAAAAAAGTGTCTTCGGGGTCCCTGCCAGAAAGTTGCTCGAATTCATCATCTCCCATAGAGGAATCTAGGCCAACCCGGCCAAAATTAGTGCGCTATCCCAGCTCGCAATACCAACAGAGCTCAAGCACGTCCAGAAATTGGCCGGATGTGTGGTAGCTTTGAGCCGCTTCATATCTCGCCTCGGAGAAAAGGAGCTCCCACTCTACAGACTTCTTAAAAAGACCAAGACCTTCCAATGGACAGACGAAGCAACTGCGGCGCTCGAGGAGATCAAAACACTTCTTGCTGGCAACCCTATCCTGGCCGCACCTAGCGTCGGCGAGCCCATGCTACTATACATTTCAGCCACCAATCAGGTGGTTAGCGCGGTGCTCATTGTGGAGCGGGAGTCTGAGGGCCACAAGTTCCAAGTCCAGAAGCCGGTCTATTATGTGTCCGAGGTACTTACGCCATGCAAATCACGATACCCTCACTATCAAAAGATAGCTTATACGGTTTTTATGGCGTCCCGAAAGCTACGACACTACTTTCAAGAATGTTCAGCCACAGTGGCGTCAAAGGTCCCCTTGAATGATATAATCAACAACAGGGACGCCACGGGCCGCATCGCCAAATGGGCCATGGAGCTCCTTCCCTTCATGATATCATACAAACCACGCCGAGCCATTAAATCTCATGTACTGGCCGATTTTATAGCCGAATGGACCGAAGCCGAACTACCCCGAGAGTACAGTACATATTCGCACTGGATGATGTATTTCGACGGTAAAAAATGTTAGCCGGACTGGGGGCTGGGGTCATCCTAATCTCCCCTACAGGCGACACTGTTCGGTATGTCCTACAAATAATGTACATGGACTCCAACAACGCAGCCGAATACGAAGCACTACTACATGGTCTTCGTCTGGCCACGTCAATGGGGGTGCAGCGCCTTGAAGTAAGGGGAGACTCAAACCTAGCGATCTCTCAAATCAATGGCGAATTCGACACCAAGGACCCCAAGATGGCGGCATACAGAAATGCGGTTCTCCGGATATCGGCCCGATTCGAGGGCCTAGAATTCCACCATGTCTCTATGGACAGCAACCAAGCCGCAGACTTCCTCGCCCGCATGGGCGCCAAGCACGACCCGGTTCCTAAAAACACTTTCCTCGAGCAGCTCTTCAAGCCCTCCATAGTATGGCAGGACGGTGACGACGGCGCACCAGTCAATGAGCCCGCTCACAATGCTTCCCCGGACAAGGAGCCCGACGACCATATCATCGGCGGCTCCGCGCTCGAGGAAACACCTTCCGCCCACAAAATCATGGCCATAATTGCCCCCTGGACAGAACCTCTGCTCGCCTACCTCACTCGACAACAGCTCCCAGAGGACCAAACGGAGGCACGATGTATAGTCCGGCGCTCTAAAGCATACAAGGTCCATGACGACGAGCTTTACAAGAAAAGCACCATAGGAATCTTGCAAAGGTGCATCTCCGAAGAAGAGGCGCATCAACTCCTGGCAGAAATACACGCGGGCATGGGCGGCCACCACACGGCAGCTCGGGCCTTTGTGGCACCCCGGCTCAGAGAAATCGGAACGCCCCGTATTCCAGCCCAGAGATCGAGGTGAAGTCTTCTGGAATATGGCACTGCTTAGGATAGAACAAACCAGCTCTCTATTACCACACGAATATGAATACAAGGTCTCCGGATTACAATGAATAACACCGGCACGGCGATGCTACGCCAACCAGAGTTGCTCTATGCAAGCAGCATAACAACTTGAGGCAGCGGAACCTCTACTGGCAGCGGAACAACGAACGACGATGATGGACTCCAATCCGCAGGGACTCTGGCTGGAACGTTTATCCTAGATCGCGAACACAGGAACCACACCAAACAAGCAAGCAAACCAGGCACGACCTGCAAACTGGCATGACACGCCAGGTCAATACATTGAATGTACTTGCAAGCTCACAATAACCAAAAGCAGTCAAGACAACAACAGCATGGCATTAGCAGATTAAAGCAATCATGAGCATGACACTAACAGAACAACATGGCCTGCACAAACTGAACATGATACGACTAGAACAAGCATAGCATGAGCACATGAACATGATGATACTACATGCAACAGGTTAACATGATCATGCACCAACTTACTCTTGCTCGGCGGTTACCTCGTAACCATCTCATGCATCAACTTACCAACTTCGGTATCCACGATACCACTGTGATCATCTCACGATCACATAAAGATCAACCAACTTCAGTATCCACGATACCTTCGTGATCCTCTCTCTCGATCACAACCAATCTCTTTCTCATCATCGAACTGGGGTTATCATTAAGCAAGTTATTATTATTGTTGGCTCATAGTGTGACCGACTACAAACTGGGCCCATATCCGCGAGCGCGGCTATCGATAGATTTAACACACACTTTGCAGAGGTTAGCACACTGTACCCACACCACGGAACCCATGGCCTCGCACTCCCATACGTGTGGGCCAACGACGTTCCGATAAAACCGATCTACTGCCATGACACTCTTCCGGCCACTCTGACCTACTCCCCTCCAACCAAAGACATCCAACGGCCACCGTCGTGGCAAAACATAAACGGTCCCAAACGGGGACAAAAGCGTGCAAACAACTCGGGCACACAAGGCTTATGTACGCTTACCTGATCAGGGTAGCGCGCACCCATAACCTTCCCTCGTTGGAGGCACCGGTGAGAGGCATGAAAATAGACCCAGTTAAGACCTTCCCATAAAAGGCAAATGTGGTTGCACTGGTCAGCTCGATTTGGTGGCACCATGACTCAGCCAAGAGTTGTTCAAGTTCATTATTATCCGGTTAAACTTGAATGCAATAAGCTGAGTCATATTAAAATAACATGATGCAACTACAATGCATGAGCATGATATCAACATAAGCATGGAGGTGCAACATAATCATCGAGCATAACCACAATGAATCAAATATCCGAATGAGCATGGCATACTGACGAGCATAACATTACCCATGAGCATAGCATGACTACTATCCTTATAAATAAATACCATGCAAGAACATAACAAGAATACTACCAAGTAAGCATGTAACCAACTAGCTGCAACGGAACATGCATAACAACGGTACTGGATATCAGACGGTAAACATGCATCGTACTGAACATCACTACTACTAGCATGTACTACTACTACCAAGCAAGTCATATGAACATGATACTAGCAAGTAGTACATGATAACAAGAAGCATTGGAACATAGCATGAAGGTGAACACGAAACCACGAGCATAACCGAAACAACGACAGCAGTAGCAAACAAGCCGACAGATAACTGACAAACTTTTATTAAATATTCAAGTGGAAACCATGGCTACTGCATGGCTATCATGCAAGTGGCTGTTGTGGCTTGCCTGGGGTGACAGAGACTCCGGGAAGAAGTTCGGTGAAGCCACGGAACGAAACGCCGGACGTTTACTCTCTCAAAGGGGGCTGATAAGGGCAAGGACATCATGGTCATTTTCACAGTGTGAACACCTTATGAAAATGAAACCAACAGAAAGAGCTCGACGAGACGAAGAAGTGAGCGTTGGTTTCACCTCAATCGGAGTTACGGTTGCGGAGTTATGAGGTGTAGAAGATCAGGGACCTATCTGTGAATATTTTCATCACCAACAAGTCCCTGGCGGCTGAAACAGAAAGCGCATAAGGTGAAATACGTTTTCAGAATAGAGGAAACGTATTTTGGGCCGCAGTAGGACCAGAGTACGCTTTCAGAAAGTGAAAGCGTATTTCAGCCTAAAGCTTCACAGAATATGCTTTCCTTTAGCAAAAACGTATTTCAAGAAAACGTCTCCACTTAAAAACAAAATGGGCCCGGGGCTAGTGACACTTACAGGTGGGACCCAGGGGACAGGGGGGGCCAGGCTGGCACGTCTTCTTCCTCCACCCTCTGTCCCGATCGAACCAGAGGAGGAGCAGGGGAAGGCGACGCCGGCGAGGGGCCCGGGCAACTCCGACCGTATCCCGCCCGGACGAGGCCACCGGCGGGTGCGGGACGGCACGGCGCGTCCGTCCAGGCGGCTAGCAGGCGCCGAGGAGGGATGGAGGACGCGGGGGCGGAGGAGGACAGAGGCGGACAGGGGACTTGGGCGGCGGAGGTTGCTGGCGATGCGGGCCGTCCCCGGCGAGGAAGAGGGGTTGGGGAGGCTCGCGGAGGAGTGGGGAGTGCGGTGGAGGGCTCGGAACGGCGAGGGGAGGCTTGGTTTGGCCGGAATCAAGCCGAGGCCGAGGCGGTCATGGAGGACAGCGGCGAACTCCGGCGAGTTGTGGTTGCTCCGGTTGACTAGATGGGCGGGGGAAGAGTGATTGAGGTGCGGAACACCTCGGGGGTGCTATATATAGCCGAGGAGGAGGGTTCTAGAGCTCACGGGCGAGCTCGGGTTGTGCTCTAATGGAGGATAGTGGCTGGACGTGGCATGGGCACGGCGATGGCGACTCAACCGCAGCGATTCAGGGCGGGGCAGCGACTCCGGCCGATGCAGTCGATCACGAGCTAGCTCCAGGACATGATTTGGACGCGAGAGGCAAAGGTAAAGAGGCCGAAACAGGGCACACGGTCGGCCAGAGCGCGAGTTTGGCTGGTCATGACCCGTTGTCACCGCGTGAACGTGGCGGTGACACGCGCGCTTGGTTGCCAGACCTTGTCTAGGAGGTAGAACGTTCAACGCTGAATGCCAAGGAGGAGAGAAACAAGAATAGTGGTCAAGGATGTGATCATAGCTAGCAGGGGATCAGATGAACAACAAGGTGTTTGATGCGTTCTGTGGTTCACATGAGTGGATTTAGACTCAGAGATTTTGCACAGTGTGATCAAGAACTAAGATGATCCTATCTGAGAATTTGCAGCTCATTAGGATGGATAAAAAGGATACTTGCTGTAGAAACCACCATAATGGCCAGAATTAGAGATGATGAAGTTGCACTCACATGAAGAGTCAAGTTGAGCTGAAATTGGGCTGGGCCCAATGATTTGAAGATATGAAGATGCTCAAAAAGTTTCATGCCATTTGGATGAACCAAACTAGCACTTGCTTCATATAGCATCCCTCTGGACAGAAACTTGGAAAAATTGCATAGGGAAAATGGATTAATGAATTTAGCCAAAACTTGGTGGAGAGAGTTTATATGGATGTGAGAATTTCACGGTAAATTTTCAGATTAAATGGAGCAAGATAAAATATGGTTGCTTCTCAAACTGAAAATTTGACCAGAAACTAAGATTTGGAGCTGGGCTCACGTGGATGGGTTACATGAGCTCTAATTTGGTGGGGAGTGATTATTTGATCATATGAGGGACCTTGCAAAATTTCAACTCATTTGAATATGCCTAGCTAGTACTTCCTTCATAATGACTTCCCTGAGACAGGAACTTTGAAAAATTGCTCAGGAATATTTACTAGGCAAATTGAGTTGAATTTTGTCATGGGGCAATTATATGTACAGGAAAAGATGTCCAAAAAGTTTGGGGTCAATCAAGTAAAGATAAATGACACTTCCTTCTCAAACCGCCACTTAGGGCAGAATCAGAAAAGAAATATTTGTGAATTATCTTTGATGATGCCAAGGAAGGATTTTGACATATTTGAGGAAGATATGACCCAAAAAATTTATGAGAATTATTTGGGAATTTTGGGAGTGACAGAAATATAGGTTGCTTCACAACCTAGGGTTTAAAGGGTTATTCCTTTAACAGAAAAGGAATATTCCCTAGAAAAAGTATATTGGATTAGGTCAAGGATGAAAATGACATGATCTTGGGTTGATGATGAGGATGACAAGCCACTATAAAACCTAGGAAGACATGATCTTCCCAAGTTTCAGAACCACATAGCCCTAGAAAAACAAATCAAATCAAGAAATCCAAGAAAATCATCAGAAAAAGAAAAGGGCAGAATCCAGGGTGTTACAGCCTTGGTCAGCAAGGCATTCCGAGCAGGATTCTTTTGGCCTACCGCCCGTGAGGATGCTCGAGCTTTCGTCCAACGTTGCGTTGGATGTCAGCTGTTCGCCAATCAAAGCCACATGCCCCCCACAACTCTTCGGACAATACCGATAACATGGCCTTTCGCGGTCTGGGGTCTCGACATGGTCGGGCCACTCAAAGGGGGCACAAAGAAAAAGAAGTACCTATTAGTCATGGTCGACAAATTCACCAAGTGGATTGAGGCAAGGCCCGTCACTTCGGCAGAATCTGGACCTGTCGTCGACTTCTTATCTGACATCGTACACCGTTATGGTGTCCCCCACAGCATAATTACCGATAACTGTACCAACTTCACCGCCCAGGAAGTCAAGGACTGGTGCGGCAAAATGGGCATTAAGCTTGATTACGCTTCAGTGTACCACCCACAGACCAATGGACAGGTCGAACGGGCCAACGGGCTCATTATGAGCGGCATCAAGCATCATCTAGTCCGATCACTTGAATAATCAGACTGCCATTGGGTCAAGGAACTCGATTCCGTATTATGGGGGCTGCGCACTACTCCTAACCGGTCAACCGGATACACACCATTTTTTATGGTATACGATGCGGAAGCCGTTCTCCCATGCGATCTCATCCATGACGTGCCTAGAGTGCGCATGTACGAAGAAAAGGAAGCCGAATTGGATCGGCAGGATGACTTGGATGCCCTTGAAGGAGAACGGGATATAGCTCAGGCTCAATCCGCACTTTATCAGCAGCAAGCACGGTGCTACCAAAACCGCGAAGTCCGGGCAAAGACATACAACGTGGGTGACCTCGTCCTCCGGCTCCCCGAAAAGCAGAAGCATAAGCTCTCTCCCAAATGGGAGGGCCCGTACATCATTGATGAAGTACTGGCAGGAGGATCATACCGCCTTCACCGCCCGTTCGACGATCGCCTCGAGCCAAACCCGTGGAACGCTGCCCGGCTGCGGCGCTTTTACGCCTGAGTTAGACATCGTCACCCGCATACATAGTCACCTCTCTTTGTTCTTTCTTTTTATTTTTTGACATGGCAGGCGTTCGGCTGAACCGAACCATACCAAGCCAATACCGTATACGTCATGGAATGTAACACCCAGCTTTGCATGGGGACTCCCTTAGAGGAGCCGAATAATATAATCAGTATACATCACATTCGTTTCGATTGCAGCCTTCTCATATCTTTCAAGCCAACATATGCACTTATTTGACTTAAGATCTTTGCCAAGCTGGGTTACCTGGCTCCTGTGTTTACCCCTACGTTCCCGATTGTTTGGCTAGGGAGTAAAGGGAGCACCTCTGCGATTGTTATGACCGGGTCATCCGGGACCGTACCTCAGACGGGTGAAGCCAAAGCTAGCGTTCTTACAGAATACAATAAGTCGGCCCAAGGGAAGTGAATTTAGCCTCGCTCTCATAACCAGGGTTTTTTCGCAGCCATTGGTCTCCGTTGATCTCACGTATCCGGACTATAAATTTACCCGAAGAAAGGAACCTTTGTAGGAACTATTTTCATCCGAAGATGTTTCTTACGTCAAACAGTAATATAACATAACTCTCCGCACATGTTTTGTCCGTTCGAGCCAGATGGGCGGATTGCCTAGTTCCCAAAGTGTTGCCTTGTTTCCCATGACACATAGTACGGAACACTTCCCGATCATTGATCGGGGAGGTAGAAGCCGATGGTCGGTTAAGACAACATTCTTTTAAAAATAAGACCGCGGATTGAGCTCGGTCAATGTACAGTATATAGATACATAGAATTGACAAAACTACTCTTGATCGACATTGTCTATCAATTGCTCTAAAGCAGAATCCTTCTGAGAATAGCGAGCGGCTGGCATCACATCATCATACACCAAGCTTAGACGTATCTCTTGGCCGTCAGGGCCCATCGGACCAACCCGGACCATATGTTCTGGGTCTAGCTTGGTGAAACGGGTCTTTACCATAGCCCATGCCTCATGCGCTCCTTCTCGGCAAGACGACATCTTCCATAATTCAAACCTTCGCCGAGCTCCCTTAAAGCGACTGGCTAGTTCGGCCATGTTCTCTGACGGCACCTCTGATGGCCATAATGCCTTTGCCATACTCTTCATGGCCTTCCAGGCCCTCTCGTAAGTCTTTGACAGCTCCTTTAAAAGGTTCCCGTCATAGGCGTTGACTTCTTCCTTGGGCCGCCCAGTCCGGAGACCTAATAAGCAGGTGTTGCATATCTTCATTAAAATGCCAATGGTACCTGACTAACGGAACGGTCTGATCAGTGCTTACCAAATATGCCACCTTTCAGCTTCTGATTTTCCTCCAAGGCTTGTGCCAGCTGAGTTTTCAAGCTCTCAATTTCCTTGGCTTTCCGTTGATTCTCTGCCTTGAGCTCATTTTTCTCCTCCTGATTTCACGTCAGCACTCGTTTACCAGCCTCCAGCTCCTTCCGCAATCTGCTTACGGCTTCCACGGCTATATGGAGTAAAAAGGTGTTAATGCATAGAATACACTGTATACCTTTCCACGCGTTGGCAAACAATTCTTTCTACTTACCAGACAATTTGTTGCTGGCTTTTTGAGCCGCATCTAGCTCGGCCTTGGCTTTGACCAACTGTATCCGGCTCACCTCAAGGTCCTCGGACAGTTTTTTGCTCTGCTCTCTTGCGGCTACAGAAATAATATCATTAGAAATTCTTAACTCGGCCGTCCCACCCAAATTAAGGCTTGGGGGCTAGTTGGTTAGGGAACATGATCTGCTTTCAAGCTATTTTAGTTACATACCTGCACTCTGGCGGCAAGAAGACCGGCGATCCCTTCAAGACCTGTCCGGGCCGCTCCAAGGTACACATCCACCGAATTAAAGGCACTAAATTCCTGGTCGGCAAAGGCGGTATGACATAAAGTTTCCCTCTGGCGGCGATGATTCATCATGCTCTCGACTGCAGAGTTGGTAACCGAAACATCATCGGAATCTGCCGGAGGCGCGCCGGCTGCTGCGTGTTCAGAGGAAGCTCCGGCTTGTGCCGAAGACTTAGGATCGGAGCTGCGATTTGGCGCACCCGGGGAATCTTTGGACTGATGCAGCGGCACACGTCTTTTGCAAAATTAAGCAAGTTTTAATAAAAAGGTATTAAAAGCAACCCTCGCTGTAATTACGAAATACATCACCTCTGGGCCGAGGAGGTAGGTCCTTTCGCTTCGGCGGAGGCCTTCCGCTTCGATCTCCCGTTAGGGGCCGAAGCTGGCGCGGTCCACGCTCCTCCCAAGACGGTCCGACGCGTAGTGCGGCGACCCTTGGGAGCAGAAGTCTGCACATGGGGAATAGCGCGAGATGAGTGCCCAGATTGGGAGAGGGTCTTCTTTTCACTTACTGTGGAAGAGGGAAGAGCCCTGGGGTGATCGGCTGTCAGAGCGACCTTGGTGTTGTCAAGGCTCTCCTGATAAAACACCCGTCTTTAAAATCAATCGACGTCTCTAGGTCGTCATGATACCCTGGATCGTCGTCACAGGAATGGTCCTCCGGTTGAGGAGGAGGGCAATTAATGGACGCAACTTGACGCCTCCATCCCTGTTCAATACAACCAGTCAGAGTTTGGGTGTAATCCGTAAGCTCAAGACAGTGGATTGTGGCTTACCCAGTCCGTCGGATTGTATCTGGAGCAACCTTCCTGAATACTCATTCGAGCGAAGTCTGCCTCCTCTCCCTTGAAGAGATCGGCCAATATTTTGGCCAGAGCCACCTTGTTGTCTGGCCCTTGTTGCTGGTAGCGGGTTACCTTGTTAGTCCCGTTATAGCACCATAAAGGGTGACCCTGTTGCTGGAGGGGTTGCACGCATCGGGTAATAGCAATGGCCATCACTTCGATCATGGTCAGCTTACTGCTAGTTAGCAGCCTGACCTTGGTCGCCAACGAACGCACCTCTTTGCTTTCCTGATGGGAAGGGCCTTTGGGCCACCAGTTGAACTGCTTTATAGGCGGGTCGCTTGAGTATTCGGGTAACCCTTAGCTAATTGGATCGGTGAGGGGGACGTCTTCAATATAAAACCTCTCCGAGGTCCATCCTTCGGGATCTTTTCGTGGGGTTCCAATTGGGTACCCTGTCCCAGCTATACGCCATACTTCGGCGCCGCCCACCTCGAATATGGATCCCCCCCGGTGGCGAGGGACAAGACAGAAATACTTCTTCCACAAATCAAAGTGGGCCTCGCAACTCAAAAATATCTCGCAAAGGGCTACAAAGCCAGAGATATGTAATATGGACCCTGGGGTGAGGTTGTGGAGCTGGATCCCGTAGAACTCCAACAAACCCCATAAAAAGGGATGGATGGGAAAGCCTAAACCTCTTAGAAGGAAGGGCACGAGACATACCCTCTCCTCCTTGCTCGGAGCGGGGGAGTTCTCGGCAAGGGCGCAGCCATCGACGGAGATGAGAACGGCACGGACGGGGATCAAATCTGCTAGAGGGAGGAAGCACTGCGTCTGCAAGCGCCTTAGCTAAAGATGTGAAACTGAACAGCTCGACCAATTGCCTGGGAGTGGGCTGTGTGGGTGCGAGGATGAACCTGGGAGGTCGGCCATGGCGTCGAGGAATTTCTTTGGTGTCGTTCTTTGCGAAAGGGGGAAGGTAAGCTGTCCCCCACACCTTTGGATCTATAAATAAGCGTCTCGCCGTGAAGCTGGAAGGACGGGCTCGTGGAAGGATGGCATTGAGCCGCACACCTTCTGAAAAGGTGCACAAAGCCCTTGCCCCGAGGAACGGCAATAAACTATGATGGACCCACTTCAATCTCGAGATATCTTTGGATCCCGGAATCTTGAAACTGTCCGGGCCTGAGCACATTAGTTCGGGCTCCGGATAGTGTTCGGCGAGATGGATACGGCTCCAAACTGACTAAAGGAATGGAAGAACTCATCTCGCAAGCCGATGATATGAAGATTCCAGAGGACAATCCCCGGTGTTGGAGGCTAGTTCGGGGGCTACTGAGGGAGTTATGGACTAAGGGGTCCTCGGGGCGTCAGCCCATTGAATATGGGCCGGACTGGAGAAGCCGTATAGTGACGGGAGATCTATGAAGCCGTGGTGTGCCCTCCAAGTTAAGGATAGGCAGGATCTCTTTATCCCTTATTGTAATCTATCTCCGGTAACCCTAACCCTAACGGTGTCTATATAATCCGAGGGTTGTAGTCTTTAGGGCTAGGGCTATGCTCATCACCTCATGACCTTAGGGTTTAGCTCATGCTGATCTTGAGGTAGATCTACTCTGTAACCATACTATACATCCAATACAATCAAGCAGGACGTAGGGTATTACCTCTTTGAGAGGGCCCGAACCTGGGTAAACACCATGTTCATCGTCCCTTGTTCCCCATCGATCCTAGATCCACACCTCGGGACCCCCTACCCCGAGGTCTGCCAGTTTTGACACCGACAACCCTCCTCCCCTCCCCCTGCGAGGCCGAGCCTAGAATGAGCCGGAGCAGGCGACGACACGGTGTGACGCGGTGTCGCATGCGAAGGCGAGTCCGTCACACCCCGTGACCCCACTATCTATCTTAGGAGTGTAGCTCTGGGGTTGCGTGCGTGTTTGGGGTTGGAAACAGAATAGCCGCTCTGCGCCTGTAACCAAGCGCACCACGTGCGTTAGCGCGAGGCCGAGCAGGGGGGAGGGGGTCATGACACCCCCTCCCCTCCCCCTGCGAGGCCGAGCCTGGAACGAGCCGGAGCAGGCGACGATGCGTCGTGCCGCAGCGTCGCATATAGAGGCAAGTCCGTCACACCCCATGACCCCACTATCTATATTTGAGGTGTGGCCCTGGGGTTGCGTGTGTGTTTGGGGTTGGAAACAGAATATCTGCACTGTGCCTGTCAACCAAGCTCACTGCAAGCGTTAGCGCGAGGCCGAGCAGGGGGGAGGGGGTCATGACCCCCCTCCCCCTGCGAGGCTGAACCTGGAACAAGCCGAAGCAGGCGCCGCCGCCGCATGCCGCGTGTCGCATGCGGAGGCGAGTCCGTCACACCCCGTGACCCAACTATCTATCTTAGGAGTGTGGCTCTGGGGTTGCGTGCGTGCTTGGAGTTGGAAACAGAATAGCTACACTGCGCCAGTCAACCAAGCGCACTGTGTGCGTTAGCGCGAGGCCGAGATGGTGAGGAGGGGAGGTCGTGACCCCCCTCCCCCCTGCGAGGCCGAGCCTAGAACGAGCAGTAGCAGGCGACGACGTGGCGTGCCATGGCGTCGCATGCGGAGGCGAGTCCGTCACACCCCATGACCCCACTATCTAACTTGGGGGAGTGCCTCTGGGGTTGCATGCGTGTTTGGGGTTGGAAACTGAATAGTCACACTGCGCCTGTGAACCAAGCACACTGGGTGCGTTAGCGCGAGGCTGAGCAGGGGGGAGGGGGTTGTGACCCCCCTCCCCCTGCGAGGCCGAGCCTGGAACGAGCCGGAGCAGGCGATGACGCGGTGTGCCGCGGCGTCGCATGCGGAGGCGAGTCCGTCACACCCCGTGACCCCACTATCTATATTAGGGGTGTGGCTCACGGGTTGCGTGCGTGTTTGGGGTTGGAAACTTAATAGCCGCAC
Organism: Thinopyrum elongatum; assembly: GCA_011799875.1. Classification (NCBI taxonomy): domain Eukaryota; kingdom Viridiplantae; phylum Streptophyta; class Magnoliopsida; order Poales; family Poaceae; genus Thinopyrum; species Thinopyrum elongatum. The sequence goes on along the minus strand of CM022303.1, from coordinate 305,783,165 downwards.
GGCGCCTGTCAACCAAGCGCACTGCATGCGTTAGCGCGAGGCCGAGCAGGGGGGAGGGGGGTCGTGACCCCCCTTCCCTCCCCCTGCGAGGCCGAGCCTGGAATGAGCCGGAGCAGGCGACGACGCGGCGTGCCGCGGCGTCGCATGCGGAGGCGAGTCCGTGACACCCCGTGACCCCACTATCTATCTTAGGGGTGTGGCTTTGTTTCGGATCGAAAGTATGTCTAGAGGGGGGTGATTAGACTGCTTGAGCAAATAAAAATCTAACCTTTTCCCAATTTTTGTTGTGGGCAGATTTTAGCAATTAGCACAAGTCAAGCAATCAACCCACACATGCAATTCTAAGAGTGTAGCAGCGAAAAGTAAAACATTGCATATGAAGGTAAAGGGAAGGGTTTGGAGAAGGCAAACGCAATGGAGACAAGAAGATTTTTTGCGTGGTTCCGATAGGTGGTGCTATCGTACATCCATGTTGATGGAGACTTCAACCCACGAAGGGTAATAGTTGCGCGAGTCCACGGAGGGCTCCACCCACGAAGGGTCCATGAAGAAGCAACCTTTTCTATCCCACCATGGCCATCGCCCACGAAGGACTTGCCTCACTCTGGTAGATTTTCACGAAGTAGGCGATCTCCTTGCCCTTACAAACTTCTTGGTTCAACTCCACATCTTGACGGAGGCTCACAAGCGACACCTAACCAATCTAGGAGACACCACTCTCCAAAAGGTAATAAATGGTGTGTTGATGATGAACTCCTTGCTCTTGTGCTTCAAATGATAGTCTCCCCAACACTCAACTCTCTCTCACATATTTGGATATGGTGGAAAGATGATTTGAGTGGAAAGCAACTTGGGAAGGCTAGAAATCAAGATTCTTGTGGTAGGATTGGAATATCTAGATCTCAACACATGAGTAGGTGGTTCTCTCTCAGAAAATGTATGATGGAAGTGTAGGCACATTCTGATGGCTCTCTCACAAATGGAGAGGGGGTGGAGGGGTATATATAGCCTCCACACAAAATCCAACCGTTACACACATTTGACCCATCTCGGTGAGACCGAATAGCTAAACTCGGTGGCACCAATTAGTTCAAAAATGTGAACGTTAGGAATCTCGGTGGGGCCGACTGGAACAACTCGGTGGGACCAATGTGCTAGGGCTTAAGGCAAACCTCATCTCGGTGGCGCTGATTGCATCAACTCGGTGAGACCGAAGTGAAGCAATAGGGCAGCAGAGAATTGGTCAAGCCATCTCGGTGAGACCGATTGCAATTTCGGTGAGACCAAAATAATTGCAACAGATAACTGTGCGTTGGCAAGGCCATCTCGGTGAGACCGAGATCCTTATTGGTTTGGCCGAACTGTTAGGGTTTCTGGCTGTGGCTATGTCATATGAACTCGATGGCGCCGGATAGAAAGAATCGGTGGGGCCGAGTTGGAGTTTAGGGTTTTGACATATTTGGATGGAGAAAGTGGTTGAGGGTTTTGGAGCAATATCACTAAGTATTTGAGCAAGCAAGCCATTAAGCAACACCTCATCTCCTTTTAATAGTATTGGCTTTCCTATGGACTCAATGTGATCTTGGATCACTAAAACAAAGATGAAGAGTCTTGAGCTTTTAACATGTGTCCTTAGCATTTTGAGGGGTCCACATTTCTAGTCCATGCCATGCCATTCATTGAACTTCCTGAAATACTTATCTTGAATGGATATTAGTTCAATGAGCTATATGTTGTTATGAATTACCAAAACCACCCGGGGATTAGTTGCACTTTCACTCTGGGGTTGCATGCGTGTTTGGGGTTGGAAATAGAATAGCCGCACTGCGCCTGTCAACCAAGTGCACTGCGTGCGTCAGCGCGAGGCCGAGCAGGGGGGAGGGGGGTCGTGACCCCTCCTCCCCTCCCCCTACGAGGCCGAGCCTAGAACGAGCCGGAACATGCGACAAAGCGGCATGCTGCAACGTCGCATGCGGAGGCGAGTCCGTCACACCCCGTGACCCCACTATCTATCTTAGGGGTGTGGCTCCTGGGTTCCACGCATGTTTGGGGTTGGAAACAGAGTAGCCGCACTGCGCTTGTCGACCAAGCGCACTGCGTGCATTAGCGCGAGGCCGAGCGAGAAGGGAGGGGGGTCGTGACCCCCCTCCCCTCCCCCTGCGAGGCCGAGCCAGGAAAGAGCCGGAGCAGGTGATGATGTGGCGTGCTGCGGCGTCGCATGCGGAGGTGAGTCCGTCACACCCCGTGACCCCACTATCTATCTTAGGGGTGTGGCTTTGGGGTTGCATGCGTGTTTGGGGTTGGAAACATAATAGCAGCACTACGCCTGTCAACAAAGCGCACTGAGTGCGTTAGCGCGAGGCCAAGCAGGGGGGAGGGGGTCGTGACCCCCCTCCCTTCCCCCTACGAGGCCGAGCCTGGAACGAGCCCGAGCAGGCGACGACGCGGCATGGCGTGATGTCGCATGCGGCGGCGAGTCCATCACACCCTGTGACCCCACTATCTAACTTAGGGGTCTGGCTCTGGAGTTGTATGCGTGTTTGGGGTTGGAAACAGAATAGTCGCTCTGCGCCTGTCAACCAAGCGTACTGGGTGCGTTAGCACGAGGCCGAGCAGGGCGGAGGGGGGTCGTGACCCCCCCTCCCCTCCCGCTGCGAGGCCGAGCCTGGAACGAGCCGGAGCAGGCGACGGCACGGCGTGCCGCGGCGTCGCATGCGGAGGCGAGTCCGTCACACCCCGTGACCCCACTATCTATCTTAGGGGTGTGGCTCTGGGGTTGCGTGCGTGTTTGGGGTTGGAAACAGAATAGCCGCACTGTGCCTGTCAACCAAGCGCACTGCATGCGTTAGCGTGAGGCTGAGCAGGGGGAGGGGGGTCGTGACCCCCTCCCCTCCCCCTGAGAGGCCGAGCCTAGAACAAGCCGGAGCAGGTGACGACGTGGCGTGCCGTGACATCGCATGTGGAGGCAAGTCCGTCACACCCTGTGACCCCACGATCTATCTTAGGGGTGTGGCTCTGGGGTTGCGTGCATGTTTGGGGTTGGAAACAGAATTGCCGCACTATGCCTGTCAACCAAGCGCACTGCATGCGTTAACGCGGGGCCGAGCAGGGGGGAGGGGGGTCGTTGATACGTCCATTTTGCATCATGTTTTCCTACTGTTATTTATAATGTTTATGCATAATAATGCTTTTGGGAGTAATTCTAATGCCTTTTCTCTCATAATATGCAACGCTTACACAAAGAGGGAGAATACCGGCAGCTGGAATTCTGGACCTGAAAAAGCTACGTCAGAGTTACCTATTCTGCACATCTCAAAATGAGCTGAAAATTTACGAAGAATAATTTTGCAATATATGAAAAATACTGGAGCAAATAACTACCGGAGGAGGCCCACTAGGTGGGGACAACCCACCTGGGCGCGCCAGGCCCCCCAAGCGCGTCCTGGTGGGTTGTGCCCTCCTCGGCCCACCTCCGGTGCCCATTTTCTGCTATATAGGTCATTTTGACCTAGAAAAAATCAGGAGGAGACATTTGGGATGAAGCGCCGCCGTCTCGAGGCGGAACTTGGGCAAGAGCACTTTTGCCCTCCGGCTGAGCTATTCCGCCAGGGGAACTTCCCTCTCAGAGGGGGAAATGATCGCCATCGTCATCACCAACAACTCTCCCATCTTTGGGAGGGCCATCTCCATCAACATCTTCAACATCACCATCTCCTCTCAAACCCTAGTTCATCTCTTGTGTTCAATATTTGTACCGGAACCTTAGATTGGTCCTTGTGGGTGACTAGTAGTGTTGATTACATCTTGTAGTTGATTACTATATGGTTTATTTGGTGGAAGATTATATATTCAGATCCATTATGCTATTTAATACCCCTCTGATCTTGAGCATGATTATCATTTTTGAGTAGTTACTTTTGTTCTTGAGGTCACGGGAGAAGTCATGTTGCAAGTACTCAAGTGAACTTGATATGTGTTCGATATTTTGATGATATGTATGTTGTGATTCCGTTAGTGGTGTCATGTGAACGTCGACTACATGGCACTTCACCATATTTGGGCCTAAGGGAATGCATTGTGGATTAGTTATTAGATGATGGGTTGCTAGAGTGACATAAGCTTAAACCCTAGTTTATGCACTACTTCGTAAGGGACCGATTTGGATCCAATAGTTTAATGCTATGGTTAGATTTTATCTTAATACTTTTCTCGTAGTTGCGGATGCTTACGAGGGTGTTAATCATAAGTAGGAGATTTGTTCAAGTAAGAATAGCACCTAAGCATCAGTCCACTCACATATCAAATTATCAAAGTAGAGAACATGAATGAAACCAACATGATGAAAGTGATATGATGAAATTCCCGTGTACCCTCAAGAACGCTTTGCTTATCATAAGAGACCGTTTTGGCCTATCCTTTTTCACAAAAGGATTGGGCTACCTTGCTGCATATTATTTACCTAACCGTTACTTGCCCGTTACAAATTATATTGCTATCAAACTACTTGTTACCGACTATTTCAGTGCTTGCAGAAAATACCTTGTTGAAAACCACTTGTCATTTCCTTCTGCTCCTCGTTTGGTTCGACACTCTTACTTATCGAAAGGACTATGATTGATCCCCTATACTTTTGGGTCATCAAGACTCTTTTCTGGCGCCATTGCCGGGGAGTGAAGCGCTCTTGGTAAGTGGAAATTGGTAAGGAAAAATTAGTACTACGTGCTGAAATTTATTGTCACTTGTTACTATGGAGAATCATCCTTTGAGGGGTTTGTTCGGGGTATCTTTACCTCGACCATAACCACAATTAGCTACCCCTCAACCTACTGTACCTACTGAAAATATTGGTTATGAAATTCCTTTGGGTATGATAGAACAACTGCTAGCTAATCCTTATGCAGGAGATGGAACTGAACATCTTGATATGCACTTGATATATGTGGATGAAATTTGTGGATAATTTAAGCTTGCAGGTTTATCCGGAGATGAAGCTAAGAAGAAGGTTTTCCCTTTATCTTTGAAGGGAAAAGCATTGACATGGTATAGGTTATGCAATGATATTGGATCCTAGAACTGGAATCGATTGAAATTGGAATTTCACCAAAAAAAATATCCTATGCATCTAGTTCATCGTTATCGGAATTATATATATATATATATATATATATATAATTTTTGGCCTCGTGAAGGAGAAAGTATTGCTCTAGCCTGGGGGAGGCTTAAATCAATGTTATATTCATGCCCCAATCATGAGCTCTCTATATAAATTATCATTCAGATTTTTTATGCTCGACTTTCTCGTGATGATCAATCCATGCTCGATACTTCTTGTACTGGTTCTTTTATGAAGAAGACTATTGATTTCAGGTGGGATCTTTTAGAAAGAATTAAATTTAACTCTGAAGATTAGGAACTCGATGAAGGTAAAGAGTCAGGTATTAAGCTTGAATTTTATTGTGTTATATCTTTTATGAATACCGATGTTTTTCACAAGTTTAGCACTAAATATCGACTTGACTCTGAGATAGTAGCCTCTTTTTGTGAATCATTTGCTACTCATGTTGATCTGCCCAAAGAGAAGTGGTTTAAATATGATCCCCCTATCAGAGAAGAAATTAAAGAACCCGACATAGCTAAAGATGAAACTATTATTTACAATGCTGTTCTAGTTGTGCCTACTGCTTATATTGAAAAAACACCTTTCCCTGTTAGGATAAAGGAACATGCTAAGGTTTCAACTGTGGTTCAAAAAAGTAATATTAGAGAACCTAAACCTGCTGAATAAATTAAAGTAGAACCTAGTGTTGCTATGGTTAAAGATCTCCTGGTAGAAAATATTGACGGGCATGTTATTTACTTCTGTGATGAAGCTGCTAGAATTGCCAAACCCGATGAAAAAGACAAACATAGACCTGTTGTTGGCATGCCTGTTGTCTCAGTTAAAATAGGAGACCATTGTTATCATGGTTTATGTGACTTAGGTGCTAGCGTGAGTGCTATTCCTTTTACCTTATACCAAGAGATTATGAATGACATAGCACCCGCTGAAATAGAAGACATAGATGTCACTATTAAAATTGCTAATAGAGACACCATCACACCACTTGGGATTGTTAGAGATGTTGAAGTCTTGTGTGGGAAAATAAAATACCCTACTGATTTTATAGTTCTTGGTTCCCCACAAGATGACTTTTGTCCCATTATTTTTGGTAGACCTTTCTTGAACACCGTTAACGCTAAAATAGATTGTGAGAAACAAACTGCTGGTGTTAACTTTGGTGACGAGTCTCATGATTTTAGTTTTTCCAAGTTTAATAGAAAGCCTCATAAGAAATAATTACCTAGTAAGGATGAAATAATTGGTCTTGCTTCTATTGCCATGCCTCCAACTGATCCACTAGAACAATATTTGCTAGACCATGAAAATGATATTCATATGCATGAAAGAAATGAGATAGATAAAAATTTCTATGAACAACGACCTCTGCTCAAACACAATTTGCCTATTGAAACTCTAGGAGGTCCTCCCGTGTTTGAATTAAAACAATTGCCTGATACTTTGAAATATGATTATCTCGATGAGAAAAAGATATATCCTGTTATTATTAGTGCTAACCTTTCAGAACATGAAGAAGCAAGACTATTAAAAATTCTGAAGAAGCATCGTGCTGCTATTGGATATACTCTTGATGATCTTAAGGGCATTAGTCCCACTCTCTGTCAGCACAAGATTAATATGGAACCTGATGCTAAACTCGTTGTTGATCATCAACGACGTTTGAATCCTAAGATGAAAGAAGTGGTAAGAACTGAAATATTAAAGCTTCTGGAAGCAGGTATAATCTATCCCATAGCTGATAGTAGATGGGTAAGCCCCGTTCATTGTGTCCCTAAGAAGGGAGGAATCACTGTTGTTCCTAATGATAAAAATGAGCTCATTCCATAAAGAATTGTTACTGTATATAGAATGGTAATTGATTTTAGAAAATTAAATAAAGCAACTAGAAAATATCATTACCCTTTGCCTTTTATTGATCAAATGTTGGAAAGATTATCTAAGCACACACACTTTTGTTTTCTTGATGGATATTCTGGTTTTTCTCAAATACCTGTTTCACAGCCTGATCAAGAGAAAACCACCTTTACTTGCCCTTTTGGAACTTATGCTTATAGACGTATGCCTTTTGGTTTATGCAATGCACCTGCTACTTTTCAAAGATGTATGACTGCTATATTCTCTGATTTTTGTGAAAAGATTGTTGATGTTTTCATGGATGATTTTTCTGTTTATGGAACTTCTTTCGATGATTGCTTAAGCAACCTTGATCGAGTTTTGCAGAGATATGAGCAAACTAACCTTGTCTTGAATTGGGAGAAGTGCCACTTTATGGTTAATGAAGGTATTGTCTTGGGGCATAAAATTTCTGAACGAGGTATTGAGGTGGACCACGCTAAAGTTGATGCAATTGAGAAAATGCCATGTCCTAAAGATAATAAAGGTATTCGTAGTTTCCTTGGTCATGCTCGTTTCTATAGGAAGTTTATTAAAGACTTCTCTAAAATTTGTAGGCCTCTTACAAATCTTTTACAAAAGGATGTTCCATTTGTTTTTGATAATGATTTTGTAGAAGCCTTTGTAACACTCAATAAAGCCTTAACTTCTACACCTATTGTTCAACCACCTGATTGGAACTTACCTTTTGAAATTATGTGTGATGCTAGTGATTATGCTATTGGTGTTGTTCTAGGACAAAGAGTTGATAAGAAATTAAATGTTATTCATTATGCTAGCAAAACTCTAGACAGTGCCCAAAGAAATTATGCTACTACTGAAAAAGAATTTTTAGCAGTTGTGTTTGCTTGTGATAAATTCAGATCTTACATTATTGATTCCAAAGTAATTGTTCACACCGATCATGCTGCTATTAAATATCTTATGAAAAAGAAAGATGCTAAACCTAAACTCATTAGGTTGGTTCTCTTGATACAAGAATTTGATTTACATATTACTGATAGAAAAGGAGCTGAGAACCCCGTAGCTGATAACTTATCTAGGTTAGAGAATATAATTGATGACCCACTACCTATTGATGATAGCTTTCCTGATGAACAACTAGCTGCAATAAATGTTTCTCATAATACTCCTTGGTATGCTGACTATGCTAATTATATTGTTGCTAAATACATACCACCTAGTTTCACATACCAACAAAAGAAAAAAAATCTTCTATGATTTAAGACATTACTTTTGGGATGACCCACATCTTTTTAAAGGAGTAGATGGTATTATTAGACGTTGTGTACCTGAGCATGAACAGGAACAAATCTTATGAAAATGTCACTCCGAAGCTTATGGAGGGCATCATGCGGGAGATAGAACTGCTCATAAGGTATTGCAATCTAGTTTTTATTGGCCTACTCTCTTCAAGGATGCCCGTAAGTTTGTTTTATCTTGTGACGAATGTCAAAGAATTGGTAATATCAGTAAGCGTCAAGAAATGCCTATGAATTATTCACTTGTTGTTCAACCATTTGATGTTTAGGGTTTTGATTATATGGGACCTTTTCCTTCCTCCAATGGGTATACACATATTTTGGTTGCTGTTGATTACGTTACTAAGTGGGTAGAGGCTATTCCAACTAGTAGTGCTGATCATAACACTTCCATTAAAATGCTTAAAGAAGTTATTTTCCTGAGGTTTGGAGTCCCTAGATATTTAATGATTGATGGTGGTTCACACTTTATTCATGGTGCTTTCCATAAAATACTTGCTAAATATGATGTTAACCATAGAATTGCATCACCCTATCATGATCAATCTAGTGGTCAAGTTGAACTTAGCAATAGAGAAATAAAACTAATATTACAAAAAACTATTAATAGGTCCCGAAAGAATTGGTCTAAGAAATTGGATGATGCACTTTGGGCCTATAGAACAGCATATAAAAATCCTATGGGTATGTCTCCCTATAAAATGGTTTATGGAAAAGCTTGTCATTTGCATCTAGAGTTAGAACATAAAGCATATTGGGCAATTAAAGAACTCAACTATGATTTCAAACATGCCGGTGAAAAGAGGTTATTTGATATTAGCTCATTAGATGAATGGAGAACCCAAGCTTATGAAAATGCCAAGTTATTTAAAGAAAAAGTTAAAAGATGGCATGACAAAAGAATCCAAAAGCTGGAATTCAAAGTTAGAGAATATGTTCTTTTGTACAACTCTTGTTTTAGATTCTTTGCAGGAAAACTTCTCTCTAAATGGGAAGGACCATATATTATCGAGGAGGATTATCGCTCTGGAGCCATCAAGATTAATAATGCCGAAGGTACTAACCCGAAGGTGGTCAATGGTCAAAGAATTAAACACTATATCTCAAGTACGCCTATTAATGTTGAAAGCAATATTATTCAAACAATGACACCGGAGGAACACATAAAAGAGACCTTCCGAAACACTCCAGAATACTAAAAAAGAGGAGGTACGTGATACAGTAAGTAAACGGACTCCAAAAAATCCGCAAAAATATTTTCTGTCAGTTTTGCAATATTACAAAAAATTAGGAAAATAAGAAACAACGAGGAAGGCAACTGAGGAGGGAACAAGACACCAGGGCGTGCCTGGGCCCCCTGGCGCACCCAGGTCGGTTGTGCCCTCCTCGGGAACCTTCCCGACTCCGTTTTCCTCTCGTTTGCTTGTTTCCCAAAATAAAAAATCTTTATATACCCCCCCGAACGTATTAACCACCGTATCGCGGAGAAATCTTCTGTTCTTCTTTCTTGCTATTTCTCTAGCAGATCTGAAAATATGTCGTCTCAAGATTCGGAGGAAGAGTGCCCGATTTCTTACCAGCCTGTCGGTGCAACAAACCCTGGTGTATGTTGACCGGACTGTACACAGGCTCAGGGGCAAGGTTACAGCGACAAGACAAGGCCAAGCAGAAGAGATAGCTCTTTGAGAAATCAAAGGGCGGATCAAGAAGACCAAGACAAGCCAAAGGAGCAAGATATTACTAAGGGAAAAACCTCCCTTGCCGGCCAGGCGAGCCTGGTCAGGTCGAGGCCACCCCAAGGGCAAGTCCCAAGACCTCCCCGGCAAGGGTTGCCGGGGCGCTAACGGCCTGCTTCCCCACCAAGGCTCCACCGCTCCACCTCACAGCGACGCAAGTCACTTATCGGTGCGGTGTCGAGCCCCCAAGTGATTAAGTAGCTGTCATTTGGCACGTGGGAGCCATTTCTGAAGAAGGTCACCCCTAAATGACACCCGTCCAGGGGCATGTCATGCAGGCAGACGAGAAGGTGGTTGAACGGTGCGACAAGGCTTGCCGGGCTACATCCACGACGTGACACTAAGCGGTGCATTTAATGCACCTTGTCCTGTCTGCAGAGTTAGGTATGATAGCACTGTGGCTATCTAATCACTGGATAATGACTGTTTTGCCATTGTGGTAACCCCTTGACCTATAAAAGGAGGGCCGAGGCAACCTTAGAAAGGATTCGAACCCTTGTACACTCATACGCACGTAGCTGCTCTCCTCGAGGCGACCTTGCCGGGCTTGAGCGTTGCACGTTCATCACGGTCCTCCATCCAATCCACCAAAGCAGTAGTAGGGTTTTACGCCTCGCGGCGGCCCGAACCTGGGTAAAAATCACCTGTGTCACCGCTACCGCGCTGCTCTACGGCCTCCGCTCTTTGTGCAACGTGCCCTTCCCCCTTGCCGAACCACAAGGGGCCGATGGCCCCATAGGTGATCGTGTTTAACCACGACATCTTTGGCGCGCCAGGTAGGGGGAAGCGCTTGTGCGAACCCGAGGACGTAAACAGCGCGTCAATCTTCATCACCATCTCCTTCATCGATGGCTTCATCATCCATGGCGCCCAAGAAAAAGTCCGGCGTAGCAGCCCACCCTTCCACCTCGAAGGCCCCCTCACATGCATCCACTGATCCCGTGGGAGCTGCGGTGGCGTTGGGGGACGCGGACCCCGCGGGGAACGTGACCGGCGCGGGCGGCGCCGTCACCATTCCCCCTATGGCCAAGGTGGGAGCAGAAGGCGTTGGCGGAGGACAGCATCAGCAACACCCTAGCGGCCACACTCCACAAAGGTGCGGATGGGGAGAATATTCAATCTCCGCATCTCCACCTCACTGGAGGACGCAGCCGCAGTGATGGCGCCTGCTCCAGCGCGAATCACAACCCCCTAGCTGCCCCTGCTACGGGTGCAGCTACGGGGCACACGCCTTCCCCAGGGCAAGGCAATCAAGACGAAGCACCGAATGGGGTCGTCAACCCCCAAGTGCGTCCTTCTCGTCGTCACGCTACCCTTGCGACTAGCTCGTGACGATGAGAACGCGACGCCGCCACTATCGGTACCGTCAAAAGTTGGTCGACGTCGCGATCTGCGTTGTCGTCCATGCCAAGCACTGGTTCGAAAGCCATGGCGCGAGCCCAGCTCCTGCTGAGATTCCCACCAGCGGCCGATCAAATGGATGAATGGAGAGCCACCATTCAAAGTTTGATTGGTTTTGATGAGGCGTGGGGATCACAATGAGCGGGCTCGCCACGGCATCCGCAGGCAACGACAACGGCCCGAGCCGCTGGCCGTGCTGAAGGGGCCAATCCTACGGTGCAGCCCCCCCCCCCCCCACGGAGCAAGTGAAGGGCTGCAGCCAGAGCAGAGCGGGACCAAGAACCCGATGAGGTGTCGATGCCTTCATCTGATCCTCGATCCCGTCGAGATCAGCGGCAGGTCCTGGAAGACAGGCGGAGGGAAGATGCGCACGTCACCATAGAACGGCGCCACGAAACCCGCCGCCAGTCTGACAGGCGCAATGGCCCCGACGTCGACGAGCATGCGCCCAGTGGAGATGGATACCTGCCTTTCGAGGTTGGGTGTCTTGCCTTCACTCGCGAGCTGCAGCAAGTCCGTTGGCCATCTGCCCGTACGTTCAAGCCAGAGATACCAGAAAAATATGACGAAAGACTGAACCTGGCAGAGTTCTTGAGCATCTACACCATCGCCATTCAAGCCGCCGGAGGAAGAGATGAAAAGGTACTCACCAACTACTTCCCTTTTGCGCTCAAGCCAAATGTGAGGTCGTGGCTGATGACTTGCTGGAGAGTTCCACTAGCAAGAGATCCAAGGTTGCTGCGCCCACTGTGAAGAAGGTCCCAGCAGGGCTGGTTAGCGCTGATGGTACATTCACTATTAGCTCCACCCTTGACGACAAATAGGAAAGCGCGCTCATTGCCTTCCTGTGGGCGAATGTCGATGTGTTTGCTTGGCAACCATCTGACATCCCCGGTGTTCCCAGGGAGGTAATCGAGCACCACCATGCTGTCTACCCTCATGCCCGGCCCATCAAGCAGAAGGTCCGGAAGCAAGCCTTGGAGCTGCAGCAGTTCATTGCCGAAGAGATCAAGAAACTTGAGGCAGCTGGTTTGGTCAGAGTAGTATTGCACCCGACATGGTTGGCAAATCCAGTGGTAGTGTGCAAGGTGAATGGGAAATGGAGGCTTTGCATAGATTTCACAGATCTGAATAAAGCATGCCCGAAGGACCCATTCCCCTTGCCGCGCATCGACCAGATCGTGGATTCCACCTCCGGGTGTGATCTGCTTTCCTTCTTGGATGCCTACTCCGGGTACCACCAGATATTCATGTCCAAGGAAGACGAGGAGAAGACGGCGTTCATCACCCCATGCGGCACGTACTGCTTCATGCGGATGCCCTTTGGATTAAAGAGCGCTGGGTCCACCTTCGCAAGAGCAGTGCAAATGGGGTTTGAGTCTCAGCTGCACAGGAATATTGAAGCTTACATGGATGACATAGTGGTCAAGACCAGGGACAGATCAACGCTCATTCAGGACTTGGAAGAAACCTTTGCAAACCTGCACAAGATCAACTTGAAGCTGAACCCAGAGAAGTGCATGTTTGGCGTTCCCTCCGGCAAGCTACTTGGCTTCTTTGTGTCTCACCGGGGGACAGAGGCCAACCCCGACAAGATCAGAGCGATTGAGCAGATTCAAGCACCCAAGACAGTCAAGGACGTGAGGCGTTTAACTGGATGTGTTGCCGCGCTAAGTAGGCGTTCTACCATTCTTCAAAATTTTGAAGAAAGCAGGGCCCATGAAGTGGACCCCGGAGGCAGAAGCAGCGCTGCAGGACTTAAAAACTTACCTTTCCTCTGTTCCCACCCTGGTCGCTCCTAAACCGCAAGAGCCGTTGCTGCTATATCTGGTAGCAACTAATCAAGTGGTTAGTGCAACACTGATGGCACAATAGGAAGTGGAAGAAAGAGCAGCCGCAGCTACTATCCTCCCCGGAGAAGGGAATGAAAAAGTCATGGCAGGACTGAGTACAGGTCAAGAGAAAGAAGAGCAGAGAAGTGAAGATAATCCCAAGGCTGCGGCGAGGAAGAAGGTGGTGCAGCGACCAATTTACTTTGTCAGCTCCCTATTGCAGGGGGCTAGGTCAAGGTACTCTGGCGTGCAAAAGTTGATCTTTGGCCTCGTCATGGCCTCAAGGAAACTGCGCCACTACTTCCAAGCCCACGAGATCACAGTTGTCACCCGATTCCCTTTGCAACGCATACTGAGGAACCTGGAGGCCACTGGCAGAATAGTGGAATGGGCTTTGGAGTTATCAAGCTTTGGTTTGAAGTTTGAGAGCACATCAACCATTCAGAGCAGAGCACTGGCGGAATTTATTGCAGAATGGACATCTAGCCCAGATGAAGAGACGCTGGAAACAGTTATCCCCGGCAAGGAAGCGCCCCAAGAATGGGTCATGTACTTTGATGTTGCCTTCTCACTACAAGGTGCAGGAGCTGGCGTGCTCCTCATCGCACCTACTGGAGAGCACCTCAAGTATGTGGTCCAGATGCATTTCCCCCGGGAGAAGGCTACCAACAACACTGCAGAATATGAAGGACTCCTTGTCGGGCTCAGAATCGCGACAGAGTTGGGGATTAAGAAGTTAATCATTCAAGGAGACTCACAGCTCGTGGTGAGGCAAGTGAACAAGGATTATCAGAGTCCATTGATGGAGGCATATATGGAGGAAGTGAGAAAGCTGGAGGAGCGCTTTGATGGATTAAAAATAGAGCATGTGCCGCGTGCGAAAAACAGCATTACTGATCATCTGTCAAAGTGTGCTGCGCAAAAGCTTCCTGTGGAACCAGGAAATTTTGTTCTTCACCTGACTCAACCCTCCGTCTCCCCGGCAACAATGGCCAGAAAGAGGAGGAAACTGGACTCCGGCAAGCCTCTCCCGGGAGAGCTTCCCGAAGCCCCCGGCAGAGAGGTTGGCGGAAACAACTCCACTTTGCTTGGTGAGCAGCACCCTCCCGCCGAACTACCAATCCTTGCGGTTGAGGCATGTGCTCCCACGAACGAGGAGGTGCCGCTGATCCTTGTTGTTGAGCCTCAGGCTCCAACTTGGGCGCGGCACATAGTTCATTACCTCCAAACAGGATAACTTCCTGAAGAGCAAGAAGAAGCTGAAAGAGTAGCCTGGAGGGCCAGTATGTATCAGTTCGTCGATAACACGCTATACAGAAGGAGGCCCAACGGTGTGAAATTGAAGTGCATTTGCCGGGAAGAGGGGAAGGAACTGTTGGCAGAGATACACAAAGGCATGTGCGGCTCCCATATTGGATCAAGAGCCTTGGTTGGAAAAGCTTTCCGGCAAGGTTTCTACTAGCCCACGGCCCTTCAAGATGCAATTGAGCTAGTCACCCGATGTGAAGCCTGCCAGTTCCACTCCAAGAATATCCATCAGCCTGCTCAAGCTCTCAAGATGATTCCTTTGTCATGGCCATTTTCGGTCTGGGGGCTCGACATCTTGGGCCCCTTCCCCCGTGCTACCGGGGGCTTTGAATTCCTGTACGTTGCCATCGACAAGTTTACAAAGTGACGGGAGGTGGAGCCCGTCAGGAAGGTAACCGCACAGTCAGCTATCAAGTTCTTAAAGGGATTGGTGTGCCGCTTCGGGGTACCCGCCAGAGTCATCACTGACAACGGCACCCAATTCACAAACCGCGCCTTCACGCAATACGTTCAAACCCTCGAAAGAAAAGTTTCATTCGCCTCTGTTGCCCATCCCAGAAGTAATGGACAAGCTGAGAGGGCGAACGCTGAAGTGCTGCGAGGACTCAAGACAAGAACATTTGATAATCTGCAGAAGTGTGGCAGGCACTGGATCGACGAGCTTCCGATAGTTCTTTGGTCCCTCCATACGACACCAAATCGAGCTACCGGCCAGACTCCCTTCTCCCTAATCTATGGAGCAGAAGCAGTGATCCCGACGGAACTCATATATGGGTCACCTCGAGTATTTGCCTATGATGAAGTAAAGCAAGGGCAGCACCGACATGATGATGCCGTGCTCCTTGAGGAGAACCATCTCTAGGATGCTACGCGTGCTGCACGCTATCAGCAAGCCCTACATTGCTACCACAGCCGCAGGGTTCATGCCCGGAGCCTTGAGGAAGGCGACCTTGTCCTTAGGCGCGTTCAGTCCACCAAGGGCGCAAACAAGTTGATGCCGAATTGGGAAGGCCCTTACCGGGTAGTACGAGTCTCCAGACCCGGCGCAGTCCGTCTGGAGACCGAAGATGGCATTCAATTGCAAAACTCATGGCACATTGAGCATCTTCGTAAGTTCTACCCGTAAGGCGCGGTTGTCGGGCCCTGCCCGGCAGCCACCCTTTTGTACAAGCCTTGCCGATGCTGCATGTAACACTTTGTACAAAGCCACGCGCAGACCTTGAGCAACAGATAAATAAACGAAGTGCTGGGGGCCCCAAAAACTTGCATGCATGCATAGCATAACATGAGCATGGCATGATCATGTAGATAAGGTCATATGGAGCTTTGTTTTCCTCTGCACTAAACTGCAGGGCTCTTGCCGCGGACTCGATCCCGAAAGGAAGAAACGGAAACAAGCCTACATATCGGTCCCCGACAAGCCAAACAGATAAGTTCCTTCTTATCCATACTTGTTCTGTAAGGAGAAAACTTGTGCATATAGAAACCTCATCACCTTCGAAGCATGGGTGCTCCCATCATTTGACCCGAACATTGCTTTGGCCAAAGTGGTTGTAGTGGCCTTTGACAGAGAAGGTTCGACGGGGAGCTGGTCCCTTTCCGTAATTTGGAGCCCGGCAGGCCAAGCCCCGCGGCAACAAACGGAAGGCACCAGCAGGATAGCTTGCCGGAGAAAAATTGTTTACCTAAAGGTATAGAGGCATTCCACCTCTGCATGGACGTAATACATGCACAAGTACCCGGCAAGGCTTGTCTTTTCTCATTAATATGCGGATAAACAAGTACAGATCTTACAGAGCACAAACATGGATAAATAAGATTACATATTTAAGACTAAAGTTTGGCAAGTGCCTACATATTTTAGACTGAAAAATGATAAGTGCCCCATAATCCCTTTCTTGTCCCTCTCCTCCTAGGAACTACAGTGGGAGGTGAAGAGGGCAAAAGGAGTGCCTGGGAAGAAGCCCAGTCTGACCTCGTCAGGACCCATATGACGGAGCCTGACAAGATCGAGAGGGCGCGGGCGAAGGTGATGGATGGGGAGAGCGACTAGGCGACGCCCTGGTCACCGCCACTAGGGCCAGCAGGACGCGACAGGGTGAACGAAGCCGGAGCCCACGAGGAAGCCTGCCGGGGTCCAGCTGGAAGACTGCTGGAGGAGGCGAAGGCACCACCCGTGCCTAACACCCCGGCAAATTGCCTTGCCGGGGAGGAGATGCAGGTGCGGATGGTGGTGTGATGTCTGCTAGAACTACGTCGGTTTTTCCCCAGAGAGGGAGGGATGATGCAGCACAGCGATGGTAGGTATTTCCCTCAGTGATGAGACCAAGGTTATTGAAACAGTAGGAGAACCACGCAACACCACGTAAACAGCTCCTGCACACAAAGAACAAATACTTGCACCCCGACGTGTTAAAGGGGTTGTCAATCCCTTTCGGGTAACGAGATAGATAAAATTGTAGTAGATTGAAAGATGCAAATAAAAGCAAATAAAATTCAGCGAGGTATTTTTGTGTGTTTGGATTAATAGATCTGAAAATAAAAGTTGCAAATAAATAAAAGAGCGAATAGCAAAATAGATCTTGAAGGCAAATATATTAAAGAAGAGACCCGAGGGTCGTAGTTTTCACTAGTGGCTTCTCTCGAGAAAAATAGCAAACGGTGGAAACAAATTACTGTTGGGCAATTGATAGAACTTCAAATACTCATGACGATATCCAGGCAATGATCATTATATAGGCATCACGTCCAAGATTAGTAGACCGACTCCTGCCTGCATCTACTACTATTACTCCACACATCGACCACTATCCAGCATGCATCTAGTGTATTAAGTTCATGGAGAAACAGAGTAATGCAATAAGAACGATGACATGATGTAGACAAGATCTATTTATATAGAAATAGACCCCATCTTGTTATCCTTAATGGCAATGATACATACGTATCATTTCCCTTTCTGTCACTGGGATCAAGCACCGTAAGATCGAACCCATCACAAAGCACCTCTTCCCATTGCAAGATAAATAGATCAAGTTGGCCAAACAAAACCCAAATATCGGAGAAGAAATACGAGGCTATAAGCAATCATGCATATAAGAGATCAAAGAAGACTCGAATAACTTTCATGGATAAAAAGATAGATCTGATCATAAACTCAAAGTTCATCGGATCCCAACAAACACACCGCAAAAAAGAGTTACATCATATGGAACTCCAAGAGACCATTGTATTGAGAATCAAATGAGAGAGAGAGAAAGCCATCTAGCTACTAACTACGGACCCGAAGGTCTACAATGAACTACTCACGCATCATCGGAGAGGCACCAATGAGGATGATGAACCCCTTCGTGATGGTGTCTAGATTGGATCTGGTGGTTCTGGAACTTGCGGCGGCTGGAATTGATTTTCGTCGACTCCCCTAGGGTTTCTGGAATATTGGGGTATTTATAGAGCAAAGAGGAGGTGCGGGAGGCCCCGAGGTGGGCACAACCCACCTGGGCATGCCTGGGCCTCCAGGCGCGCCCTGGTGGGTTGTGCTCCCCTCGAAGCACCCCCCAGGTGCTTCTCCGGCCCACTGGATGTCTTCTGGTGCAAAAAAAATCCACAAAAAGTTTCGCTGCGTTTGGACTCCATTTGGTATTGATTTCCTGCGATGTAAAAAACATGCAGAAAATAGCAACTGGCACTGGGCACTATGTCAATAGGTTAGTACCAAAAAATGATATAAAATGATTGTAAAACATCAGCATGGAACAATAAAAAATTATAGATACGTTGGAGACGTATCATGGTGCCGCCGGCTGACGGTGACGGTGCGGCTGGTGTTCAGCCGGAGTCGGAGGTGTCGTCCTCCCCATCGGCTCCAGCGTCATCGCCATCATTGTCCTCCTCGTCACTATCGCTCGAGGAGGAGCTTTCGTCGTCAGTCTAGCTCTCCGTGCAGCACCCTAAGCGAGCACCCGAGCATCCGAAGACTTTGACGGAGAGCAGGGTGGCATCCATTAGCTTGAAATGGAGGACGTGCCTGGCCGCCAAGCTATGGGCACAAGCAAAAGTCTTCCAACCACGCCGGAGAAGCATTACATGAGGAGCGGGGAACTCCACGTCCGCCCGCATGCTGCCATTACAGCAGCCCCTCATGTGCAGTCTCAACCCCGGCAGCTGCTCGATATCCATCACCCTTTCAAATGGGGTAGGAAGCCGAAGACGGCTGCGCGGGGACCCTCGTAGCTTGACAATGAACTCCAGTGGCTGGTTCCTGACGTGGCCTTCGTTCGGGCCCTGAACGGCCGGGGAAGGTGCGATTAGAGCATCGCCCCATCCTCCTCGATCTCAAGCGCCGCGACGACCACATCCCCGTCCTCTCCCGCCTCCCCTCACTATGGGCTCTGCCCCCACGTCCCCAACAGGAGGAGGGAGGCGCTGTCGAGCAGAAACCCTCATCACCGCTACTGGAATGCCACTACGCCCTCTCCCCCTCACCATGATGGAAAAACAATGCCAGAAGGAAGGAAGAAGAGATAGGTCTGAGCTAGCACCTCGCCCACGCCCCCCTATTATAGGCAAACAGGGCTGGGTCTGGCTCCTCACCCAGAGGGCAACCGCCCCGCTTGGCCAATCTAACTCCTCCACGCCACCAACAGCTCGTGGAATCAAGGCCGACCCCCTGCGCCAATCTATGGCACCTGGCTTTCTACCATGACACTCATTTTCATGCCCTCCGCGTCAGCCACCAACCCCGCACAATGCATGCAGCATACGTGGCAGAAACGACAGAAGCGGAGAAGCTAGTGGAATGGCAGTTATCACCCCGTGAACGTGGGACATGGGTAGCCCACATATCATGGATTAAAACTCCCCCATAATGTCTTGCACGACGCACAGAAAAACCAGAAACTGACTCAAGCACAAGTTAATGAAGAAGCAAAGGAGATCTCAAGGAATAAGTTACCACGAACCCCTCGCCTGTATACCAGATAGGGCCTACCCCAACGACGCTCAGCAGCACATTCGGGCTAGGCCCGAGGGCTCCTGTCGGTGCAACAAACCCTAGTGTATGTTGACCAGACTGTACACAGGCTCAGGGGCAAGGTTACAGCGACAAGATAAGGCCAAGAAGAAGAGATAGCTCTTTGAGAAATTAAAGGGCGGATCAAGAAGACCAAGACAAGCCAAAGGAGCAAGATATTGCTAAGGGAAAAACTCCCTTGCCGGGCAGGCGAGCCTGGTCAGGTCGAGGCCACCCCAAGGGCAAGTCCCAAGACCTCCCCGGCAAGGGTTGCCGGGGCGCTGACGGCCTGCTTCCCCGCCAAGGCTCCATCGCTCCACCTCACAGCGACGCAAGTCACTTATCGGTGTGGTGTGGAGCCCCCAAGTGATTAAGTGGCTATCATTTGGCACGTGGCAGCCATTTCTGAAGCAGGTCACCCCTAAATGACACCTGTCCAGGGGCGTGTCACGCAGGTGGACGAGAAGGTGGTTGAACGGCGCGACAAGGCTTGCCGGGCTACATCCACAACGTGACACTAAGCGGTGCATTTAATGCACCTTGTCCTGTCTGCAGGGTTAGGTATGATAGCACTGTGGCTATCTAATCACTGGATAATGACTGTTTTGCCATTGTGGTAACCCCTTAACCTATAAAAGGAGGGCTGAGGCAACCTTAGAAAGGATTCGGACCCTTGTACACTCATACGCGCGTAGCTGCTCTCCCCGAGGCGACCTTGCCGGGCTTGAGCGCTGCACATTCGTCACGGTCCTCCATCCAATCCACCAAAGCAGGAGTAGGGTTTTACGCCTCGCGGTGGCCCGAACCTGGGTAAAAATCACCTGTGTCACCGCTGCCGCGCTGCTCTACGGCCTCCGCTCTTTGTGCAACATGCCCTTCCCCCTTGCCAAACCACAAGGGGCCGATGGCCCCATAGGTGAACATGTTGAACCACGACATAGCCTCTGGACTAAAACATCTTCAAGGACACTTTTCCCTATGTGTGGTTCACAGATGAGGAGGATGAAGATGAACCTATCCCTCCTCGCTTCCTGAAGGAAAGCAAGGAAGCGTTGTGTAAGAAGATATTAAAGCTCAAGCTGGAGAATGAGGACCTGATGGAAAATAACTTCAGCGTTCGATGCAAGCTTGACAAACTTACTACCTCGTCACCACCACCTCCTTCTCCAACAAAAGAAACTTGAGTTCATGGTATTGGCACTCCCCTTGGCTTGTGCCTAGCTTGGGGAGGTGCCCCGGTATCGTATCACCACCACTATCTTTGCTTTCATCTATTTTAGTTTGATCTTTGGTTATCCTATGATTTAGTTTAATAAAAGTTTAGTTCGATCCTTTCTTTTCGAGAGCTTGCTTAGTGATCTATCTATGTAATCATGTGCGAGATATATTATAAAGATTAGTTTGAGTCTTGTTTCTTTCTTTGTTTGTTCCAATAAAAAGAAAGGAAAATAAATGAAAAAGATCATATGCTAATTTTATGGTAAGTAATGACATCACATAAGGAAAAGTATAAGTGGTAAAATTTATTGGAGATTGACAAACATAGCATTGGTCAATGATGCAATTCATGAAAGAATTAATAAGGGAAGAGAAGATTCACATGCAAATACACTATCTTGGACATCTTTTATGATTGTGAGCTCCCATTAAATATTTTGTGTCAAAATTGTTGACGTTGGACAAGGAAGACAATGTAATGATTTATGTTTTTTCATATTCACATAGAAGTTATATTGTCATAGATCCTTCAACATGTGGTGCTTGCTAAACATCTTTTCAAGCCAAAAATTCCGCACTAAGTAGAGATACTACTTGTGCATCCAAAAACCCTTAACCCAAAATCTTATTTTGAGAGTCCACCATACCTACCTATGGATTGAGTAAGATCCTTCAAGTAAGTTGTCATCGGTGCAATAAGGCAATAAAAATTGCTTCTGAAAGTGTTGGATTGTTTAGTGTAAGAGAAAATTGAGCGCTGTATGAACTTATGATGGCAAAGTAATAAAAGTGACGGACTGCATAATAAAGGTTGCTATCATAAGGGGCAATATAACGTGACGTTCTTTTGCATTAAGGGATTTGGCATACAAACAAATAAGCGCATGACAACCTCTGCTTCCCTCTGCGAAGGGCCTATCTTTTACTTTTATGCATTTACTTTTATGTAAGAGTCAAAGTATTCTTCCCTATTCCTTTTTATTTTCTCTTTTTGCAAGCATCATGTGGTGAGGAAAGATCTAGGCACATATATCCAGTTGGATATGAGTGAGCATGAGTTATTATTGTTGACATCACCCTTGAGGTGAATACGTTGGGAGGCGAAACTATAAGCCCCTATCTTTCTATGTGTCCGGTTGAAACTTTTCGTTCATGGGTATGCTGTGAGTGTTAGCAATCATAGAAGATTAAATGATGGTTGAGTATGTGGACTTGCCTAAAGGCTCCGATACATGACCCTTCCTGAAAATATGATGAATTGTAGTTGCAAAGTTGACTGAGAACATAGTTTGTTGGTTTTCAATAAGGTTTATGCTTTATACTTCAATATTGTGATGAATTGTTACTTGTTCATGAGAAGTTATATGATAAAAGTTATTTGATAAAGCTTTATGTTAATAGTTCCTTGATGTTATAATAATATGCATGATGCTTCTATGTCCATATTTTGTTTTTATCGACACCTCTCTCTCTCTAAGCATGTGGGCACATTTTCTGATTTTGGTTTTTCGCTTAAGGACAAGCGAGGTCTAAGCTTGGGGGAGTTGATACGTCCATTTTGCATCATGTTTTCCTACTATTATTTATAATGTTTTTATGCATAATAATGCTTTTGGGAGTAATTCTAATGCCTTTTCTCTCATAATATGCAAGGTTTACACAAAGAGGGAGAATACCGGTAGCTGGAATTATGGACCTGAAAAAGCTACATCAGAGTTACCTATTCTGCACATCTCCAAATGAGGTTGAAATCTACGGAGAATTATTTTGCAATAGATGAAAAATACTGGAGCAAATAACTACCTGAGGAGGCCCACCAGGTGGGCACAACCAACCTGGGCGCGCCAGGCCCCCCAGGCACGCCCTGGTAGGTTGTGCCCTCCTCGGCCCACCTCCGGTGCCCATCTTCTGGTATATAGGTCATTTTGACCTAGAAAAAAGCAGGAGGGCACTTTCAGGATGAAGCGTCGCCATCTCGAGGCAGAACTTGGGCAGGAGCACTTTTACCCTTCGACAGAGCGATTCCGCCGGGGGAACTTCCCTCCCGGAGGGGGAAATCATCGCCATCGTCATCACCAACAACTCTCCCATCTTTGGGAGGGCCATCTCCATCAACATCTTCAACAGCACCATCTCCTCTCAAACCCTAGTTCATCTCTTATGTTCAATCTTTGTACCGGAACCTTAGATTGGTACTTGTGGGTGACTAGTAGTGTTGATTACATCTTGTAGTTGATTACTATATAGTTTATTTGGTGGAAGATTATATGTTCATATCGATTATGCTATTTAATACCCCTCTGATCTTGAGCATGATTATCATTTGTGAGTAGTTACTTTTGTTCTTGAGGTCACGGGAGAAGTCATGTTGCAAGTAATCATGTGAACTTGATATGTGTTTGATATTTTGATGATATGTATGTTGTGATTCCCTTAGTGGTGTCATGTGAATATCGAGTACATGGCACTTCACCATATTTGGGCCTAAGGGAATGCATTGTGGAGTAGTTATTAGATGATGGGTTGCTAGAGTGACAGAAGCTTAAACCCTAGTTTATGCGCTACTTCGTAAGGGACCAATTTGGATCCAAAAGTTTAATGCTATGGTTAGATTTTATCTTAATACTTTTCTCCTAGTTGCGGATGCTTGCGAGGGGGTTAATCATAAGTAGGAGGTTTGTTCAAGTAAGAACAGCACCTAAGCACCGGTCCACACACATATCAAACTATCAAAGTAGCGAACACGAATCAAACCAACATGATGAAAGTGATATGATGAAATTCATGTGTACCCTCAAGAACGCTTTGCTTATCATAAGAGACCATTTTGGCATGTCCTTTGTCACAAAAGGATTGGGCTACCTTGCTGCATATTATTTACCGTTACCGTTACTTGCTCATTACAAATTATCTTGCTATCAAACTACTTGTTACCGACTAATTTAGTGCTTGCTGAAAATACCTTGCTGAAAACCACTTGTCATTTCCTTCTGCTCCTCGTTGGGTTTGACACTCTTACTTATCGAAAGGACTATGATTGATCCCCTATACTTGTGGGTCATCAGTCGTGACCCCCCTCCCCCTGTGAGGCCGAGCCTGGAACGAGCCGGAGCAGGCGACGACGCGGCGTGCCACGGTGTCGCATGTGGAGGTGAGTCCGTCACACCCCGTGACCCCACTATCTATCTTAGGGGTATGGCTCTAGGGTTGCGTGTGTGTTTGGGGTTGGAAACAGAATAGCCGCACTCCTCCTGTCAACCAAGCACACCGCATGCATTAGCGTGAGGCCGGGGAGGGGGGAGGGGGCGTCGTGACCCCCCTCCCCTCCCCCTCCGAGGTCGATCCTAGAACGAGCTGGAGCAGGCGACGACGCGGCATGCCACGGTGTCGCATGCGGAGGCGAGTCCGTCACACCCCGTGACCCCACTATCAATCTTAGGGGTGTGGCTCTGGGGTTGCGTGCATGTTTGGGGTTGGAAATAGAATAACCGCACTGCGCTTGTCAACCAAGCGCACTGCATGCGTTAGCGCGAGGCTGAACAGGGGGAAGGGGGGTCGTGGCCCCCCTCCCCTCACCCTATGAGGCCGAGCCTGGAATGAGCCGAAGCAGGCGATGACGCGGCGTGCCGCGGCGTCGCATGCGGAGGCGAGTCCGTCACACCCCATGACCCCACTATCTATCTTAGGGGTGTGGCTCTGGGGTTGCGTGCGTGTTTGGGGTTGGAAACAGAATAGCCGCACTACGCCTGTTGTCGGGGTTACGATCCTGACAATGAGTACTAGGGGTACGAATAAGGGGCAGAGACTAGCTACGGCACAGGTGTAAGACTCGGTGTTTAATGAGTTCAGGCCCCTCTCGGTGGAGGTAAAAGCCCTATGTCTTGTGCCCTGAGGCTTGTTTTGATTTGATGGGTATAGTTACATAGATTGAACGTGCCCGACTATGGAGTGGGGTGCGGCTTATATAGAGTGCGCTGCAGCCCCATGTCTCCCACGCCACCGAGGCATTAACTGTTATTGAATGAGTTAGTTACTAGTGTAATGAGCCTCAACTACAGCAGTTATAGGTAACAGTAGCTATAACTATATTTAGTGGATGACTTAGGATTCCTCGATCATTGCAGCTCCCATGACGTCCTCTTGTCCTCTACGTCCGAGTGGTGGTCCGTTCGCCGAGTGACGTGTGATCGTCCGAGTGCCGCAGAGCCATTCGAGTGAACCTCCTGATGCATGCATCTGAATGCTGGCACTATCCAGAGACCTACCTATGATGGTGACGGGCCCCATGTGGGTCCCAAATGTGGGTCCTTGACCCTACCTGTAATAGGTGACCACATCATTAGCCCCCGAATTGGTTGGGATTTTGTAGGACAAACAAACCGACCCTTCGGTTGAGTTCGAGTGCTGCAGGGGCACTCGGAATATGTTTTCGAACCGTGATTTGTTGTTCCTTGGACGAAAACACAACGTTTTCTGGACTTTAGGTTTACCCAGATGATCGGGTGTTTCTGATTGGTGAGAAAAAGCGCGGTGGTATTCGTTTTGTCTCTCGGAGGAGATAGACTAGGGGCCCGAGTGAGAGCATGCCATTACAACTCGAGTGGCGACGCTGGTGCGTGGTCTGACTCTCTAGAGAGACGCCACTCCTTATCCCAGGGGAACACCAGCGCAGGCCTTCTACGAGTCCGGGTTTACGAGTCATGCGCCTTGGAGCCTACCGAGAGGGCCAAGTGAACCCGCAGAGGGGCGTCAAGCTCGTCACATAACGATCCCGAAGAAGACTTCAGTCGGGTGTTTAACGTGGCCCAGTGCACGGTTCCCCGCAGAGGGTGATCAGTCGGACTGACGTGCGTCCCTTAGGAAAGGAATCGCTGGTAATCAATCGGATTGATTCATCTCGGAAATCTCGGGATTTGAATTTGCGTGTTCGCGCGCTGAAGCAATAACTTCATGCGTTAGTGGGAAAGTGGGGGGCGTGGCTCCTTGATTCACGCGCACGATCCCCACCACGTGTTGCGCATGTCCAGTGCAAAGCCCTGCCGCACGGGCCGCCGATCCGGGGATTCGCGGTGGTAGATTTGGTTAAGGATTTTGTCTGGAGATATAAAAGGCTTGGGGGCAGCGGTCTGGCCCTCGGATCCCCTTTTCGCCCACTCCGACTCGTCCGCTCCTCTCCTCCACTCAAGTGCACAACGATGGCGAGGGACTCCATGGCCAAGGTGGAGAAGGCGAAGAAGGCGAGGAAGGCCACTTCCTCTGGCTCTGGTGCAGTGGCCGGTGACCTGGCGGGCGACTGGATCCCATCGCGTGTCACCGCTCGACGGCTGGAGGAGTTGGCAGAAGAAGGGTTGATTCCACGCGAGGGATGACATCGTCCGGGCGCGAGGGAGGTCAAGCCGGCGCCTCAGGAGGACGAGCGTGCCCTGCTCATCACCCACTTTGAGCGGGGCTTCTCGATGCCGCCTCACCCCTTTTTCTGGGCGTTCCTCGACTACTTCGGTGCTCAACTCCATCACCTTCCGCCCAGCGCTGTCATCTATCTCTCGGCCTTCATCTCTCTCTACGAGAACTTCTTGGACTGCCACCCTCACTGGGGCTCTTCAAATACATCTTCACATGTCGATCGATGACTGTGAAGAAGGACTCGCCGACTAGAGAGAAAACCCATGTCACCCAGCTATGTGGGGGCTTGGGCATCCAGGTTTGCGGGGGGAGGTCCTTCCCCAAGATGAGTTTTCCCAATTCCGTCAAGGGGTGGCAGGGGACCTGGTTCTATTGCAGGGACATCCCCAGCACCCACAATCAGTCGAGCCTCCCACAGTACTCATATGAACGAAAAGGTCGGGTGATTCCTCGCCGCCACTTGCCTCCACATCCGCAGTACGAGGTTCTGGGTGACTCCTCGCCGCCACTTGCCTCCACTGCAGGGGGCTCAGCGTCAGGGATGCAGGTGAACTTCTTCACCAGCGCATCCACATGGTCCTTCATGGCCGCTGCCACCGCGGCGCGAGACTCGGGAGCAACCGGGCCAATCACCACGTCAAAATCGAAGATGGGATCGCGGAGGTAGAGGTGACTGAAGACGCATGTCGCGGCCGTGGAGAAAAGGTCACGGAACTTGTCCTCCAAGATGGAATCCACCTTGGCAGTAGTGCCTTCGAGCGCCTCGGCGAGCTTGGAGGAGAGCCCTACGTAGCCGACCTCAAGGGTCACCAGCGGCTCCTTGAATCCTCCCCTGCAGATGGAGTGCAACGCCTGGCGAGACCTGAGCTCGATGGAGGGGAAGGCATCGCGCTCCACGGCCACCTTCCCTTCAGCGGCAGCGAGGGTCTTCTCCTTGGCGTCCAGCCGGGCAGTCGCCTCGGAGACCTGCTTGGCATGGGATGTCTGGGCTTTGACCACCTCCTCCTTTAGCTTTGTAAGATGCTCGCGTTGCGCAGCTTGATCGACAGTCATCTTGGATAGCATGGAATCGCGATCGGTGAGCTTCGCCTCGCAAGCCTTGAGGTCCTCCTCCCGCTGTTGAAACTGTTGTGTGTGCCTGGCTTGCTCCTCCTGAAGGGCCTTCAAATTGGCCTCCACCTTGCCACAACACTTCATGGCAAACGCTGCCTCGGCAAGCGCTGCGTCGCGAGCTTCCTTGGCTTCGGCGGCCTCCTTCCTGCTTTCCGCGGTGGTGGCTTCGGCCCGGCCCCAGGCCGTCCTGGTGGCTGCGTCGGCCTGCAGCCACCCCGAAACAAGCCCCAGGCGCTGCCTCGCGAGGCACCTGTCGGCGTCTTGGAGGTCGGCCCGGATCCGGCCGAGCGCGGTGTAGGCTTCATCCAAGGCCCCGGGCCTGATCAGGGGGCCACAGTTCGCGAGCGCGAGGGCCTGACGAGGAAGCGGTGCTGGCACGTCGGCTAGCACCCTGGCCAAGGAAGCGGTGGCATGGTCGGCTTGGGGCACCGGAGGCTCTAGGCTCTTCTCGGGCATGACAAGAGCTGACGACTTCGCAGCCTGCTGGCCCACGGGGGCTGGCTCCTCCTGAGGATGTGTCACTGCGCCCTCAGGGACGGATCCCGCCAGAGGGGGGCGAGGAGTCGCCCCCTCCACCGGCACCGGGGTTGCCGCAGGCACGGCAAGGAGTGTCGCCTCATTGACCCCCGTGTCGTCGGCGGTCGGCCTCCCGAGTGGCGTCGGCAAGGTGCCTGGGGCAGGCAGTGCACCCGTGCACTCGGGTGCGAGGCCACCCGAGTGCTCGAGGGTTGCGGTGGGCTGGTGCGCCGCACTTCCGCGCCCGCCGCGGCCACGACCGGAGGCTGACAGCGCCCTCAGGATAGGGGGCTCCTTTGGCTCAGTGCTTGCCTTCTTCTTCTTCGTTACGTCACCACTCCTGGTCATCAACAGGGAAGTGCTATGAGCACAGTGCAGTTTATGCACAGAACAGGTAGGTTACTTACTCCTCAGGCGCGACACACTTCCTCTTCTTCTCCTTCTCGACGAAGGTCGGAGCGCCCCCGCTCTCCTTCGGTGTGGCTTTGGCTGCGTCCAGGGGGCGAGCGAGATGCTCCTTGACGGGCCCCGTCATGGCGCTGCTGCCCCGAGAGGTGAGGAGGTCACCCTGAGGGGTCGTGGCCGGTGGAGTCGCGTCCGCACCAGCAGCGGCCGACCCGTCCCTCGGTTGCGACTCGGATGGGGACAGGACCGACGTCTCGACCGCCCCGCTGGAGCATGGGGATCTCTCTGGAGGGGGCGCAGGCATGCCTTTTCCTGAGACCGCCCAGCTAGACGCTCGCGTGGTCTAGGGAACGGGCCCTGACCGCCTGAGGACCCTGGCGGAGTGAGGGGAGTCCGCGGCCGGAGAATCCACGGCGTCGTCATCATCCTCGAGGTTGCGGAGGAGCTCGCGCTGCGACGGAGGGGACGCCTCTAGCAGGCCGTCGTCCTCAGTCTCCTCGAAGTCCCTCTCGTCGCCGCTATTGCCGGAGGACGGCTCCACGAGGGAATCAGGATCGACGGGCGGTTCAAGCCACTGGTCATTGAAGGCGGGCATGACGGCAACCAGAGCCTCCTGATTGTCGCGGCGGTACAACGGGGCGTACGCCTCGGGTATGTCCGTCGGGACGCCGCCTAACAAGGCGACCAAGGCCGCTTTAAGCTCTCCGCGTGTCAGGCTGGTGGAGCGCAACCTTACGTCGTCACTCGCGCCCTGGTACTCCCACAGGGGCTTTGAGTGCGACTGGAGCGGCGCCAAGTGCTGCGCCAAGAACTCCTTCACTATCATTGCCCCGGTCAGCTTCTTGGCCTCCATGTCCGAGGCTATCCGCTCCAACACGGGTCTCGCCCGGGAATCGATGAGCTTCATGGAGCCCCACGCGGGGGTCTTCTTGGGCAGGTCCGCCGGAAGTTCCAAGAGCAGATTGAGGCCCTGGGTATAGAGGAAAACCCAGTGATGTCGGAAGCCTTCCACCTTCTTCCTGGCCTTCAGGAGCACATTCCTGCTCTAGACAGCGATGAAGGAGACGCACGCAGACCGCTCTCCTTGTCGTGGAACCACAGGCTGAAGTAGTGGCGGAAGAGGGCCACAGAGGGACTCACGCCCACAAAGGCCTCGCATTAGAAGGTGAAGATGGATAGGAGCAGGATGGAGTTGGGCTAAAGATGGAGAGCTTGGATCCCGTAGTGCTTGAGGACGGCGGTGAAGAATTCCAAGAAGGGTGGGACGAGCCCAAAGAAGATGCTATGGAGGAAGAAGGGGTAGACCGTTTTTACCAAGGTGGTCTGCTCCGCAGAGCCGCACCATATTAGGGTTTAGCCCCACTCGTTGGTGTCGCCCGCCGTCAACGGGCGCACCGGCGTGAGGTCCCCCTCCTTGGCAATAGTGGAGGTCGTGAGCGCCGACGGGAGAGATGAGGAGGCCGAGACCTAGGCCTCAGACTTCGACTTCCAGCGGGCGCCATCTGAGGAATCCTTGAGGTTGGGGGAGCGAGAGGAAGGACGGTGCTGCGCTTGGATTTGGAGGAGTTTCTCGCGAAAGAAAGGGGATCTTGGAAAGGGAGGAAAGGCACAAGGAAGAAGAGCAATGATGGCCCTGCAGCGGGCGCCAAGCTTTTGTCGGCTTGGGCAGTTGCCGAGGTGACGCGGGGAGTGGAGGCGCCCATGTCCCGTCGAACACTACGCGTCAAGCCTAGCCTGCAGGTGATTGAGGGCCCGCGGCGCTTCGCCCTTCGCTCTTTGTCTTCGCCTTGAAGCCAGCCCAAGCTCGCCTTGGGCCCGGGGGCTACTATCGGTGTTCTGGGATTGGGGGTACCCAGACTTGCCTGCCTGCGGCCCAGCACGTGGGCTCATCGATGGCCTGGTACGGCCCAGCTACAAGACCCCTGGGACAAGACCCTCACGAGGGCCCTGACCTCGCGAGGGGAACGACGCCAAGACCTCTAGAGGAGCGGCCTCCCCAGGCTGCCTCCCGAGGAGCGGAGATTTCTATGCAGGCCTCCGGCCTCGTGAGGCGCGCGATGACGTGAGACATGACGACCAAGGCCAGGCGGGCACCAATGGGCGCAGAAGGGACAGTTTCCTCTTCGGTGCTACGGGAGCAAGGACAGGCGCCGGTTCCCGAGGAAGGCCCCAAAGCTTTCCATTCTGGTGCAATGAGACTAAGACCATGAGCTCGGCAGGACGGATGTCATCGCCGAGCCCACCGCTGCGTCATAGCCAAAAGCTTTGCAGGTGAAGACCACCTTTCATCAGGATAAGATGTACTTCCTGTTCCCCTTCAAAATTGGTCACTGTGGGATCCCTTCTCGCCTAAGCTATGAGGGAAGAGGACCAAGGCCGCTATAAATAGAGACTAGCCACCACCGTAGAAGGGATCGAACGCCCAAAAACCGATCCACCCTCACCACCTAAGCCCTCGCGAGGTCGCTCACACACTGTACTAGTTCATCCTCTACCTCCTCATGAGGCCAATCCACCAAAAGCAGGAGTAGGGTCTTACACCGCAAGGTGGCCCGAACCTAGGTAAATCTCTGTGTTCATCCCTTCCTTACTATCCCACGCACTCGGTGAGATCAAGCCTTGGGTATGGCAAGCTGAGCGTCACTGTGAAGCGAGATCCTTCATTCACGCCCCAGAGTTCGATCCTTCTTGGGTCTGCGGAGCCCTAATTCCGACAGAGTTGAGCCCATTTCGGCCAAATCATCAGCCGCTTGATTCTTGAGGCGTGGCACATGATGGAGCTCCAGCCCTTCAAAGTGTTTCTCCAGTTTCCTGATGGTGTTGCAATAGTCGGTCATCGCAGGGCTGCAGATATCCCACTCTTTCATGACTTGATTCACCACTAGGTCCAAGTCGCCATAGACCATCAGTCGGCGAATTCCGAGAGAAATTGCCATTCGTAGCCCATACAGGAGAGCTTCGTACTCAGCTTCGTTGTTGGAGGAGTCGAAGTGCATCTGAAGCACATAACTGAGTCGATCGCCCTTAGGGGACACCAAGACCACTCCGGCCCTGGAGCCATGGAGCATCTTGGAGCCGTCGAAGAACATCGTCCAGTGTTCGGGAACACTCGGGACATGCTACTCATGCTCAATCCATTCGGCTAAGAAATCTACCAAGGCTTGTGACTTGATGGCTTTCTTGGCTTCAAACTTGATGTCCAACGGAAGGAGCTCGATGGCCCACTTAGCCACTCAGCCCGTGGCATCTCTGTTGTTCATGACCTCAGACAGAGGGGCATCGCTCACCACTGTGACTGAGTGTTCTTGAAAGTAATGCGCCACATTCTTTGCAGTCAGGTAAATTCCATATACTAGCTTCTGATAATGCGGATACCTTTGCTTTGAAGGGGTCAGGACTTCAGAGATGTAGTAGACTGGTTGCTGGAGCTTGAAGGTTTTGCCTTGTTCCTCCCGTTCCACAGTGAGGACCATGCTAACAACTCAACATGTGGCCGCGATGTATAATAGTAAAGGCTCTCTGCTGCCCGGAGCAGCTAGCACCGGCTGGGTGGAAAGCAGGGCTTTAAGTTCCTGGAATGTGGCCTGTGCTTCGGGAGTCCACTCAAATCTATCAGTCTTCTTCATCAATCGGTAAAGCGCAGGGCTTTTTCACCGAGTCTTGAGATGAATCTGATCAGGGCTGCCAGGCAGCCCATGAGGCGTTGCATGTCATGGAGACGCTCTGGTTGCTTCATTCGGATGATGGCCCCAATCTTCTTAGGATTGGCATCGATCCCACGTTCGAAAACAAGGAAACTGAGTAACTTGCCTGTGGTTACGCCGAATGTGCACTTAGCTGGGTTGAGTTTGATTCCAAAAGCGCGCAAATTCGTGAAGTTCTCGGCGAGGTCAGACAGGAGGTCGAAACCTTTCCTGGACTTGACCATGATGTCATCCAGGTAGGCCTCGACATTGCGACTGATTTGCTTCCATAGGCACTTTTGGATCATGCGCTGAAAAGTGGCCCCAGCATTTTTCAATCTGAATGGCATGATGATATAGCAAAAACACCTGAATAGGGTGATGAACGTTGTTTTTATTTCATCGGGACCATACATTTGGATCTGGTGGTACCCGGAGTACGCATCCAGAAATGACAACCGCTCACACCCGGCAGCAGAATCTACTATCCGATCTATGCGAGGGAGAGGAAAATATCTTCGGGCAGGCCCGATTGATGTGCTTAAAATCGATACACATTCAGAGAGAATTATTCTTCTTCGGCACCATGACGATGTTGTCGAGCCACTCGGAGTGGTACACCTCTCGGATGAACTCGGCGGCTAGGAGCCACGCTATCTCCTCGCCAATTGCCTTGCGCTTATCGGTGGAGGACCGTCGAAGGTGCTCTTTGACAGGCTTCATCGTCGAGTCGACATGGAGTCTGTGCTCGGCCAGCTCCCTGGGAACACCCGGCATGTCAGAAGGTTTCCATGCGAAGATGTCCCAGTTCTCACAGAGGAACTGGACGAGCTCAACTTCCTATTTGCTATCAAGCGTGGTGGAGATGTTCGTCGGGGCGGCACTTGGATCCTCCGGATGGATGTGCACCGGCTTTGTCTCCCCTGCCGACTGGAAAGCGGATTCCATAGTCAGCTTCTTGGACTGCGGTAGCTAGCTTGAATCTACCGCTTTCTTGTATTCGTCCAGCTCGGCCATCGCCATCTGCTCATCAGCAATCTGGGAGCCCTTCTGGAGGCACTCTTCGGCCAACTTCCGATTGCCTGTGATGGTGATCACGCCTTTAGGCCCTGGCATCATAAGCTTAACATACACGTAACATGGACGGGCCATAAAACGTGTGTAGGCAGGCCTACCCAGGATGGGGTGATAATCGCTTCAGAAGTCCACCACCTCGAAAGTTAGCCGTTCCTTTCAGAAGTTCTTCTCCTCACCGAATACGACATCGAGGGAAATCTGGCCGAGTGATTTGGACTTCTTCCCAGGGATTACCCCGTGGAACTGCATGTTGCTCTTGCTGAGCCGGGTCATCGGGATGCCCATCACCTCCAATGAGTCAGCATAAATGATATTAAGCCCGCTGCCGCCATCCATTAGGACTTTGTGCAGTTGGACTCCTCCCACGACTGGATCTACCACCAAGGCCTGCCGCCCGGGGGTCGGTATGTGTGCCGGGTGATCCGAATGATCAAAGGTTACTGGCATCATCGTCCAGTCGAGATATTTGGTGACAGTCGGAACTACCATGTTGACCTCTCAGTTGATGACTTTGAGGTGACTCTTGCTCTCTACGTCGGCAAAAATCATGAGGACGTTCTTGACGTTGGGGGTACCCGGAAGTACCCTTGCCTCCGTCTTCATCATCTTCATCCTTGTCTCCGGAGGAATCTTGCCGCATTTCTTTCTTCAGGAGTCGGCACTCCCGAGTGGTGTGTTTGGGCAAAACCAGATTGCCATCCTCGTCCTTCTTCGTGTGGATATGGCAGGGCTGATCGAGGATGTCACTCTTCTGAGTGACTTGCTTCTTCCCCTTCCAGTCCTTCTTCTGCTTTTGGGAGCCTTTGCTCTTGCCTTGGCCAGCGAGAGCCTCAGCCTCAGCGCTCCCTCCGGCGTCAGCCTTTCGCTTGTGCTTCTTGCCCTTGTTTTCCGACTGATGAGTGTCGCCTGTCCGGCTTTTGCCACTTCTCAGTCGGTCTTCCTCCTCACCATTGGCATACCGATTGGCTATCTCCATAGCCTGACTGAGAGTCAGGGTCTCAGTTCAGCCGAACTTCATGTTCAGCTCACGGTGTCTTACTCCGGCCTTGAAGGCACAGATCGCCTGGTGTTCAGTAATGTTTTCCACTGTATTGTGCAGAGTGGTCCACCGCTGGATATACTCACGGAGAGTCTCGTTCTGTTTCTGCACATGGTGCTGCAACTCGGCCAAACCACCTGCTCTCTTGTATGTGCCTTCAAAAGTTTTGATGAACACTCTCACCAGATCATCCCAGCAGAATATACTACCCGGCGGGAGCTATGTTAGCCATGCCTGAGCGGAGCCCTCGAGCATCAGGGGCAAATGTTTCATGGCTACGTTGTCGTTGCCGCCTCCGATCTGGACAGCTACTCGGTAATTTTCCAGCCAAATCTCAGGCTTGGACTCGCCGGTGAACTTGCTAATTCCCGTGGTCAATCTGAAGTTATTGGGAATTTCTATTGCGCGTATGTAATGGCTGAAGCACTCAGGGCCCGATGGTACGGAACCACTCGGGATGTCATGATCTTGTCCTTCTCGCAGGGCACGGCCCCTGTCGACCAAGCTCTGAGCGAGAACGGATCTCGCGTTGAATAGAGGGTCTTGAGTGTCCCTCGTATGACGAGCAGGACTTGGCTTACGATCGCTACCGTGTGTGCGCCTGTCATCGTAGGGCGGAGGCTCGTACATGTCATCTCATGGTGGAGGCATCAGGGCGCGATCGTAGTCATTGTGACGCTGGGGCGACTCGACTCGATTGCACCTCCGATCTTCGTGATGGTCTCTTGAGGAGGAAGTGACTCGGCGCCTGCCAGAGCCGAGTGGGTTGTGTGCCGACTGAACGGTTTCCGCGCACACTGATGCGCTGTGGATCCAATCTCTGGACTGGGACACTACCGTGTTCTGTGACAATGCTATCTTCAGGAGCGCCTGGATCTGCCGAATCCCCTCTCCGGCCGTAGAGCCGGAGGGCTGGATAGAATCCGCGATTCGAGTGGCAGCTGCCAGATTTTGCAATGGAGTACTAGCACATGATACTTACGAGGCTGATCACTCAAGTAAAGTCGGCGCTTATGCCGACTGGAACTGGGTTGACGGCGCTCACGTTCGTCCAGCTCCCTCTAAAGCCGCTCGAGGCAATCGCACTCGGCCAAGGTGGCCAAACGAGTCGACTCCATGGCCAACTCCTCGGGGGTCGTCCCCGTGATGGGGGTGTTCAGGAGTTGTTCGTTTCTTCGGCGGAGCTCGTCCCGCTGCTCTCGGGTGAGAGCTTGAGGTACATACCGCTCGTGGCCCAGAAAGCCGCCGTCGGTGTTGACGTGGAACGTACCCGCACGGCCATCTTTGGGCTTCGTTAACCTAGGGGTACGCGGTGCTCGGAGTTATCCGCCATGAGAATCTTGATGGTTGACTCGACGCTTTCGGACTCGGACTCCTCTGAGGAATCACCAAGTGATCCGTTGGAGAGGTCGAGGGCGGGCTCGTCGAACTCGATAGCCGCCACTTGTTCCACCGCTGCCTGGGTGGCAACAGTGTGCTTGATCCATCGTTGCAGCTGAGAACGCCCGGAGCGCTTGCGATGGCACGCAATGGTGGGGTGGACAACCACTCGGTACGGAGCCGAGGGCTGTCAGAGAAGGACTTCATACGAGGAAACATGGAAGTGCGTCGCGCCACGGACGGGCAACGCCTCCACGTCCAGCGGGGCTTCGCGTAGCCACGCTGAGTCGTCGCCGATGAAGGAGATCGTCCCAAAATGGATTTCGCCGCCGACTGACATGATGATGAAGAAATCCACCTACGTCATGAAATTTTGCTAGACGCCTATCCCCACGGTGGGCACTAACTGTCGGGGTTACGATCCTGACAATGAGTACTAGGGGTACGAATAAGGGGCAGAGACTAGCAACGGCGCAGGTGTAACACTCGGTGTATAACGAGTTCAGGCCCCTCTCGATGGAGGTAAAAGCCCTACGTCTTGTGCCCTGAGGCTTGTTTTGATTTGATGGGTATAGTTACAGAGATTGAACGTGCCCGGCTACGGAGTGGGGTGCGGCTTATATAGAGTGCGCTGCAGCCCCATGTCTCCCACGCCGTCGAGGCATTAACTATCATTGAATGAGTCAGTTACTAGTGTAATGAGCCTCTACTACAGCAGTTAAAGGTAACGGTAGCTATAACTCTATTTAGTGGATGACTTAGGATTCCTCGACCGTTGCAGCTCCCACGACGTCCTCTTGTCCTCTTCGTCCGAGTGGTGGTCCGTCCGCCAAGTGACGTGTGATCGTCCGAGTGCCGCAGATCCGTCCGAGTGAACCTAATGATGCATGCATCTAAATGCTGGCACGGTCCAGAGACCTGCCTATGATGGTGATGGGCCCCATCTGGGTCCCAAATGATGGGTCCTTGACCTGACCACATCACCTGTCAACCAAGCACACTACGTGCGTTAGCGCGAGGCTAAGCAGGGGGGTTGTGACCCCCCTCCCCCTGTGAGGCCGAGAATGGAACGAGCCGGAGTAGGTGACGACGCAGCGTGCCGCAGTGTCGCATGCGAAGGCGAGTCCGTCACACCCCGTGACCCCACTATCTATCTTAGGGGTGTGGCTCTGGGGTTGCGTGCGTGTTTGGGGTTGCAAACATAATAGCCCCACTGCGTTTGTCAACCAAGTGCACTGCATGCGTTAGCGCGAGGCCGAGCAGGGGGGAGGGGAGTCGTGACCCCCGTCCCCTCCCCCTGCGAGTCCGAGCCTAGAACGAGCCGGAGCAGGCAACGACGCGGCGTGCCGCGGTGTCGCATGCGGAGGCGAGTCCGTCACACCCCGTGACCCCACTATCTATCTTAGGGCTGTGGCTCTGCGGTTGCGTGTGTGTTTGGGCTTGGAAGCAGAATAGCCGCACTATGCCTGTCAACCAAGCGCACTGCATGCGTTAGCGCGAGGCCGAGCAGAGGGGAGGGGGTCGTGACACCCCCTCCCCTCCCCTTGCGAGGTCGAGCCTGGAACGAGCCAGAGCAGGCGACGACGCGGTGTGCCGTGGCATTGCATGCGAAGGCAAGTCTGTCACACCCCGTGACCCCACTAACTATCTTAGGAGTGTGGCTCTAGGGTAGCGTGTGTGTTTGGGGTAGGAAACAGAATAGCCGCACTATGCCTGTCAACCAAGCGCACTGCATGCGTTAGCGCGAGGCCGAGCAGGAGGTGGGGGGTCGTGACCCCCCTCCCCTCCCCCTGCGAGGCCGAGCCTAGAATGAGCAGGAGCAGGCAACGACGCGGCGTGCCACGATGTCGCATGCGGAGGCGAGTCTGTCACACACCGTCCCACTATCTATCTTAGGGGTGTGGCTCTAGGGTTGCGTGCATGTTTGGGGTTGGAAATAGAATACCGGCACCGCGCCTGTCAACCAAGCGCACTACGTGCGTTAGCACGAGGCCGAGTTGGGGGGAGGGGGTTGTGACCCCCCTCCCCCTGTGAGGCCGAGCCTGGAACAAGCCAGAGCAGGCGACGACGCGGCGTGCCATGGCGTCGCATGCGGAGGCGAGTCCGTCACACCCCGTGACCCCACTATCTATCTTAGGTGTGTGGCTCTGGGGTTGTGTGCGTGTTTGGGGTTCGAAACAGAATAGCCGCACTGTACGTTTCAACCAGGCACACCACGTGCGTTAGCACGAGGCCGAGAAGGGGGGAGGCGGGTCGTGGCCCCCCAACCATCCCTCTGCGAGGCCGAGCCTGGACAAGCCGGAGCAGGCAACGACGCGTTGTGCCGCGGCGTCGCATGTGTAGGCGAGTCCGTTACACCCCTTGACCCCACTATCTCTCTTGGGGGTGTGGCTCTGGGGTTGCGTGTGTGTTTGGGGTTGGAAATAGAATAGCCGCACTGCGCCTGTCAACCAAGCACACTGCGTGCGTTAGCGCGAGGCCGACTAGGGGTGTAGGGGGTCGTGACACCCCCTCCCCCTACGAGGCCGAGCATAGAACAAGCCGAGGCAGGCGACGACGCGGCGTGCCGTGGCGTCGCATGCGAAGGCGAGTCTGTCACACCCCGTGACCCCACTATCTATCTTAGGGTTGTGGCTCTGGGATTGTGCATGTGTTAGGGGTTGGAAACAGAATAGCCGCACTGCGCCTGTCAACCAAGCGCACTGCGTGCGTTAGCGCGAGGCCGAGCAGGCTGGAGGGGGTCATGACCCCCCTCCCCTTGCGAGGCCGAGCTTGGAACAAGCCGGAGCAGGCGACGACGAGTCGTGCCGTGGCGTCGCACAAGGAGGCGAGTCCGTCACACCTCGTGACCACACTATCTATCTTAGGGATGTGGCTCTGGGGTTGCGTGCGTTTTTGGGATTGGAAACAGAATAGCCGCACTGCACCTGTGAACCAAGTGCACTGCATGTGTTAGCCCGAGGCCGACCAGGGGGAGGGGGGTCGTGACACCCCCCTCCCCTCCCCCTGCGAGGCCGAGCCTAGAACGAGCCGGGGCAGGCGACGACGCGGTGTGCCGGGGCGTCGCATGCGAACGCAAGTGTGTCACACCGCGTCACCCCACTATCTATCTTAGGGGTGTGGCTCTAGGGTAGCGTGTGTGTTTGGGGTTGGAAACAGAATAGCCGCACTACGCCTGTCAACCAAGCGCACTGCGTGCGTTAGCGCGAGGCCGAGTAGGAGGTGGGGGGTCGTGACCCCCTCCCCTCCCCCTGCGATGCCGAGCCAAGAACGAGTAGGAGCAGGTGACGACGCGGCGTGCCGCGACGTCGCATGCGGAGGCGAGTCCGTCAGACCCCGTGACCACACTATCTATCTTAGGGATGTGGCTCTGGGGTTGCGTGTGTGTTTGAGGTTGGAAACAGAATAGCCGCACTGCGCTTGTCAACCAAGCGCATTGTGTGCGTCAGCGTGAGGCCAAGCAGGGGGGAGGGGAGTCGTGACCCCCCCTCCCCTCCACCTACGAGGCCGAGCCTAAAACGAGCCGGAGCAGGCGACGACGCGGCGTGCCACGGTGTCGCATGCGGAGGCGGGTCCGTCACACTCCGTGACCCCACTATCTATCTTAGGGGTGTGGCTCTGGGGTTTCGTGCGTGTTTGGGGTTGGAAACAGAATAGCTGCACTGCGCCTGTCAACCAATTGCACTACGTGCGTTAGCATGAGGCCGAGCGGGGTGGTAGGGGGGTCGTGACCCCCCTCCGCTCTTCCTGCGAGGCCTTGCCTGGAACGAGCCGGAGCAGGCGACGACGCGGCATGCCACGGCGTCGCATGCGGAGGCGAGTCCGTCACACCCGGTGACCCCACAATCTATCTTAAGGGTGTGGCTCTGGGGTTGCGTGCGTGTTTGGGGTTGGAAACAGAATAGCCGCACTGCGTGCGTCAACCAAGTGCATTGCATGTGTTAGCCCGAGGCCGAGCAGGGGGAGTGGGGTCGTGGCCCCCCTCCCCTCCCCCTGCAAGGCCGAGCCTAGAACGATCCGGAGCAGGCGATGACGCGGCGTGCCGTGGCATTGCATGCAGTGGCGAGTCTGTCACACCCCGTGACCCCACTATCTATCTTAGGGATGTGGCTCTGGGGTTGCGTGCGTGTTTGGGGTTGGAAACAGAATAGCCGGACTGTGCCTGTCAACCCACTGCGTGCGTTAGCGCGAGGCCGAGTAATGGGGAGGGGGGGTTGTGACCCCCTTCCCTCTGGGGTTGCGTGCGTGTTTGGGGTTGGAAACAGAATAACCGCACTGCGCCTCTCAACCAAGTGCACTGCGTGCGTTCACGCGAGGCCGATCAGGGTGGAGGGGGTGCGAGGCCGAGCAGGGGGAGGGGGTCATGACCCCCTACCCCAGCGAGGCCGAGCGTTGAACGAGCCGGAGCAGGCGACGATGCGGTGTATCGCGGCGCCGCATGCGGAGGCGAGTCCGTCACACCCCGTGACCCCACTATCTTTCTTAGGGGTGTGGCTCTGGGGTTGCGTGCATGTTTGGGGTTGGAAATAGAATAGCCGCATTGCGCCTGTCAACCAAGCGCATTGCGTGCGTTAGCGCGAGGCCGAGCAGGGGGGAGGGGGTCGTGACCCCCCTCCCCCTACAAGGCCGAGCCTGGAACGAGCCGGAGCAGGCGACGACGCGTTGTGCCGTGACGTCGCACACGGAGGAGAGTCCGTCACACCCGTGACCCCACTATCTATCTTAGGGATGTGGCTCTGGGGTTGCGTGCGTGTTTGGGGTTGGAAACAGAATAGCCGCACTACGCCTGTCAACCAAGCGCACTGCGTGCGTTAGGGCAAGGCCGAGCAAGGGGGAGGGGAGTCGCGACCCCCCTCCCCTCCTCTTGTGAGGCCGAGCCTAGAACGAGCCGGAGCAGGCGATGACGCGGCGTGCCGCGGCGTCGCATCGGAGGCGAGTCCGTCACACCCCGTGCCCCACTATCTATCTTTGGGGTGTGGCTCTGGGGTTGCGTGCGTGTTTGGGGTTGGAAACAGAATAGCCGCACTGCGCCTGTCAACCAAGCGCACTTCGTGCGTTAGCGCGAGGCCGAGTAATGGGGAGGTGGGGTTGTGACCCCCTCCACTCTGGGGTTGCCTACATGTTTGGGGCTGGAAACAGAATAACCGCACTTCGCCTCTCAACCAAGCGCATTGCGTGCATTCACACAAGGCCGATCAGGGGGGAGGGGGCTCGAGGCCGATCAAGGGGAGGGGTTCATGACCCCCCTCCCCCGGCGAGGTCGAGCGTTGAACGAGCCGGGGCAGGCGATGACACGGTGTGTCGCGGAGTCGCGTGCGGAGGCGAGTCCGTCACACCTCCTGACCCCACTATCTATCTTAGGGGTGTGGCTCTGGGGTTGCGTGCGTCTTTGGGGTTGGAAACAGAATAGCCGCACTACGCATGTCAACCAAGTGAACTGCATGTGTTAGTGCGAGGCCGAGCAGGGGAGAGGTGGGGTCCCTCCCCTCCCCCTGTGAGGCCGAGCCTAGAGCGAGCCGGAGCAGGCGACGACGCGGCGTGCCGCGGCATCGCATGCGGAGGCGAGTTCGTCACACCCCGTGACCCCACTATCTATCTTAGGGGTGTGGCTCCGGGGTTGCGTGCGTGTTTGGGGTTGGAAACAGAATAGCTGCACTGCGCCTATCAACCAAGCGCACTGCATGCGTTTACTCGAGGCCGAGTAGGGGGGAGGGGGGTCGTGAACCCCCTCCCCCTGTGAGGCCGAGCCTTCAACAAGCCGGAGCAGGCGAAGACGTGGTGTGTCGCGGTGTTGCATGCGGAGGCGAGTCTGTCACACCCCGTGACCCCACTATCTATCTTAGGGGTGTGGCTCTGGGGTTGAGTGCATGTTTGGGGTTGGAAATAGAATAGTCACACTACGCTTGTCAACCAAGTGCACTGTGTGCGTTAGCGCGAGGCCGAGCAAGGGGGAGGGGGTCACGACCCGCCCTCCCCTCCCCCTGCAAGTCAAGCCTGGAACTAGCCGGAGCAGGCGACGACACGGCATGCCACGGTGTCGCATGCGGAGGCGAATCCGTCACACCCAGTGACCCCACTATCTATCTTAGGGGTGTGGCTCCGGGGTTGCGTGCGTGTTTCTGGTTGGAAACAGAATGGCCCCACTGCGTGTATCAACCAAGCGCACTGCGTGCATTAGCGCGAGGCCGAGCAGGGTGGGAGGGGGTCGTGACCCCCCTCCCCTCTCCCTACGAGACCAAGCCTGAAACGAGCTGGAGCAGGCGACGACGCGGAGTGCCGCGGCATCGCATGCGGAGGCGAGTCCGTCACACCCCGTGACCCCACTATCTATCTTAGGGGTGTGGATCTGGGGTTGCGTGCGTGTTTGGGGTTGGAAACAGAATAGCCGCACTGCGCCTGCCAACCAAGCGCACTTCGTGCGTTAGCGCGAGCCCGAGTAATGGGGAAGGGGGTCATGACCCCCCTCCCCTCCGGGGTTGCGTGCGTGTTTGGGGTTGGAAACAGAATAGCCGCACTGCGCCTATCAACCAAGCGAACTGCGTGCGTTCGCGCGAGGCCGAGGAAGGGGGAGGGGGCGCGAGGCCGAGCAGGGGGGAGGGGGTCGTGACCCCCCTCCACCTGCGAGGCCGAGCGTTGAATGAGCCGGAGCAGGTGACGACGCGGTGTGTCGCGGTGTCGCATGCGGAGGCGAGTCCGTCACACCCCTTGACCCCACTATCTATCTTAGCGGTGTGGCTCTGGGGTTGCGTGCGTGTTTGGGGTTGGAAACAGAATAGCCGCACTACGCATGTCAACCAAGTGCACTGTATGTCTTAGCGCGAGGCCGAGCAGGGGGGGAGGGGGGTCCCTCCCCTCCCCCTGTGAGGCTGAGCCTAGAGCGAGCCTGAGCAGGCGACGACGCGGCGTGCCGTGGCGTCGCATGTGGAGGCGAGTTCTTCACACCCCGTGACCCTACTATCTATCTTAGGGGTGTGGCTCCGGGGTTGCATGCCTGTTTGGGGTTTGAAACAAAATAGCTGCACTGCGCCTATCAACCAAGCGCACTACGTGCGTTTGCGCGAGGCCGAGCAGGGGGGAGGGGGTCGTGACCCCCCTCCCCCTGCGAGGCCGAGCATTGAACGAGCCAGAGTAGGCGACGACGCGGTGTGTCGCGGCATCGCATGCGGAGGCGAGTCCGTCACACCCCGTGACCCCACTATCTATCTTAGGGGTGTGGCTCCGGGGTTGCGTGCGTGTTTGGGGTTGGAAATAGAATAGTCGCAATGCGCTTGTCAACAAAGTGCACTGCGTGCGTTAGCGCGAGGCCGAGTAGGGGGGAGGGGGTCACGACCCCCCCTCCTTTCCCCCTACAAGCCAAGCCTGGAACAAGCCAGAGCGGGCGACAATGCGGCATGCCTCGGTGTCGCATGCGGAGGCGAGTCCGTCACACACTGTGACCCCACTATCTATCTTAGGGGTGTGGCTCCGGGGTTGCGTGCGTGTTTCTAGTTTTAAACAGAATAGCCGCACTGCGTCGATCAACCAAGCGCACTGCATCCGTTAGCGCGAGGCCGAGCAGGGTGGGAGGGGGTCGTGACCCCCCCTCCCCTCTCCCTACGAGGCCGAGCCTCGAACGAGCCAGAGCAGCCGAAGACGCGGTGTGCCGTGGCGTCGCATGCGGAGGCGAGTCCGTCACACCCCATGACCCCACTATCTATCTTAGGGGTGTGGCTCTGGGGTTGCGTGCGTGTTTGGGATTGGAAACAGAATAGCCGCACTGCGCGTGTTAATCAAGTGCACTGCATGTGTTAGCGCGAGACCAAGCATGGGGGAGGGGGCGTGACCCCCCTCCCCTCCCCCTGCGAGGCCGAGCCAGGAACGAGCCGGAGCAGGCGATGACGCGGCGTGCTACGGCGTCGCATGCGGAGGCGAGTCCGTCACACCCCATCAACCCACTATCTATCTTAGGGGTGTGGCTCTGGGGTTGCGTGCGTTTTTGGAGTTGGAAACAGAATAACCGCACTGCGCCTGTAACCCAAGCACACTTCGTGCTTTAGCGCGAGGCCGAGCCGGGGGGAGGGGGGTCGTGACCCCCCTCCCTCCCCCTGCGAGGCCGAGTCTGGAACGAGCTGGAGCAGGCGACGACGTGGCGTGCCGCGGCTTTGCATGCGGAGGCGAGTCCGTCAGACCCTGTGACCCCACTATCCATCATAGGGGTGTGGCTCGGGGGTTGCGTGCGTGTTTGGGGTTGGAAACAGAATAGCCGCACTGCGCCCTTCAACCAAATGCACTGCGTGCGTTAGCGCGAGGCCGAGAAGGAGGGAGGGTTGTCGCGACCCCCCCTCCACTCCCCCTGCGAGGCCGAGCCTGGAACGAGCTGAAGCAGGCGACAACGCGGCGTGTCGCGACGTCGCATGCGGAGACGAGTCCGTCACACCTCGTGACCCCACTATCGATCTTAGGGGTGTGGCTCTGGGGTTGCGTGCGTGTTTGGTGTTGGAAATAGAATAGTCGCACTGAGCTTGTAAACCAAGCGCACTGTGTGCGTTAGCGCGAGGCCGAGCAGGGGTAGGGGGGTCGTGACGCTCCCTTCCCTTGTGAGCCAAATCTGGAACGAGCCAGAGCAGGCAACGACGCGGCGTCCACGCTGTCGCATGCGGAGGCGAGTCCGTCACACCCCGTGACCCCACTATCTATCTTAGGAATGTGGCTCTAGGGTTGCGTGCGTGTTTCAGGTTGGAAACAGAATAGCCCCACTGCGCCTTTCAACCAAGCGCACTGCGTGCGTTGGCGCTAGGCCGAGCAGGGTGGGTGGGGGGGTCATGACCCCCCTCCCCTCTCCCTGTGAGGCCGAGCCCGGAACAAGCT
Organism: Thinopyrum elongatum; assembly: GCA_011799875.1. Classification (NCBI taxonomy): domain Eukaryota; kingdom Viridiplantae; phylum Streptophyta; class Magnoliopsida; order Poales; family Poaceae; genus Thinopyrum; species Thinopyrum elongatum. The sequence continues at coordinate 305,738,922 of CM022303.1, read as the reverse complement.
GGAGCACGTGACGACGCGGTTTGCCGTGGCGTCGCATGCGGAGGCGAGTCCGTCACACCCCGTGACCCCACTATCTATCTTAGGGGTGTGGCTCTGGGGTTGCGTGCGGTTTTGGGGTTGGAAACATAAGAGCCGCACTGCGCGTGTCAACCAAGCGCACTTCGTGCGTTAGCACGAGGCCGAACAGGGGGAGGGGGGTCGTGACCCCCTCCCTCCCCCAGCGAGGCCGAGTCTGGAATGAGCCGGAGCAAGCGACGCGGTGTGCCTTGGCTTCGCATGCGGAGGCAAGTCCGTCACACACCGTGACCCCACTATCTATCTTAGGGGTGTGGCTCTGGGATTGCATGCGTATTTGGGGTTCGACACAGAATAGTCGCACTGCGCCTGTAACCAAGCGCACTGCGTGCGTTAGCGCGGGGCCGAGCAGGGGGGAGGGGGTCGTGACACCCCCTCCCCCTGCGAGGCCAAGCCTGGAACGAGCCGGAGCAGGCGATGACGCGTCATGCCGCGGCGTCGCATGCGGAGGCGAGTCCATCACACCCCGTGACCCCACTATCTATCTTAGGGGTGTGGCTCTAGGGTTGAGTCCGAGTTTGGGGTTGGAAACAAAATAGCCGCACTGCGCCTGTCAACCAAGCGCACTTCGTGCGTTAGTGCGAGGCTGAGCAGGGGGGAGGGGGGTCGTGACCCCCTCCCTCCCCCTATGAGGCCGAGTCTGGAACGAGCCAGAGCAAGCGACGACGTGGTGTGCCGCGGCTATCCATGCGGAGGCGAGTCCGTCGCACCCCGTGAGCCTACTATATATCTTAGGGGTGGGGCTCTGGGGTTGCGTGCTTGTTTGGGGTTGGAAACAGAATAGCTGCACTGCGCATGTCAACCAAGTGCACTGCATGTGTTAGCGCGAGGCCGAGCAGGGGAGGGGGGTCGTGACCCCCTCCCCTCCCCCTGCGAGGCCGAGCCTAGAACGAGCCGGAGTAGGCGATGATGTGGCTTGCCGCGACATCGCATGCGGAGGCGAGTCCGTCACACCCTGTGACCCCACTATCTATCTTAGGGGTGTGGCTCTGGGGTTGCATGCGTATTTGGGGTTGGAAACAGAATAGCCGCACTGCGCCTGTCAACCAAGTGCACTACATGCGTTAGCGCGAGGCCGAGCAGGGGGAGGGGGGTCCCTCCCCTCCCCCTGCGAGGTCGAGCCTGGAATGAGCCGGAGCAGGCAACGACGCAGCATGCCGCGGCGTCGCATACGGAGGCGAGTCCGTCACACTGTGTGACCCCACTATCTATCTTAGGGGTGTGGCTCCGAGGTTGCGTGCGTGTTTGGGGTTGGAAACAGAATAGCCGCACTACGCCTGTCAACCAAGCGCACTACGTGCCTTAGCGCGAGGCCGAGCAGGGGGGAGGGGGGCTAGAGGCCGAGCAGGGGGGAGGGGGTCGTGACCCCCCTCCCCCTGCAAGGCCGAGCCTTGAACGAGCCGGAGCAGGCAACGAAGCGGTCTGTCGCGGCGCCGCATCCGGAGGCGAGTCCATTACACCTCGTGACCCCACTATCTATATTAGGAGTGTGGCTCTGGGTTTGCGTGCGTGTTTGGGGTTGGAAACGGTATAGCCGCACTGCGCCTATCAACCAAGCACACTGCGTGCGTTAGCGCGAGGCCGAGAAGGAGGGAGGGGGGTCGTGAAACCCCTCCCCTCCCACTTCGAGGCCGAGCCTGGAACGAGCCGGAGCAGGCGACGATGCGGCGTTCCACGACGTCGCATGCGGAGGCGAGTCCGTCACACCTCGTGCCCCACTATCTATCTTAGGGGTGTGGCTCTGGGGTTGCGTGCGTGTTTGGGGTTGGAAATATAATAGTCGCACTGCGCTTGTCAACCAAGCGCACTACGTGCGTTAGCGCGAGGCCGAGCAGGGTGGGAGGGGGGTCGTGACCCCTCCTCCCCTCTCCCTGCGAGGCCGAGCCTGGAACGAGCCGGAGAAGGCGACGACGCGGTGTGCCGCGACGTCGCATGCGGTGGCGAGTCCGTCACACCCCGTGGCCCCACTTATCTTTCTTAGGGGTGTGGCTCTGGGGTTGCGTGCGTGTTTAGGGTTGGAAACAAAATAGTGACACTACGCGTGTCAACTAAGTGCACTGCATGTGTGAGCGCGAGGCCGAGTAGGGGGAGGGGGTCATGACCCCCCTCCCCTCCCCCTGCGAGGCCGAGCCTAGAACGAGCTGGAGTAGGCGATGACGCGGCGTGCCGCGGCGTCGCATGCGAAGCCGAGTCCGTTACACCTCATGACCCCACTATCTATCTTAGGGGTGTGGCTCTAGGGTTGCGTGCGTATTTGGGGTTGGAAACAGAATAGCCGAACTGCGCTTGTCAACCAAGCGCACTTCAAGCGTTAGCGCGAGGCCGAGCAGGGGGAGGGGGGTCGTGAACCCCCTCCCTCCCTCTGCGAGGCCGAGTCTGGAACGAGCCGGAGCAGGCGACGACGTGGCGTGCCGTGGCTTCGCATGCAGAGGCGAGTCCGTCACACCCCATGACCCCATTATCTATCTTAGGGGTGTGGCTCTGGGTTGCGTGTGTGTTTGGGGTTGGAAACGGAATAGCCGCACTGCACGTGTCAACCAAGCACACTGCGTGCGTCAGCGCGAGGACGAGAAGGAGGGAGGGTTCATGACCCCCCCCTCCGCTCCCCCTGCGAGGCCGAGCCTGGAACGAGCTGGAGCAGGCGACGATGTGGCGTGCCGCGGCGTCGCATGCGGAAGCAAGCCCGTCACACCTCGTGACCCCCTATCTATCTTAGGGGTGTGGCTCTGGGGTTGCGTGCATGTTTGGGGTTGGAAATAGAATAGTCACATTGCGCTTGTCAACCAAGTGCACTACATGCATTAGCGCGATGCGAGCAGGGGGAGGGGGGTCATGACGCCCCCTTCCCCCTATGAGCCGAGCCTGGAACGAGCCGAAGCAAGCGACGCGGTGTGCCTTGGCTTCGCATGCGGAGGCGAGTCCGTCACACCCCGTGACCCCACTATCTATCTTAGGGGTGTGGCTCTAGGATTGCGTGCGTATTTGGGGTTCGACATAGAATAGTCGCACTGCGCCTGTCAACCAAGCGCACTGGGTGCCTTAGCGCGAGGCCGAACAGGGTGGGAGGGGGGTCGTGACCCCCCTGCCCTCTCCCTGCCAGGCCGAGCCTAGAACGAGCCGGAGCGGGCGACGACGCGGTGTGCCGCGGCGTCGCATGCGGAGGCGAGTCCGTCACACCCCGTGACGCCACTATCTATCTTAGGGGTGTGCCTCTGGGGTTGCGTGCGTGTTTGGGGATGGAAACAGAATAGCCGCACTGCACCTGTAAACCAAGCGCACTACGTGCATTAGCGCAAGGCCGAGAAGGTGGGAGGGGGTCGTGACTGCCCTCCCCTCCCCCTGCGAGGCCGAGCCTGGAACGTGCCGGAGCAGGCGACGACACGGCGTGCCACGGCATCGCATGCGGAGGCGAGTGCATCACACCTCGTGACCCCACTATCTATCTTAGGGGTGTGGCGCTGGGGTAGCGTGTGTGTTTGGGGTTGGAAATAGAATAGTCGCACTACGCTTGTCAACCAATCGCACTGCCTGCGTTAGCTCGAAGCCGAGCAGGGGGGAGGGGTGGTCGTGCCGCGGTATCGCATGCGGAGGCGAGTCCGGCACACCCCGTGACCCCACTATCTATCTTGGGGGTGTGGCTCTGGGTTGCGTGTGTGTTTCAGGATGGAAACATAATAGCCGCACTGTGCCTTTCAAACAAGCGCACTGCATGCGTTAGCGCGAGGTCGAGCAGGGTGGGAGGGGGGTCGTGACCCCCTCCCCTCTCCCTACGAGACCGATCTTGGAACGAGCTGGAGCAGGCGATGATGTGGTGTGCCGCGGCGTCGCATACGGAGGCGAGTCCATCACACCCCGTGACCCCACTATCTATCTTAGGAGTGTGGCTCTGGGGTTGCGTGCGTGTTTGGGGTTGGAAACAGAATAGCCGCCATGCGCTTGTCAACCAAGTGCACTGCGTGTGTTAGCGCGAGGCCGAGCAGGGGGGAGGCGATCCTGAACCCCCTCCCCTCCCCCTGCGAGGCTGAGCCTAGAACGAGCCGGAGCAGACGATGACGCGGTGTGCCTCAGCGTCGCATGCTGAGGCGAGTCCGTCACACCCCGTGACCCCACTATCTATCTTAGGGGTGTAGCTCTAGGGTTGCGTGTGTGTTTGGGTTTGAAAACAGAATAGCCTCACTGTGCCTGTCAACCAAGCGCACTTCGTGCGTTAGCGCGAGGCCGAGCAGGGGGGGTCGTGACCCCCCTCCCTCCCCCTATGAGGCCGAGTCAGGAACGAGTCGGAGCAGGTGATGACGTGGCGTGCCGTGGCTTCGCATGCGGAGGCGAGTCCGTCACACCCCGTGACCCCACTATCTATCTTAGGGGTGTGGCTTTGGGGTTGCGTGCGTGTTTGGGGTTGGAAATAGAATTGATGCACTGCGCGTGTCCACCAAGTGCACTGCATGTGTTAGCGCGCGGCCAAGCCAAGAACGAGCCAGAGTAGGCGATGATGCGACGTGTCGCGGCGTCGCATGCGGAGGCGAGTCCGTCACACCCCGTGACCTCACTATCTATACTAGGGGTGTGGCTCTAGGGTAGCGTGCGTGTTTGGGGTTGCAAACAGAATAGCCGCACTGCGCCTGTCTACCAAGCGCACTGCATGCGCGCGAAGCTGAGCAGGGGGGAGGGGGGTCCCTCCCCTCCCCCTGCGAGGTCGAGCCTGGAACGAGCCAGAGCAGGCGACGACGCGGCGTGCCGCGACATCGCATTCGGAGGCGTGTCTGTCACACCGCGTGACCCCACTATCTATCTTAGGGGTGTGGCTCCAGGGTTGCGTGCGTGTTTGGGGTTGGAAATAGAATAGCCGCACTGCGCCTGTCAACCAAGCGCACTGAGTGCGTAAGCGCGAGGCCGTGCAGGGTGGAGGGGGTACGAGGCTGAGCAGGCGGGAGGGGGTCGTGACCCTCCCTCCACCTGCGAGGCCGAGCATTGAACGAGCCGGAGCAGGCGACGACGCGGTGTGTCGTAGTGTCGCAAGCGGAGGTGAGTCCGTCACACCCCGTGACCCCATTATCTATCTTAGGGGTGTGGCTCTGGGGTTGCGGGCGTGTTTGTAGTTGGAAACGGAATAGCCGCACTGCGTCTGTCAACCAAGCGCACTTCATGTGTTAGCGTGAGGCCGAGCAGGGGGGTTGTGACCCACCTCCCTCCCCCTGCGAGGCCGAGTCTGGAACGACCCGAAGCAGGCGATGACGCAGCGTGCCGTGGCTTCGCATGCGGAGGCGAGTCCGTCACACCCCGTGACCCCACTATCTATCTTAGGGGTGTGGCTCTGGGGTTGCGTGCGTGTTTGGGGTTTGAAACGGAATAGCCGCACTGCGCGTGTCAACCGAGCACACTGCATGCGTTAGCGCGAGGCTGAGCAAGGTGGAGGGGGGCCCTCCCCTCCCCCTGCGAGGCCGAGCCTGGAATGAGCCGGAGCAGGCGATGACACGGCGTCGCATGCGGAGGCGAGTCTGTCACACCCCGTGACCCCACTATCTATCTTAGGGGTGTGGCTCTGGGGTTGCGTGTGTGTTTGGGGTTCGAAACAGAATAGCCGCACTGCGCCTGTCAACCAAGCGCACTGCGTGCGTTAGCGCGAGGGCGAGCAGGGGGAGGGGGGTCGTGACCCCCCTCCCCCTGCGAGGTCGAGCCTTGAACGAGCCAGAGCAGGCGATGACGCGGTGTGTCACGACGTCGCATGCGGAGGCGAGTCCGTCACACCCCGTGACCCCACTATCTATCTTAGCGGTGTAGCTCTGGGGTTGCGTGCATGTTTGGGGTTAGAAACAGAACAGCCGGACTGCGCCTATCAACCAAGCGCACTGCGTGTGTTAGCTTGAGGCCGAGAAGGGGGAGGCGGGTCGTGACCGCCCTCCCCCTGCGAGGCCGAGCCTGGAACGAGATGGAGCAGGAGACGACGTGGTGTGCCGCAGTGTCGCATGCGGAGGCGAGTCCGTCACAGCCCGTGAAACCACTATCTATCTTACGGGTGTGGCTCTAGGGTTGCGTGCGTGTTTGGGGTTGGAAATCGAATAGTCGCACTGCGCGTGTCAACCAAGCGCATTGTGTGCGTTAGCGCGAGGCCGAGTAGGGGGGAGGGGGGTCGTGACCCCCCTCCCCTCCCCCTGCGAGCCCAGCCAGGAACGAGCTGGAGCAGGCGACGACACGGCGTGCCACGGTATTGCATGCGGAGGCGAGTCTGTCACACCCCGTGACCCCACTATCTATCTTAGGGGTGTGGCTCTGGGGTTGCGTGCGTGTTTGGGGTTGGAAAGAGAATAGCCGCACTGCGCATGTCAACAAAGTGCACTGCATGTGTTAGCGTGAGGCCGAGCAGGGGGGAGGGGGGTCGTGACCCCCCTCCCCTCCCCCTGCGAGGCCAAGCCTAGAACGAGCCGGAGCAGGCGATGACGCGGCGTGCCGCGGCGTCACATGCAGAGGCGAGTCCATAACACCCCGTGACCCCACTATCTATCTTAGGGGTGTGGCTCTGGGGTTGCGTGCGTGTTTGGGGTTGGAAACAGAATAGCCACACTGCGCCTGTCAACCAAGCGCACTTCATGCGTTAGCGCGAGGCCGAGCAGCGGGGGAGGGTGGGTCATGACCCCCCCTCCCTCCCCCTGCGAGGCCGAGCCTGGAACGAGCTGGAGCAGGCGACGACGCGGCGTGCCGCGGCTTCGCATGCGGAGGCGAGTCCGTGACACCCCGTGACCCCACTATCTATCTTAGGGGTGTGGCTCTGGGGTTGCATGCGTCTTTGGGGTTGGAAACAGAATAGCCGCACTACGCCTGTCAACCAAGTGCACGGCGTGCATTAGCGCCAGGCCGAGCAGGGGGGAGGAGGGCGCGAGGCAGAGCAGCGGGAGGGGGCCTGCGAGGCCGAGCTTGGAACGAGTCGGAGCAGGCGACGACGCGGTGTGTCGCGGCGTCGCATGCGGAGGCGAGTCCGTCCCACCCCGTTACCCCGCTATCTATCTTAGGGGTGTGGCTCTGGGGTTGTGTGTGTGTTTGGGGTTGGAAACAGAATAGCCGCACTGCGCCTGTTAACCAAGCGCACTGCATGCGTTAGCGCGAGGCTGAGAAGGGGTGAGGGGGTCGTGAACCCCCTCCCCTCCCCCTGCAAGGCCGAGCTTGGAATGAGCCGGAGCAGGCGACGACGCGGCGTGCCGCCGCATCGCATGCGGAGGCGAGTCCGTCACACCCCGTGACCCCACTATCTATATTAGGGGTGTGGCTCTCGGGTTGCGTGCGTGTTTGGGGTTGGAAATAGAATAGTCGCAGGGCGCCTGTCAACCAAGCGCACTGCGTGCGTTAGCGCGAGGCTGAGCAGGGGGGAGGGGGTCCTGACCCCCCTACCCTCCCCCTACGAGGCCGAGCCTGGAACGAGCCAGAGCAGGCGACGAGGCGGCGTGCCGCGACATCGCATGCGGAGGCGAGTCCGTCACACTTCGTAACCCCACTATCTATCTTAGGGGTGTTGCTCTGGGGTTGCGTGCGTGTTTGGGATTGGAAACAGAATAGCCGCACAGCGCCTGTCAACCAAGCGCACTGTGTGCGTTAGAGAGAGGCCAAGCAGGCGGGAGAGGGGTCGTAACCCCCCTCCCCTCCCCCTGCCCGGCCGAGCCTGGAACGAGCCGGAGCAGGCGACGAAGCGGCGTGACATGGCGTCGCATGCGGAGGCGAGTCTGTCACACCCCGTGACCCCATTATCTATCTTAGGGGTGTGGCTCTAGTTTAATTCACGAAATTGCTAGTCACTCAAGTAATGCAGGGAACCGCACTGTTTTTTTAGAATGAACTGAACTAAAATGAACTGAACTGCCACCTCCGGTTTAGTGAACTGCATACTCTGGTGTAAGTGGACTGCAGTTTCATGATACGAATGTGCTGCATCTTGTTACGCTGGTGAACTGCAATTTTTTGTGGACTGCATTTTTTTGATATAAGTGTGCTGGCTGGCCCCCTTTTATGTTATGGTTATTTTTCAGTGTTCCTACAGTATTTAGTATTGGAAGTACTTACATGTCAACTAAACTATACTTAGTGTTTTGGAGTACTGGTGCTGTTATCCTTAGCCTGTCAGTGCTCAACATAACTACTTCAACATGACATGATTGCTTGATAAACATATTAGCAAGCAAGCTAGATAACTTGTTCAATCACATAAACAAACTACGTACTTGACATAAGCAAACTTGTTTAACCTGCTAGTCTATACTCTTGTGAATGCTGCAAGATGCTTGAAGATGCTAGTCTTCGATAGGCTAGGATTTCCCTTCTCCTCTGGCATTCTACAGTTCAGTCCAGAGATACATCCCTTCCCTTGATACCAATGCATACTTAGTATAGATCTGATGCTTGCGAGTACTTTGGATGAGTACTCACGGTTGCTTTGCTACCCTTTCCCCCCCTTCTTTCTTCTTTCCGGATGTTGCGATTAGATGATGGATCCTAGGAGCCAGATGCTATCACCGTCGACGGCTACTACTACCCCGAGGGTGCCCAGGACTACGTGGAGACCGCCGATGACCAGGAGTAGTTAGGAGGTCCCAGGAAGGAGGCCATGCCTTTTCGATCTGTATCATGTTTGTGCTTGCCTTCTTAACGCAGTCTTGTTTAACTTATGTCTGTATTCAGATATTGTTGCTTCCGCTGACTCACTTGTGTTTCGAGCTTCTATATTCGAGCCCTCGAGGCCCCTGGCTTGTAATATGAAGCTTGTATTATTTTATTTGTGTCTAGAGTTGTGTTGTGATATCTTCCCGTGAGTCCCTGATCTTGATCGTACACGTTTGCGTGTATGATTAGTGTGCGATTGAATCGGGGGCGTCACACATCCACTTGAGGGAAAATTGCTACTGTCCTACAAAACTCTGCGCTTGGAGGCCCAACACGAGTCTACAAGAATAAAGTTGCGTAGTAGACATCAAGCTCTTTTCTGGCGCCGTTGCCGGGGAGATGAGTGCTTGAAGGTATATCTTTAGATTTTGCAATTGAATCTTTTAGTTTCTTATTTTATCACTAGTTTGGTTTATAAAAGAAAACTACAAAAATATCGAATTGATGTGGCCTCATATTATTCGTCTTTATCATGTGTTTCTTGAAAATGATGGATCGGAAAATTGTGCTCAATTGATAGAAGAAGAGTTCAATAAAATGTTTGGCATAAATGATAAGCATGATTGCAACATTTCTAGTATGAATTCTTTGAATATCCATGATGCTAATGATATGCAAATCCATAATCTTGGGGATGCTATGTTTGATGAAGATGATATTTTTAGTCCGCCAAGTTTTGATGAGAATATTTATTATGATGATAGCATGCTGCCTATTTATGATTATTATATTGATGAAAGTGGGTTTGGAAGAGTGTCAACTCTAGGTACTAATGATCCCACTATTTTGGAGTGTGATGAATCTTATTGTAATAATTATGAAAGTGGATTTGGAGAGGTCATGCCTTTATTTAATGATGAATCCACTATTTCGGAAGAGGTTTCAATTGATTATTATGAGAACAAAGTTGCTATCTATGATGATTATTGTGATGACACTTATGATATAAAGAATAATGATATCCATGAAACTTGTCATCATGATTTTAATGCTCAATATGATTATGCCAATCAAGTATCACATGATAGTTATTTTGTTGAGTTTGCTCCCACCACTATTCATGAGAATAAATTTGCTTATGTGGAGAGTAATAAAAAATTTATGCATGTGGATCATGAAAAGAATGCTTTATGTGATAGATATATTGTTGAATTCATTCATGATGCTACTAAAAATTATTATGAGAGGGGAACATATGCTTTTACATATTGCAATAATATCAAGTTTCCTCTCTATGTGTTGAAAATTTTGAAGTTTTGCTTGTTTTGCCTTCGTATGCTAGTTGATTCTTGTTCCCATAAGTTGTTTGCTGACAAAATCCCTATGCATAGGAATTGGTTTAGGATTAAATGTGCTAGTCGTATGCTTCATGATGCTCCCATTATGTTTCAATTCTTATCTTTTATGTGAGCATCATTGAAATCATCATGCCTAGCTAAAAAGGCATTAAAGAAAAGTGCTTGTTGGGAGACAACCCAACATTTATACCTACTGTTTTTGTGTGTTCACATGATTAGGCTACTGTAGTAATCATGTTTTATAGCTTTTGTTTCAATAAAGTACCAAGTAAAGCCTTTGGGATAGTGTGGATGATAGTTGACTTGATTCTGTGCAAAAACAGAAACTTTTGCACCCAGTAACAGAATTGTTAAAAATCACTGGAGCATCTAAAAACTCTGAATTGTTTACAGATAATTTATATACAAATTTTCTACGTTTTCCTAATTTTTCAGAATTTTTGGAGTTGCATAAGTATGACTATAATTCAAATCTTTACATATTGTTCTGTTTTTGACAGATTCTATTTTCAATGCATAGTTTGCATGTTTTATAGTTTCGATGGCTTATATTGGTCAATATAAGTTGTAGAAATTGTAGGGTAAAGTAGGCATTATGTGGAAACAATTATGAATCTTATCTTGACAGTACCAAAGTGAATGATTTGTCTTTATTATACCAACGCATCTCACAAAGTTCCGTTAAGTTTTGTGTGATTGAAGTTTTCAAGTTTTTGATGAGATATTGATATGAGGAGAATAAGGAGTGACAAGACCCTAAGATCGGGGATGCCAAAGGCACCCCAAGGTAATATTCAAGGAAGATCCAAGCAACTAAGCTTGGGGATGCCCCGGAAGGCATCCCCTCTTTCGTCTTCAACATTATCGGTAACCTCACTTGGAGCTACATTTTCATTCGTCACATGATATGTGTTTTGCTTGGATCGTCATTTTATTTTGTTTGTATTTGCTTTCTGTTATTTAGAATAATGTTTTGTATCTTTTAATTCAATAAAAATGTCAAGTATAGCCTTTGCCATGCTTATTTTGCAAGTCTATATGTGGCTGTTTGAAATCAGAAAGTTGCATGCTAGTGCGTGAATTCTTGAGAAATGTAAGAATGTGATAAAATATTTAATTTTTTTGCAAAATAATATATGATAAATTTCCTAAATTTTGATAAATTTTCAGAATTTTTGGAGTTAGGTAAGTGTGAGTAAAATTGCACTCTTTACAGACTGTCCTGTTTAGACAGATTGCTGTTATGTTTGCTTGTTTAATGATTCTATTTGAGGATAGGAGTATTAAATATGCAGAGGCATTTAGTATGCAATGTTAAATAATAATTTTAGTGATTTGCTACAGTAGATAATGATAAGGTTATTGCATTGATTCATACTAATTTTTCTCACGAGTTCTTGTTGAGTTTTGTGTGGATGAAGTTTTTAAGATTTAGGAAAACCGTGATATAAAAAGAATTAAGGAGACACAAAAGCTCAAGCTTGGGGATGCCCAAGGCATCCCAAGATAACATTTCAAGAAGTCTCAAGCATCTAAGCATGGGGATGCCCTGGTAGGCACCCCACCTTTCTTCATCAACAATTATCGGTTAGCCTTGGTTGAGCCTAAGTTTTTGCTTATTCACATGATGTGTGATGTTCTTAGAATGTCATTTTATTTTGTTTTGCTTTCTGTTTTAATAAAATACTTAGATCTGAAATTTTTTAAATGAGAAAGAGTCCTCACATAGCTACCTATTTACTTAACTACTCATTTGATCTTCACTTATATCTTTTTGGAGTAGTTTGTCGAACACTCTCATGCTTCACTTATATTATTTTGAGAGTTTATAATAGTGATGAAAATTTGCACAAGCTATGAAATTGTTCCTAATATGATGAATATCCAAGAAGGATATAATAAAAACTTTCATATAGATCATTGGATATGATAAGTTTGATTCCTTGCAATAGTTTTGCGATATGGAGATAATAATATGTGAGTCATGTCGGTGAGTAATTGTGCTTTAGTAGGAATATTGGTGTTAAGGTTTGTGATTCCCTATGCAAGCACGAAAGTCAATAGTTATGCAATGAAGTTATATCCTACTTGTGGTGCATTATTTGGTGTTAGTTATGTTCAATGCTCATTTATGATTGTTTTCGTTTCTTGGTTGGTCGCTTCTCAATCTATTTGCTAGCCTTCATTTGTACTAAGTAGGAATACTACTTGTGCATCCAAAATCCTTAAACCAAGTTGTGCCAAATGAGTCCACCATACCTACCTATATGCGGTATTTCCGTGCCATTCCAAGTAAATTTGTATGTGCCAACTCTAATTTTCAAAATAAATTTCCTTTTTGTGTGCCCGTACCGCTCATGAAGCGGCAGGGGGTGGCCAATATTTTCCATGCTAGATGCGTTATTCTCAAGATGAGTGTTTATTCACTTGTCATTGCACAAGAGTGTGGCAAAGGTAATAGGGATGCCCAGTCCCGAAATGCAAAAAAAAATATTTATGTTGTTCAATAATAAATTCCTTGGAAAGTATTGGTATGGAAGGCACCCGTGGATACGGCTAGCCATGGATTGTGAAAGAATGGTGGAAAAAGGAATAAACTTTATTTTCTGTTTGGGAACCGCCTATGATGTATCTAGCATGGAAAGTGTTGGGAATTCTCGGTCGTTTTTGTTGACGGGAAAAGTATGCCTCTCAAAATATTTTATCTCTCAATTTAAGCTTTGAGCTCTGCCACCTCTACAAATCTCTGCTTCCCTCTGCGAAGGGCCTATCTATTTACTTTATTCAATTTTTATTTTTATTTGAGTCTCCATCTTCTCTTATAAAGCACCAACTAGGGAGCACTATTGTCATAATTGTGCATTGGATGTAGCTAATATTTGAGTGTGTTTCATGAATGGATCAATGATTGAGCATAATGGGCTAGGGATAGCTTTCTTTAGCGTTGATATTTTGAAAGACATGGTTGCTTGTTAGTATGCTTGAGTATTGATGTCTTCACACTACTGCAGGATGCTGCTAACGTGACACTACAATCAGAGACCCTTCGACGAAACTGTGTGTGATGCAATAATCGCAAACGGTGATGTAAAAAAAAGGTCAAAAAAGATACAAAACATTTGCGATGGCGTTTACATCAAACACGGTTTGGATTTTAGTTGTGTGTGCGATGCGGGGCATACAGTTCAGTACAATGAACTGTTTGTGATGAGGCGGAACAATAGAAACAGGCAGCCAGATGAAGGTGTGTGCGAGATACGGCATACAGTTCACTCAGATGAACTGTTTGTGATTAGGCGGAACAAAAGGAACGGTCAGCCAGATCAAGGTGTGTGTGATAGAGGGCAAACAGTTCACTTGGATGAACTGTTTGCATTGAGCCAAGAGAACAGAAATGGTTCAATTTAACAAGATGTGTGTGATACGCGGCAAACAGGTCTGTAATCAGAAATGTGTGCGAAGACCGATAATAACACAGACGATTGCTGCTAATAAGACGTGTGTGTTGTGCGATGGGATTGCATACAGAACAACAACATATATGTATACACACTTATAAGGACATGGTTGCATAACCAAATTAAACATCCAATTACATAGGTGGCTACTACACACATGACATTTGCACACACCAAAGTAAACTATTACATGCATAATTACATAGGTGGCTACTACACACATGAAATTTCCACACACCAAAGTAAACTATATATTACATGCATAATTAACTAGGATAAACGATCATCTGGTCATCATCTACTTCTTGTGACGCTTGCCGCTACTGCTCTACTTGTGGCTCGATCCGGCCTCGTCGATTTTGGTAACGAGGCACTTCCTCATGTCAACGATCCGCCTGTGCATCCCGTAGCATGTGTACACGCTCTTGGCGCGAACCTGAGGTGAGGTTCATCCAGTTGCCGCATCCAGACCCCGTGCCAGGATACGGGATTTGTTCTCTTGGCATCCTGCTTCATCTTTTTGTAGTAAGGGTCGATGATGGCCGAGGCGAGTTCAACCAGGGAGTCGTTCTTCGTGCTACCCCAGACCCTGTAGTGGTCACGGATTTCGACAAGGTTCTTGCAGGCCAAGCCCATAACCATGAGCGCCTTTACATCATTGCAGGTTTCCACCGTAGTGAACTTGTGGTCGGTGCTGTTGACAAACCTGTCGAAATGGTCGCAAGGCTCTGTGGCCATGCAGTAGTGGAAGATGAGGACATGATGGCGCACGCACAACTGGGCAACGGCAACCTTCTGATCTTTGCCGGGATGACCGCCGGTGTACTGGAGGTCGATGCCGACCACCTTGTACATGTCTCGAGCAAGCAACTGCTCCACGGTGTTGATGTAGTCCTCCACCACGGCTGGGTTGATGGTGTACACCACCGAGAGATCTGTCTCCCTCGCGTGGGTCTCCACTTTATGCTCGCTGAACTCCATTGGAGCGCCGCTACATATCCTCTCTGTATGTGTCGTCGTGGGTGTGCTTGTTGTGTTGTGGCGCGAGATCAAAAGGTTGAAGAAACTAAGGTTATAATGGCTGCGGGAATTAATAGGGAAGCCGGATGGCCTGGAATATCTGCACGCCCGGATGGCAGTTCTAATTTGCAGCGTATAATGATACGTCCATTTTGCACCATGCTTTTATATTGATATTTATTGCATTATGGGCTGTTATTACCTATTTTGGTACAATACTTATGCATTTTCTCTCTTATTTTACAAGGTTTACATGAAGAGGGAGAATGCCGGCAGTTGGAATTCTGGACTGGAAAAGGAGCAAATCTGAGAGACCTATTCTGCACAACTCCAAAAGTCCTAAAAATTTATGGAGAATTATTTTGGAATATATAAAAAATATTGGGCAAAGAAAATACCAGAGGGGACCCACCAGGAGGTCACAAGCCTGGGGGGTGCGCACTTGTGGCTTGTGGGCCCCCTGGCAGGCCTCCGGTGCCCATCTTCTGCTATATGATGTGTTTTGACCTGGAAAAAATTAGAAGAGAGCTTTCGGGATGAAGCGCCGCCGTCTCGAGGCGGAACTTGGGCAGAACCAATCTAGGGCTCCGGCGGAGCTGTTCTGCCGGGGAAACTTCCCTCCCGGAAGGGGAAATCATCATCATCGTCATCACCAACGATCCTCTCATCGAGAGGGGGTCAATATCCATCAACATCTTCACCAGCACCATCTCCTCTCAAACCCTAGTTCATCTCTTGTATCCGATCTTTTCCTCAAAACCTCAGATTGGTACCTGTAGGTTGCTAGTAGTGTTGATTACTCCTTGTAGTTTACGCTAGTTGGTTTATTCGGTGGAAGATCATATGTTCAGATCCTTAATGATATTTATTACTCCTCTAATTATGAACATGAATATTCTTTGTGAGTAGTTACGTTTGTTCCTGAGGACATGGGAGAAGTCTTGTTATAAGTAATCATGTGAATTTGGTATTCGTTCGAGATTTTGATGAGATGTATGTTGTCTTTCCTCTAGTGGTGTTATGTGAACATCGACTACATGATACTTCACCATTGTTTTGGCCTAGGGGAAGGCATTGGGAAGTAATAAGTAGATGATGGGTTGCTAGAGTGATAGAAGCTTAAACCCTAGTTTATGTGTTGCTTCGTAAGGGGCTGATTTGGATCCACATGTTTCATGCTATGGTTAGATTTATCTTAATTCTTCTTTCGTAGTTGCGGATGCTTGCGAGAGGGGTTAATCATAAGTGGGAGGCTTGTCCAAGTAAGGATAGTACCCAAGCACCGGTCCACCCACATATCAAGTTATCAAAGTAACGAACGCGAATCATATGAGCATGATGAAAACTAACTTGACAATAATTCCCATGTATCCTCGGGAGCGCTTTGCTCTATATAAGAGTTCGTCCAGGCTTGTCCTTTGCTACAAAAAGGATTGGGCCACCTTGCTGCACCTTTGTTACACTTGTTACTTGTTACCCGTTACGAATTATCTTATCACAAAACTATCTGTTACCGATAATTTAAGTGCTTGCAGAGAATACCTTGCTGAAAACCGCTTTGTCATTTCCTTCTGCTCCTCGTTGGGTTCGACACTCTTACTTATCGAAAGGACTATGATAGATCCCCTATACTTGTGGGTCATCAAGATTCTTTTCTGGCGCCGTTGCCGGGGAGTGAAGCACCTTTGGTAAGTGGAATTTGGTAAGGAAACATTTATATAGTGTGCTGAAATTTACTGTCACTTGTTGCTATGGAAAATAATCCTTTGAGGGGTTTGTTCGGGGTATCTTCACCCCGAACGGAAGAGCAAAGAGTTGCCCCTCAACCTACTGAACCTACTGAAAATATTTATTATGAAATTCCTTTGGGTATGATAGAGAAACTGCTAGCTAATCCTTATCCAGGAGATGGAACATTACATCCTGATATGCATCTAATCTATGTAGATGAAGTTTATGGATTATTTAAGCTTGCAGGTTTGCCCGAGGATGAAGTCAAGAAGAAGGTATTCCCTTTATCTTTGAAGGAGAAGGCATTGACATGGTATAGGCTATGCGATGATATTAGGTCTTGGAATTACAACCGATTGAAATTGGAATTTCATCAGAAGATTTATCCTATGCATCTAGTTCATCGTGATCGGAATTATATTTATAATTTTTGGCCTCGTGAAGGAGAAAGTATGGCTCAAGCTTGGGGGAGGCTTAAGTCAATGTTATATTCATGCCCCAATCATGAGCTCTCAAGAGAAATTATTCAGAATTTTTATACTCGGCTTTCTCGTAATGATCAATCCATGCTCGATACTTCTTGTACTGGTTCTTTTATGAAGAAGACTATTGAATTCAAATGGGATTTATTAGAAAGAATTAAACGCAACTCTGAAGACTAGGAACTCGACGAAGGTAAGGAGTCAGGTATAAACCTTAAGTTTGACTGTGTTAAATCTTTTATGGATACCGATGCTTTTCGTGAATTTAGCACTAAATATAGACTTGACTCTGAGATAGTAGCTTCCTTTTGTGAATCATTTGCTACTCATGTTGATCTCCCTAAGGAGAAGTGGTTTAAATATCATCCTCCCAATGAAGTTAAAGTAGTAGAACCTAATAAAGTTGAAGAAGAAACCATTACTTATAAGGTTGATCCTATTGTTTCTACTACTTCTATTGAGAAACCACCTTTCCCTATTAGAATAAAGGAACATGCTAAAGCTGCAGCTATGGTTCGACAGAGTTATACTAGAACACCTACACCCCCTGAACAAATTAAAGTTGAACCTAGTATTGCTATGGTTAAAGATCTCTTGGTCGATAATATTGATGGGCATGTTATTTATTTCTGTGATGAGGCTACTAGAATTGCTAGACCCGATGATAAAGATAAACATAGACCTGTTGTTGGCATGCCTGTTGTTTCTGTTAAAATAGGAGATCATTGTTATCATGGCTTATGTGATGTGGGTGCTAGTGTGAGTGCAATTCCCTTTACTTTATATCAAGAAATTATGAATGATATTGCACCTGCTGAAATAGAAGATATTGATGTTACTATCAAGCTTGCTAATAGAGATACTATATCACCAATTGGGATTGTTAGAGATGTTGAAGTCTTGTGTGGGAAAGTAAAATACCCTACTAATTTTCTTGTTCTTGGTTCCCCACAAGATGATTTTTGTCCCAATATATTTGGTAGACCTTTCTTGAACACTGTTAATGCTAAGATAGATTGTGAGAAAGAAAATGTTACTGTAAGTTTTGGGGATGTGTCTCATGAGTTTAATTTCTCCAAATTTCGTAGACAACCCCATGACAAAGAATTGCCTAGTAAAGATGAAATAATTGGTCTTGCTTTTATTGCTGTGCCTCCTACTGATCCTTTAGAACAATATCTGCTAGACCATGAAAATGATATGTTTATGAATGAAAGGAAGGAATTAGATGAAATATTCTTTAACCAAATGCCTGTTTTGTTGCCTGTTGAGATTCTTGGGGATCCTCCTCCACCCAAGGGTGATCCCGTGTTTGAGCTTAAACAATTACCTGATACTCTAAAATATGCCTATCTTGATGAAAAGAAGATATATCCTGTTATTATTAGTGCTAACCTTTCAGAGCCTGAAGAAAAGAAATTATTGAAAACTCTGAGGAAGCACCGTGCTGCTATTGGATATACTCTCGATGATCTTAAGGGCATTAGTCCCACTCTATGTCAGCACAAAATTAATATGGAACCTGATGCTAAACCAGTTGTTGATCACCAACGACGGTTAAATCCCAAGATGAAGGAAGTGGTAAGAAATGAAATACTAAAGCTTCTGGAAGCAGGAATAATCTATCCTATTGCTGATAGTAGATGGGTAAGTCCTGTTCATTGTGTCCCTAAGAAGGGAGGTATTACCGTTATTCCTAATGATAAGAAAGAATTGATTCCATAAAGAATTGTTACAGGTTATAGAATGGTTATTGATTTTAGAAAGTTGAATAAAGCTACTAGGAAAGATCATTATCCTCTACCCTTTATTGATCAAATGCTAGAAAGACTATCAAAACATACACACTTCTGCTTTCTAGATGGTTATTCTGGTTTTTCTCAAATACCTGTGTCAAAAGAGGATCAAGAAAAGACTACTTTTACTTGCCCTTT
This sequence comes from Thinopyrum elongatum, assembly GCA_011799875.1. Classification (NCBI taxonomy): domain Eukaryota; kingdom Viridiplantae; phylum Streptophyta; class Magnoliopsida; order Poales; family Poaceae; genus Thinopyrum; species Thinopyrum elongatum. The sequence continues at coordinate 305,720,281 of CM022303.1, read as the reverse complement.
TGGTACCTTTGCTTATAGGCGTATGCCTTTTGGTTTATGCAATGCACCTGCTACATTTCAAAGATGTATGACTGCTATATTCTCTGACTTTTGTGAAAAGATTGTTGAGGTTTTCATGGATGATTTCTCCGTTTACGGAACTTCTTTTGATGATTGCTTAAGCAACCTTGATCGAGTTTTGCAGAGATGTGAAGAAACTAATCTTGTCTTGAATTGGGAGAAGTGCCACTTTATGGTTAATGAAGGTATTGTCTTGGGACATAAAATCTCCAAAAGAGGTATTGAAGTTGATAAAGCTAAAGTTGATGCTATTGAAAAAATGACGTGTCCTAAAGATATCAAAGGTATAAGAAATTTCCTTGGTCATGCTGGTTTCTATAGGAGGTTTATTAAAGACTTCTCTAAAATTTCTAGGCCTCTCACTAATCTCTTGCAAAAAGATGCTCCTTTTGTTTTTGATGATGATTGTGTAGAAGCATTTGAAATACTTAAGAAAGCCTTGATTTCTGCACCTATCGTTCAACCAACTGATTGGAACCTACCCTTTGAAATTATGTGTGATGCTACTGATTATGTTGTTGGTGCTGTTCTAGGACAAAGAGTTGATAAGAAGTTGAATGTTATCCATTATGCTAGTAAAACTCTAGACAGTGCTCAAAGAGAATTATGCTACTACTGAAAAAGAATTTTTAGCAGTTGTCTTTGCTCGTGATAAGTTCAGATCCTATATTGTTGATTCCAAAGTTACTGTTCACACTGACCATGCTGCTATTAAATATCTTATGGAAAAGAAAGATGCTAAGCCTAGACTTATTAGATGGGTTCTCCTGCTGCAAGAATTTGATTTGCATATTATTGATAGAAAGGGTGCTAAGAACCCTATAGCAGATAACTTGTCTAGGTTAGAGAATGTTCTTGATGACCCACTACCTATTGATGATAGCTTTCCTGATGAACAATTAGCTGTCATAAATGCTTCTCGTAATGCTCCCTGGTATGCTGATTATGCTAATTACATTGTTGCTAAATTTATACCACCTAGCTTCACATACCAGCAAAAGAAAAAAAATTCTATGATTTAAGACATTACTTTTGGGATAACCCACACCTTTATAAAGAATGAGTAGATGGTGTTATTAGACGTTGTGTACCTGAGCATGAACAGGAACAGATCCTACGTAAGTGTCACTCCGAGGCCTACGGAGGACACCATGCTGGAGATAGAACTGCACACAAGGTATTACAATCCGGTTTTTATTGGCCTACTCTCTTCAAAGATGCTCGTAAGTATGTCTTGTCTTGTGATGAATGCCAGAGAATTGGTAATATTAGTAGGCGTCAGGAAATGCCTATGAATTATTCACTTTTTATTGAACCATTTGATGTTTGGGGCTTTGATTATATGGAACCTTTTCCTTCCTCTAATGGGTATACACATATTTTAGTTGCTGTTGATTATGTTACTAAGTGGGTAGAAGCTATTCCAACTAGTAGTGCTGATCATAACACTTCTATTAAGATGCTTAAAGAAGTTATTTTTCCGAGGTTTGGAGTCCCTAGATATTTGATAACCGATGGTGGTTCACACTTTATTCATGGTGCTTTCCGTAAATTGCTTGCCAAATATGATGTCAACCATAGAATTGCATCTCCTTATCATCCTCAGTCTAGTGGTCAAGTAGAATTGAGCAATAGAGAAATTAAATTGATCATGCAAGAGACTGTTAATAGATCTAGAAAGAAATGGTCTAAGAAACTTGATGATGCATTATGGGCCTATAGAACTACTTATAAAAACCCTATGGGTATGTCTCCATATAAAATGGTTTATGGAAAAGCATGTCACTTACCTCTTGAACTAGAACATAAAGCTTATTGGGCAATTAAAGAGCTCAACTATGATTTCAAACTTGCCGGTGAGAAAAGGTTATTTGACATTATCTCACTTGATGAATGGAGAACCCAGGCCTATGAGAATGCTAAGTTGTCTAAAGAAAAAGTTAAAAGGTGGCATGACAAAAGGATACAAAAGCGTGAATTTAATGTAGGTGACCTTGTCTTGCTCTACAATTCTCGTTTAAGATTTTTTGCAGGGAAACTTCTCTCTAAATGGGAAGTGCCATACATTGTCAAGGAAGTTTATCGTTCTGGTGCCATCAAGATTAACAACGCCGAAGGCAATAACCCGAAGGTGGTAAACGGGCAGAGAATCAAACATTATATCTCAGGTACTCCCATAAATGTTGAGACAAATATTATTAATACCATAACACCGAAGGAGTACATAAGGGAGACTTTCCAGAACGTTTCAGACTCCGAAAAGGAATAGGTATGTGGTACGGTAAGTAAATCGACTCCAAAACTTTTCCAATGGCAAATTTTCTCCGTTTTGGAAAATTTAAAAAATTAGGAAAATTAAAAGTAGTCCGAAGAGTGCACGAGCAGGCGACAAGCCTGGGGGGCGCGCCCTACCCTCCTTGGCGCACCCCTGTGGCTTGTGGCCACCTCGTGTGCCCTCCAGACTTCGTTTTCTTATGGAATACTCTTTTTGGTCGGTAAAAATTCATTATATAATCTCCCGAAGGTTTTGACCACCGTACCACGGCAATATCTCCTGTTCTTGTTTCGAGCTGTTTTTCCTTACAGATCTAGATCGCCATGACGTCTCCAAGCGCCCCCAAGGACAAGTTTTTTGAGAAGGTCATCAACCCTTACCTCGCGGAGGTGCTGCAACACCCTCAAACCATTGAGATGCGTGAGGGGGTGTTGCACATCTGTGATGTTGAAGGGCCAAAGAAGACCGGAAGCGTGGAGGCAAGGCTCGAAGTAATGGAGCAGCAAGTCTTCAAGTGCCAAGGGATGGTGGAGCGTGGACACAACGCCAATCACTTGATGATCTCTGAATTTACCCACGATCACAAGTTGGATACCAAGAACATTGGGGAGGCCATCTTCAAGCTTCATAAGAAAATCGAGCACCTCCAAGCCCAGATCTATGACCTGCAAAACCAAAATTGTGAGTATGAATACAAATTTAAGAGGATGAGTTTGGCTGCAGATTTGAGGATTCCGGAGACTCGTTCATCTTTTTACGATGGTGAACCTATGCCCTGGAAGATGGAGGACAAGCCTACAACATCAACAACCCCGTCATCACCACCTCCGAAGAAAGAGATCTAAATACATGGGTATGGGCACTCCCCTTGGCTTGTGGCAAGTTTGGGGGAGGTGCCCCGGTATCATATCACCATCACACCTTTACTTTTATCATTTTTCTTAGTTCAATCCTTTTGGTTATATCTCGGTTTAGTAGAATAAAGTTTTTAGTATGATCTAGCCTTGAGTTTTGCTTTGTGTTTCCTCTATGTAATCGAGTCCGAGAGTTATATAATAAAGATTAGTTTTGAGTTGAGGGCTTTGCTTTCTTGCTATGATCTTGAGAAAAAGAAAAAGAATAAAGAAATAAAAAGATCATACAATGATCTTATGGAGAGTAATGACTTCACACATAAAAAGTTTGATGAATAAAAGTTGTTGACAGTTGGCAAACATAGTTTTGGTCATTGTTGCAATTAATAGGAAGTAATAAAGAAAGAGAGGTCTAACATATAAATATACTATCTTGGACATCTTTTGTTATTGTGAGCACTCATTAAAATATGACATGCTAAAGGTTGAGGTTGGACAAGGAAGACAACATAATGGGTTAGTTTTCCTATATCCGAATAGAAGTTATATTGTCATGGATCTTCCAACGTGTTGAGCTTGCTTTTTCCTCTTATGCTAGCCAAATCCTTTGCACCAAGTAGAGATACTACTTGTGCATCCAAACATCCCTTAACCCAGTTTTGCCATGAGAGTCCACCATACCTACCTATGGATTGAGTAAGATCCTTCAAGTAAGTTGTCATCGGTGCAAGCAATAAAAATTGCTCTCTAAATATGTATGATCTATTAGTGCGAAGAAAATAAGCTTTATATGAACTTGTGATATGGAAGAAATAAAAGCGACGGACTGCATAATAAAGTTCTTTATCACAAGCGGCAATATAAAGTGACGTTCTTTTGCATTAAGATTTTGTGCATCCAACCATAAAAGTGCATGACAACCTCTGCTTCCCTCTGCGAAGGGCCTATCTTTTACTTTTACCTTCTACCTTTATACAAGAGTCATGATGATCTTCACCTTTCCTTTTTACACTTTTTCTTCTTGGAAAGCACTATATGTTGGGAAAGATCCAGATATATATATCCACTCGAATGTAGGTTATCATAAAGTATTATTGTTGACATTACCGTTGAGGCAAAAGGTTGGGAGGCGAAACTATAAGCCCCTATCTTTCTCTGTGTCCGACTGAGGCTTTGAACTCATAAGTATCGCGTGAGTGTTAGCAATTATGAAAGACTAAATGATAGTTGATTATGTGAAATTGCAATAGCTTCAATGACTAAGATCATAGTTTGTTAGTTTTCAATAAAGTTTCTGATTCATACTTTACCTTGTGAACGAATTGTTACTCTAGCATAGGAAATTATATGACAATATTTGTTGCTGTTCTAAAGATGATCATGATGCCTTCATGTCCGTATTTTATTTTATCGACACCTCTATCTCTAAAAATGTGGACATGATTATCGATTTCGGCTTTCGCTTGAGGACAAGTGAGGTCTAAGCTTGGGGGAGTTGATACGTCCATTTTGCACCAAGCTTTTATATTGATATTTATTGCATTATGGGCTGTTATTACCTATTTTGGTACAATACTTATGCCTTTTCTCTCTTATTTTACAAGGATTACATGAAGAGAGAGAATGCCGGCAGCTGGAATTCTGGACTGGAAAAGGAGCAAATCTGAGAGACCTATTCTACACAACTCCAAAAGTCCTGAAAACTTACGAAGAATTATTTTGGAATATATAAAAAATATTGGGCGAAAAAAATACCAGAGGGGACCCACCAGGAGGTCACAAGCCCGGGGGCGCGCCCTACCCCCCTAGGCGTGCCCCTGTGGCTTGTGGCCCCCCTGGCAGGCCTCCGGTGCCCATCTTTTGCTATATGATGTGTTTTGACCTGGAAAAAATCAGAAGAGAGCTTTCGGGATGAAGCGCCGCCGTCTCGAGGCGGAACTTGGGCAGAACCAATCTAGGGCTCCGGTGGAGCTGTTCTGCCAGGGAAACTTCCCTCCCGGAGGCGGAAATCATCGTCATCGTCATCACCAATGATCCTCTCATCGAGAGGGGGTCAATCTCCATCAACATCTTCACCAACACCATCTCCTCTCAAACCCTAGTTCATCTCTTGTATCTAATCTTTGCCTCAAAACCTCAGATTGGTACCTGTAGGTTGCTAGTAGCGTTGATTACTCCTTGTAGTTGATGCTAGTTGGTTTATTCGGTGGAAGATCATATGTTCCGATCCTTAATGATATTTATACTCCTCTGATTATGAACATGAATATGCTTTGTGAGTAGTTACGTTTGTTTCTGAGGACATGGGAGAAGTCTTGTTATAAGTAATCATGTGAATTTGGTATTCGTTCGATATTTTGATGAGATGTATGTTGTCTTTCCTCTAGTGGTGTTATGTGAACGTCGACTACATGACACTTCACCATTGTTTGGGCCTAGGGGAAGGCATTGGGAAGTAATAAGTAGATGATGGGTTGCTAGAGTGACAGAAGCTTAAACCCTAGTTTATGTGTTGCTTCGTAAGGGGCTGATTTGGATCCACATGTTTCATGCTATGGTTAGATTTATCTTAATTCTTCTTTCGTAGTTGCGGATGCTTGCCAAAGGGGTTAATCATAAGTGGGAGGCTTGTCCAAGTAAGGACAGCACCCAAGCACCGGTCCACCCACATATCAAATTATCAAAGTAACGAACGCGAATCATATGAGTATGATGAAAACTAACTTGACAATAATTCCCATGTGTCCTCGGGAGCGCTTTGCTCTGTATAAGAGTTCGTCCAGGCTTGTCCTTTGCTACGAAAAGGATTGGGCCACCTTGCTGCACCTTTGTTACACTTTTTACTTGTTACCCGTTACGAATTATCTTATCACAAAACTATCTGTTACCGATAATTTAAGTGCTTGCAGAGAATACCTTGCTGAAAACCGCTTGTCATTTCCTTCTACTCCTTGTTGGGTTCGACACTCTTACTTATCGAAAGGACTATGATAGATCGCCTATACTTGTGGGTCATCATGTAACTCCATCGTGCCGCACGTAACTGCATCATGGCGACACACGCGGCGCAACCGCATGCATACGGGCCCCCAACGTGATCGTGCGCAGGCCCCAACCGCTGGCAGAGCGCGCGTGCAGGGACACGAGCAGAGCACTCCGTGGCGCCTCAACAGTGAGCAAACATATATATGCATATAGCAATTCAACACGCAAGGAAAAGCTGTCCACAAGCCGGGCGCGTGGAGGTACGCGAGCAGAGCGCGCCGCGCTGCCTAACGGTGAGCACAGCGCGCTGCGGCGCCTAACGGCGAGCAGAGCAGGCTGAGGGACACGAGCAGAGGCCAGCACAGTGATACATGGCAAATAAGATGAACTGTGCGAGCGATGGCGGAGACATCAAGCACGAATTGCATGCATAGTAAACTAGGAGAAACGAGCATCTAATCATCTACATCTTGTTGCGACGACGCTTGCCATTGCTCTGCTTCCAGCTGGATCCCTGGTGATGAATGGTTAATAAAATCTAAGTCTATTGCATATTAAGGTCAAAATAGTACTACCAATATACGAATCTCATACGATGCCATTTCAATGATTGTACCACAAAATCCCGAAATATTACGAGGTTCAAATTCTAGTGTTACATGGCTCAAATTCGAAGATTGCAAGGTTCAAACTGATATTAGAAATGAAATTCAGCTCATTCAGCTGCAAACGCCCGTGCTGATCAGCTGAACATGGATATAAGAGAGGTTCAAACTAAAAATAGAAATAGTAAGGCTGGTTTTGAAACCTTGTCATTTCTGCAAAGGGATCAGCCGCTGACAAGTCATATATGGGGTTGACACAATGACTTCCAATTACTCTGTCATATGCAGTTCCAATACTAAGTTTAGCTTTTTTGAGCCTCTTCCATTCTGCAGTAGTTGCCGGCTCTGATCAACAAACCATTCATATTTTCTATATAAATGCATGTTCAACCTCATTACCTTCAGCACCCTTGCTCTGACAACAAAGAACCTGGCAAATATAATCTCCGGTAAGGTCCCTCGGTAGGAGTTCAAAGTAATTTTTGAGAGATGCAGATCTAGGCATTTGATGTGATTGTCGTTATATTGTATCACATTATCCACCACCGGGCCTATTATTATCTGCAAAAGAAGAGAACGTGTCAGTGCCTACATGCAGTTTTGAACACTACTACAGGCCTATTTGGTTTGCAGGATTTGTAAAATGCACCAACGTGCCATCTTCGATCTGACATGATTAACATGGGCATTTGATTACAATCTAGAAAAATGTAGCCTTCTTCACAAGAGGTTGGAGTGGATGAAATATTCCCTAAGAAAACTAGTACAGATGAATCCAAATGAGAAATGCTTATGGATTGTAACCATATGAATCAAGCAACTAATATGGGGTGGGGGGATGTATGTCCTGAAATCCTCCAAAATTCCTTTAGAAATCGTAGTACATTGTTATTGTAAACTTGGGAAAAGGTGCCAAAATTGAACTCCCATATGGTTAAAATTTAACAGGAAAGGAACATCACCTCGATATATAGCTTCTTCAGGCACGGAAAGCATCTGAGGAAACTGACAACTTCGTGCAGGTTGGGGCTGATAGATTCTAGTGCCAAGACCTTCACTGTGCGCAGAATCTGGATCAAGCTTTTCTGGATGACAGACGAACATACATCTTCAAAATTAGAAATAATGTTGATATCAAGAAGGAGAGGTAGAAGGCGACTGTTGTACCTGAACGGGTGTGGATCCAATAACAAGTTCGGAGTATTTGACAGACAAGTAGACCACCACTGTCAATTTCGGTGCAGAAATGACATTGATTCTTGTTGGACCTTGTTGATCAACTACAAGTAATCTCTCAAGTGAAGGTGTGTCCTCAATGACCATATTGTGGTCCACCTTTTGTGATCTCTTGTTGCAGCACTAGCAACACACATAAATAGTCCGGAGAGTCATGGAGGTGATGTGGAAGCTACTCGACCAATTCATCGCCTGAAGACGAAGGAACTCAAGTGCAGTACAGCCGCGGAGCAGGCGCTCCATGTCATCCTTAGGGATGCAGACGGCGATGAGCTCGAGGTGCTTCAATCGTGGTAGAAAAAGAGTGGGCGCGTTGAGGGAGTCATGGACTAAGGGGTCCTCGGGGCGATGGCCCATTGTACATGGGCCAGACTAGTGGAGCTGTATAATGACGGGAGATCTATGAAGCCGTGGTGTGCCCTCCAAGTCAAGAAGGCGCTGGATCTTTTCAAACCCTTGTTGTAATCTATCTTCGGTAACCCTAGCCCTATCGGCGTCTATATAAACTGAGTGTTGTAGTCATTAGGGTTAAGAGCTACATTCATCACCTCATAGCCTTAGGGTTTAGCTCGTGCTGATCTCGAGGTAGATCTACTCTGTAAACCACGTTATACATTCAATACAATCAAGCAGGACGTAGGGTTTTACCTCTTCGAGAGGGCCTGAACCTGGGTAAACACTGTGTTCATCGTCCCTTGTTACCCATCGATCCTAGATCCACAGCTCGGGACCCCCTACCCCGAGGTCTGCCGGTTTTGACACCGACATTGGTGCTTTCATTGAGAGTTCCGCTGTGGGGTCACCCAAAGGATCGATGGCTTGCCTGATCATAGGAGAAGGCATCGGATCTGGGGACTTCTTCGTCCCCGGTTAACTCTTCGCGTTCGGTAGCATTGTCCTGCACGCCGACCCTATTGGTCGTCTGGATCAGATCGACAACTTCGCCCCCGAACGCCGGATTCAATTCGGCAACCTAGAATATGTGGCGGACTCACGGGGCAATCTGGTCTTCGCCGGGTTCACTACCCCTTCCCGCACCCACGCAGGCCTCGTCGTGCCCGCCCCGGAGTCTCCCTCCAATCCGATCTACGAATCGGCCCCAGCAGCTTCGAGCCAGGAGAGCTCCGCTTCGAGCGGCGGCCAGACTCCACCTTCACCCGAACCCATGATGTCCATGGAAGATTTGTCCTCGACCTTCGAGGCAGGATCAGGAGGCGGAAGCCAGGAATCAATCTCGGCCGAACTGTTCCTCCATAATGCTCACCTAGCTGTGAACCCCCACGACGAAGTGGCGGCCAATGGCTATAAATTACTCCCGGCCCGAAGCAACTCAATCTCAAGCCCCGGCATGGAATCCACACGCAGCGATCAAAATCCGTCCTTGACTTCCGATGACTGTCCGGACCCCTTTGAGGATCCGGTCCCGCACCCCAAGCTCAGCTCGGCCTATAGAAATCAGGGACTGGCTAGGGCATTGACTGCCCCCGTTGCAATGGAATCTGGCCTACAGCCCTCGAGTTTGGCGACCCTCGCTATGATAAATGAGGCGTTGGACCAAATTCAGAAAATGACTATCCAGGAGGATCTCTCCCCCACTCGCGATCGTCAACCCGTCGAGGCGTACTATAGGGAATTTTGCATCCCACCCACCACCCACTTGGTAGCCACTATCGATGATTTAACAGATATGCTAGACTATAATTCGAAGAATACCGAATACATGGACGAGGGGGACGGAGCCACGGCCAGTGCCGATGTTGCCCCCCCCCGGTTACCGGCCGCTGGTCGGCCACTTCCACCTACGACATTTACATGGTGGACACCCCCAAGGACGGCGACGGCACCCCCAATCAGGACAGAGGCAAGCCCAGAGATGAGCCGCCCAAACGCCGAAAACAGCGCCGTCGATCAAAGCCATGTCGAAGCCATGCAAGCAACGTGGAATCTGCGGAGAACGGCACCGTAAATAATACGGATGACCTCGCCGGAGATGCAGCCTTCGAACATCATCAGGATGACCTCGCAGGGCAGGAGGACCCGGTCAATTCAGAAAACCCCGACGACTCCGAGGATAGCAACTACCTCCCACTCTCTGAAGAGGAGGCCAGTCTTGGGGAGGATGATTTCATCGTCCCTGAAGACCCTCTGGAGCAAGAACGGTTCAAGCGGAGGCTTTTAGCCACCGCCCGCAGCCTAAAGAAGCAAAAACGCAAAATCAAGGCTGAACAGGACACCCTCAACGACCGATGGACTAAAGTACTAGCTGCCGAGGAGGGGTACGGCCGTGATCAGCCAACCAGGAGTTATCCCAAGCGAAGACTCCTGCCACAGTTCGACGACGAGGCCGTAGAGCCCACACGCCCAATATACACAAACACCGAACAGCCGGACCGCCCCCTAGAGGGCGGGACAGGGAAGCTGACGAGGCCGAACACCCAGTCGCCCCACCTCGCCGTCACGGCAAGGATCAAGTGCGGCCCACTTACGAGTACGACCTCCGCCATGACCTAGACGCTCATGGAGGCCATACCAGGTCCATCTATGGACCCAGAGAGGACCTGCCAGCGTACTGGGAAGGATACTACGATCGGTTAAACCGAAATGATAGAGTCCGGGAGCAGCAGCAGATTAGGAGGGCCGAAGACCTCCGACGCGACGTAGCCCGAGTTCGGGGCGCCACACACCCCTTGTGTTTCACAGAGAGGGTAATGCAACATCAATTCCCGGAAGGTTTCAAGCCTGTGAACATCCAATCATACGACGGAACCACAGATCCAGCCATATGGATAGAGGATTTCCTCCTCCACATCCACATGGCGCGAGGAGATGACCTCCATGCCATTAAATATTTGCCGCTAAAGCTTAAAGGCCCAGCTCGACGCTGGTTGAACAGCCTTCCCGAAAAATCTATAGGTTGATGGGAAGAGCTTGAGGACGCTTTTCGAGCAAACTTTCAGGGCACCTATGTCCGGCCTCCGGATGCTGACGACCTAAATCGCATCACGCAACAACCCGAAGAATCTGCCCGACAGTTTTGGAACCGATTCCTGACCAAGAAAAATCAGATCGTTGACTGTCCGAATGCCGAAGCCTTGGCTGCCTTTAAGCATAGTGTCAAGGACGAATGGATTGTACGACAGCTCGGCCAGGACAAACCAAGAACTATGGCAGCCCTTACTTCCCTCATGACCCGCTTTTGCGTGGGCGAAGACAGTTGGCTTGCTCGCAAGAACACCAACCCAGACACACCCGGTACCTCCGAGGTTCGGAACGGAAATGGAAAGCCCCGACGCAGCAAGAATAAGCGTTGCCACAATGACGGTGAGGGTGAGGATACGGAAGAAAATGCCGGATTTCGAAACCAGAAGTCCGGAACCCGAAAGAAAGCCCTTAAAGGCAACGGTGATGGTCCGTCTAGACTGGACACAATTCTGGGCAGGCCTTGCCAGATCCACGGCACATCAGAGAAGCCCGCCAACCACTCCAACCAAAATTGTTGGGTGATCAAACAGGCCGGCAAACTCACAGCCGAAGACTCGGGCAAAAGCCCACGAAGCAAGGACGATGATGAGCCCCGTAGGCTGAATAGTGGAGGCCAGAAACCCTTCCCTTCTGAGGTCAAGATGGTAAACATGATTTACGCAACCCACATACCGAAGAAGGAGAGGAAGCGAGTGCTACGGGATGTATACTCCGTCGAGCCAGTAGCGCCGAAGTTTAATCCATGGTCATCTTGCCCGATCACGTTCGATCGCAGGGATCATCCCACCAGCATACGCCATGGAGGGTCTACAGCCCTAGTGATAGACCCCATCATCGATGGATTCCACCTCACTAGAGTCCAAATGGACGGAGGGAGCAGCCTCAACCTGATATACGAGGATACAGTGAGGAAAATGGGAATCGATCCATCAAGGATTAAACCCAGTAACACCACCTTCAAGGGGGTCATTCCGGGAGTGGAGGCCCGCTGCACGGGCACCGTGACTCTTGAAGTAGTGTTCGGATCTCTGGATAACTTCCAAAGCGAGGACTTGATCTTCGATATCGCACCTTTTTGCAGTGGCTATCACGCCCTCCTTGGCCGAACAACATTCGCCAAATTCAATGCTGTTCTGCATTACGCGTACCTCAAGTTGAAGATGCCTGGTCCTTCAGGCATCATAACTATCAACGGCAACACAGAACGCTCACTTTGAACCGAAGAGCACACTGCGGTCCTAGCGGCCGAAGACCACACCGACCCATATAGGCCCGGATGCCGACCCGCCGTAAGGGCCGGTGACAATAGTAAATGGGTTCGACCCTGTTCCCCGTCATGGGAACCCGCATGTGTTCGCCACAAATAGGGATACGCGCCCCACGACACGCCCACATTCTTCACGCTCCATGTGCCTCGTCAGCACAACTTCGCACTCAAAATACCATGGGCAGCCGTGAGGCATACATTAATCCGAAGTACATATTCGGTTAAACCGAACTTCAGAATTACCTCATCTTCGGACGACCCGGGGACCAATTCCGGATATCCCCAAGCTTAAAGCTCCATCAGCAGGGTTCTCGCCCATCAATGTCTCATCAAAGGTCCCAACCCCCACCTATCAGATGCAAAGGCACAGACGTGCAGCGGGGCACAGTGAAGGCTTCAACTCACGTATCAAGGCCCTGTGCCAACCTTTACTCTGTAAATTTTCTTTTTCTTTTTCTCTTACAATTACTGCCTTCGCAGTTCGAATTGTACGGTTATACATCCCGAGCTTACGAGAAATAATAAAAATACCCTTTACGGTGTTCGGATATCCGCATCTTGCAATTTTTTCTGTATCTTCTCGGATTCCCCACTCGCTCTTCGAACAGCCCGGCATGAAAATATATTAACTAGTCAAGAGTTCGATTTATGTATCAGCTCAATATCTTCAAGTCCGGCACCGCTTTCCGCTAGGTGTTCGGCGTCTCGGATATTGCACTATATGCATCTGTTCCGAACTATGTCTTGGGTCAATAGTTGGGTTGCCCGGCTCCTGTGCTTGCCTCTTATGTTCCACATGTTTGGCTAAGAGGGCAAAGGGAGAACCCCTGCGATTGTACTTCTGGTTTGCCCGGTCAAGTACCTCAGGAGGAAAAAGCCGAAAACTGACCGTCATAGTAAGCGCGAACGGGTCCGCGATCCGATGATGAGGTTTGACTCTAAAAATCGTTGGCGATTTCGCCGTGTCACATGAAGGGTTTGTCTTAACACAAACCATGTGATCGAAAAGGGCAGGGTTTGGTCCCTAAGTACATCACAATACACCGGGGGCTAGTCCCTAGTCCCCACTATCAAGCTCCTAAGGCTAAGTGAAAGCAGTAAAACCAAATAGTCTGATTGCCTGGTTTCGCTCCCGCACTACCGCCTCCGGGCACCAAGACGTTGGCTAAGGGTAACAGTGCGGAGACAAAACACCCCTCGTGATATTCACCTGGGGGCTGAAGCCACGACTGGTAGCTTTCAGAATAAGCATACGACCACACAGGAGTCAAAATTTAACCATTACAATATCAAATAAGTCTGTCGGGCGCATAATGAAGCATAAGTCCCACTTGATACAAACTTAATACAACTACTCAAACATTACATCTTTCGAACAGTGGCCCTCTATCGCCCGCGCTCCGGTCATCACCTGCGCGAAGTACTACTCGGGGCGGCGATGCTCCTTCCCCTTGGGCGGAGGACCAGTGGCCATCTCCATTGGATTCACCCTTGGCCAATGAACCAGAGTCTTCGCAAATGCGAGCCTCGCCCCCTCAAGGCACGCTGACCGCTTTACAGCGTCAACCCGGAGCGGCACCTCTAGCAGCTTCTGCAGAAGGCCGAAGTAGGTGTCCGGAATGGGCTCGGCCGGCCACAGGCTAACACAGAGGTCCTTCAAGGACAGCTTGGACATCCGATGCATCTCCATCAGCTGCTTCATTTGATCGCTGAGGAGGGGTGGACGCTCCGAGTCCGGAAACTATGACCAGAAGAGCCGCTGCGTGGAGTCGTCCTCGAGGGTGGCATAGTGCTTCGCCGCAGCCGCCGCATTCTTCGGAAGTTCGGCGAAGACGCCTGCGGAGCGCCAAACCCTTGTCGGCAGGGCGAATCTGTTGCCTCCGAACACACTCTGCGGTAAATATTTCTTACCATTGGCAATTTGCGCGGCTTGCCGGAGCTCCTCCCGGACACCTCGAGCGTCACTCCTCGCCTCCTGAAGCTCCTTATCCGCCTTGGCTAGCCGGGAGGATTGCTCCTCCTGCCCCTTCTCAAGGGCCTCCAGCTTCTTGGCGGCATCCTGGAGCTCCACTTGGACTTCGGTCACCCGAGCCTCATGTTGCTCGGCAGCAAGCTTGACCTTCTCAAGCTCGGCCACCGCCTTCTCAGCGGCCGTCTTCTTCTCGGCCGCCTCGGCCTCGGCTTTCTTCAGGGCCTCCTTCAAGCCCTCGACCTCGGTGGCAGCAGCTACAAGGTCATCAAGATAAGGGATTAGCATATAGTCCGGATCATCAATATCCGGCGTCAAGCAAGTACACATCTTCTCATAGGGCTTACCTTGCGCCTCGTCAAGCCGTTTGTTGACAAGGTCAAGCTCTTGATCGGAAAGCTTGAGCTTTCGATCCATCTCCTCTAACAACGCGGCATTAGCAGCCGCGGCCACGGAAGATGCCTGCGTCAGCAAAAAATATGTCGACATTATTATTCGGCTTACCGAATTTGATCCTCTGCAGGTCTCTCTGAGGTCCGGGCAGAGTCTCGGGGGCTGCTATGTATACGGCCTACCTACACTAACAATTACAACCGCATTACGAGGAAAGAGCATTACTTGACTTACCTCAAAGCCTGTTAGAAGGCCTTGGACAGCGTTGTTCAGTCCGGATTACAACCGCGTTACGGAAGGAACACTCTGCTTAACCGCACTCATTAGAGTGTGGTGCCCATCAACGATGACCGAGCTGCTCACCAGCTCCTCCAGAATGTCTGGCCAGCCAGCTGCCGCCCGTGTGGAGGCGTTCGGCGTTGGCATTGGCTCCCCGGCCCCTCCCCCGCTGGGAGGAGCATGTGCCGTCGAAGGCCTTGGGGGCTCGGGAGCGGTCGATGGTTGGGGTCCGGATGGTCCGGACTCCTTTTCCTCGCCAGCCAGGAGGGATGCTCCGTCCAGGTCTTCGGTGACCAAGATGTTAACCTCGGTCATTATGGCGTCTGCCTCCCCCTCTGTGTTCGGAGGAGGAAGAGTCCTTTGGGACCGCACCTCCTCAACCTCTTTAGGGATCAGAGGAGGCGCGGAGTGCGCCATAGAATCACTGTCTGCCAGTTCGGCGGGCGGAGATGTCCCCTCCAAAGTCAGCTCGGTGGGACGTCCACATGGGGGACTGCAACTCGGAGGGGTTAACCTTCAACTAAAGCAAATTACTAAAAATGAGATAGCTAAAAATGCCAACGCCTTACCTGCTGCCCGGGGGCTTGACCCGGGGATCCTTCTCCGGAACCTTCTCGGACACTTCGGACTCCTTGTCGGAGTCCAAACTACCGGACAGAACCAGCTTGGGCCGGCATCGTCTCTTCGGGGCCGGAGAAGGTTGGACCTCCTCGACGTCCTCGGACGCCACCCTCTTCATGGAATGCGAGGAGGCACTCTCCTCCTCGTCCTCATCCTTGCCCCCATCCTATATGGATGAGGCCGCAGCATCTCCAGACCGATTGCTCGGACAAACCCTGCGGCGGAGGCCCTCCCTGGCCTCCTGCGCTTCTTTCTTCTTGACTTTCTTGGCGGGCGCCTCATAAGGCACCACAACCAGTAGCTTTTCCAGCTGCTCTGATCGGGGCTTTTCCGGCAGTGGCGCCGGGCCGCTGATCTTCTTGGCCTTGGCGAGCCAGCCCTGCAAAATCCGCATAACAAGGTTAGACCGAATCAAACGTGGTATGAATATCCGAACACTCCTTGAAGAAAAATGCCGCTCACCTCCCTTGGGGGGTTCGCGGCGTCGAGGCCAATGTCCTTCCCCTCGACCGGCCACTCCTTCTAGGGCTGGAATAGTTGGCCCCATATTTTGTTAGGAGTCGTGTTGTAGAGGTGTCGCACGGTGACCGGATCCGCGGGCTCATGCTCCCACATAGGCTTGGCCCTCGCCTGGCAAGGGAGGAGCCGGCGGTGGAGCATGATCTGGACCACGTCGACCAGCTTCACGCCGGTCTCTCTTATGTTGTTGACGCGCTTCCGCAGCGCTTTTGTGTCAGCAACACACCCCCAGTCCGGGCTCTTGGTGGTCCAGGAGGCCAATCTGGTAGGGGGTCCGGACCTAAATGTGGGGGCCGCTCCCCATGCGGCCTCCCTCGGCTCGGTGATATAAAACCACTCCTTCTACCACATCCGGACTTTGTCGACAAAGTGGCCGTCTGGCCAATGGACCCGTGTCAGCTTACTAATCATGGCCCTTCTGCAGTCCGCATGCTCGCCGCCGACCACCTTGGGCTTGACATTGAACACCTTCAGCCATAAACCGAAGTGCGGCTGGACTCGGAGGAGTGCTTCACAGACGACGATGAAGGTCGAAATGTGGAGGAGGGATTTGGGGGCTAGATCATGAAAATCCAGCCCGTAGAAGAACATCAGCCCCCACACAAAGGGATGCAAGGGAAATCCGAGCCCCCTAAGGAAATGGGGGAGAAAAACTACCCTTTCGCCCGGCTCGGGCGTAGGGATGATCTGGCCCTCTTCGGGGGCCCGATGGGTGACATTGGCCGGCAAGTAGCCGGCCTCCTTCAGCTTTAGGATGTCCTCGTTGGTGACGGAGGAAGCCTCCCACTTCCCATTGGCGCCAGATCCGGCCATGGTCGAAGGAGGTGAAGTGGGATTCGCTGTGGAAGCAGAGAGAAAGGGCGCTGGAGCTCTGAAGGTCTGCGTGAGCGGAACGTGGAAGAGGGCGTGGGATGCAAACTGTAGCAGCCCCCCTTTATAGACTTTTGGCAGGCCGGGGATTCCTTTTTCCACGCCGCTGGCATCTCCACTTCCCGATATCTCCGCAACATTATGATACGTCCATTTTGCATCATGTTTTCCTACTGTTATTTATGATGTTTTTATGCATAATAATGCTTTTTGGAGTAATTCTAATGCTTTTTCTCTCATAATATGCAAGGTACACACAAAGAGGGAGAATTCCGGCAGCTAGAAATCTAGACCTGAAAAAGCTATGTCAGGCTACCTATTCTGCACAACTCCAAATGAGCTGAAACTTTACGGGGATTTTTTATGGAATAAATGAGAAATATTGGAGCCAATAAGTACCAGAGGGGGCCCACCAGGTGGGCACAACCCACCTGGGCGCCCCAGGAAGCCCAGGCGCGCCCTGGTGGGTTGTGCTCCCCTCGGCCCACCTCCGGTGCCCATCTTCTGGTATATAAGTCATTTTGACCTAGAAAAAATGAAGAGAGGACTTTCGGGACAGAGCGCCGCCATCTCGAGGTGGAACTTGGGCAGGAGCACTTTTGCCCTCCGGCGGAGCGATTCCACCGGGGGAACTTCCCTCCCTGAGGGGGAAATCACCGTCATCATCATCACCAACAACTCTCCCATCTTGGGGAGGGCAATCTCCATCAACATCTTCAACAGCACCATCTCCTCTCAAACCCTAGTTCATCTCTTGTGTTCAATCTTTGTACCAGAACTATAGATTGTTGCTTGTGGGTGACTAGTAGTGTTGATTACATCTTGTAGTTGATTACTATATGGTTTATTTGGTGGAAGATTATATGTTCAGATCCAATATGCTATTTAATACCCCTTTGATCTTGAGCATGATTATCATTTGTGAGTAGTTACTTTTGTTCTTGAGGTCACGGGAGAAATCATGTTGCAAGTAATCATGTGAACTTGATATGTGTTCGATATTTTGATAGTATGTGTGTTGTGATTCCCTTAGTGGTGTCATGTGAACGTCGACTACATGACACTTCACCATATTTGGGCCTAAGGGAATGCATTGTGGAGTAGTTATTAGATGATGGGTTGCGAGAGTGACAGAAGCTTAAACCCTAGTTTATGCGCTATTCCGTAAGGGACCGATTGGATCCAAAAGTTTAATGCTATGGTTAGAATTTATTCTTAATACTTTTCTCGTAGTTGCGGATGCTTGCGAGGGGGTTAATCATAAGTAGGAGGTTTGTTCAAGTAAGAACAGTACCTAAGCACCGGTCCACCCACATATCAAATTATCAAAGTAGCGAACACAAATCGAACCAACATGATGAAAGTGACTAGATGAAATTCCCGTGTACCCTCAAGAACACTTTGCTTATTATAAGAGACCGTTTTGGCCTGTCCTTTGCCTCAAAAGGATTGGGCTACCTTGCTGCACTTTTGTTACTACTATTGTTACTTGCTCGTTACAAATTATCTGGCTATCAAACTACTCTGCTACTTACAATTTCAGTACTTGCAGCCATTACCTTGCTGAAAACCGCTTGTCATTTCCTTCTGCTCCTCGTTGGGTTCGACACTCTTACTTATCGAAAAGGCTACAATTGATCCTATATACTTGTGGGTCATCAAGGCTATTTTCTGGCACCGTTGCCGGGGAGTGAAGCACTTTTGGTAAGTGGAAATTGGTAAGGAAAAATTATTACTACATGCTGAAATTTATTGTCACTTGTTACTATGGAAAACAATCCTTTGAGGGGTTTGTTCGGGGTATCTTCACCTCGACCGGAACCACAATTATTTACCCCTCAACCTATTGCACCTACTGAAAATATTGAATATGAAATTCCTTCGGGTATGATAGAACAACTGCTAGCTAATCCTTATGCAGGAGATGGAACCGAACATCCTGATATGCACTTGATATATGTCGAAGAAATTTGTGGATTGTTTAAGCTTGCAGGTTTACTCGGGGATGAAGTTAAGAAGAAGGTTTTCCATTTATCTTTGAAGGGAAAGGCATTGGTATGGTATAGGCTATGCGATGATATTGGATCTTGGAATTGGAATCGATTGAAATTGGAGTTTCATCAAAAAAATTATCCTATGCATCTAGTTCATCGTGACCGGAATTACATATATAATTTTTGGCCTCGTGAAGGAGAAAGTATCACTCTAGCTTGGGGGAGGCTTAAGTCAATGTTATATTCATGCCCCAATCATGAGCTCTCAAGAGAAATTATTATTCAGAATTTTTATGCTCGGCTTTCTCGTGATGATCAATCCATACTTGATACTTCTTGTACTGGTTCCTTTATGGAAGACCATTGAATTCAGGTGGGATATTTTGGAAAGAATTAAACGCAACTCTGAAGATTGGGAACTCGATGAAGGTAAAGAGTCAGGTATTAAGCTTAAGTATGATTGTGTTAAATCTTTTATGAATACCGATGATTTTCAAAAGTTTAGCACTAAATATGGACTTGACTCTGAGATAGTAGCCTCTTTTTGTGAATCATTTTCTACTCATGTTGATCTCCCCAAGGAGAAGTGGTTTAAATATCACCCACCTATTAAAAAGGAAATTAAAGTACCGGTACCAGCTAAAGAGGAAACTATTATTTATAATGTTGATCCAGTTGTTCCTACTGCTTATATTGAGAAACCACCTTTCCTTGTTAGGATAAAGGAACATTCTGAAGTTTCAACTGTGGTCAATAAAAGTTATATTAGAACACCTAAACCTGATGAACAAATCAAAGTAGAACCTAGTGTTGCTATGGTTAAGGATATCCTGGAAGAAAACATAGATGGGCATGTTATTTACTTCTGTAATGAAGCTACTAGAATTGTCAAACCTGATAAGTCAGATATTCGTAGACCCGTTGTTGGCATGCCCGTTGTCTCAGTCAAAATAGGAGATCACTGTTATCATGGTTTATGCGACATAGGTGCTAGCGTGAGTGCTATTCCCTTTACCTTATATCAAGAAATTATGAATGACATAGCACCCGCTGAGATAGAAGACATAGATGTTACTATTAAACTTGCTAATAGAGACACCATATCACCAATTGGGATTGTTAGAGAGCTTGAAGTCTTGTGTGGGAAAATAAAATACCCTACTGATTTTCTTGTTCTTGGTTCCCCACAAGATAATTTTTGTCCCATTATCTTTGGTAGACCTTTCTTGAACACCGTTAATGCTAAAATAGATTGTAAGAAACAAACTGTCGAAGTCAGTTTTGGTGATGAGTCTCATGAGTTTAACTTTTCCAAGTTTAGTAGAAAACCTCATAAAAAAGAATTGCCTAGTAAGGATGAAATAATTGGTCTTGCTTCTATTGTTGTGCCTCCTACTGATCCTTTAGCACAATATCTGCTAGACCATGAAAATGATTTACATATGCATGAAAGAAATGAAATAGATGAGATTTTCTTTGAACAACGTCCTCTGCTTAAACACAATTTGCCTATTGAAACTCTAGGAGGTCCTCCTCCACCTAAAGGCGATCCTATGTTTGAATTAAAATAATTGCCAGACACTTTGAAATATGCTTATCTTGATGAGAAAAAGATATATCCTGTTATTATTAGTGCTAACCTTTCAGAACATGAAGAAGAAAGACTATTGAAAGTTCTAAGGTAGCACCGAGCTGCTATTGGATATACTCTTGATGATCTTAAGGGCATTAGTCCCACTCTATGTCAGCACAAAATTAATATGGAACCTGATGCTAAACCCGTTGTTGATCACCAACGTCGGCTAAATCCGAAGATGAAAGAAGTAGTAAGAACGGAAATATTAAAACTTCTAGAAGCAGGTATAATCTATCCTATAGCTGATAGTAGGTGGGTAAGTCATGTTCATTGTGTCCCTAAGAAGGGAGGAATTACTGTTATTCCTGATGATAAAAATGAACTCATCCCACAAAGAATTGTTAGAGGCTATAGAATGGTAATTGATTTTAGAAAATTAAACAAAGCAACTAGAAAAGATCATTACCCTTTGCCTTTTATTGATCAAATGCTAGAAAGATTGTCAAAGCACACACATTTTTGTTTCCTTGATGGATATTCTGGTTTTTCACAAATACCTGTTTCTCAACCTGATCAAGAAAAGACCACTTTCACTTGTCCCTTTGGAACTTATGCTTATAGACGTATGCCTTTTGGTTTATGCAATGCACCTGCTACCTTTCAAAGATGTATGACTGCTATATTCTCTGACTTTTGTGAAAAGATTGTTGAGGTTTTCATGGATGACTTTTCTGTTTATGGGAAGTCTTTTGATGATTGTTTAAGCAATCTTGATCGAGTTTTGCAGAGATGTGAGCAAACAAATCTTGTCTTGAATTGGGAGAAGTGCCACTTTATGGTTAATGAAGGTATTGTTTTGGGCCATAAAATTTCTGAAAGAGGTATTGAGGTGGACAAAGCTAAGGTTGATGCAATTGAGAAAATGCCATGTCCTAAAGATATCAAAGGTATTTGTAGTTTCCTTGGTCATGCTGGTTTATATAGGAGATTTATCAAAGACTTTTCTAAAATTTCTAGGCCTCTTACAAATCTTTTGCAAAAGGACACTCCTTTCATTTTTGATGATGATTGTTTAGAAGCCTTCGAAACACTCAAGAAAGCCTTAATTACTGCACCTATTTGTTCAACCGCCTGATTGGAACTTGCCTTTTGAAATTATGTGTGATGCTAGTGATTATGCTGTTCGTGCTGTTCTAGGACAAAGAGTTGATAAGAAACTAAATGTTATCCATTATGCTAGTAAAACTCTAGACAGTTCCCAACGAAATTATGCTACTACTGAAAAAGAATTCTTAGCAGTTGTGTTTGCTTGTGATAAATTTAGATCCTACATTGTTGATTCTAAAGTGACTGTTCACACCGATCATGCTGCTATAAAATATCTTATGGAAAAGAAAGATGCTAAACCTAGACTCATTAGGTGGGTTCTCTTGCTACAAGAATTTGATTTGCATATTACTGATAGAAAAGGAGCAGAGAATCCCGTAGCTGATAACTTGTCTAGGTTTGAAAATGTCCTTGATGACCCACTACCTATTGATGATAGCTTTCCTGATGAGCAGTTAGCTACAATAAATGTTTCTAATAACACTCCTTGGTTTGCTGATTATGCTAATTACATTGTTGCTAAATATTTACCACCTAGCTTTACATACCAACAAAAGAAAAAATTCTTCTATGATTTAAGACATTACTTCTGGGATGACCCACATCTTTATAAAGAAGGAGTAGATGGTATTATTAGACGTTGTGTACCTAAGCATGAACAGGGACAAATCCTATGGAAATGTCACTTCGAAGCTTATGGAGGACATCATGCGGGAGACAGAACTGCTCATAAGGTATTGCAATCTGGTTTTTATTGGCCTACTCTCTTCAAGGATGCTCGTAAGTTCGTCTTATCTTGTGATGAATGTCAAAGAATAGCTAATATCGGTAAGCGTCAAGAAATGACTATGAATTATTCTCTTGTTGTTGAACCATTTGATGTTTGGGGATTTGATTTCATGGGACCTTTTCCTTCCTCTAATGGGTATACTCATATTTTGGTTGCTGTTGATTATGTTACTAAGTGGGTAGAAGCTATTCCAACCAGTAGTGCTGATCACAACACCTCTATTAAAATGCTTAAGGAAGTTATTTTCCCAAGGTTTGGAGTCCCTAGATATTTAATGACTGATGGTGGTTCACACTTTATTCATGGTGCTTTCCGTAAACTGCTTGCCAAGTATGATGTTAACCATAGAATTGCATCACCCTATCATCCTCAGTCTAGTGGTCAAGTTGAACTTAGCAATAGAGAAATAAAATTAATTTTGCAAAAGACTGTCAATAGGTCCCGGAAGAATTGGTCTAAGAAATTAGATGATGCACTTTGGGCTTATAGGACAGCATATAAAAATCCTATGGGTATGTCTCCTTATAAAATGGTTTATGGAAAAGCTTGTCATTTGCCTCTTGAGTTAGAGCATAAAGCATATTGGGCAATTAAAGAACTCAACTATGATTTCAAACTTGCCGGTGAAAAGAGGTTATTTGATATTAGCTCATTAGATGAATGGAGAACCCAAGCTTATGAAAATGCCAAGTTATTTAAAGAAAAAGTTAAAAGATGGCATGATAAAAGAATCCAAAAGCATGAGTTCAAAGTTGGAGAATATGTTCTTTTGTACAACTCTCGTTTCAGATTCTTTGCAGGAAAACTCCTCTCCAAATGGGAAGGACCCTATGTTATCGAGGAGGTTTATCGGTCTGGAGCTATCAAAATAAATAATGCCGAAGGTACTAACCCGAAGGTTGTTAACAGGCAACGAATAAAACATTATATCTCAGGTACGCCCATTAATGTTGAAAGTAATATTATCCAAACTATGACACCGGAAGAACACATAAAAGAGTCCTTCCGGAACACTCCAGGATCGTGAAAAAGAGGAGGTACGTGATACGGTAAGTAAACGAACTCCGAAAAATCCGCAAAAATATTTTTTGTCAGTTTTGGAATATTTAGAAAATTAGGAAAATAAGAAGCAACCAGTACGTGATACGGTAAGTAAACGGACTCCGAAAAATCCGCAAAAATATTTTTTGTCAGTTTTGGAATATTTAGAAAATTAGGAAAATAAGAAGCAACCAGGAAGGCACACCTGGTGGGCGGGCGCGCCTGGCAAGCCAGGCGCGCCCAGGTGGGTTGTGCCCACCTCGGGTACCTTTCGGACTCCGTTTTTCTTCCGTTTGCTTGTTTCCCAAGATAAAAAAAATCTTTATATACCCCCCAAACCTATTGACATCCGTATCGCGGAGAAATCTCCTGTTTTCTTTTCCTTGCTGTTTTCTGACAGATCTAATCCACCATGGCCGCTTCAAGCTCCTCCAAGGACAAGTTCTTCGAGAACATCATCAACCCATATCTGCGGGAGGTGATGCAGCACCCTCAAGCTATCCAGATGCGTGAGGGGTGCTCCACATCCGCGATGTGCAAGGCCCCAAGGGGACTGGATCCGTGGAGGCTAGGCTTGAAGTTGTGAAGCAGGACGTTTTCCGGTGCAAGGGGATGGTGGAACATGGACTCAATGCCAATCACCTCATGATCGCGGACTACACCCGTGATCTCAAGGTGGAGGGCAAGTCCATGAAGGACATCGTCTTCTCCTTCAACGAGCAAATCAACTTCCTCCAGAGCCAGATCTACGACCTCCAAAACCAAGTCTTTGAATATGAGGCAAGGTGTAAAGGTATGAGTTTGGCTGCCAGTTGCAGGACCCGTGAGACTCACTCCTCCTCTTATAATGGTGAGCCCCTGCCATGGAAACCCGACGACAAGATCGCTTCTACTTCATCATCACCACCACCACCTTCTTCATCACCAAAAAAAAATTGAGTATCGGGTATGGGCACTCCCCTTGGGTTCCGCCAAGCTTGGGGGAGGTGCCCCGGTATCGTATCACGCCCACTATCTTTTGCCTTTACTTTTCTTAGTTCGATCCATGGTTATCTTTTGCTTTAGATGAATAAAAGTTTAGTTCGATCCTTTCTTTTTGAGAGCTTGCTTAGTAATCCATCCTTGTAATCGTGTGCGAGATATATAATAAAGTTTAGTTTGAGTTTTTGCTTTCTTTACTTTCATGTTTCAATAAAGAGAAAGGAAATTAATGAAAAGATCATATGCTAGTCCTATGGTAGGTGATAACACCACATAAGGAAAAGTATAAGTAGAAAATTTTATTAGAGATTGACAAACATAGCATTAGTCAATGATGCAACTCATGAAAGAATTAATAAGGGAAGAGAAGATTCACATATAAATACACTATCATGGAAATCTTTTGTGATTGTGAGCCCCGATCAAAATATTATATGCCAAAATTGTGGAGGTTGGACAAGGAAGATTACTTAATGATTTATGTTTGTTCATATTCACATAGAAGTTATATTGTCATAGATCCTTCAACATGTGGTGCTTGCCCCCCATCTTTGCTAGCCAAAAATTCCGCACTAAGTAGAGATACTACTTGTGCATCCAAAAAACCCTTAAACCCAAATCTTATTTTCGAGAGTCCACCATATCTACCTATGGATTGAGTAAGATCCTTCAAGTAAGTTGTCATCGGTGCAATAAGGCAATAAAAATTGCTTCTAAAAGTGTGAGATCATTTAGTGTAAGAGAAAATTGAGCATTGTACGAACTTGTGATGGTGAAGAATAAAAGCGACAGACTGCATAATAAAGGTTGCCA
Source organism: Thinopyrum elongatum (assembly GCA_011799875.1). Lineage (NCBI taxonomy): Eukaryota > Viridiplantae > Streptophyta > Magnoliopsida > Poales > Poaceae > Thinopyrum > Thinopyrum elongatum. The sequence continues at coordinate 305,695,064 of CM022303.1, read as the reverse complement.
TCACAAGGGGCAATATAATGTGACGTTCTTTTGCATTAAGGGGTTGAGCATACAAACAAATAAGCGCATGGCAACCTCTGCTTCCCTCTGCGAAGGGCCTATCTTCTACTTTTATGTATTTACTTTTATGCAAGAGTCAAAGTTCTTCTCTCTTTTCCTTTTATTTTCCTCCTTTGGCAAGCATCATGTGGTGAGGAAAGATCTAGGCACGTATGTCCAGTTGAATATGGGCGGCATGAGTTATTATTGTTGACATCACCCTTGAGGTGAATACGTTGGGAGGCGAAACTATAAGCCCCTATCTTTCTATGTGTCCGGTTGAAATGTTTTGCTCATGTGTATGCGGTGAGTGTTAGCAATCATAGAAGACTATATGATGGTTGAGTATGTGGACTTGCCTAAAGGCTCCGATACGTGACCCTTCCTGAAAAGATGATGAATTGTAGTTGCAAAGTTGACTGAGAACATAGTTTGTTGGTTTCTAATAGAGTTTATGCTTTATACTTCGATTGTGTGATGAATTGTTACTTATTCATGAGAAGTCTATGATAAAAGTTCTATGATAAAAGTTTTATGTTAAAGTTTGTTGCTGTTATAATAAAATTACATGATGCTTCTATGTCCGTATTTTGTTTTTATCGACACCTCTCTCTCTAAGCATGTGGACATGTTTTTCGATTTCAGTTTTCGCTTGAGGACAAGCGAGGTCTAAACTTGGGGGAGTTGATACGTCCATTTTGCATCATGTTTTCTTACTGTTATTTATGATGTTTTTATGCATAATAATGCTTTTTGGAGTAATTCTAATGCCTTTTCTCTCATAATATGCAAGGTACACACAAAGAGGGAGAATTCCGGTAGCTAGAAATCTGGACCTGAAAAAGCTACGTCAGGCTACCTATTCTGCACAACTCCAAATGAGCTGAAACTTTACGGGGATTTTTTATGGAATAAATGAGAAATATTGGAGCCAATAAGTACCAGAGGGGGCCCACCAGGTGGGCACAACCCACCTGGGCGCGCCAGGAAGCCCAAGCGCGCCCTGGTGGGTTGTGCTCCCCTCGGCCCACCTCCGGTGCCCATCTTCTGGTATATAAGTCATTTTGACCTAGAAAAAATGAAGAGAGGACTTTCGGGACAGAGCGCCGTTGTCTCAAGGCGGAACTTGGGCAGGAGCACTTTTGCCCTCCGGCGGAGCGATTCCGCCGGGGGAACTTCCCTCCCGGAGGGGGAAATCATCGTCATCATCATCACCAACAACTCTCCCATCTTGGGGATGGCAATCTCCATCAACATCTTCAACAAAACCATCTCCTCTCAAACCCAAGTTCATCTCTTGTGTTCAATCTTTGTACCGGAACTATAGATTGGTGCTTGTGGGTGACTAGTAGTGTTGATTACATCTTGTAGTTGATTACTATATGGTTTATTTGGTGGAAGATTATATGTTCAGATCCAATATGCTATTTAATACCCCTCTGATCTTGAGCATGATTATCATTTGTGAGTAGTTACTTTTGTTCTTGAGGTCACGGGAGAAATCATGTTGCAAGTAATCATGTGAACTTGATATGTGTTTGATATTTTGATAGTATGTGTGTTGTGATTCCCTTAGTGGTGTCATGTGAACGTCGACTACATGACACTTCACCATATTTGGGCCTAAGGGAATGCATTGTGGAGTAGTTATTAGATGATGGGTTGCGAGAGTGACAGAAGCTTAAACCCTAGTTTATGCGCTATTCCGTAAGGGACCGATTGGATCCAAAAGTTTAATGCTATGGTTAGAATTTATTCTTAATACTTTTCTCGTAGTTGCGGATGCTTGCGAGGGGGTTAATCATAAGTAGGAGGTTTGTTCAAGTAAGAACAGCACCTAAGCACCGGTCCACCCACATATCAAATTATCAAAGTAGCGAACACGAATCGAACCAACATGATGAAAGTGACTAGATGAAATTCCCGTGTACCCTCAAGAACGCTTTGCTTATTATAAGAGATCATTTTGGCCTGTCCTTTGCCTCAAAAGGATTGGGCTACCTTGCTGCACTTTTGTTACTACTATTGTTACTTGCTCGTTACAAATTATCTGGCTATCAAACTACTCTGCTACTTACAATTTCAGTACTTGCAGCCATTACCTTGCTGAAAACCGCTTGTCATTTCCTTCTGCTCCTCGTTGGGTTCAACACTCTTACTTATCGAAAAGGCTACAATTGATCCCATATACTTGTGGGTCATCACATTATGAGCGGGGAGGGGAATCGAAATCATTAACCATATCCCCCAAAAAGCGGGACACGATGTCCACCATGAGGGGATGTGTCAAACATGGCGTCAGCCTCGAGTCGCGCTTCGAGAAATAGTAACTGCTTGGCGTTATGGCCGGAAGCGACTCTTCGTTGAAAGAGAAAAGGTTGTCAGATAAAGGCACTATTTGCGCTTGAGCGGTATTTTTACCTTCGATGTTAAGTAAAACTACCGTTTCAGATTCCGGACATCACTTGGTTCTGAACAGGGGAGAGACGTACTGAGGAACTCGCCCCGCAAGCCGAATACTGGTCGGATGGATGGATACCGGATACAAGTCTTGGCATTGGAGGCAAGTTCGGGGGCTACTGAGGGAGTCATGGACTAAGGGGTCCTCTGGGCGACGGCCCATTGTACATGGGCCGGACTGGTGGAGCCGTATAATGACGGGAGATCTATGAAGCCATGGTGTGCCCTCCAAGTCAAGAAGGCATTGGATCTCTTCAAACCCTTGTTGTAATCTATCTTCGGTAACCCTAGCCCTATCGGTGTCTATATAAACTGAGGGTTATAGTCATTAGGGTTAAGAGCTATATTCATAACCTCATAGCCTTAGGGTTTAGCTCGTGCTGATCTCGAGGTAGATCTACTCTGTAAACCACGTTATACATTCAATACAATCAAGCAGGACGTAGGATTTTACCTCTTCGAGAGGGCCTGAACCTGGGTAAACACTGTGTTCGTCGTCCCTTGTTACCCATCGATCCTAGATCCACAGCTCGGGACCCCCTACCCCGAGGTCTGCCGGTTTTGACACCGACACGCGTCATTAAGGGGGGCGAAATGACAGTTCATGAACTTGGCGAGGCGCAGCGTGGGCGCGAAGCGGAGCGTAGACGTTGGCAGCGAGCTCATATGCCCATCATTAAAACTGAGCTCCTCGAGCTGATCTAGGGCGGGGGATTGGAACCACTCGTCAAGCTTGGCTCGGTCCTTGCCGTTGGAACGGAACTTGCCCATGATAAGGCCTCTGATTGGGCCATGGTGACTGCCGAGGATCTGGGAGAACGCATCCAAGCTTTTGCGATAGCCATTGAAGAGCTCATGGGCATCGAGGAGGTCGAGAGGGGTGGAGAGCCATAGGGGGCGCCACCGCCGGGAAAGGACGGTTGTCCTCGCCCCATATTTGATTGGGAGGAGGGATATGATGACTATCAACATATCATCGGGGAGACTGCTGATGAAGTCTAGGACTGCTGGAATCGCTTGCGGTTCTTTCTCGACCCGCCTCCGCTTGTTGGCAGCCTCGTTCTCCACCTCACCAGCGGCGACGGAAACATCTGTCTCCGTATTCACGCCGTGCTCCGGTGCTTCAGCAGCCCCGATGTCGCCACTCCCTCCGATGGGGCGCTTCGGCGGCATCCTCATACACTAACGTCTTTGAGGAGTGAGAGCGGCGTCGAGGATGCGGGCTGAGAGAGAGGATTGTGTGTGTGGCAAGGATGGGGGGTGCGGCCGCTCGGGCGCGCCATTAATACGGACCAGTGGGAGCGAGGTGAGCGGCGGTTAAAGGCTGTCTCGCTTCCCGGTGAGCCTGCGCGGTGGACTTCTGGCATTCCTATACCATCATTTCACACAGCTACTCGCACGCCTCCCGATGACACTGCGCAGCGAAAACGCCTCCCGTCAATTCACACGCCTACACGCACGCCTCCCGGGCTGCCTGCGCGGCGGACTGCTCGCATGCGTCCCGTCAACTCACGCCTGCTCGCACGCCACACGGGGCGCGTGGCGGCACGTATATTTTTTTTTGATGATTCATTCTGCCGCTTTACTGCTTAACCGAAGCATGGCACGGTCTAACGCGCACGGTCTGAATAAATATTCCATCTGAGATATTGGTTGCCTGTTATTAACAATCTCCTGTTTGTAAGTAGATTATATCAAAACTTGTCTCAAATTTGACGAAAAAATACAATATCACAGTCTACTGGTGTCCATATATGACACCACGATAAGTTTCATGAATTTCAACTAAGTTTTGGATTTACTGAACTTTAAAAATCAACATTCTCAATGTTTTGAAATTTCTTTCACGGGGAAACATGCACCCAGGGACACACATATGATTTTGCAATCCATTTTGGTGCACATGTAGCTCAAATTTGATTTTTGCACATTAAATCCCTAGGAAATCAATCAATGTATAAAATGGGTCGAATGATCTCTGTTTTTTTTTCAAACTTTAACACGACACTCCTTTGGTCATGTGTTCACTGCAGAAAAAGTTTGACATGCCTCAGAGTGGAGGTGGTGGTGCGGGATGTGTATCTCTGTGTGTGTGGGGGGTCCATCAGTACACTACTAGTCGCGAGCCTCCGTGACGTGGGATTATTGATCATTTTGTGAGTCATGTATATATGCCACATCAAAGTCGTGAATTGGTTATTTAAAGCATTACACAACCCTTTCATACATACATGTTCGGGCCACATGCATGCATTGGTGGTCCTCTCGGACACTCCCTCGTGCGGTTAGCAGCGACGTACCCATTCATTAGCCCACAAAGGTTTTCAGTTTCCACCGACAACGAGAGGCATCGGACCGAAGGTGGATTCATCTTTGGCATGTGTGTTACGGTGTGGAACATGCATGGTGAGATTCCATATCAAAGTTCAGGCACGTGCGTACACATGAGTCCCTCCCACCGGCTCGAAGTGAGGGGGCTACGCATCGTGAACCTCTGTATTGTGCGTTTCCTGTTTGTGAAGCATGTGCCACGTCAAAGTTGTGCATTGGATATTCAAACATCACACAACACACGGCAACATGCACGCGGTGGTATATATAACACTCACTCGCGTGTGACTCTCTATGGGCCCGCGAGGTCTTCGTCGATCAATTGAATGTACAACGAGAGAGAGGTTAATTTGACCAATAAAGATGGTTCTTTTTTTGTTTGTGTTACGTATATGCACGGTAGAAATATGTAGTACATGTCAAAGAGGAGGCAACATGTATACTATCTATATATATATATATATATATATATATATATATATATATATATATATATTCTGATCACAGGATCAGAATAGTTATTCTAATCATAGCGCCCCAGAGCCGACGGGATGGTTCCCACCACCCGCGCGACCTGGAACTTCCACCACCCCCGACCCCCCACGACCCCTCCGCACGGCCGCCGGCCTCCCACTCTCCGGGAACTGCCCTCTCCTCCGCCGCCCACCGCATCTGGCAACCGGCGCCGCCCTGGCCACGCGCAGAGGCCGCTCGTCTCTTCCCGACCACGCCCCCAGGAGAGGTCCTCCCGAACCCCCCACCGCTGCGGCCTTCCCCGAACACCCCCCCCCCCCCCCCCCCCCCCCCCCCCCGCGCTGGATCTGCTGCGCGCCCCCTCCCCGGAACCCCCGCCGAGTGCAACCTTCCCCGCTGCTGGCGCGCCTCCTTCCCGTCGCCGGCGCGCCTCCTTCCCGGTGCCGGTGCACTTCCTCCCCAATCGCTGGCGCGCCTCCTCCCCCGCTGCTGGTGCATCCTCCTTCATTGTGACCCCGCCGCCCCCGTCCTTCTTCCTTGTGCCCAACGCCCTCCGCCATCCTCGCATCGCGCTGCTGGCCCAACCCCCCACTACCTCCCGACCATGTGCGCTGCTTCCCGTCAAGAGCGCCGACGTGCCGCGCCCTCTGTCTGCCGACGCCGGGGACCCAGCCGTAGACCTCGCCACCACAGCCCCGTTGCTCCTTCGTCGACCAGGACCCCTGTCGCTGCTCGATTTATCCAGCTCTGCCTGATTTCTCGCTGCTCTCCACCACGGTAGCGCTCAGGCCGTTCGCTGCTACCAAATCCGGCCGTTCAAGGATGCAGCACCAAGACGTTCAGCACCTCAGCCACCGGCGTCCTGACGGCCCCAATCCCCGTTGGTGCAGCAATCCCGCGCGACGCCCGTCCTCCTGGGCTTTGGCTGGTGCAGCTTCCAGCACCCATGCGGCTCCTGCGCCGTCCAACTACGACCGTCGTGCAGTCCAACCTCGCCTTATACTGCAGGTTGTCCGTCGCTCGCGTGGAACAAGGGCGTGTGTGATGTGTGCGGTCGTGCGTGCTACCTGCATCTGTAGTTTAGGATGCAGACAATGAGGCAAAATATTCTTTCCGAAAGGAGTATGGGTTGTTCACACGAAAAGAACTCTTGAATGGATGTAAAATCCTGCCCAGCAGTGATTAGACCTCTAAAATCAGTAATTTCTTACAATGTTAGTCCCTTCAGGAAGTTGAAAGTGTTATTCTGGGGAGGACAAATAAGTCCTATTGGAACGGACTGTGGAAGGTTGAGGAACGCGAGATCCAAGCAGAGTGAGGTTTGCTCCATTAAGATTTGGCCAAAACAGCCATAGCAAAGGATTTCCTTTTCCTCACTGTTGTCCATGAGAGTTGTTCTTCTCGCTCCAAATTCAGATCATAATGTAAAAATGTTGGTGATTGCTTCTGTACGGGGACTTGGTGGCCCTGATACGCATGAGCCGCTGTCGCAAAATGATTGGAAGGTCAGATGCAAAAACCAATGAAGTTCAAAGATAACATACGGGAATAAAAAAAACAGGAGAACTCTGCAATAAATAGTATTTGAACAGCAGTTCTGCTGCATATGCATAGTTGCATAAATAAAGAACAGACAAACACTGAAAGTGTGTGCGTTGCAGGCAGAATGCTAGGTCGCCGAGTACTAGTTGTATTTTTTTTTGGGAATTGAGAGTACTAGTTCAAGACGTGGTGAGGTATGTACTAAGTTGGGACATCTACGGTAGAAGGATTTTTTGTTTTCCTTTATTTCCTTTTCTCAGAGAACTAGTGCTCCACTGACGTCTGTCTGAAACCCCATGACGTCCATCTGGAATTTTTCAAAAAGTTCAAATTTAAAAAGAATGAAAGTTCAAAACACTGAAGCAAGTTAATGTATCTTGTTACAATCTTTTCTCTATTCATGTGTCGCCAAAAAAAATGTACACACAATTGTTTACCATGGCGAAAAAAAAATGTACACACTATCTAGGTAAATTAAAGAATTTTCACGATGTGTTTTTCTACCAACAATTTTCCCAAGAGAAAGGCGACCGGGTTGAACCGCTAGAAGCCCACTAAAGGGGCCTCTATCATGGGTGCTTGCGCGGGCATGTATCCTAGTGAACAAAATGGGGAGCTCCTAGCAAACGCCTTAAGAGATAGTTAGGCCAACTAAAAGTATGAAGTTTAATTAAAAAATGTTTGAAGCTTATTTAAAAACATATTTTTCTAACACTAAGACTAAGAAATTCAAACTAAAATAACAGAGAAGTTTGAAGTATATATAAAACTCAGGTATTTTATCGTTACTAAAGAATAAAATGAAGAAGTTCGAATTAAAATAAAGGAACAACTAAGAAAGTTTAAAAGAATTTCCCCTTTTCAAAAAACTACAAGTTCAAACTAAAACAATGAAGTGGTTTGATGTTTATTTAAAAATATAGCAATTTACCATTTTTAAGAAACTTGGATATCCGTTGTTATTAAAGAATCAACCATGAAGTTCAAATTAAAAAAACAATCAAATTCGATGTTTATTCAAGAATAAAAAACAATTCTTTACTCAAAAAGAAAAAATGTGAAGTTCAAATTAAAATGACATAGAAGTTCAAAGTATATTAAAACCAAGGATTTACAAGTTAAAAAAAATAACTCATTCCAAGAAAAGAAATGCATCGATTAAAAAAGATGTTAATCTTAAAAAAATAACTTGAAATTAATATGACAAGCTCAATTTGATGTTTATAAAAAAGAAAAAACCCAAGAACTTCAAGTAAATAACAAAATGGTTCATGTTTACAAAAAAAAAGGTTTTTCCCATTCCTAAAAATAAACCAAGAGGTCAAATTGAAATAATCGAGTAGTTCAATTTTATATAAAAAACAGATTTTCTCCATTTCTAGCAAGACACCTAGAATTCAAAAAAAAACTAGAAGTTCAAATGTAGATAACGGAGCGATTCAATATTTATTACTATTAGGATTTTCCCCATTACTAAAGAATAATCCAAGAAGACCAAATTAAAAAATAGAGCAACTGGAAAATTAAAGAGAAACTACATTTTCCCCGTTTCTACAAACAATCTAGAGGTTCAAATTAAATAACGGAGAAGTTCAATGTTTATTACAATACCAAGAAGGTCAAATAAAAAAACCGAGCAGGTTCAAAAAGTTTATAAACATATTTCCCTAGTTTTGAAAAAAAAGTACCTAGAAGTTCAACTTTAAATAATTGAGCAGTTCGATATTTATACATAACTAGGACTTTCCCCATTACTAATGAATAAACCAAGAAGCCTAATTAAAAACATGGAAGCTCTTTGATGTTTATAAAAACTCAGATTTTCCCCAATACTAAAGAATAAAACCAAGAAGTTCAATTTTGAAAAATGGAGTAGTTCAATGTATGTAAAAAACTCAGGTTTTCTCGTTACTAGATAATAAAACCAAGAAGTTCAATTGGAAAAAGCGGAGCAGTTTGATATTTATTTAAAAAATCGAATTTTTCCAGTTACTAAAGAATAAAAGCAATAAGTTCAATTTGAAATAACGAAGAAGTTTGATGTTTCTAACAAAACTCCAATATTCACATTCCTAGAAATACATAAAAGAAGTTCAAATAAAAAAGTTAGAGCGATTGATGTCTATAAAGACTCAGATTTGTTTCATTACTAAAGCGAAACAGAGAAGTCCAAATTGATAACTACCGGAAGTTCATGTATTGCATGGTGTGCATTTCGCATGAGAAAAAAAGAATAAAAAGGAAAAGTTTAAAAAATTTGTTTCTGGAAGTTCAGGTGCTCAGTGCGGGAAATTTCAAAAATTCTTGTGAGAGAGGTTCACCATGTATTTCATTGTTCAAAAACACACAAAAAAGTTGTTTTTTGCGTTTTAAAATAATTCCCTCAATCCACAAAGAAATTCAGTTATTATTTGGGAGCAATTTGATTTCAAAAAGAAAATAAAAAATTCAAATTATAAAAACAGAAAAAGTTCATGTACTACATGGTGTGTGTTTACTATGAGAAAAATGAATTAAAAGGCAAGGCCCAATTTTTTTATTGTTATAAGTTCAAGTCCTCGGTCGGAGAAAGTTAAAAAAATTATTGCGAGAGAGGTTTGTACAAAAGGAATATCATTTGTGTAACACTGACGAATGGATGAGAAAATTGCAAACGAAAATACGTCACAGAAGTTCAACGTGAAAACAGCAGGAATTCAACTACTACACTGAATGAATTTCAGATGAAAAACTTTTAAACCGTCGCGAGTATGAAAAAATGAACAAGGCGGGAAAGTTGCGTGTTTACAGCAGCTTTCCATCGGTATATCACTTGCTCAATTCCGGTGAGTGGATGGAGAGCTATGAGAAAAAAAGCATGTGAAAAACAGAGTGAAGTTCAAGTAGACATGTCGAGAAATTCAAATTCTTCACGCGGTGCATTTTCGAAGAATCTGCTTCGCGATAAAGGCAGAACACATGATCTGGCCGTTTTCGAAATTACTTGAAAGCGGCTAGGAATCAGAGAAAACCATCTACATGAAAAAGTTTCGCATTTTTCGTAGTTTTTCAACGGTATATTATTTGCCCCATTCCGATAAAGTTTGTAGAAATTACGGCGAAAATACGTTTTTAGCCATTTTCAAAATTGAATTAAAACCGTAAATAATTGGGACAAACAATATATACCAAAAAGTTTCGCATTTGTTCAAGCTTTCCAACGCCATATCATTTGCTGCATTCGGATGTACGGTTAAAAAATTAACTCAAAAATACAAATTCGGTGGAACTTGTACCGTTTTCTAAATTATTCTTAAACCGTTCAAAATTAGAAAAAACTTCAACATGAAAAAGTAGCGCATTTTCATAAGCTTTCTAACGCCATATCATTTGCCTCAATTGGATTAGCCGTTTAGAAATGACATCGAAAATACGAACTCGGCTGTTCGGTTTGCGAAATTTTATGATTTTCCAAATTACTCTTTAACCATAGGGAATTAGAGAAAACTATCAACATGTGAAAGGAGCGGTTTTGCAGCAGCTTTCCAACGCCATATTATTTGCCTCATTCAGATAAACGGTTTAGAAATGCGATAAAAAAATATGATTCACGTTTTTTGTATGAAGAAAAAAACAGTTTTCAAAACTGCTCTTAAACCGTTTACATTTTGCCAAAAATTTAACTTGGGTCATTATACTCGTGTCCATAGCTTTCCAACGGTATATCGCAAGCCCCATTTGGACAATATTTGCGGAAGTTCAACCTAGCACTGGGGGAAGTTCAGGTCGAACAACTCAGGCAGTAAACTTGCAACAGACGCATGTTCATCACGACCCGAGAGTAAAATCCGCCAATAAGCGAGATTCCTATTTAAAACGGGCATTTAGTTGCTAAAAACCGTTTGCAGATTACACTTACATCACATAGAACACGACTGACCAGAATAATTCGCGCGGGGAGACACGGTTGCGAAGATAGCCCGAAGGTCAGGTTCCTACAGAGGGAAGTTCAGGTTATGTAACTCAGGAAGTTCAGGTTGTGATCAGAATAATATTCCGATCCCGTGATCAGAATAGTGTTTATGTATATATATATATATATATTATTCATCACCCAGGATGAAGAATAAGTTATTCTTCACCCGAGGTAATCTTATGATCGCTTCATAAATAAATTACGTTTGAAATACAAATAGTTACATTCATATTGATTCACTACGTAAAATTTGGTATAAGAAAATAAAAAAAAAGTTTTAAGACCAGAAATATCGCATTTTATGTATATTTTACACTATGTTTTTACGTTCGTAATTTTACGTAACATAAAATATTTTTTACGGTGAGTATATATTTTCTTACGTTGTCTTTTTACATATGAAATAAGACAAAATTTATGAAACTTAAAAATACGGCGCATTGACGTCAAAATAGAGAGGGGATGAAGAGTAACTATTTCTCACCCAGGGTGACGAATAGCGCGACCCTATATATATATATATATATATATATATATATATATATATATATATATATATAGCCGGTCTATTCTGATAATATTAGCAGAATAGTTATTCTGATAACACTTCCGCACTGCACGCTCAACGCGAGGACAACTACACTTTCTGTAGTAAAGGCACTGCTATACAGAGACTAGTGAACTTCGTGTCGGAAAAAACTGCACGCGATGTTTTTCGGTATTATTTTCACTCCAGTTTTTAAACCGCTTGTCGGAATGAGGCGTGTAATATACCATTGAAAAGCTATGAATTAGGCGCAACTTCGCCATGTTGAAATTTTTTCAAGATTCATCACGGTTTAAAAGCAGTTTAAAAAATGGTGCGGCGCATGGCAAGTGGCAGCGAGCGTTTTTTCACTTTTTTTTTTCTAAACCGCTCATCGGAATGAAGCAAATAATACATCATTGAAAAGATATCGTCAAGACGCATCTTTTTCATATCTATTATTTTCTCTAATTTGTTACGGTATAAAAGCAGTTTTAAATTTACTAAATCGCGGAATTGCGTTTTTCAAACTTTTTTGAATTTTTCGGTACTGTTTTCGCTCTAGTTTCTTAACCGTTTGTCGAAACGAGACGTGTGATACGCTGTTGGAAAGCTACGAACAAGGCGCAACTTTCATGTGTATGAATATTTTTAAGATTCCTTACAGTTTTAAGTTAATTTTAGAAATCGTGCGGCCAACCTGCGCACATCGCTTGACTGCACTTCACATCCACACACACGACTGCATCAAGCACACACCAGCCATCCACAAGCAAGCTATTTTCACTAGCTGATACAAAGCCCAACACCAAACATGTGTTGATATGGCATACTGAAACGGGGTGCACTGCACCATGACCAGAGTGCACCACTTCTCCCACCGGAGTGCACTGCAGACCCCGAACTCCCCCATGGGAGCTGCTCACACCCCTGATGTGGGCTGCAAGCTGCAACGAAGCAGACTGCAGCAGAGAGGAATCGGTTCAGAGGAAAAAACAAACACTTGGTCACGGGCAGGAGGCAAACCTGCAGTTAGTAGCAGAAGCAATGATGCCACACCGCGACCTACAGCTGTGCTCCCGTAGCTACTACCACCACTGCCAGTGGAGGCCCTCGCCGGGAGACCCAAGCACCTGGGAGGTGGGCTGCAACGCAGCGGTTGTACACTGCACGCGCATGTGGGTGGAAGTTGGATGGTGTGGCACTCACCGCCGGCCGCCACGGAAGTGCAGTCCGTCGATTGTAGCCATAGGGAGCAGTCAGCCGCCGCACACGTTGCCGCGGTTGGTGGAGGACGCTGGAAGACACGGGGCTGTCTTCTCCCCTCGATCTAGCTCTCTGCCGCGGGGACGATGGACCGGGGCTGGATCCGCCCGCCAACTCCGGGCTGCACGGGATGGTGGGCACTGGCAGGAGGTCGACTGGATCCGGCCGCGGCAGCGCAGCAGGAGGTCACCTAGCCGGGGGGCTATGGATCCGGCCAGCACAGCGCATAAGGTGATCGACGCCCATGCGGAAAGAAAAGCAAATGTTATTATTAATAAAAATGATGCCATAATTTTATCTTCCATGGTTGAACTACTAGTGAAAAACTTTTTATCATTTTTTAGTTTCTTTAACCTTGCAATTTCTCTAATGATAAATAATTCTCTTTCTCTAATTTTAGGCCAATCCTTTGTCATAGAATGACTATATTCCCATTCAATATGCTTTAGCTTCTTTTCCCAATGAATTATTTCATCATCTAAATCAGCCTTTTCCATGCATTCAGATATACCTTTATCATTATTAATTTCTGATTCTGACATAAAAGATTCAGAGTCTTCTATTGATGCAGCTTTATAGTTCATAAATCGAATGCTGCTACTTCCTTCACAATTTTGATAGCTTATGTAGTTTTCAGGTTGCTTTAATTCTTTTTTCTCTATTAATTCACCTATCTTCCATTCTTCTCCAGCTCTTTCTTCAGAACCAATTTTAAGAGGATTCATAAACTTTATACCTTTTGATTGCATACTATCAATTACGTCATTCACATTTACTCTATATCTGGAGCTACTTCTATTAGTGAGCCTTCCTATAAATTCTATGCTTACTAGCAAATTTGTTCCTTTAAAATCTTCGTAACCTTTAGTTTGGAAACCAAAACTCATTTTTTCAATAAATTCTTTTACGGGCATCATTAGGTCTGGAGCTATATAGGTTATTAATCTATTTTCATTCATATCTCTTTCCAAAAATCCTAATGCCGCTTTGTCTACTGATTCCCATCTTCTGTCTAATAATGTTATTAAAACCTTTGCACCTAATTTCTTCCTTGTCATGCCTTTGACTCCTATGATATACATACCTTGATGAATATATTTATAACCACAATATTTTAGTTCATTTTCAATATTTTTGCTTACAATTCTTAAATCTACTGGATGTGTTAACACACTTAATTCTACTTCTCGAGATATTCTGTATAGACCACTCTTACTTTCAAACATACCCATATGATATACTTGTTGTGGCTTTATTTTTCTTAAGGTATCTTTCTGATACCTTTCTAGATCTCTTTGTATATCAATAATTTCTTCAATACTATCAATATCATCAGCTTTGCATGATAATCTATGCTTCATGGCTAGAGGTCTTGAGTCTTGCCTTACTAATTGGAGGGTTTTGTCTCTTCTAAGGAATCCTTTAGATACGTCCATTTTTCTGAATTAATATTTCTAGCAGAGGCAACTATTCCGGATGATGAAAGCACAATTTTTTTGTTGCTTTGCACACTATTTAGTTTATTTAAAATTTGGATTAATAGATGGAGGATGGTGTTATTTTGTCTTATTATAACTTTGGAATCTTCTTTTGGGGAGTCGTGATCGGAGAATCCGACAGGAGGTGACAGGTATTTGGCTACTTCGTTTAATGCTTGAGTATATTCAGTCATATAATTATGAGATAATCAAAGTTTTAACCTCTTGCACCAACTTTTTTATTTCAAGTATATCTTGTCTTGTTTCAGTGCGTGGGAGCGACTCTTTGCCTTTACTTAAGTAACAGCCTATTGATAACACTTCTTCTTTAATATAATCGTTATTCTTAGAAACGGTATTCTTTCTTGCTTTTGCTTCCTCTAGCTTATGTAAAGCTAGATCAATTTTATTATTCAACCCTGAATACTTATCAGCAAGCTTTTGGTATTCTTTGAATAAACTTTCAAATTTTTGGTCTAAATTATCTTGTCTTTTCCCCCAAGATATGTAAAAATTATATATCAAATCGACGACTGTATTTAACTGGCTATGAGATGTATGCCAAATATGCTCTTCAGAGGGATTTACTCTGCACCTTATATTTAAATTTTCCTTAGTATTTATTACTTTACCTGCGCTAACTTCTAAGTTTAAATATTTTAACCTTTCAATGATTAAACGCTGGACCTGATACCAACAATATAGGGAAATTAAATTTTTTTCTTAATAAGTATAAGATTATATTTTGATTAGATTAATATGTGATTAGGTGGAAGTGATATACAGGTATGCTTTTTATCTTGAATAGTATTTACTGTTCACTAGGTAGGGCACTATTCACAATAGTGCTCTACTATTCAATACACTATTTGAAAAAGTATTTTACTATTCACTGCAATATTTAATTCAATTCAATTATTTGCATGTTCTAACTTGTTTATTTCTTTGATTCAGGATCTATTATGGGCTGGCGAGGCCAACAATTCGACCGACGGTGTGCGCAGAGGTGTAAAATCCTACTCAGTACTCACCATATTTTTCATTATGTTGTATCAGATGTAGCTAGTTACGTTCACTTAGTAGTTTTAATTGCAAATTTATGGGGTAAATTCCTATCGTCTTCCCAGGCAGTTTCACCCGAAGGAAACACTTCTCTACGGCCACAAGGTTCTCATTCAAACGCCACTCTGGGCTACACAGAGAACTACACACGCAGATGTTTCTCCTATAGGATCCCTAGCATAAGAACTCGTCCCATAAATTTATAAATAAAAATACCAAGTGAAACCAAGAAACTACATCATTTCCACAACATAATTTACATATGGCTTTCCCTTTCGGGAGGCCCCGAAGGGATTACACAAACTAAAGAAAATTACCTTCTAACTACCTTCTTGAGCCTTACAATGCTCTGGATATGGTGGCTCTTATTGCAGGATGAAAACTACTACTACTACTGAGCAACGAGCTTGCTAGCTGGGTCGCAGCTCTTTGCTCTATCGGTGGCTGGTGGCTCTTCTCCGTATGGTGTTGTTGTGTCCCTCTTCGCAGCAAATGTCTCCTTTTATAGACGAGAGAGCAGCTCTCTGGATGGCTTCCGGGAGAATGCACCTCTTATTTTATTTGTAGTAGGGATGCATGCGTGTCCCTCTAGGCGATGGATAAGAGCGAGAGATAGTGCCCCGACAAACTTCAATCTTCGGGAATCTATCAAATCTTTGCTTTGTTCACGTGGGCATTGTCTCTCCGCGGATAATTGGCTGGCCTCTGTGTACCAGTCTTTGCTCTTCGGCCATACATGTCTTCATGCGATTAGCCTTCAGGGCACCTTCTGCCTTCAAGAATCCTTGTGCCAGTGTATGCGTACATACATGCCAAGGCTGCTTAATTTTTCAACATTGCTTATTCATTTATTTTTAATTTAATTTAACTTGCTTAATTATTCAACATTGATTATTCATTTTTTTTACAGGGGGTCTTCCCTGCCCATATGATTGATAACACCTTATCAATTTTTAAAATATCTACTTTTGGAATTTCTATCAATATAATATATATATATATATATATATATATATATGTCATGACCTCGTTTTATGTGGGGACTTTCCGGTTCCCGAGGCAGGTGCCACATCAAAGTTGTGCATTGGTATTTAAACATCACGCAATACCATGCAGGTGGTGGTTGCCCTATAGGAACTCACTCGCGTGCGGCGCTTCCATCTGTGGGCCCGCGAGGTCGTCCTCCATCACTTTGACCCAACGAGAGAGAGGCACATTTGACGAACCAGGAGGATTAATTTTTTTAGGGCTGTGTTAGGGTAGGAGTATATATATACTACATGTTGAAGGGGGGATGAGACCAACATATACTAGGTGTCACACATGAACCTCACTCTGTGTGAGGACTTTGCGGTTTTTGAGGCAAATGCCACATCGAAGGTTGTGCATTAGGTATATTCAAAACATCACAACCACACACCTCTTCATATATATGTTTTGGCACACATGCAAGCGATGGTGGTTGTCCTGTGGCACTCACTCACGTGGTTATCGGTGATGCTTCCATCTGTCGGCCCGCTTGGTCCATCACTTTCACCGACAACGAGAAGTTAATTATTTTGACTTAGGAGGGGATTAATTTTTTGTTTGTCTCACGATATAGGTCATGATGTGATATTACATATATAATAGCGCATGTGTACACATGAATCCATCCCGCCGGATCGAAGGGGGGGCGAGCACACGACACGTCATGAACCTCTTACTCTGTGTGGGGACCTGTGCGATTCTGAACGCATGCACCACATCAATGTTGTGCATTAGGTATTCAACACATATGCATGCATCACGCACCTCCATAAATATGTTTGGGACACATGCATGCAATGGTTGTCTTTGGACACTCTCGCTCGCTTGGTTATGGGCGGCAAGCCTATATATATTCGTGGGCCCGCGTGGACGTCCATCATTTCGACCGACGACGAGAAAGGTTACCAGGGTGGATTCTTCTTCTTTGGTTCGTATTACCGTATAGTAGGTCGATCATTCTAGGCCTAATTAAGTTTGAGCACATATATGCTACGCATCGTGAACCCTCGCTCAATCAGTGTGGGGATTTTACGGTTCCAAAAAGCATGGTGCCACACATCAAATTTGTGCATTGCCTATTCAAACGCCACACACACCACTTCCATATACATAATTGGGCCACATGCACCGAGTGGGTTTTGTCTTCAGACAGTACTCCCTCACGAGTTTATCGGCGACAAGCTAGCCCATTTTGCGGGGCCGTGTGGACGTCCATCACTTTGACCAACAACGAGCGAGAGAGGTTATACGATCAAGTTGGATTCTATTTGGTCCGTGTTACAGTACGTCTTGGTGAGATGCCCTCCCCCCGACAGGAGTGTGTGTGGGGGGGTGGGGGGACTACTTCGCACTACCCGCAACCTCTGTGGGGTCGAGGAAGTTCGGTTATTTTGCGAGGCACATGTGCCACATCGAAGTTGTGAATGGTAGTTAAATATCACACCACACCCTTTTCATACATATAGTATAGGGCCACCCGCAGGTGGTTCGTATGTGGTCTCACCCATCTCCCGCCACAAACACACATTTGTGGGTCGGCACACAGTCCACCTTTGTCCGAAAGCGAAAGGGGAAGTTTGACCATATATATGATGGACTCCTATAGGTTTTGTGTTACGGTAGGGTGAGATTTCAAACCTAACTATCTGGGGGCATGCATTCATAGGTAGGATTCCCTTACCGCCGACACAAAGTGGGGTTCATAGGGGGTGGCTGACTAGCAATATTGTGCGCTTTGTGTGATAGGTGCCACATCAAAGTTGTGCATTGGGTATTTGAACATCAAACCACCCTTTTCATACATATATTTGGTCAACATGCAAGTGTGTTCATGTTCGGACCCTTTCCCGCGTTATTATTTTTGCCAAATTTACAAATAGCACATGAGTTGGATGCAGAAACCGTCTGCGATTGGGTACGCAACAGACACGGATCGGTCAGACTACCCATGTGGCACGCCTGTGCCCCTGCAGTCACTCACATCAGCACAGTAGATTGGGCTCCATGAGGCTTGCCTCCCGCTCTCGAAAATATCTACTGCCTCGTAATCTCAAAAATATCTACCGCCTGGAAGGTTTTTATATTTGATAGCACACGATTAGTATGTGCGGACCGTGTGCGATGTCTGTTACTCCCGCTCTGCTTCAATCCCTTGATCCAAATTTTCAGTAGCCCTGGCATTTTACTCCCGCCTCAGCATCCTTCGCAATCTCAAAAATATCTGCTCGCCCTTGATTCAAATTTTCAGTAGCCCCGCCTTGTTACTCCCGCCTCTGCATCCCTCGCAATCTCAAAATATCTGCTCGCCCTTGATTCAAATTTTCAGTAGCCCCGCCTTGTTACTCCCGCCTCTGCATCCCTCGCGATCTCAAAAATATCTGCTCGCCCTTGATCCAAATTTTCAGTAGCCTGTCATTTTACTCCCGCCTAGTAAAATTTTCAGTTGTCGCGGTATTTCCTCAAACACCACCTCCGCCCCCCGTCCTCCCTCCACACACACCACACACTCCCCAAAACCTCTGCTCACACAGACACACACCACCCTTCCCTCGCTTGAAACCATTGGTAGGTCGTCGCCACCGCTGCCGCCTCCATCCTCAACCTCTACCTGTGTGCCGGGGAGCTCGAGGAGCCAATGGCGCAAAAGAGGTTTATCGCAGCCTCTTTGCCCGACGCCGGCGAGGTGGCCGCCAAGGTGTCCCCTTCGTCCTCCGCAGGCTCTTTATCAATCCGCCGGTCGCCCGATCCGCCTACCACCGCGCCCCTACGGCGGTTCGAGGACTTCCCCATCCTCCCTCGGGCCCGGCCGCCGACGAGGTCCTACCTCGGGGTCTGGCAGCGGTGATGGGGGACGTGGGTCGCCGAGATTACGGATCGGGAGACCCACACCCGCCGGTGGCTCGGTAGCTTCCACACGGCCGAGCTCGCGGCCATGGAGTACGATCGCTGGCAGGTCCGCTACCACGACGCGGCGGCTAGGCTCAATTTCCCCTTCGGCACACATCTGGTCCACCTCGTTCCGCTGGAGCCAGGGGTGGTGAGCTCGGCTATGGCGCGGGAGGACCGCGAGGAGTGGGAGCGCCTTGAGGCCGAGGCCGCCGACGAGGCCTACATGCAAGAGCTCCGCCGGCAGCACCTGGAGCTCGTGGAGGCGGAGCGGGTGATCTTTGCTGGCGCGCAGGGCTGCGAGGTTATCGTGCTCTCCTCCTCTGATGAGGTTGAAGGCGATGAGGACGGCGGCGCGGAGGGCGTCGAGGTGGGTGGCGAGGACGAGGAGATCGACGTCGATGAGTGGAGGAGTGTCTTCCCCAATGACCCCGACGACGGCACCGGCCCGGACCCGGCTCGCGGCACACCGTACCTGACGAAGAAGGATTGGCTCGACCTCCACTTCGACCGAAAGTAGTTTAGTTTAAATTTATGTTTTATGTTCGGTTATGCAAAACTATCTATGTTTATGTTTGAATGCATGCTACTTTCGGTTGAACCTGCTTTGAACTTGATCAAATTGAAATTTACAACGTTAAGTTTAGGGGATCGACTAGAAACGGCCAAAAATTGCTAGAGTATATATATATATATATATATCCACTAAGGGTTTTAGTCCATTAACTTTTAAAGGATCGGCTAGAGATGGCCTTATGCCTTGTTTATTTCAGTTCTTCACAATGTGATGCTCTATATGTGCAACTATTTGCCGTGCAGTTCAATTTCATCAATAACAGTTTCAACAATACCACTATGAATTACGATATTTGGTTGCTGTTAAGGATGTTGTAGTTAACATGCCTTTTCATTTTTTTACCAATAACTAGTGTACTTTAGACCTGCACAATACCAGTTTGAATGACTATATTTGCTTGTTTTTAAATGGTATGCCTGTTGCAGTTAACACACCTTTCCACTTCTTGTTTTGCTTAACTAGTGTGCTTAAACCTGCACACTGAAGCTATCATTTGTAGATTATGTTGTCTACCATGGATATATTTGGTTGATGTTTAGCCTGTTGTGCTTAACATGCCTTTATATGTACTCATACAGGACAATATTGAGAACAGCTGTTGTTTTCCATCGAGGTTAGTTTCATCGCATTGCTTATATATACTCACTGTTCAGGATATCGGTAGCTGGTACCATATAGCCTGGGGGCTGATAAGGTATTAATCGTCGAATCGGACATTTCACTGAATATATCTATAACCCATTTATTGGTAGGTTAACTAGGGCCATATTTAATATATCTGAGGCTACATAGCAACATGCATTGTACTGAATGACTAAATATACTATCCCAGGCTACAGAGCAATAAGGAAGAGTGTTACCTTAATGTTCTAATGATGTCTAGATATACATGTAATAAGATCTTATATAATGGGATGGAGGGAGTGTCGTACTACATCATTTTGCAATTGTTGTTTAGCTTCTAATATTAACTTGGTGCTTTTAGGTACATATATCATTGCCAAAGATCCACACTTCGACCCTTTCTGCGTATGGGGCAATGAGATATTCATGAACCAGCATCAAGTGAGGAAACTGATAAAGATTGTTATTAAAATGGGTCAAAAGATGTCAATCGAACTATTTGTTTACACTTTATGCAAGACAACAGTGAACTGCAGGATGGTAAGTAAGAACTCTGTAGCCTTCTTTTTACTGCCCGTAATGAGTTGTGTTAGATGATAATGTCTGAATCTTTTTTCCTTTGCAGTGGATCCTGAAGCAGTTTACTCAAGATTACCTCTCAAACTACATGATTGGCGGCCGACCATCACAAGGGGTTGGACTAGAGTCGTGCGTGCCTTCTGCATCGAGGAGAGCACAATAGGGGCATTCCGCTTCACCTTGTTCAGCAACCAGAATGTCTCTCACCTCTTTCTTTACCATATATAATAGTACAAGTATACGACCCTGGTTCATTATTCTTTATTTGGTGCTTATGTAATTCTTGTACATATGTACCTGTGAATCGAATAATGCATTGGTTGTTTGAACCTGATGGATATGAATAAAGCTATAGCCTACTTTCAAATTCAAATTAGGTACAATTTTAAATAGCAGCAATTAAATTAGGGTGAAATTACGCTCTGCAGGTCATTACGGCGCACACGGTCTATAAAGCACAGCGTGTGTGATATACATCATAATCCAACACGGTTCACGGAGAGGAAACATGTGTAACCATGCACACAGTTGTCATTTGCAAAGCGTCTGTGATGTCAGACAATATCACAAACGGTGCGGGAAAACTAAATGTCTGTGATTGTCGACCTATCGTACACGGTTTACAATGATGAACTGTTTGTGATGTGCCAGACATCGTAAATGTAGAACCAGTTTGGTACGTGCCTGGAAAAATCCCGTGCCTGGAATGTGCCTGGACTGGCCTGGTTTTAGGTAAAAGCACAGAACTCCGACTGTGATGGCAATGCGAGCACAAACGAGTAGCAAGGATGAAGCGTTTGGGATATTTGAGATATCAGAAACAGTTTTATAGGGACAACTGTATGCATCAAGGCTCCCTATCCCCGACGGTTTCTAGGTCGTGTGGGAAGGACCCCCCTATCGCAGTCACTCACTTGGTGACGGTTCAAAACGCCATCGTGGAAAGGGGTTAAAAACCGTTTGTATAGCACCTCGCTGTACCAGTGTCATGCCAAATTATAGACTATTGCTTTGAATCATTCAAGTCCAAATGTCCATGCTACAAAATAAAGAGTATATGATGAATATGATAGGTAGCATTCCACAACAAAAATTCCGTTTTCAATTGCTACTTTATCATGATGAGTTTTATGAGAAAGAGTTGTTGTTATGATGCTAGGAAAAGTAATTGAAATTATCATTGATCAAACTTATGCACTATGCTAGCATTCACACTTCATAAATTATTTCTTTTATCATTAACCTACTCGAGGACGAGTAGGAATTAAGCTTGGGGATGCTGATATGTCTCCAACGTATCTATAATTATGAAGTATTCATGCCATGTTTACAACAATTTTATATGGTTTTGGTATGATTTCATGGAACTAACCCGGACTGACGTTGTTTTCAGCAGAACTACCGTGGTGTTGTTTTTTGTGCAGAAATAAAGGTTCTCCAAATGCAACGGAACTTTTTGACAATTCTTTTGGAACAAATAAGGCACTAGAAGCTTCATGGGAGGGCCAGAAGAGCCACGAGGTGGCCACAACCCACCAGGGCGTGCCAGCCCCCTTTGGCGCGCCCTGGTGTCTTGTGGGCCCCTCGTGGCCCATCTTCGCGTGAAACCGATGCCCAAAAGTCCTATATATTCAGAAACCCCCAGAAATAACCCTAGATCGGAAGTTCCGCCGCCACAAGCCTCTGTAGCCACGAAAAACCAATCTAGACCCCGTTTCGGCACCCTGCCGGAGAAGGAAATCATCACCGGTGGCCATCTTCATCATCCCGGCGGCCACCATGATGAGGAGGGAGTAGTCCACCCTCGGGGCTGAGGGTTTATACCAGTAGCTATGTGTTTAATCTCTCTCTCTTTCTCGTGTTCTTGATTTGGCACGATCTTGATGTATCGCGAGCTTTGTTAATATAGTTGGATCATATGGTGTTTTCCCCTCTCTATCTTGTTGTGATGAATTGAGTTTTCCCTTTGAGATTTCATTTTTATCAGATTGAATACTTTTATGGATTTGAGAGCACTTGATGTATGTCTTTCTATGAATACCCTTCGTGACAATGGGTATCATATTGATTCACTTGATATGTGTTTTGGCACTCAACTCGTGGATTCACGAGGTGACATTGGGATAATCTATGCATAGGGGTTGATGCACGTTTTCGTCCTTGTTTCTTCGGTAGAAATCTTGGGGCACTCTTTGAAGTTCTTTGTGTTGGATTGAGTATTATGAATCTGAAATTGTTTGATGCATATCATATAATCAACTCACGGATACTCGTGGTGACATTGGAGTATCTAGGTGACATTAGAGTTGGTTGATGTGTTTCATATGGTGTTATTTTAGTATGAACTCTTGGATAGATCGATCGAAAAGGATAACTTTGAGGTGGTTTCGTACCCTACAAATAATTTCTTCTTATGTTCTCCGCTAGATATGAACTTTGGAGTGATTCTTCATCGCACGTTGAGGGATGGTTATATGATCCAATTATATTAGCATTGTTGAGAGATTGCACTAGCGAAAGTACGGACCCTAGGCCTCATTTTCAAGCATTGCAATACCGTTTGTGCTCCGTTTTATCAATTGCTACCTTGTTGTTTTTTATTATTCCTATTACAAAAATCAATATCTACTATCATTACTACGCTTGTATCACCATCTCTTCGCCGAACTAGTGCACCTATACAAAATACCATTGTATTTGGTGTGTTGGGGACACAAGAGACTTTTTGTTATTTGGTTGCAGGGTTGTTTGAGAGCGACCTTCTTCATCCTATGTCTCCCACGGATTGATAAACCTTAGGTCATCCACTTGAGGGAAAATTGCTATTGTCCTACAAAACTCTACGCTTGGAGGCCCAACACGAGTCTACAAGAATAAAGTTGCATAGTAGACATCAAGTACACGCCAAGTCCTCGGTGAAGTCCGATATGCTTGTGTTGCAGGTTAGAAACTTCCGGGGTCCTTCCTTATCAATGGGCTATCTACGGCCCATGGGCTAGACTAGCTTGGCTAGGACCCCCTAGTCCAGGACACCATCAGTAGCCCTCGAACTTTTCTTCAAAGTCGAGGATGGTAATCTTGTTCGGATAATGTCTTCAGTTTAATAGTCTTCGGTTTAGCAGGCAAGTTCCTCCCAACGCCCCGACCTAAGCATCCGTGCAGAGCTTGTAGATCCCCAATCGGCTAATATCACCCTTCCAACAGGGGATAAGGCTAACTGACCATGTGATACGTCTGCAATGTATCTATAATTTTTGCTTGTTCCATGCTGTTATATTATCATTCTAGGATGTTTTACAATTATTTTATAGCAACTTTATATCATTTTTTGGGACTAACCTATTGACATAGTGCCCAGTGCCAGTTGCTATTTTTTGCTTGTTTTTACTTCACAGAAAATCAATACCAAACGGAGTCCAAACGCAGCGAAACTTTTTGGAGATTTTTTCTTGACCAGAAGGAACAACTTGGGCCGAAGAAGTACCAGAGGGGTGCCTCGAGGCGGGCACAACCCACCTGGGCACGCTTGGGGGCCCAGGCGTGCCCTGGTGGGTTGTGCCCACCTCGGTGGCCTCCCGCACCGCCTCTTTGCTATATAAATACCCCGAAAATCCAAAAACCCTAGGGGAGTTGACGAAACACAATTCCAGCCACCGCAAGTTCCAGAACCACCAGATCCAATCTAGACACCATCATGGAGGGTTTCATCATCCTCATTGGTGCCTCTCCGATTATGCGTGAGTAGTTCATTGTAGACCTACGGGTCCGTAGTTAGTAGCTAGATGGCTTACTCTCTCTCTTTTGATTCTCAATACAATGGTCTCTTGGAGATCTATTTGATGTAACTCTTTTTGCGGTGTGTTTGTTGGGATCCGATGAACTTTGAGTTTATGATCAGATCTATTTTATCCATGAAAGTTATTTGAGTTTTGATCTCTTATATGCATGATTACTTATAGCCTCGTATTTCTTCTTCGAATCTCTGGTTTAGTTAGGCCGACTAGATCGATTTTTCTTGCCATGGAAAGAGGTGTTTTGTGATGGGTTCGGTCGTGCGGTGTTCTTTCCCAGTGACAGAAGGGACAGCAAGACACGTATTGATAGTTGCCATTAAGGATAACAAGATGGGGTCTATTCCTACATGAATAGATCTTGTCTACATCATATCATCATTCTTATTGCATTACTCCATTTTTCCATGAACTTAATACACTAGATGCATGCTGGATAGCGGTCGATGTGTGGAGTAATAGTAGTAGATGCAGGCAGGAGTCGGTCTACTAATCTTGAACGTGATGCCTATATAATGATCATTGCCTGGATATCGTCATAAGTATCTGAAGTTCTATCAATTGCCCAACAGTAATTTGTTTACCCGCCGTATGCCTTTTTTCTCGAGAGAAGCCACTAGTGAAATCTACGGCCCCCGAGTCTATTTTTTATCATATTTGCTTTCCGATCTATTATTTGCCTTTTTTATTTTCAGATATATTATTCCAAAACCCCAAAAATACCTTGCTGCAATTTTTTGTTATTTATTTTATTTCGCATTTCCGCGAGATCTATTTATCCAATCTACTACAAATTTATCTATCTTTTACCCGGGAGGGATTGACAACCCCTCTTACGCGTCGGGTTGCAAGTATTTGTTCTTTGTGTGCAGGTACCGTTTACATAGTGTTGCGTGGTTCTCCTACTAGATCGATAACCTTGATCTCATCACTGAGGGAAATACCTACCGTAGCTATGCTGCATCATCCCTTCCTCTTTGGGGAAAATACTGACGCGGACACGAGCCATCAAGAAAGGATTTCTAGCACCTTTGCCGGGGAAACATCATCAACATCTATCAGGTTCCTAATCACAAATCTCATCTCCTTGTAATTTACATTATTTGCCATTTGCCTCTCGTTTTCATCTCCCCCACTTCACAAAAAATTGCCGTTTTATTCGCCCTCTTTTTCGTTCGTCGTTTTCTCGTCAGATCTGTTTTTGTTTGCGTTCTTGTTTGCGTAGTCGCGATGTCTCAAGAAAACACCAAGTTGTGTGACTTTTCCAATACCAATAATAATGATTTTATTACCACTCCAATTGCTCCTCCCGCCACTAGTGCGGAGTCTTGTGATATCAATGCCGCTTCGTTGAATATTGTTATAAAAGATCAATTTTCCGGTACTCCTAATGAGGATGCCGCGTCCCATCATAGAATTATGCGATATGCAAAAGAAAAAAGATGTGGGCAATGATATTGTGAAGTTGAAATTATTTCCGTTTTATTTGCGAGATCGTGCAAAAATTTGGTTTTCTTCTTTGCCTCGCAATAGTATCTATTCTTGGGATAAATGCAAAGATGCTTTCATTACTAAGTATTTTCTGCCCGCGAAAATTATTTCCCATAGAACTCAAATCATGAATTTTAAGCAACTTGAGCATGAACATGTTGCACAATCTTGGGAAAGATTGAAATTGATGCTAAGAAATTGTCCTACACATGCCTTAAATCTTGGGATGATCATACAAAAATTTTATGCAGGATTGAATTTTGTCTCTAGAAATCTTTTAGATTCCGCCGCGGGTGGTACTTTTATGGAAATTACTTTGGGTGAAGCTACAAAATTGCTTGATAATATTATAGCAAATTATTCACAATGGCATACCGAAAGAGCACCTACTAGTAAAAAAGTTAATTTGGTTGAAGAAATAAATTCTTTGAGTGAAAAAGTTGATGCTCTTATGAAATTGGTGGCTAATAAAAGTGCTCCTATTGATCTTAATGATGTGCCTTTGTCTACTTTGATTGAGCAAAATAGTGATCCCGTAGATGTGAATTTTGTCTAGGGAAACAATTTTAATAACCATGCTTATAGAGGTAATTTTAATCCTAGGCCTTTTCCTGGAAATTCCTCTAATAATTATGGTAATTCCTATGGTAATCCTTCTTATAATAATAATAATAGGAACACCTCTGATCTTGAGAATAATATTAAAGAATTTATCAATGCTCAAAAGGTTTTCAATAATACGATAGAAGAAAAGTTGAATAAGATTGATGATATGTCTAGAAGCATTGATAGAATTTCTCATGATGTAGAAAATCTCAAGTTGAAAATTTTTGTGCCTAAGGTTGAAGAATCAATTAAAGCTTTATATGTTTCTATGGATGAAAGTAAGAAAAGAACCGCTAGGCTAGAGCTAAAAGAGAATTTTTAGAAAAAGTGTTTTCTATTGATTGCTTTCATAAAAATAATGAAGATCTTAAAGTGATTGGTGTTTCTTCTATTGATACCTTGTTTAGTAAAATTAAAGTTGATGATAAAGGGACTGAAGAAGAGTCAACTTTAGTTAGAAGTCATCCCGATAATTCGGAGGGTGAAAATCTTGATGAAAAAATTGATAAAAGTGGGTTTGGAGAGGTCAAAACTTTAACTAGTGATGTGCCCACTCTTTTGGATTACAAAGATTTTAATTATGATAGTTGCTCTTTGATTGATTGTATTTCTTTGTTGCAATCCATGATAAATTCACCCCATGCCTATGAACAAAATAAAGCTTTTACTAAACATATTGTTGACGCTATGGTGAAAGCTTTTGAAGAAAAGTTGGAATTAGAGATCTCAATTCCTAGAAAATTACATGATGAATGGGAACCCACCATCAAAGTCAAGATAAAAAATTATGAGTGTTTTGCTTTATGTGATTTGGGTGCTAGTGTTCCACAATTCCGAAATCTTTATGTGATGCTCTTGGTCTTACCAATATTGAAGAGTGTTCTTTAAATTTGCACTTGGCGGATTCGACTATTAAAAAGCCTATGGGAAGAATTAATGATGTTCTTATTCTTGCAAATAGAAATTATGTGCCCATAGATTTTATTGTTCTTGATATTGATTGCAATCCGTCTTGTCCAATTATACTTGGTAGACCGTTTTTACGTACTATTGGTGCCGTGATTGATATGAAAGAAGGCAATATTAAATTTCAATTTCCACTAAGGAAGGGTATGGAACACTTCCCTAGAACAAGAATCAAGCCACCATATGAATCAACCATGAGGGCATCCTATGGATCTAGAAATACATATGACAATACTTAGATCTATGCTTTATGCCTAGCTAGGGGCGAAAAACGATAGCGCTTGTTGGGAGGCAACCCAATGAACAAAATTTATTTTTGCATTTTTCTTTCTGTTCTTGAGTGTTAGCACAATTATGCCTCTTTTATGATTGTGTTTTTTATGTTTTAATTAGTGTTTGTGTCAACTAAAGCCTTTGGGATAGCTTTGGTGATAGTTGATTTGATCTTGTTGAAAAACAGAAACTTTTGCGTCCGATAAAATAATTTTCTAGATTCAACAAAGAAACGAAAAATTCTGAACTTTTTACACAAGATTTATATAAAAAAATTCTATGTTTTCCTAATTTTTCAGATTTTTTGGAGTTATATAAGTATGAGTAAAATATGCATCCTTACAGACTGTTCTGTTTTTGACAGATTCTGTTTTCGTTGCATTGTGTGCTTATTTTGATGAATCTATGGTTTGTATCAGGGGGTATAAGCCATGGCAAAGTTAGAATACAGTAGATATAATGCAATAACAAAATTTTAATGGGTTTTCTACAGTACTTAAAGTAAATATTGGTTTTCTTATACTAACGGATCTCACGAAGGTTTTGTTGAGTTTTGTGTGATTGAAGTTTTCAAGTTTTGGGTGAGATCACGATGGATGAAGGAATAAGGAGTAATAAGAGCCTAAGCTTGGGGATGCCCATGGAACCCCAAGGCAATATTCAAGGAAAAACAAGCAGCTAAGCTTCGGGATGTCCCCGAGTGGCATCCCCTCTTTCTTCTAACGACCATCGGTATTTTACTTGGAGCTATATTTTTATTCGTCACATATCATGAGTTTTGCTTGGAGAGTCTTGTGTTATATGAGTCTTTGCTTGTTTTTCTTTTTAGTTTGTGTCATCTATCCTTGCTGGACACGCCTATTTGAGAGAGCCAAAATTATGCTATGATTTATTAGAATTGCTCTATGTGCTTCACTTAAATTTTTTGAGCTATGGAATTTCTCTAGTGCTTCACTTATATATTTTTGAGCACGGTGTGCTTTCATATTTTGAAGAAATGCTCTCATGCTTCACTTAGATTTATTTGAGAGTTAATAATTTTGAAGAAATTCTCTCATGCTTCACTTATATTATTTTGAGAGATGAATTTTTTTTAATGCTCATGTTCTTCACTTAGATTTGTTTGAGCTATCAAAAGCAACATATGAAACTAGTCCCAAAGTGATAGATATTCAAGAGGGATATAATAAAAACTTTCATGAAGATCATTGGACAAAATAAACTTGATTCTTTGTAATAGTTTTGCGATATGATGATATAATATGTGAGTCATGTTGGTGAGTAATTATGCTTTAGTAAGAATATTGGTGTTAAGGTTTGTGATTCCCTATGCAAGCACGAAAGTCAATAGTTATGCAATGAAATTATATCCTACTTGTGTTGCATTATTCGGTGTTAGTTATGCTTAATGCTCGTTTATGAGATTTTTCGTCTCTTGGTTGGATGCTTCTCAATCTTTTTGCTAGCCTTCACTTGTACTAAGTAGGAATACTACTTGTGCATCCAAAATCCTTAAACCCAGTTTTGCCATATGAGTCCACTATACCTACCTATATGCGGTATTTCCGTGCCGTTCTAAGCAAATTTGTATGTGCCATCTCTAATTTTCAAAATAAATTTCCTTTTTGTGTGCTCGTACCGCTCATGAAACGGTAGGGGTGGCTGATATTTTTCCATGCTAGATGTGTTATTCTCAATATGAGTGTTTATTCACTTGTCATTGCACGAGAGTACGGCAAATGTATTAGGGATGCCCAGTCCCGAAATGAAAAATGAATTTACTTTATGTTGTCAAATAATAAATTCCTTGAAAAGTGTTGGTATGGACGACACCCGTGGATACGGCTAGCTGTGGAATGTGAAAGTATGGTGGAAAAAGGAATAAACTTTATTTTCTGTTTGGGAACCGCCTATGATATATCTAGCATGGAAAGTATTGGGAACTACTTGATCATTTTCGTTGACAGGAAAAGCATGCCACCCAAAATGTTTTATCTCTATCTTTTTCGCTTTGAGCTCTGGCACCTCTACAAATCCCTACTTCCCTCTGCGAAGGGCCATTCTATTTACTTTATGTAATTTCTATTTTTATTTGAGTCTCCATCTTCTCTTATAAAGTACCAACTAAGGGGCACTATGATCGTACTTGAGCATTGGGTATAGCTAATATGCGAGTGTGTTTCATGAATGGATCAATGATTGAGCATAATGGGCTAGGGATAACTTGCTTTAGTGTTGATATTTTGAAAGACATGGTTGCTTGTTGATATGCTTGAGTATTGAAATCTTCATGTCAAAACTAGACTATTGCTTTGAATCATATAAAAGTCCAAATGTCCATGCTACAAAAAGAAAAGAATATGTGATGAACATGTTAGGCAGCATTCCACATCAAAAATTATGTTTTTATCATTTACCTACTCGAGGACGAGTAGGAATTAAGCTTGGGGATGCTGATACGTCTCCAACGTATCTATAATTTTTGCTTGTTCCATGCTGTTATATTATCATTCTTGGATGTTTTACAATCATTTTATAGCAACTTTATATCATTTTTGGGGACTAACCTATTGACATAGTGCCCAATGCCAGTTGCTATTTTTTGCTTGTTTTTTACTTCGCAGAAAATCAATACCAAACGGAGTCCAAACGCAGCGAAACTTTTTGGAGATTTTTTCTGGACCAGAAGGAACAACTTGGGCTGAAGAAGTACTAGAGGGGTGCCCCGAGGGGGGCCAGGCGTGTCCTGGTGGGTTGTGCCCACCTCGGTGGCCTCCCGCACCGCCTCTTTGCTCTATAAATACCCTGAAAATCCAAAAACCCTAGGGGAGTCGACGAAACACAATTTCGGCCGCCGCAAGTTCTTGAACCACCAGATCCAATCTAGACACCATCACGGAGGGGTTCATCATCCTCATTGGTGCCTCTCCGATGATGCGTGAGTAGTTTATTGTAGACCTACGGGTCCGTAGTTAGTAGCTAGATGGCTTCCTCTCTCTCTTTTGATTCTCAATACAATGGTCTCTTGGAGATCTATTTGATGTAACTCTTTTTGCGGTGTGTTTGTTGGGATCCGATGAACTTTGAGTTTATGATCAGATCTATTTTATCCATGAAAGTTATTTGAGTTTTGATCTCTTATATGCATGATTACTTATAGCCTCGTATTTATTCTTCGAATCTTTGGTTTAGTTAGGCCGACTAGATCAATTTTTCTTGCCATGGGAAGAGGTTTTTTGTGATGGGTTCGGTCGTGCGGTGTTCTTTGCCAGTGACAGAAGGGGCAGCAAGACACGTATTGATCATTGCCATTAAGGATAACAAGATGGGGTCTATTCCTACATGAATAGATCTTGTCTACATCATGTCATCATTCTTATTGCATTACTCCGTTTATCCATGAACTTAATACACTAGATGCATGCTGGATAGCAGTCGATGTGTGGAGTAATAGTAGTAGATGCAGGCAGGAGTCGGTCTACTAATCTTGGACGTGATACCTATATAATGATCATTGCCTGGATATCGTCACAATTATTTGAAGTTCTATCAATTGCCCAATAGTAATTTGTTTACCCGCCATATGCCATTTTTCTCGAGAGAAGCCACTAGTGAAATCTACGGCCACCGGATCTATTCTTTATCATATTTGCTTTCCGATCTATTATTTGCCTCTTTTATTTTCAGATATATTATTCCAAAAACCCAAAAATACCTTGCTGCATTTTTTTGTTATTTATTTTATTTCGCGTTTCCGCGAGATCTATTTATCCAATCTACTACAAATTTATCTATCTTTTACCCGGGAGGGATTGACAACCCCTCTTACGCGTCGGGTTGCAAGTATTTGTTCTTTGTGTGCAGGTACTGTTTACATAGTGTTGCATGGTTCTCCCACTCGTTCGATAACCTTGGTCTCATTACTGAGGGAAATACCTACCGTAGCTGTGCTGCAACATCCCTTCCTCTTCGGGGAAAATACTGACGCGGACACAAGCCATCACCATGCGCCACCAAAATGCATCTTCCTTCCAAAGTGCGCGATTTACTTAGTCTCGAAGACTAGAAGTGCAGGTGTGTTCGGCAGTCAATTACTAACAACTTTTTCTGAAGCGTCACCACCCATGACATCACATACATCAGTTATTGCTTATTCGAATCGCGGTTCAAGGTAACCCTCTTATTGGCACGTCTTATCAAAACAGAGATCGTGCTCTGCATTTTAGGGGATATCATAAATCAATTGTTTTACCCAATGCGGCTATAACGGCATGATCAGCCGGAATGTGGTGATTTTTACGGCGCATCGGAAGGGACGCTTTGTCTTTTTACTGACTTATAAAGAGAAGGGGGCGACAAATCTTTTCACCCATGCTCTCCTTCTGCTCCGGCGCCCAAACCCTTCAAGCTCTCGCACCCCCAATCCCATTTCCAAGCCTAAAGCTTTCTCCAATATTCCACATCTCGCGCTAATGGCCGGTGCAGATATGAAGGGGAGGTGGGTGGCCTCCAAGGTCACCGATGCCACAACCGACGAGCTCAGGGCGGCGGGATACATCCCCGATGACGCCGCCTGCAGGGCTCCAGAGCCCGGCCAATGCGTCCCCACTCCCAAGCCTGGGGAGCGGGTTGTCTTCATCCCCCACCTCGTCTGAGGTCTGGGGTTCCCCTTGAACCCTTTCGTGCGGGTGTTCCTTTTCTTCTATGGGCTAGATTTCCACAATCTAACCCCGAACTCCAGCATGCACCTCACCAACTTCATCATCGTGTGTGAGGCGTTCCTGCGCGTGGAGCCGCACTTCGGCCTGTGGCTAAAGACCTTCTGCGTCAAGCTGAAGAGTAGAGGCACCGAATTCGCCGAGTGCGGGGGCGCCATGATCAACAAACTCTAGATGCCGGACTGGCTGGAGGGCACCCTCATCGAGACCGTAAAGATCTGGCAGCACGAGTGGTTTTACATCACAGAGCCGCTCGCCCCAGGCCAGGCCGCGGCTCCTGCCTTCACGGGTGCACCTCCGTGGAAGCTGGTGTCCTGGCAGAAGTTGGGCTTGGAGTGGGGTAATCTGGATGAGGTCACTTCTCTCTAGGAGAGGATCCCGGCCCTCAAGAAGGAATTCAAGCTGGTGGATGTGGTGGATGTGATGTTGCATCGTTACATCCTCCCACTCCATCTCCGGGATAGCCCCATGTGGCTCTATAAGCCCGAAGACGTTCCAACACCGTGGAACTTCTTCCGCACCAACATAGAAGGGATGTGGATGGCTCTCTTCAAGCCGTCCCAGAACAAATTCCCCAAAGACGGGCCAGACAGCGGCTACAACACCGCACGCGGTCCATCCGGGGTAACCATCATCTCGTATGTTCAGCAATGATTCTGTATTTCATATTTGTCTGAACATTCCTCCTTTGTTTTCAGAAATGGGAGTCCAAGGCTGCGCTCATCAAGTGTTCAGTACCACTGCCCGAAGACAACTGGACCCCCGAACTACAAGCCTTTTTGGCAGTGGTGTCCCCAAAGGCCCCGTCCAAGGCCAAGGAGCCAGAGAAGAAGAATGGAGGTCTTCGGATCCAAGACCCCTCGGACACTAAGTCCGAGGACATCCGAGCTCTTTCCTCAGACGAGGAGGAAAGAGAAGGAGAAGGAGAGGAAGGGGAGGAAGGCGCTTCTTCCCCGAAGAGAAAGAGGGTGGCATCCGAAGACGCCACGGGGGCCAACGCCCCTCGAACCCGAAGGCGCCTTGTGAAGGCTGCCAACGCCGCGCCCTATAAGGCCCCTGCTGCAGCCAAGGTCATCTCCTCCGAATTAGAGGACGACCTCATCAAGCCGCACAGGGCGAGACCACCGCCGAGGAGGTACACTTTATTTTTGTACGCGTTGTATGCGCTAGTTCCTCTCTACCACAAATCTAATTGATTATTTGTCTTTCACAGCCCGCAGTGCTCCCACATCAACGACAAGGAGTCGTCGAGTGGGCTCCGTCCATCCCGTGCATCGGAGGAGCGTCCCCCCTCCCCTATTGCCCATGACAGGTTGGGGGAGGCAACCTCTCAGCAAGCTCCGTCTGTGGCTACCACAGGGGGAGGCACCGATGTCTTCATGGCCGAGGCGGAGGATCCCCCCCCCCCCGGGGGGGGAATCTTTCCTCCATGGAAGGGGAAAAGCTGGGGCACCCGACAACTTCGGCCCCCGTCGATCTAGAGCCACCTCGGTAGCCCACCACAGCGGCAGTTCCTTCTCTAACGGAGAGAACCGAGGTGGCCCGTCCATCCCCGCCTGCTGGAGGGCAGGTGCCCATGGGGTGGACCAAAGAGATGGAGGTGTCCTTGATGGGCTCCTCCATCATCGCCGAGCACCACGTCCTCCTAGGCGCGGTGCTACAAAATTACTGATCCGTAGAGGCTGGTATAAGGGAGGCCTTCACGGGCCTCTATGAAGGCTTTGAGGTAACTTTTGATCACCATGAATGTGTAACCACAGTAGCCCCCGAGCCCTTAATTAGATACAAAGATCTTACTTGGGGGTCTTAGTGAGAAACTAAAATATATAATAGCGAAATACACAGTAGCCCCCGAGACCCTGATCGGATAGACAAAGCCGACCAAGGGATCAATATCATCCGAGGAAGCTAACATTGGCTTTTTTAGGTGTTGGCCTTGGTTTCAGTATCCAATTCAAAAGAGTTCGAAGAGCTGAACCACAAGCTCGACTGGTCCCAAAAGGACATGGACCTTCTAAGAAGCAGATGGAGCAAGCTCAAGGTAAGTACCAAGAGCATAAGACTATGCTTAAATTACGATATGGCTGCGTTGAGCTTTAAATCATATGTTAATGTATCTGCAGCTTCCTCCTCGGAGCTTGAAACGCTCCGATCCGAGCTGCAGAACTCGGCAAGAAGCCGAGCAGTAGAGGACTGCGGCGAAGTTGGCCAGCAAAGAGCTGACCAAGGAGAAGGAGGTCGGCAACCAGCATGCGGCCCGGGTCACAGAGGTCAAAGAAGACCTAAGGGGACTTTACGCTCAGTGTGATACCCTTCAAGAAGAAAAGAACAAACTAGCCTCTGAGCTCGCAATAGCGAGCTCGGTCTATAAGGTGGCCAACCCACGCATGGGTGAATCGCGAGGTGCTTCAACAAGTGAAGCAGAATGCCGATGGTAATCCATACCTACTTTGCTGCATTTTTGGTGACAACAGATTTGCCCATCTTACGCAAATCTGGCATTCTTCAGAGGCCTTTAGGGACCGTCGCGGAGTGCTTCAGACGTCGCTACTACTATGCCGCCCATCCCGAAGATTCCGTGGAGAAGGCCTTCTGGGCTCAATTCCAGGCGCCCGAGCACTCGCCTCTTCTGAACAATCAGATGAAGCAGTTGGCTGAGCTGTTCCATGCGGTGCGGTCGATGATGGAAGACCTCTGCGTCAAACTCTAGCCAGCCAAGCCAATGCCGACCAGCTTCTTCAGCCTGGTGCAAAGGCTGAGAGATGCCAGCCCCAAGGTGGAGAACTGGAAGCGGTCGGCCTACTTGGAGGGCGCTAAGCGGGCGTATGCGTTAGTAATGGTGCATTATACGAAGATCAAGCCGCTGGACATTGCGTCTGGTCCTCCAGGAGAGAAGAATCGGATGCCCAAACAGTTTCTCATCGAGGTCCAGGAAGGTGCTCGGGTGATCGAGATGTAGTGCAGGAAGTCCGAGCTGCGATTCTGAAAGTCCCTCAGTACGTCGAGGAGGAATTTGTATAAAAAAAATGAATTTTGCTATCCATCATTTTTATTCATCCAATGTGTTTTACTTTGACTCCTGTGCGGACGTGTTAAATTCTGGAAGTAGCCAGTCGTCGGCTTCCGCCCCCTGTAGATACTACACAGGGTGTTCCTAAGAACATGTGAACCCTTAGCCGATGACTCGGTGCCCGTAGGCGGTTGCATAATCAGAGTAACAAGGCAATCAGACTATTACGGCTTTATAACTTTCACATAGTCATAGGAGCTTAAAATTGTGGGGTAGTTGACCTAGCCCCCGATGTAGTGGTGATCGGACTAGCCGAGGTGCATCTGACTTAACACCTCGGTTCTTATAACAAGAACCCTTCGTTTAACTCAGCGTAACCACTAACGGTTTCTAGTTCGACACTGTCTTCAGATCGCCGACCAGTTTACGCTTATTGTGACAGTCGAGTTTTGGCTTTCCCCACTGATGCACTTGACCATTCGAGATGGAAGCACAATCGCAGTGGTTCTCCCTTTACACTCCTAACCGAACAAAGTGGAACGTAGGAGGCAAACACAGGAGCCGGGCAACCCAATCATTGACCAAAATCACAATTCGAAATTGATGCATATAATGCAATATCCAAGATGCCGAACAGTTATCAAACTTTAACATAGGGTCCATTGCGAATCCGAGCCCCCAGTTTAAAGCCGAACTCATCTATATGTTTCACATGGTTTCTATATTGCTACGAGGCAAGAACAAAAAAACAACACGTAAATTTGTGCAAGGACCAAAAAGAGGTCTGTTTTGTCATTCATAAGGCTGAGCCATACATGTCGAGCCATTATAAGGGAAAACTTTAACAGATATAGAGAATATGGAGAAAGAGTAAAAAAGGAGTGTGATACACGGCTTTAATGAGCGGGCACTATGGCCCATGGCTTCCCTACCGCATGTCTGCGCCTCCGTGCTGTTGACCAGCTCTTCCTTGTCTAATCCAAGGTTGGTAAATACTGTTGACTCCATCGCATAAGCTATGCTTGATGCATTCGTGAAGCTGGACCCCTGATGAGGCTAGAGTCATGGTTTGACGGCTTGACGCTACCAAGATATACTTCCTGGTCGACCTTTATTGTGCCAAAGAAATCACCAGGCTTCGGGTGTCTACGGATCATCCGACATAACACACCTCTTCTTATAAAATTATGCTCCCCACTCTCCCAACGAATTTTAAGTGTGAAGTTATGTACTCTAGGTACGTAGTCTGTTACCAGGCGGCGGGAGCTGGGGAGCGCGTGTCCCTATTTAGGATTCATGCGAGTTTGTCCAGGGGCCGGAGTGACAATGCGGACGCGCTTTGAAGAGCCTGGTAGATCTAGTCGAGTTGTACGCCGGGTCGCTTCTTCAGCCTCCTGGGAATCGGCTGCGAAGGCCGCTGTCTGCTCCTCTATACGGAGGGAGCACTCTGTGTTACCATTAATGGTGATGACACCATTGGTCCCCAGCATTTTGACTTCATGTAAGCATAGTGCAGCACCGCGTTAAAGCGGGCGAACGCAGTACGACCGAGCAACGCATGGTAACCACTGCGGAAGGGGACTATATCAAAGATTAAGTCCTTGCTTCGGAAGTTATCAGGGGGAGCTAAAAACAACTTCTAGTGTTATGGCACCAGTGCATTGGGCCTCTACGCTGGGTACGACACCCTTGAATGTGGTGTTATTGGGTTTGATTTGTGACGAATCGATGCCCATCTTTCTAACCATATCAGTGTAGATCAAGTTCAGACTGCTTCCACTGTCCATAAGGACGCGGGTTAAGTGGAATCCATCGACAATAGGATCTTGGACCAAAGCGGCCGACTCGCCATGGCGGATACTGGTCGGGTGGTCGTTTTTGTCAAAAGTGATCGGGCAAGTCGACCAAGGATTGTATTTCGGGGCTACAGGCTCTAAGATGTAGACGTCCCGAAGTGCATGTTTCCGCTCCTTCTTAGGAATGTGCATGACATAGATCATGTTCACGTCCTTGACGTTAGAAGGAAACTACTTTTGGCCACCACTGTTTAGCCTGCGACGCTCGTCCTCGTCATCGCTCCGAGACTGGCCCTTACCCGGCTCCTCGGCTACTGCTTTGCCGGCCTGCTTAAACACCCAACAGTTTTGATTGGTGTGGTTGGCGAGCTTATTATAGGTGCCATGAATCTGGCAAGGCCTGTCAAGTATTTTATCCAGGGCGCTTGAGCCGTCCTTGTTCAGTTTAAAGGGTCTCTTCTTGGGTCCGGCCCGTGAGCTGCTGAAGCCTGCATTGACTGCTGGATCCTCAGCATCGCTACCGCTATTCTTGTTTTGGCGCTTATTTCTATTACACCTGGATTTGCCGTTCCCGTCGCATGCTTCTGAGGTGCCGGGGTCACTCCTATGAGAGCTGCGGGCCAGCCAACTGTCCTCGCCCGTGCAAAAGCGGGTCATTAGAGAGGTAAGGGCTGCCATTGTTCTCAGCTTATCCTGCCCGAGCTGTCGGGTGAGCCATTCATCCCGAATGCTATGCTTGAATGCCGCAATTGCCTCGGCGTCGGGACAATCGACAATCTGGTTCTTTTTAGTTATGAACTGGTTCCAGAATTTCCAAGTTGATTCGCCCTCTTGTTGGATGATATGGCTGAGGTCATCGGCATCCGGGAGCCGAACATAGGTGCCCTGGAAGTTCATCCTAAAGGCCTCCTCAATCTCCTCCCAGCTTCCAATAGAATTTCTAGGGAGGCTATGGAGCCAATGCCTTGCCGGTCCTTTGAGCTTGAGCGGCGGGTATTTCATGGCATGGAGATCATCACCTCGGGCCATATGGATATGGAGAAGGAAATCTTCTATCCAGATAGCCGGGTCAGTCATTCCATCGTATTGATTGATATTTATGATTTAAACCCCTCTGGGAACTGGTGCTCCATGACCTCGTCTGTAAAACATACTGGATGTGCGGGCCGTCGATATCGAGCCGCATCTTGTCGGTGTTGGCCATCGTCCTAGCCCGTGTCTGCTCCCAAGCTCTTTCGTGCTTGTCGAAATAGGCATCTGATGAGTGGATTTTATGCATACTTTTTAGAGTATATTCTAGTGCCAAAATCCCTCATATCATATCCATCTAGCACTTATTCATGTCTCCGATGCATAATTTTTGGTATTTACTTGTTTTAGCAAGTTCATTGCACACTTTTTATTTTTATTTAGTTTTTATTAATTTTCCTTTGTTTTGTGGTCTTTGTAGGTGTGTTGACATGTTCATGGACTTGGTACATCAAAATAATTAAGTTAGTGGTCCAACCGAAGAAGTTCCAGGACCAGATCAAGGCCCTTTGGAGAGTTTGATGATTTGACATTTATCAAAGTGTACAAAATGAAGATCGAAGGCCACAACCGCATCGGGCTTTTCGCTAGCAATCCAACGAGCCCAAGAACATCAAAATCAAAGTTCGTATGAAGAAATAGCGACCAAAATACGAAGCAGCTCCCGAAGTTGAGAGTGAAAGACGGCCTTTCAAATGACCGGAGCCGTCCGTTTGAGCGGTCGTTTGAGCTCCAGACAGCCACGAAAATTGGCCAGAACTTTCCAAATTTTACTCTGATTTCGTCCCCGTTTTTTCCTACGAGATCCTTGAGGCCCAAGGCTTGTTTGGGACGTGGATTTGGCTCCCCTTGAGCCCTTGGATGAAAAGGGAGGAGGCTAGATCAACGGAGGAGACCTGAGGTGGACTCCTATATGAAAACCTCCAACCCTAGCCGTCGGCTCATCTCATCTCCATCCTCCACAAGTTTCATCTACAGCCACCACACCTCCATTGCAGCAAAATCCACCATAGAGAAGGGCCAAGACAAGGAAGGGAGAAGGGAGGAGGCGTCGGCCGGAGGGCCGATGCCCTCTTCATCACTGGCGACATGCCTCTCCGCATCTCCACCTCCAACCTTGTGTTTGCTTGTAACTCATCCCTAATCTCTATGTACTCCATCACCATGTTTGAGTAATTTATTAGTTCTTGGGGGGATAAAATGAACTCTAGTATGTGCTAGTACCGATTGTCTTGCGTGATATGATATCCTCTTTGCATGTTTATGTTAGTAGTCTTCTTGATGTTTGGTGAAGTCGACCATCCAATGTATGCCATTTTTTACAGAAGGTTATTACTGCTCGCGAACCGTGTGGTTGGCGAGGTGGGTGAGTGACATGCCCCATCTCCCTTCGTAGCGGATCGTTGCAGCAGGGGGTAAAACGGAGACCACTTTGGCTGCGTCCACGGGGACCTTTTTTCCCTTAATCACCGTCTGATAACCGGAGTGGGGAAGTACGATGGTGGTGTATGTGATACGGGGCTGCCGCGTGTATGCACGTATCTGTACCGGCTCCGCCCACAAAGAGAAACATGTAAAGTGGCTTAGTATTAGTAGAACGAACGTGTAGTGATGACTCTGAATACCTCGAGAACGTCGTTATTACTCAAACGTCGCTCCTTTATTTTTCCCGCTGTTTTTTTTACCTCCACGTAGTTGTCTAGTTAAAACCACCCTTATTATCGTTTCCGCTAGCAACCGATGAATAGACTATTTCTATATAACGCTCTGGGTGTGAACGTAGCCACGTAAGTGATGACGTAGCTGCGGGGTTGGTAGTTATCAGTGCAACCACCGCTCCATGTGGGATCAACATGCTCTACTTATCGCGAATTGCAATAGCCCGCCATGTCGGCGGGTGTGCGTTCCCTTAGTCCATAAATGGATCGAGAAGGAGCTTTATTGACCTATATCTTGTCGCGCAAATCAAAGGGCCCGGGATGCTTGACCGCAGTCTTGCCATGAGGGCGGGTTTTTATAGGGGGGTCTTTACGTGCCCCTGCTGGCCGGTCTCACCCTCTAGAGGGACGGTCCGCCTGACCTGCATGGACATGTGTGAGTAGCTCATTATCTGCTGCCTCATCATCGAAGTCGGGCTGCACCCGCCGTCGTGGGAATGACTTTGCTGTCGCACATCGGGCTTCGAGCTCTGCCTCAGTCACCAGGGTTTTTGTCCATTTGTCATTGAGCGCGTTTTCATGAGTGTACAGCTCCTGCTGCTTCTTTTTCATGCTCCGCGCAGTTGCGATTAGCTGGCGTTGAAATCGTGCTTGCTCATATGGAATTATGGGCACCACGAAGTCTTCGGGTCCAAGGCTGACATCGTCTTCGGACTCGGGGAGGTAGTCCTTGTCCGAACCGCCGTCGAAGGTGCCCATGTCCTCGGGGCATCCTCTGCAGGTGTTCCACGGGCCCATTCTCTCGTGCTGGCGAGGCTTGATTATCCTCGCCCATGTTCTCGGCGGCGTCGGGGGATGCACCATTATCGGCAGCACCCGTGGTGTTGGCCATACTTCTGCTTCCGTTGTGGCCCTTCGTTCTCCTCTTAGGGTGACGGCGCTTAGGGTTTTCCTTGGGCTTCTCCTCGGAATTATCTTTGGGAGTGTCGACCATGTAGACATCATAGGTGGACGTTGCGGCCCAATTCCCCGTACGGGCGCGGACGGGTTTGTTCTGGTGTCTCCATCGACATCCTCATCCATGTCAGTGGCTTTGTCCGAGCCGTAGTCAACCGTATCGGTCAGGTCTTCGACTGTGGCGACTAGGTGGGTGGTGGGCGGGATGAAAATTTCCCGGTCATCGACTTTACATCCGATCTGATCATAAACGGCAGACAAGATTGCCAGGTTTTGGATTCGATCTAGCACCTCATTTATTTGCGTGAGTTCCTTGGTGTCGAGGACCTGGCTATAAGCCGGGCTGATCTAAAACCGTTTTCGGGCCGCTTACGCAGGCCCATCATCTCGATCGCTCTGGGCCGACCTGGGTCGGTTGGTGGAGAAGCTCCTGGGTCCGAAGACGAGTTCGGCTCAAGGCCATCATCCGAGGAGGCGAGAGCTAGATCGAACGTGGTGACCACCGGATCTATCTGCGGGGTTGGTTCCATTGGGAGGTCGGATTCGAGGATCAGGTCAGAAATCTGCTCCGGAGGATCTTTAAGCCGATCTGAGGCCTGCCCCGAAAGGACCAGATCACATCGGGCGTCTGTGACGTATTCCAGGCTTCCGAACATGACGACCTGGTTTGGGGCAAAGTTCTCAACACGGCCCAAATGGCTGGTCGGATCTGCATGCAGCATGATGCTGCCAAAGGCGAAAAGTTACCCGGGGATGAAGATGTCACCGCAGCCAATACTGCTGTCGATCTGCAAGCGAGCCATCAATCCTTGGCGATTTAACAACGAGCTCTCAATGAAAGCACCAATGTTGGCGTCAAAACTAGCAGACCTCGGGTAGGGGGGGCGAGCTATGAGATCGAATCGATGGGTAACAAGAGACAAGGGACACGATGTTTTTACCCAGGTTCGGGCCCTCTTTGAGGAGGTAAAATCCTATGTCCTGCTCTTGCTTATATTATGGGTGTATCAAAGTACAAAGTAGATCTAGCTTGAGATCGTAAGTTGTGGACTAAAACCCTAGGGGTAATGGTGATGATGATGAATGCCCCTCTACGGACTAAACCCTCTGGTTTATGTAGGCACCAAGGGTATCTAGGGTTACACATGGTCGGTTGCCATAGGGGTTACATGCCAAATCTAATAAATATACTTGGAGTACACGCCAAGTCCTCGGTGAAGTCCGATATGCTTGTGCTACAGGTTAGAAACTTCCGGAGTCGTTCCTTATCAACGGGCTATCTACGGCCCATGGGCTAGACCAGCTTGGTTGGGACCCCCTAGTCTAGGACACCATCACTCCCCAATGGTTTTCCCCTTCGACAGAGTCCAAAAAAGGCCTCTAGATGGGATCGCTTCGGAACAGACGCTTGCGGCGGTGGAAGAATTGTTTCGGGTCTCGCTTCAAGGGTTTTGGAATATTAGGGAATTTATAGGCTAGAGATTAGGGGAAACGGAGCATCCGGGATCCCACAAGTTCACCCGGCGCGCCTACCTCCTTGGGCGTGCCGCCAGGTCTTGTGGGCCCCTCGTGTGTCTGCTGGTCTCTCCCCGAAGCTTCTAGGGTCTCTTATGTTTCAAAAAACCACCGTGAAGTTTCATCATGTTAGGACTTTGGTAGTTATGATTTTTCTGTGAAACAAAAAGCATGCAAAAAACAAGAACTGACACTGGGCACTAAGTTAATAGGTTAGTCCGTAAAAATGATATAAAATGGCTTATAAGCATAGAAGAATGTTAATATAATAGCATGAAACAATAAAAATTATAGATACGTTGGAGATGTATATGGACCGCCGTTTAACGCCCCGTTGTCAACTAGCCGCCTCGGCCTGGGACCACGACGCCCAGGAGCAACCTCTCGCGCCACGACCATCGCCAACCAACTCTCCATGTCCCGACGACAGATTCGAGCACCGCCGACTTCCCTACACCGCCTGGCAACAGATACAAGCGGTGGAGGCCCCCCGCCCCCCCCCCCCCCCCCCCCCCCCCCCCCCCCCGCGACGACGTGACCTCCATGTGGGCCACCCGTCGGATCCAGCTCCTCCACTTTGTGACCTTGTCGGCATCGCCGGGAAGCTCCTGAGCATGAGGAGGTCCAGCCCGGCGCCATTCTGATGGGCATGACTGGATGCGTTGGCTGTCCTCCGCCCTTGCCCGAGCACATGCAGCTTCGTCGCCTAGAGGCCAGCACAGGAACTCCATGTTCGTCTTGTGGCCGGAGGCCATGGCAGCCAGCCGAGCGTGTTGTGTGGCGTCGGAATCGGCGGTGCTGGGAGGCTCGTTGCCGGCAGCCTGGTTTGCCGGAACTGGCGGGGCCATGTGTGTACAGAGGCGCAAGTCGCTCCTCCTCTCCTGGCTATTGCGCGTAGAGAAAAATCAGGGGTAGGCACGTTTCGCCTCATCGGTGATGGCGAACGTAACAAGCCACACCCGCGCCACCGCTTGTGGGTTACGGATCTTCGCCGCCCACTTGCTCCATGGCCGAAGCCTCATGCCATGGTACTTCGGCGACATCGATTCGGAAGAAGGCTCAAGACGGCGACGTGAGAATGAGGGAGGCATTGGCAAGACGTGCAGGGATCAGTGGCCGCACGGGAGCTCAGGGAGGCGGCACGGGGGCACATGACGTGGCGACAGGGAAGACGGCGCTGGCGAGCCGCGCGGGGAGCA
Source organism: Thinopyrum elongatum (assembly GCA_011799875.1). Taxonomy (NCBI): domain Eukaryota; kingdom Viridiplantae; phylum Streptophyta; class Magnoliopsida; order Poales; family Poaceae; genus Thinopyrum; species Thinopyrum elongatum. The sequence continues at coordinate 305,651,227 of CM022303.1, read as the reverse complement.
GTTGCGACATCAAAGTTGCGGTGCCGGGGCGCCGGCGAGCCGCGCGGGGAGCAGTTGCGACATCGAAGTTGCGGTGGGGGCATGGGATGCGGCGGTGCTTGAGGGGCGGTGGCGACCTCGAGCTTGAGGGAGGCGGCGTCGGCCCGAATCAAGGATGACGACGGCGAAAATAGTTAGAGCAGGGATGGGACAGGTTTGAGGAAAGGGCGGCGCCGGGATTTTATAAACAGGGCCGGGTCAATCGGCCCGCATATGTGAGCCGCCATGCCATGAATAGAAAAGTGGAGCGGTCTCCCTATATTTACAGGGACGTGCTTTTCTCGGTGCAAAAATGGGCCAGCGGAAAAGTTATGGATGAAAAGCTATTCATTTTTTGAACTGAAAAATGGCAGATAAGCTAGATCGATGTTAATTCCCAAAACAGAAATTTTCGCCTCATATAACGTTTGAGGATGAAGTGGAGGTGCTCTAAGAAGAGCAGGGTAGCAACAACCATGTCGATGGAGCCTTATTACAGGCCGCAACAAGACATAAAGACACTTGTGCATATGTGTACACTTCTCAGCGGCCAACCATTCCGAGACGGACGCGCATCTGCGAACAAAAACGTCTAAGCTTAACCGTAACGCAACTTTCCGCCCGCCCAGGCACGTCCACTTGTGCGAGTTCAATTTGCTTCACGCGCTCTCAAATTAGGCTCCAGACGGCAGGAAGGAAACGAATCTCTGCTTTCTCCTCTCGGCCAACGCTGCGAATACGAATCAAATCTGCTTTGTTCATCCAGTTGTTTATTAATGCACTGTCCTTTGCATACACGCGTGCGAGCGGTATGGTAATATATTGTCAACAAAGAATCTTTTTTTCCTTGGGCGAATGAACAAAGAATCCTTTAAAAGTATTAATAAACTAAAAAAATGTAAGTCAAATTTATTTAAGACAAAAGCAAAAGGGAAATGATTCGTTTCATCCGGATGATTTCAGCGCGCGCGACAGTCGCTTGCTCTGCCGTCCGATCCTGATTAGCTTCTCCCGCGATAGAGTGTTCCCACGGCCGTCCTCATGTGCGTGGTTCCGGTGGGCCAGAGTGATTCCTCGTTGACTTTCCATTACTCCACACGTTAGTTGGTGCATTGCTGCCATGTACCCCTACAAGTCCATGCTGCCACTGCCTTTCAACTCACAAGGATGGCACGTGTGGGGCGATTTAACCATACTGCAAGCTGGCCTTCACATGCTGCAAGTCGGATGAACTACGTTGCAATGCCGACTGCCATTATCTTTTACTGCTGCAAAGCCGGTCGCACGAAGCTGGCTACGCGGCCAGCGCTGCTGCAAAGATTTTCTTTCCCCAGAAGAACATGTACTGCTAGGTTAGTGCAAATTAATCTCATCGTTGTGTATTTTCTACATTACCTCAGTTAACTTATTATGTTTATTTTATGTTGCAATCATTGTTTTTCAACAATCTTCGTCGCAAATGAATTAAGATTGTTGCATATATACGCTGGAAATATTTGTAGTATTTTTTTACGGTCTTTGACATACAACAAAAAAGTGCTTACGACCATGTTGTATACACTCATGTTGGTGCTGCAAGGATGCCGACGTGCTTCAAGATGGTGTTGCAAGCCGGAGCTGCGAGGGCATCGCCATGCTTCAAGTCGGTGTTGCGGGGACACCATCGTGCTGCAAGTCGATGCTGCGAAGGCGCCGCGGTGCTTCAAGCCAGTGTTGCAAGGGCGTCGCCGTGTTGCAAGCCGAAGCTGCGAGGGTACCGTCGTCCTTCAAGTTGGTGCTGCGGGGACAATGTCGTGATGCAAGTCGATATTGTGAAGGCGCCGCCATGCTTCAAGCCGATGTTGCAAGGGCGCCGACGTGTTGCATGCCGGAGCTACGAGGGCATCGCCGCGCTTCAAGTCGGTGCTGCAAGTCGACGTTGCGAAGGCACCGTCGTGCTTCAAGCCGGTGTTGCAAGGACGTCGCCGTGTTGCAAGCCGAAGCTGCGAGGGCACCGTCGTGCTTCAAGTTGGTGCCGCGGGGACAATGTCGTGCTGCAAGTCGATATTGTGAAGGCGCCGCGATGCTTCAAGCCGATGTTGCAAGGGCGCCAACGTGTTGCATGCTGGAGGTACGAGGGCATCGTCGCGCTTCAAGTCGGTGCTGCGGGGACACTGTCGTGCTGCAAGTCGACGTTGCGAAGGAATCGCCGTGCTTCAAGCCGATGTTGCAAGGGTGCCGCCGTGTTGCAAGCCGGAGTTGCGAGGGCACCGTCGTGCTTCAAGTCGATGCTGCGGGGACACCGTCGTGCTGCAAGTCGATATTGCGATGGCGCCGACGTGTCGTGCTTCAAGTCGATGCTGCGGGGACACCGTCGTGCTGCAAGTCGATATTGCGATGGCGCCGACGTGCTTCAAGCCGATGCAGCGAGGGGCTTGTCGTGTTTTAAGCCCATGTTGTTCACCAGAGTTGCAGGGGCGAGATGCCAGTGATGCTGCGAGGATGGCACGGCGACGGCGAGCGGCCTGGTCGATGATGTTGTGACGGCCGGTGCGACGCTGCTGATGACGCTGAGACCTTTGCATGGCATGGCTGCTGCGACGGGGTGACGTGATTGCTACAAGTGGAGATGTTGGTGACGCTAAGACGGCCGGCACGACTGCTGCGATGGACCAAAACACAGTGCTGCGAGCCGTGTGAGACCATGGCAGTGTGGGAAGGGAACAACACAAGAGGGTTTCAACTTGTGTATATACATCAAATCCAGTGTGTACATATATACAGGAAACATGCACAAGCAGGTGCGGCCACTACTCCAATTACCACCGAAACTAACTCCAAGCAAATGCGATTACACAACGTGAGACTAGGTTCGTTAGTAAGAGGATGTGAAAAATAAAAGGTTCGTTAGTTTAGAGAGAGAGAGCACCGTTGGGAGTATATCACTTGGGTGTAGCCGGTTGAATAGGTGCATTCCAACAGGCAGGCGCGACTCGCGCGAGGCGAGGAAGGACAACGAGGTGTTGCGGTTAGGATCGAACGGCTACAATGAGCCAGATCGAATGGTTACCAGGGCGATTGATTTTTCGCTCGCTGCATCCGGATGGCGCCTAGGGCGCCAAACTATATTGTGTTTCACCCAGGCGGTGGCAATAATGGATGCACGTTGAGAGTTGAGATCCGTCCCCATCACTTTCCCTCTTTTCATTTACTTATTATAGCATCTCCAACAGCGGCGCTATATATCGCGCGCGGGTAAAAATCATGATTTAATGCACGCGGGGCAGTTTGGCGCACTTCAGCGGGCGCGGGAGAATCCGGCGCGAGAGAAAAAATCGCACGCGCGAAAAAGCGGCCCGCGCGCGCTCTATAAAACGTGCGCGCCCGAGTCTGCCAACCGCTACTCCAGCGCCTTCTTCTTCCCCGCCGCCCACTTCTTCCTCACCTCCAGCGCCCCCTCCCTCCCTCCCCCCGCCGCCGCCGCCGCGCCCTTCTCCCGACTCCGCTGCGCCTTCTCCCCCGCCGCCGACATGCCGCCGCGCGCCCGGAGCAGCTCCGGCTACCGCGGCGTCCGCGTCCGCCCCTCCAGCATTATTCTACGCGGAGACCCGCTCTGGTGACGTGTGTCTCGGTCTTGGGACGTTCGAGACCACCCACGAGGCCGCCTGCGCGTACGACGCGGCGGCGTGGCACCTCGGGAGGCCACGGGCGCAGATGAACTTCTCCTATGCCCGGATGCGCGAGCAGGCGCAGGAGCTCGCGCCTCCGCCGCGGCTAGTCACCGACGAGGACCGCCGCGTTCAGCGTAGGCGGGAACGCCGCCTCCTCATCGCCGAGGTGGACGAGCACGGCATGGCGGAGTGGCGCCAGCGCTTCCCGGAGGATGTCGCCTGATAGAACGACTTCTGGGCGGAAAGGAGGGCGAAGCGAGCCGCGGATCGGGCGGACAGGCGTGAGCGGAAGGCACTGGCATTAGCACTGTGCGACCTGGGACCGGCGGCGACCTTCGACGACAATGATCCTCGGTGGAATAACACATTTCTGTCGCCGGACTACACCACCGAGTAGAAGGACGACCACGAGGAGTAGTTTCTACTATGTTTGCATCGTAGTATCGTTTATCTATTTTTATTATTTGTATCATATGAACTAATTTGTGGTGTGGTGTCGGACTACACCGCTGTTGGAGATGCTCATGAACTATTATTTGTATGGTATGAATATCTATATGTTGAACTATTCGTATGTGTTGCATGTATTATCGGTTGCTCGCGCGCGCCGTTTTTTGCAGCGCCTGCTGGAGCTGCTCGCGCGCGCCATATTTTGCAGCGGCCGCTGGAGCCAGCGCCCTGCTGCGCGCAAAAAACGCTATTTCGGCGCTGTAAAACAGATTTAGCGCGCCTGTTGGAGATGCTCTTAGGGCATCTCTAAAGTTGACCCGTAAATTTGCTCCGGTATCCGTTCGTAAATAGGGAGAACCAGTCTGCGGACACGGATGCGGAAGCCAGCTATTCAACGCTAGCCGCATATGTCCGATTACATTTCAAACACTGTTTCAACTAACCGGACGAAATTCATGCAAACAAGACGGATTTCATCAAAGGTCGATAGAAAATAGCACGAATCATCCATACATAGCATGCAAATAAGTCTAGTACAACAATAGTTCAATTCAACTAGATTAACCGGATGTTCAACAAGTTTTTCATGAACGGATCATTTTGTCCGACACATATTATCCCTTCAGCTTCATCCAACAGTGTATATGTGTAAATGGTCGTCCCTTGTCCTGTGGTACATCACGCCAGCGCGTGCGGGCTACATAATGTGTAGACCAATATTGAGTGAATGATTCAATTGTGGCGCCCCCAACTCAATCGTACACTAATCATACACGCAAACGTGTACGATCAAGCACAGGGACTCACGGGAAGATATCACAACACAACTCTAACACAATTTAAACGGAGGTCCACAATATTACAAACCAGGGATCCGAAGATCCGAATACATAAGTCAGTCATACAAATATTATCTGAGTACAGACATAGTTAGACAAGTTTTGCCTTAAGAAGGCTAGCACAAACAGCAACACTAGATCGAAAGGCGTTGGCCTCCTGCCTGGGAGCCTCCGATCCTACTCCTGGTCATCTGGCTCGATCCAGTAGTAAGTACCCTCTGGACCGTCCTGGTAGTAGGCTCCGGTGGTGGCATCTGACTCCTGGACTCCATCGTCTGTTTGTATCATCAATGTGGGGTATATGGGGAAAAGAGAAAATAAAGCAACCGTGAGTACTCATCCGAAGTACTCAGCAAGCAAGGATCTATACTACATATGCAACATTATCAATGGAGAAAGGCTGTATATGTGGACTGGGCTGCAGAAATGCCAGAATAGGGAGAAGGCCTAGTCCTATCGAAGACTAGCATCTTCAAACATCTTCACAAGGCCATCATCTTGCAGCAGTAGAAGAGAGTAGAATAACATTTTATTTAGCAAACATGTTGAAGTACAGCTTAAAGATCCTTCCTCGACTCCCAAGCGAGAAAGCGATCCCGAAGTTTCAATTAAGTAACAAGTATCCAGTTTAAGTAGTAGATCGGGATACACAAACTGAGCGTCCTTTACCGTAGGACCGGCTATCGATAGAAGATTCATCCCTGCAGGGGTGCACTACTGTTACCCAACACGCTCGATCAACTCTGGCCGGACACACTTGCTGGGTAATGCCCGTCCTCGGAAGATCAATACAAAGCAGCGCCCTACCTAGGCTCGGCAGAGAGGTCAGCACGCCGGACTAACCTATGCACCCAGAGGTCTCGGGCCATCGCCCTGGGCACCCTGCGCGTTGCGAGACTGGCCGGGGTGCAGGCGCGACACTGAACTCGTCAGTGAAGTATCCAGCCCAATCCCGACAATCAGCCCGCACGGCGAATCGTGACGTCAGACGAGCTTTCGGAGAAACGTACTTCGCAGAGGGTCCCATAACCATTATCCCGCGTGGTGGTAGTGCGTATAGGGCACGTCGACCCACTCAGATCACACACCCAAATCCAATAGGCTCAATTAGTATCAAGCGGAGACAATCAGAGTCTCTGATGCTCCGCCACAATGTCACACTCGAGTGCCCTTCCGGCACACCCGAAATCATAGATCCCCAGCGGGTACCCACCAGGGTGGACCCGCCTGTAACAGAGGTCAAATAATCGTGTGGTCATAACATCAAGGGGGAAACCCGAGGAATCACCCTCGGCGGATTCCACTCGACGAAATCATCAGGGCAAACGTATGAGGTATCACCCTCGAGGTTCACACTGAGGGTTGCACGACAGAGTCGTATCGGAAGTGGAGAAGGAGGAATCACCCTCGATGACCATGACCGAACAGCTACACTGCAGAGTATTCATCGGGAGTGCGTTACGAGGTATCACCCTCGGCACTCGATAGTTACTACGCAGAGTCGTACAACTAAGGGGGTGTGAAGTGAGGTGTCGGTCTCTGGTCGACGATCACGTTGATCGAGTCGTCGATGATCAAGCAGGGGCAACAAGGATAAGGTGGTGGGGTCACTGATGGTTCATCACCAACCTATACTAAACAGTTTATCATAGGCAGGTAAGGTAGCAATGAACAGGTTACAACAGCAGGCTATGCATCAGAATAGGAGCATACATTAACAGTAGCAAATCTAATGCAAGCAGGAGAATAGAATGGGCGATATCTGGAATGCTCAAGGGGGGGGGTGGGGGGGCTTGCCTGGTTGCTCTGGCAAGAGGGGAAGGTCGTCAACGGGCTGCTCGTCGGTAGAGTAGTCGTATCCTGGTGCAGCGCCGTCGGTCTCAGCGTCTATCGAGAGAGAGAAGGAGGGGGAGAGAAACAATAAATTCATGGCAATAATGCAAACAATATGTATGACATGCCTAAATGACATGCCGGGGTGTTCTACTGCCTAACTAAATGATTTAGTTAATTTAGGAATTTTTTTGGATTTATTTAATTAAAGTTGGGCACTATTCATTTACTGAAATCGGTCTAAAAGTTCAATGTTCTTATAGCTACGGGCGTCTGACGGGAATACGGAGGACGTATTCGGGTTCGTATCGTCGTTCTGAGCAAGTTTCATGTATAAAATATTTTCATCGGAGTTACGGTTTATTTAATATGATTTTCTAAAGTTTTTATTAATTTCTGGAATTAATTATTTTTTTACTAAACGTTTTTCGGGCGGGGCCCGTTCGTCAGCGTCTCAGGGGGGGGGGGCTTCGGCCCCACGGTCAGTGGCACAGAGGCCTCGCGGGCGAACGGCGCGGGTGCGGGTGCGGCCCGAGCGAGCGCAGCGCGGCGCGTGCGCGGTGCAGGGCGCGCGGAGGCGAGGCGGGGGCCGGAGCGGGTCGGCGCAGGGCGAGCGCGTGCGCGCGCGGCGATGCGCGGGCGCGGGGAGGCGGAGGCGCAGGCTCGGTCGCTGCGGGCGAGCAGCGACGGGCAAGCAGCGGCGGGCGGCGACAGCAAGCAGAGCAGCAGGGCTCGGAGGAAGGGCGAGCGGGAGGGGGCCACGGGCGGCGAGCAGCAGAGGGCGAGGCGAGGCGAGGCCGACGCGGCGCAGACGCAGCGCGGGCGTGTAGGCGCGCGCACGGGGATACACGGGCGAGGCAAAGCAGGGCGACGCACCGGGCGAGCGAAGGCCGGCGCGGACGCGGCCGGAGCGCGACGAGCGAGGCGAGAGAGGGGAGAGGCCGGGGCCGGGCCTCACCGGGGTTCGCAGGGACGGGGCAGCGGTGCGTGAGGAGGAGGACGGAGACGGCGCGCCGAGGAGGAGGCAGACCGGTGGGGAGGAGTAGGCAGGCCGGCGAGGGAGTGCGGGCCCCGGGCGGCGGCGTCCAACGGCGAGGGCGACGGCGATCCGGGGCGAGGCGAGCGCGCGGCTCGATCCCGATCCAGGATGGATCGGGAGAGGGGGGGGGGAGTGCGGTGGAGTGGGGGGGGTTAGGGTTTGGGGGTCTCCAGGGGGAGGCCAAGTAGGCGCGGGGTGGGCCGGGAGCTGGGCCGGCCGGCTGGGCTGGGGCCCAGTTGGGCCGGGGGGGAAGGGGGGGGTCCCTTTTCTTCTTTTTTTCTGTTTCATTTTTCTTTTATCTTTTTCTTTATTCTCCTTTCTCAGTTTAGTAAATAGTCAGGCATCCTAATGGTTTTTGTAAAACATAACAATTGCTCCAACGAATACTAGGTATTACCTAGCACTACCAAAAATTAGTTTGGAGACAATTGGAGTTCACACAATTTTTATAATAAATAATATGCATTAATCCTCACTGTTTTAATTATGTTAGTGCCACCTAATTATTTTATTATTTGTTAGTTTCAATTTTAGACTAGCCTCTACAATATTTGTTATTTACTGAACATTTTAGTTTTTATGTTGGACAACTTTTATATTTCACTTTCATCTAAAATTGAATTTGACTTAGGAGTTGAAATGCAATATGATGCTAATGATGATTATGCACTGTTAATCTCGCTGACATGTCATTATCAAAAGTGATTACTGTTGCTAATCACCGGGGGTGTTACATCAATCAACAAGTTGAGCAACAAGAATCAAAATTTACAATCTCCTCCTCTGCCACGCGCAATGGCCACCATGCCCCTAGCCAACCAACCGAGTCACTAAACTTGGTGATGGAGGTCTGGATGGCGTACCATCGATACGATAACGACCTCACATTGCGTTGTTGGATGATGTGCATGTACTAGGGCGCAATGTGCTTTCGGGCGTGAAATGAATCATGCACACACTGCCAGAAGATCCCCCCTCTGCTCTTGCCAACGAAATCCGCGGATAGGGCCAACCACGCATTACGCAACAACTCATCCTCCATGGTCGAGTACCTCGCCATCCTTGGTACTCTAAAAAAACGACATGGCGTTCGAAAATAAGCTCAATAGCATTTGACCGAACACCTATTAGGCGTGGTGTCCCTCATGGACGACTTCGACAAGGGGGTAGAGTGTACCTGCCTACGGACGAGTCCTGGGTGGACTACGCCATCGTAAAAGGTGAGCGGGCGCGTCGGTGCTGGTTGCGGAGGTCCGGCAATGCGTGTGTGTCGACCGGAGAGGTACATCGGCGGCGGAGGAGGAGGAGGGTGCGAATGCAAAGCAAGAGGGGACAAGGGGTGGAATGGAAGAAGGGGATTTAGTGGGCCGGGGTGCCGGAGTCCTACGTGGATGCTGTCCGGACTCCCGCAAAGTCCCCCCCCCCCAAAAAAAAACTTTGCTTCCACTTTGCGGAAAAAAGTGCGTCCGGATCGCTTGCGGACCGATAAAGGCCCGCGTTGGATGGCACAACCCGTCCGGACAGCGCGGTCCGCACATATGCGAGCGTTTTGAGGGTCGGCGTTGGAGATGCCCTTAAGGCCAACTCCAACACGTGACCCCAAACGGACGTCCGGTTTGTCCAAATTCTGTCTGTTTTTGGTCGGGCAAAGGGGTGTTGTTCGGCCGCCCCTGACCAAACTTGGCTGGTACGCCCAACCGGCGGACGCATTTCATCCGGCCGCCATGCAAATTGAAATAAAAACTCAAATAGACTACGCCCAAAGCCATGCCAATGTCCATAGTTCATGTCAACCAGAGCGTCAGCGACCAGCATACATGTCAGCCTACAAAAAACAAGGGTTCACACCGGCACACTTGCCAGCACACAAAAAAGGCCATAGTTCATGTCTCGCGGTCCCAGTTCATGCCAGCACACAAGCCGACATACAAAATGATGTCGCTCTTGGCCGTAACTCAATCATCTAGCTCGAGCATCGCCTTTCGCTTATTCTCGAACCAAAATTTTCTCTTCGGGGACATCTTGGTCAAGTCTACCGTCATGATCTTCACCTCCTTCGCAATGAAAGCTAGCGTCACCTCTTTTGCTTTGGTGTTCGCGTTGGTCGGCTCAACCTCGAGCTTCTTCGTTTGGAGCTTGATGTAGGCCTTCATTTGCTCCTCTTTTTCTTGGCACGTCCTCTCGTCCCTTGCTTCCTTTTGGGCCAACTCCAATGCGTGACCGCATTTGGTCCGTCCCCATCCTTTTGGGTCAAAACGGATAGAACGCGGCCCAATGGGCCAACACAAATGGATGGACGTCCGTCTTCGGTCCGTCCGCGACCCAATAGCATTTTATTTTCTCTCATATAGCGAAAATGGGACCAAGGACCACTGTGCACTTGGACCATGCGTGTACGTTGCTACGGGCAACCTTTAGCAATTTCATTAACAAATCGGTGAAGAATTACTTGATATCATAGTTGAATGTCCATGCATTACAATAAAATATTACCTTCGTCCCAAATTACTTGTCTTTAATTTGTTGATGTATCTAACACTAAAATGTGTCTATCCGTATCTAAAAAATAATTCAGGACGGAGGGAGTATATATTACTGTGATGACCAAAGGCGCAAGAAAGACGAAAATTAAACATAACTAAATATTTTCCCAAACAATTTCCAGAAAAAAATGCTCGCAACTTATAAAATTAAAGAATCCGACTTGAACTTAGTTCCTGAACACATGCATGTTTAAATTGTCATTCTGAAGTATGCTAAGTATAATGATGTAAAAATTATTACCTCGTGAGATCAACATGTTCGGAGACATCAGACAACTCCGGGTGTTATGAAATTTAGACAACCCTAAATGAGTGAATTACATACAACTACGTAATGTTGGCATTGTTCAACCAGTTCTAGATCAATCTTAACTTGTAACACCCCCATGTAATAAGCCCTGTGACACTCTGTTAAAACTGCCAAGTCATGATCATTTGCAGTACCAAGTCATATGGGTTAATGATCCAATTCAAATTCACATCTGAAAATCAACTCAAATTCAAAAGTGAAATATAAAGTTGTTCAAACTCTGTTGGGAAAATGTTCATTAAATGGCCAATAATCCAGGAACATTTCTAAAACCAATATCAAAATATTTGGAGTTGGACAAGTGACTCTAACAAGATGAAACAGCCCCAAAAATAGAATATTTGATATATTTAAAATCATATCAAATCCCAACAAACTTCAATTCTGTCCAAATCAATTTTTGGCAGTGCTAGATATTGCAACATATTTATGTGGCATAACTCACTGTTTTACAAAAGACATTAAGTGGCCTAATCATTTCGCAACAGAAAAGAAAAGAGAAAAGGAAAAGAAATAAAAGAAAAAGACTAAAGCTGGACTGGACCAAGTGCACAGTGCATTGTCCCAGCCCAGCTGGCCCATCCCCTTCTCTCTCCCTCGCCGTGTCAACCTCCCTGTGGACGAGCGCGCGCGCGCCGGCGAGACGCCGACAGCGCGACGTCGCGGGCGCCGCGAGGGGATAAGGGAGAGGCCGTGCGTCTCCCCTGGCTCTCCTCGCCACTTTCCCCTCTCCTCTCTCTCGCTCCGCCCGTCTTCCCCTCCAGATCCAGAGAGGCCGAGCGCCAGCCTCGCCGCCGTTCGCCTCCGTCGCGGCCACCGTCATCCCCGGGGCACGCCGAGCTGTCCACCGTCTCCGCCGTCCTCGACTACGCCGCCCCGAGCCATTCGGTGGAGCCGAGGAGCCCCAGAGACGCCGAGCCGCACCGCCCCCTTCTTCTCGGACTCCGGCGAGAACCCGGCGAATCCAGCCGCTCCGCGCCTGCCCCGAGCAGGCTCTGAACGGCTACCACCGCTGTGAGCCTCTCCTTCCCTCCCTGCTTCTTCTCCTCGTCGTTCCCGAGCTGTAGACGCCGCCCCGTTCACGCCCGAGCTCACCGTCGCGCGACCTCGTCGCCGGCGTGGCCACGGTGACCAAATGGTCCCGTGCGCGCCACCATCACACTCACCGCGACGAGTAGACCCCGCCTAGCCTTTTCTTTCACTTGTTTGCGCGCTGGGTCGCCGTTTCCGTCGCTCGCCCGAGCACCTCGCCGCCGATGTCGTCGCCGCCGTCGCATTAGGCCACCCCGAGCTGCTCCGGCACCGTAGATCGACGCGGGATCGAGTTGCCGTTCGAACGCGCCTTTCCGTGCGCGAAATGGCTGTCTGTGGCCGTTTTCCGACGGGTCCCGAGCGACGCCGCAGCGAAACGAGCTCGCCGGAGCAGCTCCGGCGGCCGTCCGACGTGGCGCTGGTGGGTCCAGCCCCAGAGCCGCTGCCAGTGGGCCCTGGGGGCCCCGTTGACTGGGTTGACCCAGTCAACGTGCTGACTGGGCACCCAGGCCCACTGACATGTGGGCCCCCATGCTAGTTTAATTAATTAACGAATTTGATTAATAAAGATAATTAGATTAGTGCAAATACTCACTGACAGGTGGGCCCCGCGACTAATTAACCTAATTAAAGATTTAATTAATTAGAAACTAATTAGATTAACCTAATGTCTCACTGACATGTGGGGTCCACCCCCTAATTAACCCTGGTAATTAAATTAATCCACTGATTAGCCTAAACAGAGGCTGACATGTGGGTCCCACTGGACCCACATGTCATATTTGACTGGTCAGCGGCGCTGTTGACCGCTGACGTCACAGTGACGTCATGCTGACATCATAATTCATTTTCTGTAAATAAATAAATTCCAGAAATTCATATAATCTTTGAAAATTAATAACTTTTAAACCGTAGCTCGGATCGAAAAAGTTAAAACATGAAAGTTGCTCAGAACGACGAGCCGAGTCTGATAGTGCCGTCTGTTTCTCCATCGGAACCTCCTACGTAGAAGAACTCGTAACTCCGGACCCGAATCCGGCAGATGAATAGTGCACACACGTCGGATATTAAATCCCAGAATAATTCTAAAAATAATTAAAATGACTTAGATGCATAATTAGGCAACCCTGCACTGCATCATAGCATCACACGCACCGTATTGCATTTGTTTGCATTATGTTTACCTGTTTCTTCCCCCTCTTCTCTCTCGGTAGACCCCGATGTTGACGTAGCTACCGAGGCAGACGCCGCACAGGAGTACGACTACGTCCCCGACGATACTACTGAAGACCTTGCCCTTGCCCCCGAGCAAACAGGCAAGCACCCCCATTTTGAGCATGCCTATATCGCCTATTCCCTTCTCTCTTATGCTTGCATTAGAACTGCTACTGCTACTGTTTTCCTATATCTGCTGCATAGCCTGATTATTGTACCCTGCCTTGTTACCTTACTGGTTAACCTAGACTGCTTAGTATAGGCTGGGTAGAGACACGACAGAGACCCCCACTTGATCCCGACTGCCCTGCTGGACATCAGAAGACCCGATCATCGGGATTGAAGACCAGACCCTGGCACCGCACATCACTACCCCTTAGTTGCCGACACTGCTGGGTTACCGTCGAGTGCCGAGGGTGATACCTCGTTAGCACTTCTGATGTTAACCTTGTAGGTTAGTTACTCGGTCGTGGTAAGCGAGGGTGATTCCTCCTACACCACCCCCGATAACGACATCGTCGCGCAACCTCTCAAGTGTGGACCTCGAGGGTGATTCCTCCTTCGTTCACCTTGATGATAACATCGAGCGGGAACTCCATCGAGGGTGATTCCTCATGGTTCCCTTCGGTGTCAGACACACAGTTACCTTGGATATTATGACTTGACTATGAACCACGATACTAAAGACGGGTCGGCCCTGAGGGGTACCCGCGCGAGCTTATTACGAAGTGATGTGGAGTCGGGTTGACCTGGATGGTGCCCGCGAGATAACTACGAGGCGTGGCCAGGCATTCTTAGCCCTTGCCGCAAGTCCTCGAGACGGGGCGACGGGGTCACATCGATCGTGAGTCTCTGCTCATTTCCGCGCGCTCCTAATCCACTACGGTTTGGATATTTGATCCGAGGGGCCTCTGGCCCGATAGCACTAACCATCACGTGGGCATAGTATGGGCGTTCTGCGTCGTATACTTCAGCCGGAGCTTAATGGACGTCAGCGACTGATGCGGCACACGCTGGGTTGGACTGGGAACGCAACCGCGCTTGTATAAGGGGTTGCTAGGTCTGCTCAGCGGCGGTGCACGTAACGTGCAGGAGTTCCCGGGACGATGGCCCAAGACCCCTGGGGGCATAGGTTAGTCCGGCGTGCTGACCTCTCTGTTAGGTATTTGGTCGGGTTGCGGCGTGTTGCTTAGCCTAGGCCGGGCATGACCCAGAAAAGTGTGTCCGGCCGGAGTTAAGCGAGCGTGGTGGGTAAGTTGGTGCACCCCTGCAGGGAAGAAACTTCTATCGATAGCCTGTCCTACGGTAACGGACACTCGGAGTTGTATCCCGATCGGTACAACTAGAACATGTGATGAGAATTGGATAGTACGGCTCTGGGATTGCTTTCTCGCAGGGAGTCGAGAAAGGATCTCAGGTCGAGGTTGATGATACTACTACTACTACTACTTTACTTATGTAATCTGCTCTCTCCTCATGCTGAAAGACTGCTGAAGATTGTTGAAGATGCTAGTCTTCGATAGGACTAGGCTTTCCCCCTCTATTCTGGCATTTCTGCAGCCCAGTCCACATATACAGCCATTCCTTTGACAATGATGCATATGTAGTGTAGATCCTTGCTTGCTGAGTACTTCGGATGAGTACTCACGTTTGCTTTATTTTCTTTTATCCCCATATTCCATTTGATGCCACCAGACGACGGAGCCCCTGAGCCAGAAGCCCCAGCCGACGACCAGTACTACTACCCGCCTGGCGAGTACTACTACTACGAGGAGCCGTTCGACGACCAGGAGTAGGATCGGAGGGTCCAGGGCAGGAGGCCTACGCCTTTCGATCGTAGTATTTTATTTTACCCCGCCTCTGTGAAGGCCTAATTCTCTCTATGTAATATATCTGTACCCAGATATCTAATGCTTCCGCTGACGCTTGTATGCCATCGAGCTATGTATTCGAGCCCTCGAGGCCCTGGCTTGTAATATTAAGCTTGTATGACTTTATTTTATGTTTTAGAGTTGTGTTGTGATATCTTCAAGTGAGTCCTTAGGCTTGATCGTGCGCATTTGCGTGTATGATTAGTGCACGATTAAGCCGAGGTCGT
The DNA here is from genome assembly GCA_011799875.1 of Thinopyrum elongatum. Taxonomy (NCBI): domain Eukaryota; kingdom Viridiplantae; phylum Streptophyta; class Magnoliopsida; order Poales; family Poaceae; genus Thinopyrum; species Thinopyrum elongatum. The sequence continues at coordinate 305,636,200 of CM022303.1, read as the reverse complement.
CACAGGTTGGTATTAGAGCTGACTGCCTCTAGGTATCCCCCTTCCCAATTCCTCGGCCGAAGTTGAGTCTAGTGGTCAAAAACTATTTTACTAACTTGGCTGTGTGGCTTACGGGCCCACGTCGCCAACTGGGTGGTATTAGGATATTTTATTCCTCGTCTTTACTCTGGGATTCTAATCTCTCATCTATTCGGGTTTAATAAAATTTACTAACACCGACATTTAGGATCTCGTTAATTCTATCCACCCGGAGAGCTGGATTCAGTGCGATTTCCCTGACGTTGATCTGATTAGTCTGATAATCATTTTTCTTTCCATTGTTTTGTTTAACCTTTCTCTCCGAGTTGTATTATACTCCGAGTTGTCATTCGATAAGACCGTATTCTGCATCAGAGTGCACACGGAGAGTAGGATCCTGCAAGTTGATCGATCTTCGGTGTTTTCTAAACTCGACTTGAGGTTGGGTTATCACCAGATCCGTGTTCGCGAAGAGGATATTCCGAAGACTGCATTCGTTACTCGTTATGGCTCTTACGAGTACACAGTCATGTCGTTTGGTTTAACAAACGCTCCAGCTACATTCTCCCGCCTAATGAATTACATATTCATGGATTACCTCGACAAATTCGTCGTGGTATATCTGGATGATATTCTGGTTTATTCGAAGAACAAAGAAGAACATGCTGAGCACCTTCGACTAGTTCTGGAGAGACTTCGAGAGCACCAATTATATGCCAATTACTCTAAGTGCGAATTCTGGCTTTCCGAGGTAACCTACCTTGGACATGTCATCTCCAAGGATGGTATTGCAGTTAACCCGGAGCGAGTTCAGGCTATTCTTGACTGGACCCCTCCGAAGAATGTCAAGCAAGTCAGAAGTTTCCTCGGGCTTGCAAGTTATTGTCGCCGATTCATTGAGAATTTCTCCAAGATTGCCAAGCTCCTGACTAATCTGCTTCACAAAGGCGTTAAGTTTGAGTGGACAGACAAATGTCAGGAAAGCTTCCAGACCCTCAAGGACAAGCTGACTTCTGCTCCAGTCCTTGCTCCTCCAGACTCCCGCAAAGATTTTGTGATCTTCTGCGACGCCTCTCGCCAAGGACTAGGTTGTGTCCTAATGCAAGAGCGAAGAGTTATTGCTTATGCTTCGCGACAACTGCGTCCACATGAAGAGAATTACCCAGTGCATGACCTTGAACTTGCTGCTGTCATTTATGCTTTGAAGCAGTGGCGTCATTACCTCCTTGGTAATCGGTGTGAGATATACACCAATCATCAGAGCTTGAAGTACTTATTCACTCAACCGGAGCTTAATCTTCGTCAGCAGCGTTGGTTGGAAACAATCACCGATTATGACTGTGGTATTTCCTACACTCCTGGCAAAGCTAATGTGATGGCTGATGCCTTGAGCCGCAAGTCATATTGTAGTAACCTCATGGTAAAGCAAGCTCAACCCCAGCTATATGAAGAATTGCGCAAGCTGAATCTCTGCATCATTCCGCAAGGTTCTCTTAATAATCTTGTGATACAGCCAGATCTTGAGAAAGCTGTCAAGATTGCGCAAGCCAAAGATGCTGAAATTGATCTAATGAAGAAAGAGCTTCACCTCCAAAAGTACAGGGATTTCTCGATTGCTGAAGATGGAACCTTGTACTTCCGAGACCGCATTGTAGTACCTCGCTTCGAGCTGATGACCGACAAAGTCATGAAGGAGGCCCATGATACACCGCTATCTATCCATCCGGGTAGTACCAAGATGTATCGAGATCTTCGGCAAAGGTACTGGTTGTCTAGAATGAAGCAAGATATTGCTCGTTATGTTGCCGAGTGTGACGTTTGTCGTCGCGTGAAGGCAGAACATCAGAAACCTGCTGGAATTCTGCAACCGCTCCCTATTCCTCTATGGAAGTGGGATAAAGTGCAAATGGACTTCATTACTGGTCTTCCCAAGTCTCAGAAGGGTCACGATGCTATTCTTGTCGTCGTTGACCAACTTTCCAAGGTTGCACACTTTCTGCCAGTTAAGGAGACTATTACTGCTAGTCAGTTAGCAGAGCTATATATCTCCAGAATTGTTTCACTCCATGGTATTCCCAAGGAAATTAGTTCAGACCGTGGCAGCATTTTCACTGGCCATTTCTGGGAAAGTTTCCAGAAAGCAATGGGAACTCATATTACCTGGAGTTCAGCTTATCATCCCCAATCCCAAGGCCAAGTTGAGCGCGTTAATCAAGTGCTTGAAGACATGCTTCGAGCCTGTGTTATATCCTTCGGTAAGAAATGGGAGGAATCTCTCCCGTATGCCGAGTTCTCTTATAACAACAGTTATCAAGCCAGCTTAAAAATGGCCCCTTTGAGGTTCTTTATGGTCGTAAATGTCGAACCCCTCTGAATTGGTCAGAAACTGGGGAACGACCTCTTGTTGGATCGGACATTATTCAGCATGCCGAAGAACAAGTCAGAATTGTCCGGGAGAATCTCAAAGCAGCTCAAGACCGTCAGAAGAGTAATTATGATCGCAAGCGATGGGGTGTGATCTATCAACCTGGTGATCAAGCTTATCTTCGTGTCACTCCAATGAAGGGCACCCGTCGTTTCGGAATTAAGGGCAAGCTAGCTCCTCGCTATATTGGTCCTTTCCGCATCGTGGCTAGACGGGGACAGGTGGCATATAAATTGGAGTGGCCACCGCGATTCTCCCATATTCATGCTGTCTTCCACGTGTCGCAACTCCGTAAGTGCTTCAAGGAATCCCCGCACCGTGCAGTGGATCATGAGATGCTCGAGCTACAAGATGATCTTTCCTATAAGGAGCATCCGATCCGCATCCTCGACGAAGCTGAGCGTCGTACTCGTCAGAAGACGACCAAGTTCCTAAAAGTGCAATGGTCGAATCACACTGAAGACGAAGCCACTTGGGAACGCGAGGATCATCTTCGGGAAGAATACCCCGGACTCTTTCCTTCTACCTCCTAAATTCTCGGGACGAGAATTTCTTTTAGAGGAGGAGAACTTGTAACACCCCCTTGTAATAAGCCCTGTGACACTCTGTTAAAACTGCCAAGTCATGATCATTTGCAGTACCAAGTCATATGGGGTAATGATCCAATTCAAATTCACATCTGAAAATCAACTCAAATTCAAAAGTGAAATATAAAGTTGTTCAAACTCTGTTGGGAAAATGTTCATTAAATGGCCAATAATCCAGGAACATTTCTAAAACCAATATCAAAATATTTGGAGTTGGACAAGTGACTCTAACAAGATGAAACAGCCCCAAAAATAGAATATTTGATATATTTAAAATCATATCAAATCCCAACAAACTTCAATTCTGTCCAAATCAATTTTTGGCAGTGCTAGATATTGCAACATATTTATGTGGCATAACTCACTGTTTTACAAAAGACATTAAGTGGCCTAATCATTTCGCAACAGAAAAGAAAAGAGAAAAGGAAAAGAAATAAAAGAAAAAGACTAAAGCTGGACTGGACCAAGTGCAAAGTGCATTGGCCCAGCCCAGCTGGCCCATCCCCTTCTCTCTCCCTCGCCATGTCAACCTCCCTGTGGACGAGCGCGCTCGCGCCGGCGAGACGCCGACAGCGCGACGTCGCGGGCGCCGCGAGGGGATAAGGGAGAGGCCGTGCGTCTCCCCTGGCTCTCCTCGCCACTTTCCCCTCTCCTCTCTCTCGCTCCGCCCGTCTTCCCCTCCAGATCCAGAGAGGCCGAGCGCCAGCCTCGCCGCCGTTCGCCTCCGTCGCGGCCACCGTCATCCCCGGGGCACGCCGAGCTGTCCACCATCTCCGCCGTCCTCGACTACGCCGCCCCGAGCCATTCGGTGAAGCCGAGGAGCCCCAGAGACGCCGAGCCGCACCGCCCCCTTCTTCTCGGACTCCGGCGAGAACCCGGCGAATCCAGCCGCTCCGCGCCTGCCCCGAGCAGGCTCTGAACGGCTACCACCGCTGTGAGCCTCTCCTTCCCTCCCTGCTTCTTCTCCTCGTCGTTCCCGAGCTGTAGACGCCGCCCCATTCACGCCCGAGCTCACCGTCGCGCGACCTCGTCGCCGGCGTGGCCACGGTGACCAAATGGTCCCGTGCGCGCCACCATCACACTCACCGCGACGAGTAGACCCCGCCTAGCCTTTTCTTTCGCTTGTTTGCGCGCTGGGTCGCCGTTTCCGTCGCTCGCCCGAGCACCTCGCCGCCGATGTCGTCGCCGCCGTCGCATTAGGCCACCCCGAGCTGCTCCGGCACCGTAGATCGACACGGGATCGAGTTGCCGTTCGAACGCGCCTTTCCGTGCGCGAAATGGCTGTCTGTGGCCGTTTTCCGACGGGTCCCGAGCGACGCCGCCGCAAAACGAGCTCGCCGGAGCAGCTCCGGCGGCCGTCCGACGTGGCGCTGGTGGGTCCAGCCCCAGAGCCGCTGCCAGTGGGCCCTGGGGGCCCCGTTGACTGGGTTGACCCAGTCAACGTGCTGACTGGGCACCCAGGCCCACTGACATGTGGGCCCCCATGCTAGTTTAATTAATTAACGAATTTGATTAATAAAGATAATTAGATTAGTGCAAATACTCACTGACAGGTGGGCCCCGCGACTAATTAACCTAATTAAAGATTTAATTAATTAGAAACTAATTAGATTAACCTAATGTCTCACTGACATGTGGGGTCCACCCCCTAATTAACCCTGGTAATTAAATTAATCCACTGATTAGCCTAAACAGAGGCTGACATGTGGGTCCCACTGGACCCACATGTCATATTTGACTGGTCAGCGGCGCTGTTGACCGCTGACGTCACAGTGACGTCATGCTGACGTCATAATTCATTTTCTGTAAATAAATAAATTCCAGAAATTCATATAATCTTTGAAAATTAATAACTTTTAAACCGTAGCTCGGATCGAAAAAGTTAAAACATGAAAGTTGCTCAGAACGACGAGCCGAGTCTGATCGTGCCGTCTGTTTCTCCATCGGAACCTCCTACGTAGAAGAACTCGTAACTCCGGACCCGAATCCGGCAGATGAATAATGCACACACGTCGGATATTAAATCCCAGAATAATTCTAAAAATAATTAAAATGACTTAGATGCATAATTAGGCAACCCTGCACTGCATCATAGCATCACACGCACCGTATTGCATTTGTTTGCATTATGTTTACATGTTTCTTCCCCCTCTTCTCTCTCGGTAGACCCCGACGTTGACGTAGCTACCGAGGCAGACGCCGCACAGGAGTACGACTACGTCCCCGACGATACTACTAAAGACCTTGCCCTTGCCCCCGAGCAAACAGGCAAGCACCCCCATTTTGAGCATGCCTATATCGCCTATTCCCTTCCCTCTTATGCTTGCATTAGAACTGCTACGGCTACTGTTTTCCTATATCTGCTGCATAGCCTGATTATTGTACCCTGCCTTGTTACCTTACTGGTTAACCTAGACTGCTTAGTATAGGCTGGGTAGAGACACGACAGAGACCCCCACTTGATCCCGACTGCCCTGCTGGACATCAGAAGACCCGATCATCGGGATTGAAGACCAGACCCTGGCACCGCACATCACTACCCCTTAGTTGCCGACACTACTGGGTTATCGTCGAGTGCCGAGGGTGATACCTCGTTAGCACTTCTGATGTTAACCTTGTAGGTTAGTTACTCGGTCGTGGTAAGCGAGGGTGATTCCTCCTACACCACCCCCGATAACGACATCGTCGCGCAACCTCTCAAGTGTGGACCTCGAGGGTGATTCCTCCTTCGTTCACCTTGATGATAACATTGAGCGGGAACTCCATCGAGGGTGATTCCTCATGGTTCCCTTCGGTGTCAGACACACAGTTACCTTGGATATTATGACTTGACTATGAACCACGATACTAAAGACGGGTCGGCCCTGAGGGGTACCCGCGCGAGCTTATTGCGAAGTGATGTGGAGTCGGGTTGACCTGGATGGTGCCCGCGAGATAACTACGAGGCGTGGCCGGGCATTCTTAGCCCTTGCCGCAAGTCCTCGAGACGGGGCGACGGGGTCACATCGATCGTGAGTCTCTGCTCGTTTCCGCGCGCTCCTAATCCACTACGGTTTGGATATTTGATCCGAGGGGCCTCTGGCCCGATAGCACTAACCATCACGTGGGCATAGTATGGGCGTTCTGCGTCGTATACTTCAGCCGGAGCTTAATGGACGTCAGCGACCGATGCGGCACACGCTGGGTTGGACTGGGAACGCAACCGCGCTTGTATAAGGGGTTGCTAGGTCTGCTCACCGGCGGTGCACGTAACGTGCAGGAGTTCCCGGGGCGATGGCCCAAGACCCCTGGGGGCATAGGTTAGTCCGGCGTGCTGACCTCTCTGTTAGGTATTTGGTCGGGTTGCGGCGTGTTGCTTAGCCAAGGCCGGGCATGACCCAGAAAAGTGTGTCCGGCCGGAGTTAAGCGAGCGTGGTGGGTAAGTTGGTGCACCCCTGCAGGGAAGAAACTTCTATCGATAGCCTGTCCTACGGTAACGGACACTCGGAGTTGTATCCCGATCGGTACAACTAGAACATGTGATGAGAATTGGATAGTACGGCTCTGGGATTGCTTTCTCGCAGGGAGTCGAGAAAGGATCTCAGGTCGAGGTTGATGATACTACTACTACTACTTTATTATGTTAATCTGCTCTCTCTCATGCTGAAAGACTGCTGAAGATTGTTGAAGATGTAGTCTTCGATAGGAATAGGCTTTCCCCCTCTATTCTGGCATTTTTGCAGCCCAGTCCACATATACAGCCATTCCTTTGACAATGATGCATATGTAGTGTAGATCCTTGCTTGCGAGTACTTCGGATGAGTACTCACGTTTGCTTTATTTTCTTTTTCCCCCATATTCCATTTGATGCCACCAGACGACGGAGCCCTGAGCCGAGAGCCCCAGCCGACGAACAGTAGTACTACTACCGCCTGGCGAGTACTACTACTACGAGGAGCGTTCGACGACCAGGAGAGGATCGGAGGGTCCAGGGCAGGAGGCCTACGCCTTTCGATCGTAGTATTTTATTTTACCCGCCTCTGTGAAGGCCTAATTCTCTCTATGTAATATATCTGTACCCAGATATCTAATGCTTCCGCTGACGCTTGTATGCCATCGAGCTATGTATTCGAGCCCTCGAGGCCCTGGCTTGTAATATTAAGCTTGTATGACTTTATTTTATGTTTTAGAGTTGTGTTGTGATAGCTTCAAGTGAGTCCTTAGGCTTGATCGTGCGCATTTGCGTGTATGATTAGTGCACGATTAAGCCAGGGTCATCACATAACTGAAGCCTACCTTTAACTATTCTCTGCAGATAGACAAATATCGAGAGAAATCAGTGTGACTTCTCTGAAACAAACTGTTGAAAAAATAGACACAACATCATCAAGTTGCTCATTGAACCCCCCCCCCCCCCCCCCCCCCCGCGCGCGCGGGGCGCACAACTGCCCTCCTATCCTGAAATCCACAAGAAAAATAAAAAAAATTATCTAACGACATATGCACCTAATTGAATAGGAAGCAAAGTTGAAAAGATCCATCACGCAACAATCTTTTCACTTTGGCAGTTGCATTTTATTTCCTCTCATATAGCGAAAATGGGACCAAGGACCACTGTGCACTTGGACCATGCCTGTATGTTGTTAGGGGCAACCTTTAGCAATTTCATTGATGAATCAGTGAATAATCACTTGATATCATAGTTGAATGTCCATGCATTACGACAAAATATTACCTTCGTCCCAAATTACTTGTCTTAAATTTGTTTATGTATCTAATACTAAAATGTGTCTACCCATATCTAGACAAATAATTCGGGATGGAGGGAGTATATGTTACCGTGATGACCAAAGGCGTAAGAAAGACGTAAATTAAACATAACAAATATTTTCCCAACAATTGCCAGAAAAAATGCTCGCAACTTAGAAATTAAAGAATCCAACTTGAACTTAGTTCCTAAACACATGCATGTTTAAATTGTCATTCCGAAGTATGCTAAGTATAATGCTATAAAAATTATTACCTCGTGAGATGAACATATTCGGAGACATCAGACAACTCCGGGTGTTACGAAATTTAGACAACCCTAAATGACATACAACTACGTAATGTTGGCATTGTTCGCCCAGTCCGTGATCAGTCCTGACTGAAGCCTGCCTTTAACCAATTTCTCCGCAAATAGACACATATCGAGAAAATCAGTGTGACTTCCTCGAAACAAACCGTACAAAAAATAGACACAACATCATCACGTTGCTTATTGAACCCCCCCCCACCCCCCACCCCCGCGCGCGCGCGCTATAAACTGCCCCCTATCTTGAAACTTGAAATCCACAAGAAAATAAAAATAAAAAACAGAGATTATCTCAAGAAATATGCACCTAATTGAATAGGAAGCAAAGTTGAAATGATCCATCATCCAACAATATTTTCACCTTGAGATCTGTTGAGTAATTTTGCGTGAAGCAATATGCCACTAAATTGGTGTGTGGATGTTGTGCAAGGAGACCTTGGTGAGCACGAGGCTCCTGAACACCTTCTCGCTCTTCATCTCCCTAGCGCACTGCTTCAGCGCCTGCATCCTCACCGAGGCCCTGTACGCATCCTCGCTAGCGGCGGTCGGCCTTTAGACACACCAACACCAACCTCGCCTTGGATGAGGATGATGATGAGGAGGACTCCAGTGCCATGACAGTTGTGGCACCGACGAGGACGAGGACCTCGAGGAAGACGGAGGCTAATGCAGCCGTGGTGCCGCCCACGGCCTTAGCCACCATGTGCATTAGTTCAAGACCGGGCGTGGCGGAGGCCCCGACGCGGGTTAGGACGGGCACACAACTGGCTACGACGGCGACGAGATCCTTAGAGGCGCGGCACTGCGGGTAGGACTGCGGCATCAAGAGGAGGAGCTCGTCGAGGACGCAAAGAAACGATCGGACGCGGGCCAACGCCAACCCGTTCTAGACATGGAGGAGGCCTTGGACCGGAGCGCGTGCAGCTAGTTGTCGACGTAGTTGAGAAGCGGGTGCCTCTGCCTTGGCATGAAGCTATGGTGGCATGAGGTTAGGGCATATGAGAGAGGAGGAGGGGTGGATGATGTGGTGGGAGATCAGGATTTTTTTTGTCAAGGAAGGGATAGAAAAATGTTTGATTTTGTTATATTGATTGTTTTGGGAAAATGATAAGTTATGATTTGAATATTTTTAGCCGTATGATTTGGTAGGTGGAGGCGAACGAATATCTGTGATTTTGAATCATCAAGGGTCAGGAAGAAAAAAAAAGTGGCAAACACTTCATGCGGGAAAAAACCATGGAAAGAGTTTTGGAAGAAAATCGGATAAAACCAGCAATAAAAACCAATGGGAGGAGGCCTCTGTGGTGAAAGGGGATTAACGGAAGTGGAGCCAACAAAACCAACTCTCCTTTAATAGTGTATATATAGCGGTACTATTCATCAGTCGGGGTGCGGAATAAGTTATTTTATAATCAAGTTTTTTTTTACATTTAGAATATGAATAAATACGTTAATATGGATTCACTCCACAAAAATTGGAATAAAAAAGTAAGATATGAGTCATAAAATCACAATATATTTATATGTATATTTTATACTATATGTTTATGTTTATAATTTTACGTCACATAAGATATCTTTTTTGATCGATATATATTTTCTTACCTTCTTTTTTCACTTCTTACAAAGGACAAAATTTACGGGGCGTAAAAATATGGTGTAGTGATGTAATAAAAGATGGGTGAAGGGTAACTATTCTCCATTTAGGGTGACAAATAGTGCGACCCTATATAGAGAGAGAGAAAGAGAGAGAAAAAGTGAAGTAGAATAAAGATAGAAACATAAAAGGAGAAATGGGAAAGAAATAACGTTTGCGGCCGCGTGTTGGATGCATTGACGTTGCATGGGGGATAATTCATATTCTACGCCTAATACGGAAAATACTTGGATGAATCCGGGTACATAGGAACTTCATGTTCAATATGCGCACAGAAAGTTTCGTGGAAAACAACTGTTTTTAAGGATGTGCAAAAAAAGAAAGAATATGTCGTGAAATGCTATTAAGAAGCACTGGAATTTGTCTTTTTTGCTGAGGCAAAATAAAAGTAATTTTTTCATAAAACTTTATGCCCCGCCCATTTTGTTTTGAATTTTTCAACATTTAAAATGCAATTTTGAAAAGCGAATTCATATGTACAGGGTTCAGGATGTGCCTTCTACGCCTGTTGCGACACTTTGTCGCTAAAACGCACGGCAATGCTAGGTGCGTGGGTTTCCTCCTCTCTTTCCTCGAGATTTTTTTATCTGCTTTTATTTTCTGCTAGTTTTTGTTTTTCATGGTTTTTGTATAACTGTTTTGTTTTTATTTTCTTTTTTTTTATCATAGTACTGACACAGATGTACACACATACGCACATCCTACTTATGAACTTCTCTATGAGATTGAGCCGGCACATCATTTTAAGATTAACGTAGTCGTCACAGAAGCATTCGTAGTTGACGCACATATACACATCACGCGGTACGCCTGAAATTCATCTAAGAAAATGCAAGCACTGATGCGACTTGAATCCTGGTAACTATGGATACGACTGTCCTCCTAACCATTCAACCATAAGTTGATTCCTTATTTTTATTTTCTAGTAGAGGAATGCCCACATACTGGACATATGCAACAGTCCAATAGGCAACCTAAAACGCCGTCCAAGACACAGTCAATTGGCTTTTTAGGGTGCTTGAAAATAAATGGGCGTTAGAGACTCGTTTCATTGGGTATTCTATTCCGCGCATAGATTTTTTTTTTGAGGTCTATTCCGGCAAATCCTATTCGGCGCTGCAGGCCCGTTTAATTTTCCTTCTCATTTCTTAAATCGCAAAAAGAATGCGCTCCCGGTGAATCAAACCAGAGACATCCCTCATGTTATGAAACTATGTTTACCAACCCGCCACAAAGCCTGATGTGGTAAAAAGCAACGTTTCCATTCTTTTATTCTTTCCTTTATTCTTTTTCTATTTTTTTTCTTTTTTCTTTCCTTTTTAAATTTTGATGTACTTTTTTCAAATTCGATGAACTTTTTACAAATTTGATGTACGTCCTTCTAATTCGATGAACTTTTTGTCAAATCCGCTGAACTTTTTTTCAAAATCGATGAACTTTTTTTCAGATTCGATGAACTTTTTACAAAATCGATGAACTTATTTTCAGATTCAGTGAACTTTTTTCAATTTCGATGAACTTTCTTTCAGATTCGATGAACTTTCTTTCAGATTCGATGAACTTTTTTTTAAACTCGATGAACTTTTTTTTAGATTCGATGAACTTTTTCAATTATGATGAACTTTTTTCAAATTCGATGACTTCTTCGCAAAATTGATGAACTTTTTTCAAATCGAATGAACCTTTTTCAAAATCAATGAACTTTTATTGAAGATCAATGAACTTTTATTGAAGATCAATGAACTTTTTCCATTTTTGTGAGTTTTCTCTTTTAAATTCGTCAACCTTTTTTTAACCGGTGAACTTTTTTTGTGAACGATCTTTTTAATTCCTAATTTTTCAAAAAAAACACATATTTTTTGAACAGTCAACGGTCAACTGGCCAGACCGGTCAATTGATGAAACATTTTCCCATACTAGTGAACTTGTTTTCTTTCAAATACCACCGCTAGAATAGTTCGTAAGTAGTGCGCGCTGCCATCAATCACTAGTAGGCGAATGGCCCAGTGGTATCCATTATCTTGCCGCAAAGTAGCGGCCTGAGTTCGACTCCCATCGTCGCACGCTCATTTTTGGTGGTTTTTGCGAATTTTTTTGCGCTTTGGGCCGGCCCACTAGTTCTCCTGCGGGCGCCAGTTCGCTTCGGGGGTGCTTAAGGCGCCGACTAAGGACCTCCCGTCTATTCCGCGCATAGGTTTTTTATAGGTCTATCCCACGCCGCGTACATGGGCCGGCCCACTAGCTCATGTTCTGTTTTGGGAAAGTTTTTCTCTTTCTTTTATCCTTTTCCTTTTTTATTCTTCTACCTTTAAAAATTATTTTTCTTCTTCTTCTTTTTTGTTTTTTTCTTTCCAAATTTAACGATGACTTTCTGAAAACGGGAACATTTTTTTTTCAAACCGGATCAACATTTTATGAAAGTCGGACAGTTCTATCAAAATGAAGGTGAACATTTTTTGAATTCAAAATTTTGTCATAAAATTACAAAAATGTTCATAGTTTTTTTAAACCGAAAACATTTTATAAATTCATGAACATTTTTACAAACACGTGATTTTTTTTCAAAATTCTGATTTTTCATTTAAAATTGTGAATACATTTTAAATTCTTGAACTTTTTAAAATTCCAGAAAAAAATTTGAAATGCAAAAAGTTTTCGAAATCATGAATTATTTTCAAATTCATGAATATTTTTTGAAAACGTGAATATTTTTTAAATTCGTGGACATTTTTTCTTATTTCACAAACTTTTTTGAAACTGCGTACATTTTTAGAATATTTTGAACATTACCTAACAATTCATGAACATTGTTTTTAAATTGTGAACATTTATTTGAATACAGGATTTTTTTTTTGAAAGCATGAAGCGTTTTTTAATCTGTGAGTATTTATCATTTCCTGAACATTTTTTCAAATCATGAACACTTTTTTTTTATTCCCAAACACTTTTTTCACAATTCGCAACTTATTTGAAATCCTGAAAAAATAATTAAACTGAGAACAGAAACAACGAAAACTGAGGGAGCGCGTGGGAGCGGGGCTGCGCTTCCCTCTTTACTAGCGTGCAGGTCGCCATATAGGAGCTCTCGTATTTAGCTTGGAACGGGGGATCCTATACGGCGTGCAGTACCTGTGCGCATCGCCCCCGCACGCTGGGCGTTTGTACGGGCCGACCGATTTCCCCTTTTTCTCCTTTCGTGTTTTATTTCTTTTTCTTTTTTATTTTATTTTCTATTTTTGCTTTTATTTTCCTTTTTTCGTCTTTATTTTTTTTTTCACTTTTTTGCATATTTTATTTCTAAAATTCGTGGACAGTTTTTTTTCAAATAATTCAAAAAATGTTCATCAATATTAAAAATGATCAACAATTCAAAAATGTTCATGATTCAGTTATTTGTTCATCAGATTAAAAAAATGTTCATCCAAATAAAAAAAATCATTGCAATAAAAAAGGTTCATCAAATTTGAAATTTGTTCATCGATTTTAAAAAAAGATCAAAAATTCAAAATTTGTTCATCCATTTTTTAAAAAATGTTCTAGAATGCAAATTTTGTTCATCAAGTTCAAAAAATGTTCATCAAATTTAAATTTATTTCATGAAATATAAATGAATGTTCATCCTTATTAAAAAATGCTCATAATTGGTTTTTCATCAAAATAATAAAATGTTCATTGAAATTCACATTTTTTTTAAATTTTGTAACCTTTTTGTATCCCAGAATTATTTTAGCATGGAATTAAAAAAACATAAAATAAAAAAGAAATGTATGAAAAAACAGGGGGTGTCCAGCACCGTAAATGGGCCGCCCAAACTGGTGCGCCAGGGGAACGGAATTTGCGCGTTCACACCGCGCCATATAGGAGGTAACAGAAGCAACTAGTTGACGAGCGCTCCTTCAGGAGCCTCGCAACGATCACTTGCGGGTGGGCTGAGCGCGCCACTTTTCGCGCTCTCAGCCGTCGCCACATGTCGCGCTCTGCGCGCTCCCTTCGGGTTTTTTTCGCATACCTTTTCGGCTTTTTAACCGGTTTTTTCCCAGTTTTTTTTTGACTTTTTTGTTTTCCACCGGTCTTTCTTAGCTTTTGGATCAAAAAAAAATTCAAATTTCTTTTTTCAAAAACTCTCAGATTGTGACAAGTTGCACACATACAGCGTGCCACTTGTCGCAACCTAAGAAGGTGGGAGTGACCTTTGCAAAGAGTACTTCTCAATTAGTGATTTCGGAAGGCACCGTTTGGAATTACCTATATGACCCTCATTGCTATAAAAGGTGGCTGCAGCGCACAGGCAGAAGCAGCTAGCGATTGGTTGAGCCAGCCCGTTGCATGTATGCGGGTTCTAGTTTGGCAGAAGGTTCCAACCTCAGTTTTTATCTGTTTTGGGAACCTTCCTAAACCTTTTTTAAATTAAATTTTACATTTTTTTCTTTTTTTCTTTTTGGCCTTTTGTTTTTCCTCTTCCTTTTATTTTATTTTTTCCGTTTCCCTTTTTCAAGATTATTTTCCTTTTCAAAATTTTAAAAATTTTTCTTGTTTAAAAAATCATAAATTGTTCGTATTTTCTAAAAATGTTTGGGAAAAAATTAAATATTTTTTGCCTTTTTAATAAAATCATGTTTTCAGGAAATGTTCAAGTTCTTAAAAAATGTTGAGAATTCAAATTTTTGTTCACAAATTCAAAATGGTCGGAAATTTGCAATCATGTTTAAAGCATGCATTATGCACTAGCATCCTTAATTCGACACCCCACCCCACACGCACACAAAATTAGGCACACAAATACGCTTCCGGTTAACCAAGCACTTCCCTCCATGGGCCTCTTGACCCAGATTCCACAAGAAGTTTCTCCTAAGCTTGTCAATTTTCTTCACAATCCACTTGTCTAAATGCAAAGGAGGTCATCATATAGTAAGTCGGAGTCTATGCGGGAACATAGCCGACAAGCAGATATCTTCTCGCTTGCTAGACTTTCCCTCTTCCATGGCCAAAGGCTTCCAACTAATTTATGAAGTAAAGGCTGAATCCCAATCCTCCTTGACTTCTGAAATGATTAGGGGGCCGTTTGGATGGTGCCCGCAGTCGCCCTGCCAATGCTTGGCGTGCCATCTATTTGGCGGAAGATTTCGCCGCCGCCGAATCGCCCGGCAGTTGGCGGAAAAACTGGACGTGACCAAAAAATTGGCTAGATCCGAAATTTGGGCAGCCATCCAAACGCTCGCCTCTGGCCTCAGTCAACGCCAAAATTTTGGCAGGGTTGTCGTCGGCTTCCATCCAAACGGCCCCTAGACCTCCTATAGGACTCTCGCAGGCGTCAATTTGAGGTGGCTCCGCACAGAGGGCATGCCAATTGGGCCGGCCCATTGGGATGCAGTGAATGGAAATGATACCGTAGCGCCCGAACGACACTGTAGCGCCCCAGTTTTATTGTAGCGACTCGTATGTAGCATCCGATTTACTATATCGGACCGGTACTTTGGTATTTTTATTTCAAGCATTTTAAAATACACATTGAACATTTTTTAATATACGTTGAAATTTCCTAATATACGGTGAACATCTTAATAATGCATGCAAAACTTTTTTGTAATATTCCATGGACATTTTTTAAATACAGCGAACTTTTTGTAATATGCAATGAATAATTTTTAAATACATCATAAATTATTTTGTAATATACGTTGACCATTATTTTAATACATGATGAACATTTTATAATGTATGTTGAACCTTTTCTTAATAGACGACGAACTTTTTTGTAATACACGGTGAACCTTTTTGTATAATACACAAAAAGAGAAGGAAAATAAAAAAAATAACAAAAATTGAAAGGAAAAGGAACCAAAACAGAGAAAAAAAACCAATTCAAAACCACTTAAAATCGGACAAAACAGTGAAAAAACCGAAAGCAGAAAACCATAAAAGAAAAAAAAAACACAGGAAACAACAACTAAAGAAACATCACACGAATCCCATATGCAGGCCGGTCAATTGGCTCCGATACGGGTGTTGCCTCAACGGTTTGCCACTTGTGGATGGCAAATAGGATCTGCCTGAAATGATAATGGAAAGCCCAAGAAGCAACATGGGAAAAAGAAGGGTCAAAAATCCTTTATAACATGATATCAAAGCATCCCTAAAAAAATGATATCAAAGCCGAAATGTTATAAATTCAAGACCCAACTATCATACCACGTATTAATAACAATAGTAAGTCCTACATTGACCCAGGAATGCTTAGAAAAGCCGAGATGTGAGTGAGAGTGTTCAACCCACGTTTAAATCCTAAAGAAACGTAGACGTGGCGGAGTGTTGAAATATATTGTACATCCTCTTCCATTAGTCAGGATTGACGAGCAAACCTTTTTTAGAGAGAGAGAGAGAGAGAGAGAGAGAGAGAGAGAGTTTAGAGTTTTTTTTTACGTGCAAGGAAAGTGCACTGCCGGTTTCATTAAGAGAAAAAAAATAAAACAAAGTGGCTCGGTTTAATGGGAAACCAGGCCGAAAAACCGTACAAACACATGATTGATCAAGGGAGAATCATGCAAAACCCCAACAATGCTGAAGTCGGCCAAACTCAACTCCACCACTAACATGCCCACAACGGGAAGATGCGTGTGGAACTCTTCGGAGACGCCTTCAAGAAGCATGGTCACCGGCATCCTTCGACTCTCTATCGAATCTAGGCTTTCGCCCAGAGCCACCCACGACAGCTTCGTCGGACCTCGAGAAAAGACTGGCCACACCAACAGCCTCCACGACAACCCTCGAACCAACAAGCCGCGACCTAGCAGAGCGGAGGAACTCTTCAGCAATAGCTACAAGACGCATCATCGCCGGTATTTTTCGATCCCCATCGAACCAAGGCTTTTGCTCAGACCCCAAAGCCACTCCAACTACCCAAACCCCGGGGAAGGGGTCTAGCCACTGCCAATAGAGAGCGAGTCGAAGCCGTCCTACACCGGCAGTAGCAGACCATGGCTGCCGGATCCAAGAGCCCGTCAATCGAGCCGCAACATCACCATAGAGAGGAGCACACGACAACGCAGAACACACCACCACCACCATGTGCGAATGCACCGCCACTACGGCCTGGGGCCGCTGCCCGGCACACTAGCACGAACACGAGCGTCACATCTACCACAGGGCCAACACGGGCCTGGATGTGTGCGCCACCAAGCCGCATCACCGCAACGAGCGCCCTAAAGCCACGGAACCACTCCCACCTTACCGCGAGGCCACAGTAACCATGCCGCCAGCAAGCGCCGCCACACCACGAAGCCACGGTCTGCGGCGCCAACAAGCACAACACCACAAATACAGCATGGCAATTACTCGCAAAAAATGATATTCCCTAGTTTCTTAGCACCCGTGGTAGCCCAAAGCTTAACCTCTTCTAAGATGATGTTGATGGGGATCGGCGGTGGCGCACTTTTGTGGCGGACCACCTGAGCATTTCTCTCATTCCAAATGTCCAGGAGACAATCATGGTGAGGAAAGCCATGGCATGCCGATTGAGATAATAGTTCTCGGTTTTCTTTTCCCACTACTCGTTGACGGGTTCGTCAAGGTGCCACTCGGAGGTGTTCATGTGTGCGAATCCAACCTTCTCGATAATTGATCTCCAAAGCCTAAGCATGTAGCAACACTTGAAGAATAGGTGTGCACCCATTTCTTGTTCCCTTTTGCACTACTAGGAAAAAGCTTATAGGTAGAATTTTACTAGTAGCGCTGGTTTAAGCAGCAACGCTACTGCTAAGTACCAGTAGCGCTGGGAATAACAGGCGCTACTGGTACAATTTAGCAGCAGCGCTGGTTAGGGTGGACGGTGCTACTGTTAAATGTGCCACACCACACAGCCAGGTCAAGAGATAGTAGCAGCGCTTGGAACCTACGCAATGCTACAACTAAAGCAATAGCAGTAACGCTCTTTGTCGCCCCGCGCTACAGCTGTGGATAGACATCCATTGGCCCGACTGGCCTCCTCACTTCTCTCTCTCTCATTTCTCTCTCTCTCTCTCCCACGCAATACCCAAATCGCCGCCGCTGCCGCCGGCCTCCCCTGCCAACTCCGGCGAGCTCTAGCGTCGTCCAGCATACCCACAGCTCCCCCTCACCGAGCTCTACCTGCTCCACCTCTTCGATCTGTTCCCCTGCCTCGTGTGGTCGCTCGCTTCGGTCAAACCTCGCTAGGATTTCGGTGGTTGCGGGGCTAGGTCGCCGGCGTGGTTCTGGCGCCTTGCTCCGGTGTGACTTGCCTCCTGGCTGTGCGGCCCAGTGGTCGCTGGCGATGCGGCGGTCGCCTGCCTCTCCACGGCTTCGCGTACCTCGCCTCCTGCCGCCGTGTGACGGCGGTGAGTTGGCCACACCGCAACCGCGGCGGTGGCGATGCACGGCCTGGGCTATAACCCCTTCATGGTGAGCTTCTCCTTCTCTGCCCTACTGCTGCCTCTACTGCCTAGACCATGGCCGCGGCGATCTTGGTCCTCTTCGTGTACTGGTAATATGACTTAGGTTTTTGAGGACGCTTGGTTTGATGGCTATGGTCTGCTACTTGATTTGTTCTTTACTGAAATTAATTGGGGTAGTTGGTTACTGTTTAGGGTTCATATTTGGGCCTAGATTTGTTTATGTGCTAATGCTCCTGTTGATCTACTAGTCCATACTCTAGTTCTAGTTCATGCCTATGGACTGGTCATTGGGGATTTGGTGCTGCTGGTGGTCCTATGTGCACTTGTTTGATATACTAGCACCGTATCCTTAATTGACAGTTAAACCATTAACCTATCATGCATATAGATGTGTTCCTGTGGAATTGATGCTACTCTAACTCTGTGATCAATTTGTGGTCATGATCTAGTTCTGGTTGTAGTTCTTGTTATTTAAATGTTCCTTTTATTTCAGTTTCTCTTGCTGCAAGTATAATTACATGCTTATATTCTTGTTGGTCACTAGTTACTCTTCAAGCTGGTATCTGTGTTTAATACATATTAGTTTTTATTTAAATACCATGTACTGGTATTTCTTGTTCTGTTTAGTACATCATCTTTTAGTGGTTTAGCTGTATATTGCACAGCACATAGTCCTGGTAGTTGCATGTGGTGACACTTCTTTTATTGCTTTAGTTATATCAGATGTTTCTTTTACATGCTTAGTAATTAACAATATCATTGGTTTAAAGGATATAGCCCTTTATTTATAGATACTTATATTGCTTTACCTGGTTCAGTTTAGAATAGATGCTCTCTTGGTCTTAGCTTTTCTCTCTTCCTTTCTTTCCTCCTCTTCTAAACTCTACTGATAAGAACAGTTGCTCCTTGATCTTAACCAAGCCCATGATGCTGGTCTGAAGCTCCTTGACCTTAACGACTTGGCTCTCCAAGCAACAAAATCAGTTCAGCGGCGCTCTTGGTTCCTCTTTCTTGCTTATTGGTCAGATTCTGAATCTAGATTCTGCTATTTTGGTTCATATTCCATTGATTTGGTACGCTACATCTACATTGATGCATCAACTTTGCTCCATAAATATGGATACAGAGTGTTTGCAGGCAGTTTTCTTCGATAGTTTTGTGTTGCCATTGCTCCCAGTCACCAGATTCTGGTAAGTTATCTAACACTGCTGTTAGAGTGCAGATGCGCCTTTTAGGTTTAGGAGCACCGCCGTCTAGCTCAGCAGGCGAGAGCTCCAAGTGTTGTTATGTCTGAAATTCCATGGACAACCTTGTTTTGTTGCCATAGTTATTACTAGCCATGCTCAGCAGTATGACGCACATTGTGGCTGATGGATTTCGGTTTTCCATGTGGTGTAAAAAGAAATATTTATTAGTTTTTTCCCTGTTTGATTGATAACTACTTGGATCGTGGAGGGTGGTGTTGAACGTGTATGAGTGTTTGATTTACTTATTCCTCTCACGGATGAGGAGAGTAGAAAGTAGCAGTTGGTATTGCTTCTAGTGTAGCAGGCTAAAGCACTGATCTTAGAAAAATAAGTAGGTATCCTAAACACTATGATTGTAAACGTGGAAGTCTGTTGTATCAAACGATTATATCGAAACGGTTTGGCAAGATGTGATGGTCTACTGCACTATGTATGTCTCACTAGTAGTTGTAACAGGTGCTCATTCTGCCTGATGGACTGAAATGCTTTTGTGCATTACCTGTGTTTACACAGTGTATTTTTTATCTGTGGCACTTGCAGACTTGTGAATCAATCAAGATGCATTTACAATCTTGATCGTAAAAGCTTTTGTAAGATAAGCTTGTGTCTAACTTTGCTTCTATTATTCTAGTTAATTGAAAAGGATCCAAACAAGGCAGTTTCATTGTTCTGAGCAGCTATTAACAGTGGTGAACAATTGAGAGTGCATTGAAGGATATGGCTACTGTACACATAGACATGAAGCTACGGCGGCGACGAAGACGATATCGACATGGGGCTGCGGCGACGATGATGACGACGACATCGACATCGACACAGGGCTACGGCGGCGACGAAGACGACGACATCGTCATGGTGCTGCGGCGGCGGCGGCGACGACGACATCAACACCATCAACACGGCCTTGTGGAGGCGCCGACGCCGACGACATAGACGCGTGGCATATATTGTGTGTGTGTGTGCGCGCGCGTGCGTGCGTGTGTGCGTGTGCGTGTGTTAATTATCTACATCAGATATGTATGATTGATGATTGAATGGATGCATAACATGTACGTATTGTGAAATGCATGTCTAAACTGAAATAGGTAGACTTTTATTTTTTTTAAATCCTAATTTGTTACTAGTAGCGTGGGTGTATCATAGAAGCGCTACTGCTATTCCTTTACTAGTAGCGTGGGTGTGGAATGCTAGTAGCGTGGGGCACCAGCGCTACTGGTATGTCTGTTTAGCAGTAGCGTGGGGTAAAACACACGCTACTGCTAAAAATAGCTGTAGCGTCGTAGCAGTAGCGTGGGAACCTACGCTACTGGTAGTCTAAAAACCCACGCTACTGGTAAGGTTTTTCCTAGTAGTGTTGCAAAGCGGACAAAGGCCACAATTTCCCCAATCACACCTCTGCAGTCCAAATCCTATCTTGCAAAGCCAACCAAGCAAAAAGAATTTAACCTTGGGAGGTGCCCAAACCTTTCAAACCATCCGGTCCATCGGGGGAGAGAGTGAATCCGAGGAATTAAGCCTTGTACGCCGTGGCCGCCTTGTAGTTCCCATTGTTCGCGTGCTTCCAAACACTACCATCTTCGATTTGTTCATCAAGGTGAAAATCATGCACAAGCGTCCAAAGAGTGAACTTGCAACAAGAGGTTCTAGGTTCAAAGTCCAACCATCTCTATTCAGACTTTCGGTGAACTGTCATTCCAGAAGAATACACGTACGTTGGCATAAATTCAGTTGCACATCACATAGGGAGGTAATCAAGCAGCTGGATACATCAATCGCGAGTTCAAAATGCGGGGTCTGTCTGGACCAAAACTTAAATGCCTGGAAGCGCAGGTGGTTCCTAAATGTGGACATATGCTTATGCAGAATGAATTATTTGTGCATGCCTGTTTGATCGATAGACCGGCGCCGGACAGGCCCTTAAATCCATTCCTTTGGGTAGCTGATTCATTGCGCGACATCATCATCGATCTTGGATCACAGCACATTGGTGGAATGCTAGTACTAGTCAACATGCACTCTCCAGAAAGCACGACTAATCTTCATGAAATAGCAGATCTCGAGCACGAGCAAATCACAGGTAGAAAATACAGGGCTGAATTCCGCTTCTCTCGTTCAGTATGCAGCCTTCTGTATTTGCAAGTTGAATCCGGAATCAGCTTTTTTCTTTATGTTCCGTTATTTAAAACAGTATAGTAATCGGAATCAGCTTTGGTGCCAAGGAGATTCCTGTCCAAAGATAGGCTATCCAGGTCGTACTGGATTAGGAAAATAGTTCCATCCATGACCATGATGAGTGCCCGGCCCCTGTTCATATCGCCAGTTGGCCGCCGCTAGTACTAGTATTAAGCAAACCATGGCGTAGATCGGCATGAGCTGTACCGAAAGCAAATCGCGCCGGCCCACATACGGCGGATGCTAACGAATCAGTCGGCGAATCCGACAAAAACTAAGCGTCAAATCAGGCGCGATCTGGAGGCTGATGAGAGAGTACACTACACGCGCGGACGTGACAAGAGTTTTACATTTAGAAGCCTGTCTGCCCGGAACCTGCCTCTGCATGCCTGGTGTGCACTGCACTGCTGTGGCCTGTGGCCCAAGAAGTTACACCCATGCATGCACAAGCACAGAGACCTCCCTGCTCTCAAATTCAATTACTCCCTCAATTCCAAAATATAGTTTGCCCAGGCTTCCCAAGGTCCAACTTTGACCATAAATTTAACCAACGAGACCGACTGCGGCAGGAGAAAAAAATTATATAATTGAAAACTTCTTTTGAATACGAATTCACTGGTATAACTTTTGCTCCCGCCGCAGTCGGTCTCGTTGGTTAAATTTGTGGTCAAAGTTGAAGCACGGGAATAGAGGAAGCACTATATTTTAGAACGGAGGAGTACCATGAAAGCAACCACTGAGAACAGAACAGTGTATAGTACAGTATAGCACAAATATGGTCGTTCTTTTCCCCTTTCCCCCTGCTACAGTGACTGCCGGATGGCGAATTTGGCGATTCTGCCGATCTACTCTCCAATCCCCATCATCTTCTTCCCTGATCCCTGGTTCTAGCATCCACCTTCCTTTCCTCTATTTCTCCGCTTCCCGTAGATCCACTTCTGTGCCCTGATCCATCCCCAACTCCTTTCCCCTTCATTTCTTCTCTCCTTCCACTGATTCTTTCCAATCCGTCGAATCTGCGACTTCCTACGCGGCTTCTGGAGACCTCAACTTCCTTGCGAATGGAGACTGGCTGTGTTGGTGTGGATTTGGTGGAGGTGGAGAAGTGGAAGGCACGGGCGTCGCAGATTGTCCACGGCTCGCCGAATCCAGCGCGAAGCTTCGAAATTTTACGGGACAAGGTGGTGTCCTTGTTCGGGTTGGGTGACTTGCGGCTGGCAATTAAGCAGAATCGACGAAAACCATGTCCTCGTTCCCTGACACCGGTGGCATCAGATGCGCATGCTTGTGTGCGGGAAGATATGATTGAGGTGCAGCGACCCTGCTGTACTGCTCCTGTTGTCTGTGTTGCCGGCGGCGTTGACGTTGCGCTGATGTCTATTCCATTGGTACGCCGGTTTTGCGAGCTCGGCCACCTTGTGACCTCAGCCACCAGCCCCGGCAGCTTGGGCGACGCAGTGGTCAAATCCACGGAAATTACCAAAAGCATGTCTTCTTTGATGGAAGCTTTATTCCTGCCGCTGTTCTCTGTGTTCGACCTATTGTTATCTGCCTGATATGGGATGCTCCTTTTGTGAAAAAGCTTCACTGGAATATAACCCAGGAAGGCAAGATAAAGAAATGTATCACAAGGAGGGTTAAAATGAGGACATTTGCTATTGCTGCGATGCCATTGAACAATGAAGTATCAATCTCCAAGAGTGGCAGTCGACAGATTATTCTTGTCAGCTGGTGTGTTGTCCGTAGTATGTTTAGCCATGGTTCAGGAAGGGGGAGTGCACCCTTTGCTAAAAAGAAGAAACTTAAAGGGGCTGATGGTACAGTAGTGGATTACTCTGTTGCTGAACAAATTGATGCGAGATCGGCGGCACCTCTCGTGGGTGACCGCCGGGCACAATGAATATCATGTGTTTGAACTGTCGGGGTTGTGGGCGGCCCGAGACAGTTCGTGAAATTAGTGACCTCGTTAGGTTGCAATGCCCTGGACTGCTCTTTCTTTCGGAGACCAAGTTGACTGATAAGAGAGCTCAAGATCTTAGA
The DNA here is from genome assembly GCA_011799875.1 of Thinopyrum elongatum. Lineage (NCBI taxonomy): Eukaryota > Viridiplantae > Streptophyta > Magnoliopsida > Poales > Poaceae > Thinopyrum > Thinopyrum elongatum. Next base: position 305,612,593 of record CM022303.1, on the reverse strand, counting down.
CGGAGATTTGGCTTCAGTAATGCTTTCGGAGTTAAGGCCATTGGCTTAAGCGGAGGATTGTGCCTTTATTGGAATAATGATTCTAAGGTGTCACTGAAATCATATAGTAACTCACATATAGATGTAATGGTCCAGAATGATAGTGTTGGTGATGTGGGGTGGAGGTTCACTGGATTCTATGGTGATCCAGTGAGATCTAAGAGGAAAAGATGTTGGGATTTATTGAAGTTCATGAGAAGGGAATTTGATAATGCATGGATCTGTGCAGGTGACTTCAATGAGGTCCTGCATGCATCAGAACAAATAGGAGGCAATGAAAGACAGGAGTGGAAGATTTTTTTTTTTTTTTGAAAATGAGGTCATCCCCCGGCCTCTGCATCGGAAAGATGCATGCGGCCACTTTATTAGATCAAGTTCAACAAAACAAAAAAGTCTGGTCTGCAAAGTACGGCTCACAGAAGGAGCGAAACAAATAAAACAAGAGCAACTCAAAGCCACAACCGGCCGGACGAAAGGATACTAAGGACCTATCCTATTAAGCGACCGCCATCCAAACCGGTTGAATATATCCCGTGCTACCATCTCCCACCGGTTGCACCCAGTAGCCAGCTGCTCCCTGGAGCCCGTAGGAGTGAGTAACGACCACGTACGGATCCATGCCGTAGCCCTGAAGATAACCTGCAAGAAGTTAATAATAGATAATCTGTTAAAAATCATATCATTCTTGCAGTTCCATATAGCCCAAAAAAGTGCGCATATTCCAATCCGAATACTTGACGCAATATGAGGAAGCACTCCATTTAGCCACATCCCAAACAACGCGTCAATGCTAACAGGAGGAGTAATATTAAAGGCTATATGGATAGACCTCCAAAGTAACTTCGCGAGAGGGCAATCAAGAAATAGGTGTTGAATTGTTTCATCGTGAACACAAAAGCAACATCGTGAACTACCTACCCATCGCCGCTTTATTAAGTTATCTTTGGTAAGGATCACTTACTTGTGAACAAACCACATAAAATTTTTAATACGCAAGGGAACCTTAACTTTCCAAATGTGTAACAATCTTGGGATTGGGCCAGAATTAATGAGATCTAAGTACATCGATTTAACCGTAAACACTCCATTACTCGTTAACTTCCAGTTCGATGTATCTCCCTGATTTGAGAGTTGAACATCCATCAACCTCCTCACTAGGTGTAACCAGGAATTCCATCGTTCCCCTACCAGGGACCTCCTGAACTGGACATTCAAAGGTACCGTTTGCAAAACCGTTGCTACGTAATCGTCTTTACGTTGAGCAATGTGATACAGGGAAGGATATTGGAGAGCTAGCGGTGTGTCGCCTAACCAAGTATCCTCCCAAAACCTTGTTGTTGTTCCGTCCCGAACAATGAATTTCACCCTATGGAAGAAGGTTTCTTTCACTCTCATAAGACCCTTCCAAAATGGTGAATCACTAGGTCTTACGGTCACCTGAGCGAGCGTTTTAGAGTGCAAGTATTTATTTCTTAGGATTTGTGCCCACATACCCTCAGATTCCTGTGATAACCTATAGAGCCATTTGCTCAGTAGGCATTTGTTTTTAATTTCGAGGTTCTCGATTCCAAGACCCCCTGGTCTTTTGGTCGACAATAATATCCCATCTTGCCAGACGATACTTTGTCTTAACCTCGTCAGACTGCCAGAAAAAACGGGATCGATAGAAGTCTAGTCTCTTTCGTACCCCTTTAGGCACCTCAAAGAAAGATAGAAGGAACATTGGCATACTCGTAAGCACCGAATTGATCAATACTAGCCTTCCTCCATATGACATAAGCTTACCCTTCCAGCAGCTTAGTTTCTTCTCGAAACGATCCTCGATACACTTCCACTCCTTATTAGTTAGTTTCCTATGATGGATTGGAATGGCTAGATAGCTGAACGGTAATGACCCTAGTTCACAACCGAACAGTTGCTTGTAGCTGTCTTGATCATCTTTGGCCCTACCAAAGCAGAACAACTCACTCTTGTGGAAGTTGATCTTAAGACCAGACAGTTGTTCAAATAGGCATAACACTAGTTTCATATTCCTCGCCTTTGCAAGGTCATGCTCCATGACGATTATAGTGTCGTCCGCATATTGTAGGATAGAAACGCCCCCATCCACCAAATGGGGAACAAGACCACCTACCAAGCCTCTCTCCTTGGCCCGACCTATGAGAACAGCCAACATGTCTGCCACAATATTGAACAGAATCGGAGACATTGGGTCTCCTTGTCTCAGGCCTTTATGCGTTTGAAAATAATGACCAATGTCATCATTCACCTTTATCCCAACACTACCTTTCTGGACAAAAGAATCCACCTGATCCCTCCATGCCGCATTAAAGCCCTTCATGCGCATGGCTTGCTGCAAAAATGGCCATTTGACCTTGTCATATGCCTTCTCAAAATCTACTTTGAATATCACCCCATCGAGTTTCTTCGAATGGATTTCATGTAGAGTTTCGTGTAAGACAACAACCCCTTCTAGGATGTGTCTTCCAGGCATAAAGGCAGTCTGACTTGGTTGCACCACCGAATGAGCAATCCGTGTCAGTCTATTGGTGGCCACTTTCGTAAAAATCTTGAAACTAACATTCAAGAGACAAATGGGTTTGAATTGCTCGATGCGAATTGCTTCCTCTTTCTTTGGCAGTAGCGTTATCGTGCCAAAATTTAAGTGGAACAGTTGCAGTTGCCCATTAAAGAAGTCATGAAACATGGGCATAAGATCAGCTTTCACAATATGCCAACATTTCTTATAGAATTCTGCTGGGAACCCATCTGGTCCCGGAGCTTTATTGGGTTTCATTTGAGCGATCGCCTCAAAAACCTCCTTCTCAGTAAAAGGTGTAGATAGAATCTCATTTTCATCTGACCTTAACTGAGGAATATCCTCAATTACATGCTCGTCTAGGGCCACCGCATTGTCCACCGGAGGCCCAAAAAGTTGCTTGTAATAGTTGGATATATATAGCTTGAGATTCTCGTGACCCACCACCGTTCCCTCATCTTGCTCAAGCTGGATAATTTTCTTTTTCCTATGTTTGCCATTTGCAATCATATGAAAGAATTGCGTGTTGTCATCCCCTTGGACGACTTTAAGAACCTTAGCGCGTAAGGCCCATTTCATTTCCTCTTCCCTAAGCAAAACCCGTAGTTTCAACTCAGCTTCGGACTTAACAGCTTGCTCTGTCTCGTCCAGCAGATTTGTTTCCGCTCTCAAATCCAGCGTCTGAATTAACTGGATTAGCCGATCTTTCTCTTGTTTATAAATCCCACTCTCATTTCTGGCCCAACCCCTCAAAAATTGTCTTAGGTGCCGAATCTTGTTCTGCCAGCGCTCCATACTGGATCTACCCGCGACGGGCCTCGCCCATTCTCTCGTGACCATTTCTAAAAAATCTGCTTTTTTGAACCAACTTAGTTCGAAAGAGAAGTTATTCTTATTGCCAATATGTGTTGCTTCTCCCGAGTCAACTAACAGGGGCGTGTGGTCTGAAATTCCCCTCTGCATCGCGTGCACCGATACGAGAGGGTATTTCTGTTCCCATTCCACACTTGCGAGAACCCTGTCAAGCTTCTCATACGTAGGATTAGGTAAAGAATTTGCCCAAGTAAACTGTCTACCTGTGAGCTCTATCTCTCTGAGATTGAGACTTTCAATGATCATATTGAACATAAAGGACCACCGCCCGTCAAAATGATCATTATTCTTTTCTTCTTTCCTCCTAATGATGTTGAAGTCACCTCCCACTAGTATTGGTAGCCTCTCATCCCCACAAATCCTAACCAGATCTGCTAGAAAATCAGGTTTAAATTCGGGTTGGGCTGCGCCATATACCGCCACTAAGGCCCATCGGAATCCATCCAATTTAGACCTTACCTGGAATTTAACTGTATAGTCTCCTCTTACTACGTTTAGAACCTCGAGTGTTTCACACTTCACCCCCAATAGAATCCCACCCGACCGTCCTCTAGGTGGTAGGCAATGCCAGTCGAAATCAATTCCACCAGTAAGCGAACTGAGGAATTGTGAAGTGAAGTTATCTCTACCAGTTTCAAGAAGTGCGATGAAATCTAGTTTATCTTCTATGGCTGATTCAGCCAGGAATCGTTTCTTAGCCAAGTCTGCTAGACCTCTGCTATTCCAAAAGATTCCTTTCATACTTCGTCATGGAATTTTTTCTTGAGCTTCACTCTCGCACTTCTACGGACCGCCGACACTGGATAGATCTTCCTCTTCCAGGAACGTTTAGGCTTATCCAGTATCAACTCCTCGTCACCATTATTTTTGATCGGTTGTACCTCCGCCACTATAGGCGAGAGGCCAACAGGTCCCTTGGACCCCTCATCTCCCGCCTCTCCTTCGGCATCCGAAGTAGGCAACATTCCGTCACAGAATTTCTCTAGCGAAGAAATGCCCATGTTATTAATCTCAGTATCGGACATAGGTTTGACAGCCGCTAATGCTTGGATTAACTCTGAAGCTCTCTCAGCCTCTAAGTCTAAAATGTCATTAACCGATTTTGCAATTTCTTTACCATTAGACCCCAGAGAGACACCTATGTCGTTTGCCTTAGTAATAATCTCATCTTCAGAAAAATGCATAATAGAACATTGCTTATTAATTGACATACCTGTCTGGGTCTCGACGTCTCTAAACTTAGCGGCCCTCATAGCTCGTCCAAGCTGAAAGTCGTCGGCATCCGGCTGGTCCTGGACCCGGCTACTGACACGCCTGCCAGACATCACCGGGTCCTGGTGTCCGCCGAACGCGATCACCTCCTTTGTAGTCCAGACCCGCGGTGACCGGACCGTCTCAACGGATGCATCCCGCCAGGTAGGCCCCGGTGAAGGTAAGGAGGAAGGTCTGGTGCCTCCAGAACCTCCTCCCACCGTCCCCACCGGCGTCCGCGACACCCTCGTGCCTGTCGGCGTCGGTGAAGAATGTGTCGGTGAAGCAACCAGGCTATGCGCGAGTGAATCATGGGCCTCCTACCCATGACTCATCCGCGCCGGGGAGCCCTCCAGATGCCTCGCTGGAGTCGCAAGCGCGAGCACTGCTGGCAGCCCTGGGCTCGCCTGGGCCTCCTGCCCAGCCAAGTCCGGCTGCACCTCCTCCTCCATCGTCGGCCTAGAGCCAGAGAGACCCTCCAACTCCACAGTCGGGGGTGCCTCCACAGGAAGGGAGACCAAAGGGAGAGGAGGCAACACAAGCTCAGAAGCGTCATCACTCTCCACCCGATCACCCCAGAGACGAGGAGGCGCGGATGACGACCTGAAAGACCCAAATCTCAATGAGTGCACCGGTGCAGAAGAAGGCGGTGCCGCACCCTTCTCCGGCACCTGAGGGGTGGCCTTTCCACCCGCTGGATTAGAACCATCCCGAGAACCAGAATCATCTCTCTTTTCCTGATTACACATACCATCATCCTTATCAGACATGTCCACATCCCCACCTCCCTGGAATGCCTCCTGAAACATTTCAGCATCCTCTAACTCAATCTCCAGGTTATACATCTTACCAGCATGCGTCCATCTGACCACATCCGGTATAGGCTCAATATCGACGACACTCACGAGCAACCTTGCCACACCATGCGCACGGGTGAAAGGCATATCCACACGCTCTGTCTTACCGATAAGCGTCCCAAGACTGCAGACCACTCTAGCATCATTGAGAGGCTTAGACGGTGCCCCTGAGAATCAAACCCAGACCTGAGATAAAGGCGTGCCCTTTGGTTCTGTTTGCTTCCAAGCATCAAACTCTAGGATGCACTCTGTACCGGGCACGCGAGCAATACCAAACTTAAGGAGTTTCTTCAGCTCTTCTGCCGAAGGAAAATCAACCTTGTACAAATTATCCTCAAGCCTAATAAGCTCCCAATGAGAATTCCCTGGAGTAAGCTCATTCAGTCTCTGCATAATCTGTGCCTCGGACAAAAAACCTTTAGTGACTTTGACCACTCCCGTAGACAAATTTTGCGGCGCGTCCGGGATAGCAGCAGCTGTGGGGGACTCGAAGAACATCAACTCAGCGCAACAGACCCCATAGATAGTGATTGCCGGCATCGGCTGCAATAACAACGGGCACTCGCCCGAGTCGTGCACCGGCTTGAGACACGTATCACACAACTCCGTGGTGCATTCAGCAATGAAGTGCCCCTGTTCACCGCACCTATAGCATAACATTTTTTCTTTCTTGAGAGCCCACTTGGCAGCCCTCTCACCCTCGGGCTTATCAGAAGATTTGTCATTAGCCTGTTCCCGACCCTTCGCCCCAGTTGGCTCGGCCGCCGGCAAGTTAGTAGCAGCAAGGGCGGTGAACACCGCTAGGGCCTCGCCTGACAGATTCTGAGCCACCTTCGCCGCCTCCGACGACGTCTCCGTATCCATGGAGACCGCAGCATCAGCAGAGACCGGAGGTGGTGGCGGCGGTCGCTGGCGGTATTGGGATGGCCGCTTGGCACCACCCCTACCTCCAAGAAAGCCGTGGAACCCACCTCTGTTCCTATAATCCGGGCCTGTTGCTCTCTCCACAAAGTTGCCCGAGGGGGCATGGAACGGACGGTCAGCCGAGCCGTCGCTTTGCCAGGCGTATCCACGGCCACCACCAGCCGAAGACGAGCCCCGATGTTGGCCCTCCCCATAGGCATCGAAACCATCATCACCCCAACGCCCACGGAGGGGGGGGGGACCACGGCCAGCATGCCCGCCAGCGACATTCTCTTTGCCAGATGCGGCCCCGCGACCCGCAGCAGCATATGCAGGCTCTGGCGCCCTGGATCGGCCATCCCGCGCCACCGGCGGCGGCATCACTTGATGCGGCGGCGGAGCAGGCCGGTGCTGCGGCGGCCCGGACTGATTCGGTAGGCCACCCCTGCCCTGTTGCGACGCTGCTTTGGGCTGGGACGGCGCGGCCCTGGCCGGCGGAGGCGCAGCCTTAGGCGCCAGAGGAGGTGGCTTGTGCGGCGGCGGCAACCCCCTTCCGCGACCTGCCATGATCCCCAATGCGATAAGCGGCGAAACCCTCGCAGCGCGACCCTGAGACAGCGTTGGAAAGCCAGGCCGAGTGATCCGTCGGGTCCTAGTTTCCGTACGTGCATGGGGAGGCACGCAGTCCAACACCGGCACATGCAATGGGCCCTGGCCCATAGAGCTCTCGTGCAACCCCTGGGTTACGATCTGGGCCTCATACCCAGATCGCATCGGCCCCAGCAGCGACGAAATGGCCTCCGGTCCAACAGTGTCGAGCAGCTGATTCAAACGCGCACGACGCGCCGCCTGGATCTCGCCTGGACCGACGGCCGCCGGCGGCGTCTGAATCACTGCCGGAATCCCTTTCTTCTTCTTCTTTCTAGTAACTTTCGTCCACCCATTCGGCGGAAAAAAAATCCGATAATGTGACTTGTGGTAAACTTACCTTGGGGAGGGGACCTTTCCACGGCTTGATCGCTAGCGCCGCGGATTTGCAGGTCGCCGCCGGACTTGGCGACGTGCTCCTCTTGTCCTTGCGCCTCCCCGACATGATCTTCAAAGACGGCGCAGCAGCAGGTACCGTCAACGTCGACAGTGACACATGCGTCGCCAGCCCGTTGGCACCAGGCGCTTGTGTATCTTCTGTGTCCTCATCTTCATCATCGGCTAACACCTAGAACCTTCCTCCGATCCCCGGATTCGGTAACGGGCTTCGATGCTCCGAAGTTGTTAGATCAACAATCTCGATCTGCTCCTCCCCGTTGGAAGAAACCTGCAACCGATCCAGCACAAGAATCTCGAAAACGTCAATATGCAAACGCGTACCTATTTGAATCATCTCACCTTCGCCCAGGTACCGTCCGACCAGTATATCATATTCCTGATCCCTCACCGTCGTCCATCTCGATGGCGAGTGCTCGTAGAGGAATCCATCCTTCCATCTCTCGGCCATCTGGCCATTTCCGTAGCGAATCGTCCATCTCACCGGATCCAGATGTCCGAAGGTCCGATCCTGATCCAGATCTGACTCGGACTCGGATCCACTAGACCCACGCTGTGACAGAGCCTGATCTCCCGCGGAGGCCGCAAGCGCCGGCGAGGGCAGCGGCGGTGGTTCCGGCGGAGGCGGCAAGGCCGCCGCCTCCTCTCCCTCTCCCCCGCCCGTCATTCTATCTTGCCCCCTTGAGCACCCATATTTCACGGAGATAGGAGGAAGGGGGCATGGCAGTCGTGGAAGATGTAGGGCTTTAGAGATACAGTTGAATATTGCAGATTTGATGACTTGGGTTATTATGGGACGCCTTACACATGGGATAATCGACAACATGGTGATAGAAATATAAAAGTCAGACTTGACAGAGTGTTGGGAGATGATAAATTTGCAGAGTATTTTGATGATACTTCTGTGAATCATGTGCAATGTGCAGAATCTGATCATTGTGCTTTGTTAATTTCTGTAAGAAAATCGGAATGGATTGAAGAGAACCAAGGAGGGCGACCTTTTCGCTTCGAGAATGCGTGGACTAGGCATGATCGGTATACTCACATAGTTGAAGAGGCCTGGCAAGGGGGTGCGAATAATATGGAGGACATCTACCATGCTTTAGGTGGAGTTCGAGAGAAGCTGAAAAACTGGAGCAGGACCGAATTTGGTTCTGTAAAGAAGCAACTAAAGACTATGCTGGCTCGGCTAACTAATTTAAGGGAACGATCCCTTCAGTCCGGCCCATCTAAGGAGGAAAAGGATTTAATGAATAGGATTTCGGAATTGCTAGCAAGGGAAGAGGCAGTAGAGAAGCAACGGTCTAGAGCTCAATGGCTTGCGGAGGGAGACCGCAACACTGGGTTCTTTCAAGCAAAAGCGAAAGAAATATCCAGAACTAATAAAATAAGGTCTATTAGAAGAGACGATGGATCAGTTGTGACCTCCCAGGCTGATTTGGAAGCTGAGGCAATCAACTTTTATAAGAATCTTTTTACAGCCCAAGTTGAAACTGATCCGAGCTTGGTGACTAATTGGGTGCAACAGAAGGTTGATGATGCAATGAATATCAAGTTGTGTGAGCCAATAACAGATTATGAAATTGAGCAGGCCTTATTCATGATGCATCTGGACAGATCTCCGGGGCCGGATGGTTTCACAGCTGGCTTTTATATTCGTCACTGGAATTTATTGAAAGGTACTGTCTGTTCAGCGGTAAGGAATTTTCTGGAGGGAGGTACTATGCCTGATATTGTTAACTCGACTGTCTTAGTTCTCATACCGAAAGTTAAGAATCCGCAGGACTTTTCTCAGTACCGTCCAATCTCTTTGTGCAATGTGCTTTATAAGCTGGCCTCGAAAGTACTAGCTCTAAGATTGAGACCTTTTCTTGAGGGGTTAATCTCGGAAGAACAAAGTGCTTTCGTCCCCGGCCGTCTCATTACGGATAATGTGTTACTAGCCTATGAATGTGTCCATTATTTGAAAAGGAAAAGAGGAAAAGCTCCTGCATGTGCTGCAAAGTTGGACATGGCGAAAGCCTATGATCGTGTGGAGTGGTCGTACTTGAGAGCGATTATGAGTAAGATGGATTTTGCTGTGCAATGGATTGATAGAGTTATGGCATGTGTGGAGACTGTTTCTTTCTCTTTTAGAGTTAATGGGAACTATTCTGAAGTTTTCAAGCCAACACGGGGTATCAGACAAGGCGATCCTATTTCGCCATATTTATTCCTTCTCTGTGCTGAAGGTTTTTCTTGTATGTTAAAGAATTATGGTGCAGGACATTTATCAAAGGGGGTGAGAATTGGTATCCATTGCCCTTGGATACCTCACTTGTTGTTTGCTGATGACTGTTTGGTATTTACACAAGCAACAACTGAGGGTGCTCACAGATTGCAAGATGTGTTGGAACAATATCGTATGGGTTCCGGGCAAATGGTGAATAAACACAAATCGGCTATATTTTTTAGTGGCAATGCAGATGAGGCTATGAAAACAGCGGTTCATCAAAATACGGAAATTCCCACGGAAGCCTTGGTGGAAAGATATTTGGGACTTCCTACGGCTGTGGGAAGATCCTCTGATGAGCACTTTGATCATATTGTGGCTACTATCAAGAAACTTGTTACAAGTTGGGCGCCAAAATTACTAAACAGTGCAGGCCGTGAGGTATTGATTAAATCAATTTGCCAAGCTATTCCGACATATTCCATGAGCTGTTTCAAGCTTTCCAAGAAGTTGTGTAAAAAGATAATAGCAGCAATTGCCCGGTTCTGGTGGGGGGAGATGAGACCAAAAGGAAGATGCATTGGGTCAAATGGAAGGATCTCACTATACCCAAAGTAGGCGGTGGCATGGGTTTCAAAGACTTCGTCCTCTTCAATAAAGCTATGCTAGCGAAGCAAGGGTGGCGCTTGATTTGTAATCCGGAGACGTTGTGTGCACGGGTGTTGAAAGGAAAATATTTTAATGATGGCAATTTTATGACTGTAGGGCATAAGAGAAATTCCTCACAAACTTGGAGGGCAATCCTTTCTGGTAGGGAAGCCTTGGAGTTGGGCCTCATTTGACGCATTGGAGATGGATCATCAACAAGAATTTGGGAGGACCCCTGGATCCCTACTAATCCTGGACTAAAGCCTATTGTTAAGTTGGAATCATCAGGAATAAATTTGGTGGAAGAACTATTAAACCCGGACTCGGGTGAGTGGAATGAGGAGTTGGTGGAAGCAAAGTTTATGCCGGTTGATGCTCAGGCTATTTTGCAAATTCCGACTGGCCGATTAGCAGAAGATAGCTGGGCATGGCATTTGGAGAGAAATGGCAATTTTTCAGTACGGTCAGCCTATCGAGCACTTCTGGAAATGAATCACTCTATCACTTCAGTATCCAGATCGAATGGCGACAAACAATTGTTTTGGAAAAAGCTTTGGAAAATGCGAGTACCGCCAAAAGTCCGTAACTTCTGGTGGAGGGTGATTAAAAAAATTATACCTTGCCGAGCGATTCTCCATGGGAGACATATGGATCGTATATCATTCTGTCAATCATGTGGAAGAGAGGAGACCATCAAACATGCCTTGTTCGAGTGTACATGGGCCAAATTGTTCTGGCAGGAGTTGAAGAATCTCACTTCAGTCAAGGTGCCGGAGCTTCACCCAGATTTTTGGGCTGAAGATCTGATTGATAGCAGCAAAGTTTCTTGTGAAGATGCGGCTGTTATATTATGTGGTGGATGGGCTGTATGGTCTGAGCGGAATGCTCGACACCATGAAGAGAGTAAGATCCGTGTCTAAATCTGTGAAGTGGACTGCTGATATTGCCTACGATCTTACACTAACAGGACAGGCTTCAGGGAAGCAACACCATAAGGAGCGGCCAAGGTGGAAACCTCCAGCTTCTGGCATAATTAAGCTGAATGTGGATGCTGACTTCTCGCCAAGCAACAATGAGGGAGCTACAGTGGTGCCTTACTAAGGGGCCAAGCCATCTGGTATGGTCAGACGGCCAATGCTTTAATTATGGAGGCCCTTGCCGTACGTGATGGTGTTAGACTCGCTTGTGATATTGGTCTATCAAAGGTTATTGTTGAGTCTGATGCTCAGGAGGTTGTCAAGCTATGGAGGGACAGAAACCAAAATCGTTCTGTGATAGCTCCGATACTCCAGGAAATAGAAGAGCTCAGCGGGAGTTTGCAGTCATTCCAATTAAATTTTGTTGGTCGTGAGGCTAACGAAGGGGCACATTTGTGTGCTAAGCAGGCAACATCAACTAGGAGAAGATGTCTTAGGATAAATTATGTACCAAGTTTTTTAGTTGTTTGCCTGCAAAACGATTGTAATCCGGTTGTTTAATGAATGAAAGCTCTTATTTCGCAAAAAAAAAAAAAACCACTGAGAACAGAGAGACAGTCAGAGAGAAAGAGAGTGATGAAGGTTGAGTGGGAGAGCTAGCAACAGCTCGTGGTGACTACAGGCGTTCTACTAGAGCTAGCAATAGTTACTTGCACAAGGAGAAGAACTAGGTTAGCTAGGACATATGATATGCAACACATCCACGAGTACACCAAAACTAAAATAACCAGCTAATTATAGCGAGGGCCTTTGTGACTTGTGCGTGCGTGACTATCATGACACTGCTGAGTTACTGATGGCCTGACGCATGCACAGGGATTAAACTGTGCAGCAACTGCTTAACACACATGGAGAAGACAGCAACGCCATCACACCCCGCTGGACCCTTGCCGGCCGGCCGGCCCCAAGGAATTTAAGGCTACGTGGCCGCCGACGCCGGCCGGCCGAACGTCGTGGTCGCCGCGGTCGTCAAGTGGCATGCAGCTAGCTACTTGGCTTACTGGCTTAGCTAGCCGTAACCATCCAGTTACCGGTCGCGCGAGCGCTAGCATTTCGCGGCACTGTCTGGGTCGATCGAGAGCGCCAGAGATCGGGATCTCCGTCGCCGTCGAGCAAGATGTTGTCTGAAGAGTGAAGAGTATACATCTCAGGGCGATGTCGACCGTCTACGTACGTACGTACGTACTCCTTAACGAATACAGTACTGGTCATCGGTGGTAGTAGCTTGTTGCGTACGAGCAGTGTTATACAGGGGTACACACGCGCGCACGTACGAGCTAGAGTTCAGAGATGTCAAGCAACGTACAGCTAGCGCACACAGTCGTGAGAATAGTATTGCAGTTAGCGTGCTCTTCTGTCACATCTGCAGCGACGTCGACTGGGGAGACCGGTCGATGGATGCAAGCTATCTAGTTTGAGGATTCTGGCAACCAGGGAGCAGCGCAACCATATGTGTGTATGCATGAGCACGACTAGCTGAAAGAAGAACGGTCTTCAGAGAGTGATAGGTAATAACTAATACTCCCTCCATTCCAAAATATAGTGCGCACACGCTTCCCGAGGTCTAATTTTGACCATAAATTTAACTAACGAGACCGACTGCGGCGGAAGAAAAAATTATATAATTAAAAACTTATTTTGAATACGAATTCACTGGTATAACTTTTGCTCTCGCCGCAGTCGGTCTCGTTGGTTAAATTTATGATCAAAGTTGAAGCACGGGAATAGAGGAAGCACTATATTTTGAAACGTAGGGAGTAAGAAATTACCCCGCAAAAAAAAAACTAATAAGAAATTATACGTAAATATTAGTAGTTTTTGGAAGAAAAAATAAACCTATCGATCCTGAAAAGAAGTACTGGTGTGTCTACTGTGCATATATAACAGCTGCGTATATATGAATGATTGCTTAATCCATATAAAGAAAGGGTTTGGTGAAAGAGAGAGAAAGGGGGTCTGTCGTGTTGATCGGGCTTTAGTGCCCGGCCTGCGGTCGCTGTTTCGTGATGTGATCCACGGTGCTTTATTATTCAAAGCCAAATCTAGAATGGATTCGCTCGGGTAGGACAGTGCCTGTCGCTGGGCCCACCCACGCACACCCTCTCAGATGAACGAATCACCGTGCTCGAGCTCTTCCACAAACCCCTCGACCCTATCAGCTGGCCTTTGCCACCCTTATCCGACTCTGCCTCTTTTTCTTTTTCAACTAGAGTGGTTTTTATCCCTTAGGCCTTAGCTAGCTAGTCGCTGCTTCTGCTTTAATCTTTACTTATAACTAATAATAGTATAAATAATCTTGGCTCTTACTAGTATTTACGTTAAGAATCAATGTCCTCATGTGGTTTATTCATAAGAAGATGATTCTGACTAAGAATAACTTGGCAAAGCATAATTAGAAGGGTAGTCAATGTTATTGCTTTTCTGATCAAGATGAAACGATTAAACACCTTTCTCTCGAGTGTCCGCTCACCAAATTATTATGGCGCTCAATACATATAGCCTTCAATATCAACCCTCCAAATAGTATTCACATGTTATTTGGGACATGGCTAAATGGAGTAGAGCCAAATACTGCGAGACATATTCGGATACGAGTATGCGCATTACTTTGGGCTATAAGAAACTGCAGAAATGATATGATTTTTAACAGACAAACTCATATAATTTTTTTGCAGGTTATCTACATGGCCACTACTTGGATCCGTATGTGGTCATTACTCACTCATGCTGAAGTCAGGGAGCCTTTAGTTACTGGGTCTACCCGATAGGAGATGATAGCGCGGGATATTTACAACCGGTTTGGATGGCGGTTCAGTAATAAGCTAGGTGTTTCCTATTTTTGCCGATTGTGGCACTCTTCTTTACTTTTTTGATTACTTTGTCAGCTCTGAGCGAACTTGTACTGAACCACAAACCTTTATGATACTTTGCTTAATAAAGGGGTTGCATACATCAATCTGATGCAGAGGCCGAGGGTAATTCTCCTTTTCTAAAAAAAAGTATATACATTGTAATTAAGCACAAGTACATCACTCTGATGCAGAGGCCGAGGGTAATTCTCCTTTCCTAAAAAAAGTATATACGTTGTAATTAAGCACAAGATTAGTATGTCAAAAAAATCTATTAACTACTCTCTCCAAACAAAACATGTCCTCGCCCCGCTTTATATATAAAACACAAACCAAAGTACACAGCCGAACGATACAAGGTAGTGAGGAAGCTTTCTTACAAAGTGCGTAGATCCTAGGCTAACCTGACGACATAAACACATGCAAATACGCTAATGAGAGATAAGACAGGTAGGCCAGAACACACCGCCATGACACGGCATAGGACACCTAAACTCCATGACAACGCCCTCATGAGGGAATATTGTGCGAAGAATCATCGTTGTCGGGCCGAAGATGGACAAAGGTCTTCACCCAAAACTCTGTCACGGAGAGAAGAACCACAACGGCGTCCTCAAGAGGAGAGCAGCACCAACGGGCGCTGCCTTCGCCGCAAAGCGCGGAGCGAGCGGCAGCTCACCCGTGCCACCATGAGGCACCTAGGACAGCCGCGTCGAGTCCTAGTCATCAGATCCGGATCTGGGCATCACTGTTGTCAAGGACATAGACCGAGCCAGAGCCACCCGCTGCTACACCCCTCACCAACCACGCGACCAAGAAGCATAGCCACCACTGTCGCCATGGTGCCTGCCGGAGAGCCAACCATGCGGTCTGCCATCCGAGGCCGCCACCCCGACACCACTAATCATAACCATTCCCGCACACAGACCTCGACCGGAAGAGTGGGCACTCCTTTCACTCCTAGCCCGACGTCAGTCCTTGGGTATGGGTCCACATCTCCACTGAAAAAGGCATTGACGCCTGCGTCCCCACCCAGCCCTACTGGACCGAGGGGACAAGACCCCGAGGCTGCCGGCCACCATCGAGAAGGCCCCAGTCAAAGCCCTCTAACCATGCCGCAGCAAGCTCCCATCCGAAGTCCATGGATATCGTTGGCGAACCGACTGACGTCGTAGCTGCGTCATGAACACCACCACCACCCACCACACCCCCGTGAGGAAAGCCCACGGTCGCAACTTGGACTGAGCCCACCCTCACCTAGACAGCGCAACAACCCCGAGCCGCCTCGGGCCCAGATCTGGCATGTCCGAGCACAAACCCTAGATCAAAGCCACCAGCGCCACGTGTGCGGTCGGCACCTGTCGGGGCACAACACCTATGGGATCCCGAGAGACCCCTTTATGATTCGGCGGGGGGAGAGGTACACGCAAAGAGCAGAACCGGTGATCGACGCGTGAGGTTTTTACCTAGGTTCAGGCCGCTGATCAGCGTAAAACCCTACTCCCGCTTTGTGTTCTTATTGATGTTCTTGAGCCCAGCCTTCAGGAGCGCTCGCAATGAACAGTACGTTCAAAGAGCAGCTACGCATGCAGAATGGGCCAGAAGTTCTCCTCCCCTGTAGCAGTTGCTTTGGGCCTCCTTTTATATGCTCAAAGGGGTCTCCACAGTGGCAAAATATACATACATTGAGGTGTAAAGTAGCTACAGGGTATCATACCTAACCCCTGACGGATTAGGACAGGCGCATTTAATGCACCGTGAGGTGTCCGTTTAGGTGTCCTCACTTTCTTGGGGATGGAAAAAGGGGCCATCCCATCAGCACCGTTTAAGCTCTCCTCCACTGGCGCGCCGCCACGCATCCATGGAAGGAGCCAGAATGTCAGACTCGTCACTGTGCCGAAGCGGTGGCACAGTGGCAGAATCTCGCCAGGCGCCGAAATTTGCTGGGCGCCAAGCCTTGCCGGACGCCGAGCCTTGCCGGGCGCCAAGCCTTGCCGGGCGCCGATCCTTGCCGGGCTCCTCAGGCCACCCCGGCAAGGATCTTGCCGGGGAGGCTGGCCTTTGATTTCCAGCTTTGCTTATTTGCTGATTCTCAGATCTCTGACTTGATGATTTCCTTGATGACTTAAATCGACCTCGAGCTGATCCCGGCAAGCCTTGCCGCGAGGACGGCTACAACTGCCCGTGCACAAGTAAGGGGTACTAGCGGCCCAATACTTAGTACACCGACAGCACCACCGATACCTTCCTAGCCCTACGCGCCACCGACTCTAACCCAGGAGAAGGGAAGACGCCACCTCCAACCTACGACACGTGTAGGGCCTCGTTGTCTCATTGTCGCAGCCGTCTCCGCCGCTCCAACCCGCGTCAGCATCCCAAGGGCTGACCACAGGCTAAAGAACCACTACCACCGTCAGCCGTTGCCGGGGGGCGGGACAGCAGCTACCGACCCTTGTCGCCACAGCCCGCGCCGTCTGTCAGCCGTTGCCGGGGGGCGGGACAGCAGCTACCGACCCTTGTCGCCACAGCCCGGATCTGGCCGCCGCATGCTTAGGCACGTGCCCGCCCAACATGCTGTCCGTCACCCTCCAGCCTGCCTTGTATGTCGCCGCTGCACCACTACACTGTTGCGCCACAGCGCCCAACCCCCATGTCACACCCTGCCATGGAGAAGCCGGCCACGCGCGACTGGAACCCAAGGCCCCACCGCCGCCGGCGTTGGTCGGGCTTTGCCCGGCCGCACCCCTCTGGCCACGGCGAGGGAGGACGGGTAGAACGACGTCGGAGATCTGGGGGTGCCCTCCCTGTCGCCTCGTGGGAGTGACGCGGGAGGGGAAGGTTTTTTTTTTTTGTCTCAGTTTTCCCAATATATTAAGTACTGAAACAGGATTTGCACAGTTCAGAATTATACTTCCCCATTCTGTTTTGTTGGAATAGGTACATATAAATATTCTTATGTATGCTGGTATGTCATGTGACACGTGACGTTAGGTATCATGCTGCTTTCTCTAATTTCAGGTATGTAAGCGGTATGTATGCTCTCCAGCTTACATGTACATCTGTACACACAACTTGATAAAATATAGCCGACCATTGCACATGCATGACAGCAACCCTTTTCGGCCAAGACACAGCTTTTATATAAAAGTTATTTTGTTCGTTGGAGACACAAGTATTTAAATAGTGATGAGCTTGTAACATGCATGTAAGCAACTGACCTAAAATGAGAACCACTTCAATTATGAGTCAACTATCAATTGTTAACCCCTGTGGTCAAATTTATGCCATTAATTAGCCTTACAATTTTCGCTAATACACATATGCATCTTGTGTCTCATGACATGACGGCGAGTATAGTTTGTGACTGAAAGCATGGCAGTAAACGAGAAAAGGCTTTCATTTTTTTTCTTCATTGAAGAAATTTTACGTACAGCTCGCAAGTTATTACACGTGCATGCAGTGGTCACTGCGTGCTGCTGCATCTCTGCTACGTACATACACATATGCATAGTACATCTGCTACTAAGCAGAAGAAGCTTTCTTAATTTAACCAAACATCCAATGCCTGGTTGCCGACTTGCTTCTCGCTACATCATCACACTGCATTACACATATTATTACACGGAGAAAGAGAGAACACAGAGATAGAGAGAGAAAAAAATGTTGGAGCAATAAAAGGTGGACACACCATTCATTTCCCCTGGTTCGTAATCTGCCTAGCTAAGCTAGCTAGTCAGTGTCTGTCTCTTGGAGAGGCAGTAGGCAGCAGCTTTGCTTGGCTTCTCAGCTGCTGACCTCTTCCTGCATGTTCGAGGAGCCGCCGCCGCTTGTGACGCAGCTGGAAGACGACGATGATGGCGATGGTGGCATCGGCGGCATCATCGTGCGGTGCGCGTCGGTGCCGTGGATGCCCGGCGTTTGTCTGTTGGACGACGACGACGACGACCTGTCCCTTTGGAAGATCCGGCACACTACCCACTCTTCAGTTCCAGCCTCAGCCAAGCAGCAACCCTGCAAGTTGCGACGAGCGTCTTTGTTAAGCACACCTTTCCCGTTCCAGCAACAACAATTGGTTGCAGAGATGAAATGCAAGCTTGCAGCACAAGGAAAAAGAATGAATCCGATGCAAAATAAAAAAGAATTTAAACGTATAATAAAACTATAAATGACAATACTACTATACTCGTATACTAGACTGTTTCGCAAAAAGAAGAAAAAAAATCATGTATTACCTTTCATGACAATGTTGGATTAGTAACGTTTTGGGAGTAAAAACCACAAAGAATATACTTCTAACCTAGTATAATTTTCTGGTTACAAGTACCCCTTCTAGTTCTCAATCCCAACAAGTTAATTCAAATAGAAACACTCAAATATCACCAGGAAAGATAGGAAAGGTAATATAAGTGCTCCCTCTATAAACAAATATAAGACGTTTTAGATCACTATATTTTTATGTTCTAAAACATCTTATATATTTTTACAAAGGGAGTAATACCATATTCCTTTCCTATTGTTCAGAATGTCGGGAATCCTAGCTAGCCACTCACTCACTGATAGCAGCCTATCCTGAACGGAATCCTAATCCAGCGAACTAACTGAATCTAGTTACATAGGCGATCCTGTATTCCTAACTAACACTCCAGATTGCTGCGCTAAACACCGGAATCAAAGGAGATTGCCTATAGATTACCAGGAATTAATGTTATCCACATTATTCCTGCGTGTTCTTTGTGTGCGTGCGTTGGCATTGACTATGTGCATCCTAACTATGCAGAGTCCGGGCGTGTGTGCTCATTTTATTTGTATTCTCTTGATATTTCACTTTGAGTCAATAAAATTCGCTCTTTGTCAAAAAAATCCTGCAACCAAACGCTCGGTTGATTTTGAATGGATTGACCACCCTAACCCTGGCCCAGGCACTCACTGTTCAGGTACGACTTGCGAACGAACAGCGAATGAAATGGGCGTCCACGCACACTTTTTTCAGCTAGAAACCAATCTCTCATTCCATTAGCAAACAGGGTCTTTATTCATGTAGATGAGCACTGTGCAGATCAAGAGACGAGAACATGCAACAGTTCTTTGACGAAACATCTCTTGCAACAGTACGTAGCGGCCATGGAATTGTTGTGCACACAGTTGGATTGCTAGCCAGCTAGCCCCCTCTTTTTTCCTTTCCGGTTACAGGGAGGATGCATGCCACATATAAATGCTTCTCTATCTAGCAAGCTTTCACTATCAGTCACCGGTAAATTACTACTCCCTCCGTTTCTAAATATTTGTCTTTCTAGAGATTTCAATAAGTGACTACATACGGAGCAAAATGAGTGAATATACACTCTAAAATATGTCTATATACATCTGTATGTAATAGTCCATTTGAAATCTCTAAAAAAATAAATATTTAGGAACAGAGGGAGTAGTACTCAACTAACTAAGCGGTGATGGTGTGTATGTAAATACGGTCGAGCAACTAACTACACCCTTCGTAAATTAATATAAAAGCGTTTAGATTACTACTTTAGTGATCTAAACACTCTTATATTAGTTTACGGATGGATTATTTGTTAAGGGCTAGCTATTGTAGTTGCAGGCTGCTAGCTAGCTAATTAATCCCAAGAATAAGATCTCAACAGATTCTGAACAGGCCGGCCGGGAGCTAGCATCTAGGACAGCGTTAAGTACAGCCAACCACCTCTCCGTATCAGCATAAATTGCAACGACGACCACTACCATCCCAAGCAATTTCATTAAAACAGGATCCATCCGTCGGTCAGGTCAAATAATTGGCAGTTTTGCAAGTTGTCACAGTTTGATGAACTCTAGCGGAGAAGCCTATGTGCTCTATATATGTAGCTATCTAGCTACTCTATGTAACTAGCTTAACTAAACACTGCTAGTCATTAATTTCGGCAAGAGTGGTTATGTCAACTGTGAAGTTTATGTATGCCTAATAGTTAAGCTGGTTACTTAGTTTACGCTAATTCTGCTGACATCATGGGCGCCGTGTATTTATGAGTTAAGGAGTAGTTGGTAATTACTGTCGATACAATCAAAGTTAAGCCGAAAAGACAGCTCCGTGCCAAGGTTGAACAGCTAAGTAAAATACCCCGGGAAAAAAACCCTTCTGAAACGCAGGAATTTTACAGGAGATTCGTGAGAACTCCAGCAGAACTGTTCAATTCGATACGTCAGCAATAGGAAAAAACTGACCTAATCTAAGCAAAACCTGAAGTATGGATACTAACAAGCCTCTCTTTGTTGCTGCTGCGAGCCTCTTTTTTTTTTTTGATCGAAAGGGGCCTTGTTTTCCTTTTTCTTCTTTTTTTTGGCTGTATGCATCCGTGATGTCTATACTTCCTTTGGATATTATGTTATTTGTAAGAGGCCGAGTGTAATTGGTATCATCTTGATATTAATATATTTTCTTTGTCGAAAAATGGATACTAACAAGCCTAAACACAAAATTATATATAGCAGCTTCAATTATCAGTACTAGCTTAATTGTACTCCATCAGTTTATTCTTTGCAACTGATGGAGCTGTCATCCAAAGCTAAAGGATTGGAGTAGCACGACTAAGGGGGTGTTTGTTTACATGGACTTTTTGGTGTAGGGACTAAAAAAAGTCCCTTTTAGTCCCATCTAAACCAAACAGGAGGAACTTTTAGGGACTAAAAGTGGGTATTTTGGACTAAAGAAAGAAGACCCTGAGGGAGAATCTTTTTGGGACTTTTTCCAACAGTTGCCCCTTATCCCTTCGCATGTCATTTAATAACTAGTTCATTACTAGGGATAACATGGTCTTTTAGCATGTCATTTAATAACCTTTAGTTCATGTTTAGTCCCTGGAACCAAACAGGTAGGGACTAGGGACTTTTTAACCAAACAGGGCCTAACACACAGCTGCACCAGTGCAGTTGAACAAGTACAGGAATATTATTCGGAAGGAGAAAAAAATATAATTAATTGACACAGTACATGCAGTAAGAACAAATTAATGGCAATCAATTAAATCAAGTTGCGTCTAATAATTCAGCAATCAAGAAGGATTAGTTAGTGCTCACATTCTTGTGGTGATGCGGCAGGGCGAGGCGGTACTCGTGCATGACCCAGCCGGTCTGCGCTGGCGCCGGCGGCGCCTTGGAGCCCTTGCCCTTGGCACGTCGGGGGACGAAGGCCATGGACTTCTTGACGCCGACGAGGTGGCTCCGGCCGCACCGAGACACCACCACCGGCCTCTCCCTCGCGCTCGCGGGCTTCCAGCACCCGCTCGCCGTCGTGGTCCTGCCACCCCTCTTGGCGCCGGCGGCCGGCCGGACCGCAAAGTAGTACTTCTCCCCCTCTCTCGCGCCTGGAAACGAGTCAACGCAGCTTTCAGTATATGTAAAACGTCGTATGGCTACTGGCTAGCAGTGTCGTCGTCGGCGGCGGCCGTTTTTGTGCCGTGTGCGTGGCGTACCAGGGATGTCCCAGGGGTCGAGGCTGTAGAGGTTGTGGACGTCGGAGATGACAGCAGCTGGGAGCGGGAGGGCAAGGGCCTTTCGGCGGAGGTACTGCACAACCAGCTCCTCGTCTGTGGGGCGGAACCGGAACCCGGGCGGCAGCTGCCTCAGCGCCTCCTGGCCGCCCTGCCTCACCATCACCGGTGTCCTCTCCATGGCTGCCGCTGACCTCGCAACAGCTCGTAATAGCACGCACAAACTAGCTCAGCTCAGTGGCTCGAGCACGTACGCACTAAAGGCCGCACTACCTAGGTAGCTTGTAGTTCACAGGGACGTCCTTGCACGGTAGTGGTAAAGGGAGCAGGGCAGGTCGCAGCTTCCTATCTCACTTTGCAAGCGCAAAGTGGCGCCCATGAGCCGTGCATTTGCTTGGAATGTTCATGGCGACTTGCAGAGAGAGACAGAGGGTGTAGACTATGGAGAGAGAGAGAGATGGGATTGTAGTAGGGAGGGGGAGTGGGGAAAAGGGCGCGGGGTGTATATATAGGAGATGAGCTGCAGGAGGCGTGAAGTTTACTCCATCGTCGCCGTCGTCGCCGCTCGCCTCCTGGCGGACGTGTGGCTTAGCTCGGTGCCTTCTCCGATTTGACAAGCGCTGCTGCCCGCGCCCCGGTTTATTGCCCGGCCGGGCCCCTCTTTCGATTCCTTTCGGAAATTCTCCAGCAAGTTACAGTGCCTGTGCCCCTGTTACACGGCAACGCAAGGAACGAGGTTAACTGTCCGCTTCAGATTCCGCCAACTTCGTTTTCGTCGAATAGCACCCGTCACTGGAGTGTGATTAATTGCCGTGAATCGGTTTTCAGTTTCATCCGTGGCTGAGTTTTTTTTTCTTTCTTTTGGTTTCAGGATGACTGAAATCCAACAGAAGCTTAGGATAATTCATGACTTGCGGATTCCCTCTTTACCTCATTTTTGTAAGTTTGTGACATGTCTTAGCCGTGAGAATTGTACCGGGTGAACGTTTTTTTAAACTTAGAACAATTGTTCTCTTGAAACAAGCTTTCGCCCCGCTTTATAAATAAAATAACGAATCAGAGTACACGGCCGAACGATACAATATGGTGAGGAGGCCCCCTTACAAAGCAGATTAAAAGATAGCCTAGAACAAGTCTAACACCTCACGGTTGCTCGAATAGGGACCCCTGAGCTCAAAGACAAAGCCCCCAAGAGGGTTACGACGCGAAGCGTCGCCGCTGCCGAGTCTGAGAACAGACAACGGTTTTCACCGTGAGACCTGGCACAGGTACGGGATCCACGACGCCGTTTTCAAGAAGCAAGCGGCACCCACAGGCGTCCCCGTAGTTGGCGCCAGAAACGCGGAGCTTTCACTCGGTCACTCGCCTGCACCACCACGAGGAGTCCCGGCCACCACCTCAACGAGGGACAAGCTTGCCCACCCCAGATCTGGGCACTGCCAGAGCAGTCTTGGGCCTCCCGCCACTACATCCCTAGTCGCCCTTACGACCTAAAGATGGAGCCACCACCGCCACCATGAAGCCTGCCAGAAAGCCAACCGTGAGGCCCGCCGACCGGGGCCGCCGTCCCGGCATCCATGCCCCTAGGAACCGCCGACCATCTCCGTCACGAGCACCCGACCACAGTAGTAAGAGTGAAAGGGACCAGGGACCACCTTTCACTCCTAGCCCGGCATCAGCCATCGGGTTTGGGTCGACACCTCCACAGTAGGAAGCGTCCACGCCTGTGTCCCCAGCTGGTCCCGGTGGACCGAGGGGGAGACAACCCGGTGACTACCGACGGCCACCGCTGAGCACGCTCGAATGCCGCCATGTCCGTGGTTAATGGTGCTGATATGTACGACGGCACGGCGACGCCCGACGAGCAACCTCAGACCGACACCACCACAACACAACAAGGGAAAAGAGCACTAACGCATAAGCTTGCACCCGTACGGACCAAGTCGGCCCCCTACACCTGCGCGCCGTTGAACGACATCCACCACCGCATACCGGATCTGCACCGTCGCGACAAGCCGGAGAGACAAACCGCCACCACCGACCGCCTGAAGCACGGACCACCACTGCCAAGGAGTAGCAGGCCGCCCGCTGCCGCCCGGGGAACCCCGAGCAGCACTACCTCGCCGGACCCATGCCGCCCTGCCAGATCTGCCTCAGATCCACCGCCGCCCACCATGCAGCCCGCCCGAAGAGCGAGCCGCCGCTCCCCATAGCGAACCGGATCGGGCCGCCACGACGTCCGCCGCCCGCCAGGCCGCCAGATCGGGCGACCCGATGGTGCACGCATCCGCCAGAGGCCCAGCGCGCGAAGCCGCCGCATAGCATGCCCGCGTGCTTGACGCCGCAACCTGCGCCGCTGCGCACGACGTCACCACCCGCGCCGCCGGCCCCTCGCGAGCCTGGCACCCCAGCCCGGCCAGATCGCGTTGGGAATCGTTGCATGGAAAACAAAAAAAATTCTACGCACACGCAATGATCTATCAATGGAGATGCATAGCAATGAGGGGAGAGTGTGTCTTCGTACCCTCGTAGACCGTAAGCGGAAGCGTTTCACAATGCTTTGATATCACACAAGGTATTCCTCTGGTATTCGGGAGTTGCATAATCTCATAGTCGAAGGAATATGTATTTGACATGAAGAAAGCAATAGCAATAAAACTTAACAATCATTATGCTAAGCTAACGGATGGGTCTTGTCCATCACATCATTCTTCTAATGATGTGGTCCCGTTATCAAATGACAACACATGTCCATGGTTAGGAAACCTTAACCATCTTTGATCAACGAGCTAGTCTAGTAGAGGCTGACTAGGGACACTGTGTTTGTTTATGTATTCACACATGTATTTAATTTTTCGATCAATATAATTCTAGCATGAATAATAAACCTTTATCATGAATAAGGAAATATAAAATAACAACTTTATTATTGCCTCTAGGGCATATTTCCTTCAGTCTCCCACTTGCACTAGAGTCAATAATCTAGATTACATTGTAATGATTCTAACACCATGGAGTCTTGGTGCTGATCATGTTTTGCTCGTGGAAGAGGCTTAGTCAACGGGTCTGCTATATTCAGATCCGTATGTATCTTGCAAATTTCTATGTCTCCATCCTTGACTTGTTCACGAATGGAGTTGAAGCGTCTCTTGATGTGTTTGGTTCTCTTGTGAAACCTGGATTCCTTCGCCAAGGAAATTGCTCCAGTGTTGTCACAAAAGATTTTCATTGGATCCGATGCACTAGGTATTACACCCAGATCGGATATGAACTCCTTCATCCAGACTCCTTTATTTGCTGCTTCCGAAGCAGCTATGTACTCCGCTTCACACGTAGATCCCGCCACGACGCTCTGCATGGAACTGCACCAACTGACAGCTCCACCATTCAATATAAATATGTATCCGGTTTGTGACTTAGAGTCATCCCGATCAATGTCAAAGCTAGCATCGACGTAACCATTTACGATGAGCTCTTTATCACCTCCATAAACGAGAAACATATCCTTGGTCCTTTTCAGGTACTTCAGGATGTTCTTGACCGCTGTCCAGTGATCCACTCCTGGATTACTTTGGTACCTCCCTGCCAGACTTATGGCAAGGCACACATCAGGTCTGGTACATAGCATAGCATGCATGATAGAACCTATGGCTGAGGCATAGGGAATGACTTTCATTTTCTCTCTATCTTCCGCAGTGGTCGGGCATTGAGTCTTACTCAACTTCACACCTTGCAACACATGCAAGAACCCTTTCTTTGACTGATCCATTTTGAACTTCTTCAAAACTTTATCAAGGTATGTGCTTTGTGAAAGTCCTATTAAGCGTCTCGATCTATCTCTATAGTTCTTGAAGCCCAATATATAAGCAGCTTCATCGAGGTCTTTCATTGAAAAATTCTTATCCAAGTGTCCTTTTATGCTATCCAGAAATTCTACATCATTTCCAATCAACAATATGTCATCCACATATAATATCAGAAATGCTACAGAGCTCCCACTCACTTTCTTGTAAATACAGGCTTCACCGAAAGTCTGTATAAAACCATATGCTTTGATCGCCTCATCAAAGGGTATATTCCAACTCCGAGATGCTTGCACCAGTCCATAGATGGATTGCTGGAGCTTGCACACTTTGTTAGCACCTTTAGGATCGACAAAATCTTCTAGTTTCATCATATACAACTCTTCTTTAAGATATTCATTAAGGAATGCAGTTTTGACGTCCATTTGCCAGATTTCATAATCATAAAATGCGGCAATTGCTAACATGATTCGGACGGACTTAAGCATCGCTACGGGTGAGAAAGTCTCATTGTAGTCAACCCCTTGAACTTGTCGAAAACCTTTTGCGACAAGTCGAGCTTTGCAGACAGTAATATTACCATCAGCGTCAGTCTTCTTCTTGAAGATCCATATATTCTCTATGGCTTGCCGATCATCGGGCAAGTCCACCAAAGTCCACACTTTGTTCTCATACATGGATCCTATCTCAGATTTCATGGCCTCAAGCCATTTGTTGGAATCTGGGCTCATCATAGCTTCTTCATAATTCGTAGGTTCGCCTTGGTCTAATAACATGACTTTCAGAACAGGATTACCGTACCACTCTGGTGCGGATCGTGCTCTGGTTGACCTACGAGGTTCAGTAGCAACTTGATCTGAAGTTTCATGATCATTATCATTTGCTTCCTCTCTAGTTGGTGTAGACATCACGGGAACAGTTTTCTGTGATGTACTACTTTCCAATTCGAGAGAAGGTACAATTACCTCATCAAGTTCTACTTTCCTCCCACTCACTTCTTTCGAGAGAAACTCCTTCTCTAGAAAGGACCCATTCTTAGCAACAAAGATTTTGCCTTCGGATTTGTGGTAGAAGGTGTACCCAATTGTTTCCTTAGGGTATCCTATGAAGACGCACTTCTCCGATTTGGGTTCAAGCTTATCAGGCTGAAGTCTTTTGACATAAGTGTCACAACCCCAAACTTTAAGAAACGACAGCTTAGGTTTCTTGCCAAACCATAGTTCATACGGTGTCGCCTCAACGGATTTAGACGGTGCCCTATTTAACGTGAATGCAGCTGTCTCTAATGCATAACCCCAAAACGATAGTGGTAAATCGGTAAGAGACATCATAGAACGCACCATATCCAATAAAGTACGGTTACGACGTTCGGACACACCATTACGCTGTGGTGTTCCAGGTGGCGTGAGTTGTGAAACTATTCCATATTGTTTTAAATGAAGGCCAAACTCGTAACTCAAATATTTGCCTCCGCGATCAGATCGTAGAAACTTTATTTTCTTGTTACGATGATTCTCCACTTCACTCTGAAATTCTTTGAACTTTTCAAATGTTTCAGACTTGTGGTTCATTAAGTAGATATACCCATATTTGCTCAAATCATCTGTGAAGGTCAGAAAATAACGAACCCGCCGCGTGCCTCAACACTCATTGGACCGCATATATCGGTATGTATTATTTCCAATAAGTCATTGGCTCGCTCCATTGTTCCGGAGAACGGAGTTTTAGTCATCTTGCCGATGAGGCATGGTTCGCAAGTATCAAATGATTCATAACCAAGTGATTCCAAAAGCCCATCTGCATGGAGTTTCTTCATGCGCTTTACACCAATATGACCTAAACGGCAGTGCCATAAATATGTTGCACTATCATTATCAACTTTGCATCTTTTGGCATCAATATTATGAATATGTGTATCACTACAATCGAGATTCAACAAAAATAGACCACTCTTCAGGGGTGCATGACCATAAAAGATATTACTCATATAAATAGAACAACCATTATTCTCTGATTTAAATGAATAACCGTCTCTCACTAAACAAGATCCAGATATAATGTTCATGCTCAACGCTGGCACCAAATAACAATTATTCAGGTCTAAAACTAATCCCGAAGGTAGATGTAGAGGTAGCGTGCCGACGGCAATCACATCGACCTTGGAACCATTCCCGATGCGCATCGTCACCTCGTCCTTAGCCAATCTTCGTTTAATCCGTAGCTCCTGTTTCGAGTTACAAATATGAGCAACCGAACCAGTATCAAATACCCAGGCGCTACTACGAGCATTAGTAAGGTACACATCAATAACATATATATCAAATATACCTTTGTTCACTTTGCCATCATTCTTATTCGCTAAATACTTGGGGCAATTCCGCTTCCAGTGACCAGTTCCTTTACAGTAGAAGCACTCAGTTTCAGGCTTGGGTCCAGCTTTGGGCTTCTTCCCGGGAGTGGCAACTTGCTTTCCATTCTTCTTGAAGTTCCCTTTCTTTCCCTTGCCCTTTTTCTTGAAACTAGTTTTCTTGTTAACCATCAATACTTGATGCTCCTTCTTGATTTCTACCTCCGCGGCCTTAAGCGTTGCGAAGAGCTCGGGAATTGTTTTGTTCATCCTTTGCATATTATAGTTCATCACAAAGCCTATGTAGCTTGGTGGCAGTGATTGAAGAACTCTATCAATAACACAATCAACCGGAAGATCAACTCCCAGCTGAGTCAAGTGATTATAATACCCAGACATTTTGAGTATGTGTTCACTAACAGAACTGTTCTCCTCCATCTTGCAGCTATAGAACTTGTTGGAGACTTCATATCTCTCAACCCGGGCATTTGCTTGAAATATTAACTTCAACTCTTGGAACATCTCATATGCTCCATGACGTTCAAATCATCTTTGAAGTCCCGGTTCTAAGCCGTAAAGCATGGCACACTGAACTATCGAGTAGTCATTAGATCGAGCTTGCCAGGAATTCAAAACATCAGCTTCTGCTCCTGCAGCAGGCCTTTCACCTAGCGGTGCATCAAGGACATAATTCTTCTGTGCAGCAATGAGGATAATCCTCAAGTTACGGACCCAGTCTGTGTAGTTGCTACCATCATCTTTCAACTTAGCTTTCTCTAGGAACGCATTAAAATTCAGGGGAACGGTAGCACGGGCCATTGATCTACAACATAGATATGCAAATACTATCAGGACTAAGTTCATGATAAATTAAGTTCAATTAATCAAATTACTTAAGAACTCCCACTTAAATAGACATCTCTCAAGTCATCTAAGTGATACGTGATCCAAATCAACTAACCCATGTCCGATCATCACGTGAGATGGGGTAGTCATCAATGGTGAACATCTCTATGTTGATCATATCTACTATATGATTCACGTTCGATCTTTCGATCTCCAGTGTTCTGAGGCCATGTCTGTACATGCTAGGCTCGTCAAGTTTAACCCAAGTATTCTACATGTGCAAAACTGTCTTACACCCGTTGTATGTGAACGTAGAGTCTATCACACCCGATCATCACGTGGTGTGTCAATACGATGAACTGTAGCAACGGTGCATACTCAGGGAGAACACTTTTACATTGAAATTTAGTGAAGGGATCATCTTATAATGCTACCGCCGTACTAAGCAAAATAAGATGCATGAAAGATAAACATCACATGCAATCAAAATATGTGACATGATATGGCCATCATCATCTCGTGCTTTTGATCTCCATCTCCAAAGCATCGTCATGATCTCCATCGTCACCGGCTCGACACCTTGATCTCCATCGTTGCGTCGTGGTCGTCTCGCCAACTATTGCTTCTACAACTATTGCTAACGCATAGCGATAAAGTAAAGCAATTACATGGCGATCGCATTTCATACAATAAAGAGACAACCATAAGGCTCCTGCCGGTTGCCGATAACTTACAAAACATGATCATCTCATACAATAACGTATATAACATCATGTCTTGACCATATCACATCACAACATACCCTGCAAAAACAAGTTAGACGTCCTCTACTTTGTTGTTGCAAGTTTTACGTGGCTGCTACGGGCTTTTAGCAAGAACTGTTCTTACCTACGGCAAAAACCACAACGGTGAATTATCAAGTTTGCTGTTTTAACCTTCTTCAAGGACCGGCCGTAGTCAAATTCGATTCAACTAAAGTAGGAGAAACAGACACCCGCCAGCCACCTTTATGCAAAACTAGTTGCATGTCAGTCAGTGGAACCGGTCTCATGTACGTGGACATGTAAGGTTGGTCCGGGCCGCTTCATCCCACAATGCCGCCGAATCAAAATAAGACGTTGGTGGTAAGCTGTATGAACATCACCGCCCACAACTTCCTTGTGTTCTACTCGTGCATATCATCTACGCATAAACCTGACTCTGATACCACTGTTGGGAATCATTGCATGGAAAATAAAAAAAATTCTACGCACACGCAATGATCTATCCATGGAGATGCATAAAAACGAGGGAAGAGTGTCTATGTACCCTCGTAGACCGTAAGCGGAAGCGTTTCACAACACGGTTGATGTAGTCAAACTTCTTCGTGCTTCAACCGATCAAGTACCAAACGCACGGCACCTCCGTGTTCTGCACACGTTCAGCTCGGTGATGTCCCTCGCCTTCTTGATCCAGCAAGACGTCGAGGTAGTACATGAGTTCCGTCGCACGACGGCGTGGTGATGGTGATGGTGAAGTGATCTCCGCAGGGCTTCGCCTAAGCACTACGAAAATATGACCGGGGGTGTAAACGGTGGAGGGGGCCGCCGCACACGGCTAGGCAATTGTCTGGTGTGTGCTAGGCGCCCCCATCTTCATATATATAGGTCGGAGGGAGAGAGGAGGCAGCTAGGAGGCGCCCCATGTAGGCCGAATCCTAATTGGGGTCCCCCCCAAGTGGTACCCCCCTGCCATATTTATCCGAGGGGGAAGGAAAGGGGGGAGAGGGAAGGAAGGGGGAATCCTATTCCACTCTTTCCTTTCCCTTCCCCTCTTTCCTTCTCCTCCTAGGCCGGCCCATATGGGGGGCGCACCAGCCCCTTGTGGCTGGTGTGTTCCCCTCTTGACCCATAAGGCCCATATCTTTTGCCGGGGGTGCCCGGAACCCCTTCCGGTGACCCGATAAGTACCCGGTGACCCCTGAAACACTTCCGGTGTCCGAATACCATCGTCCTATATATCAATCTTTACCTCTCGACCATTTTGAGACTCCTATTCATGTCCGTGATCTCATCCGGGACTCCAAACAACATTCGATCACCAAATCACATAACTCATATAATACTATATCGTCATCGAACGTTAAGCGTGCGGACCCTACGGGTTCGAGAACTATGTAGACATGACCAAGACACCTCTCCGGTCAATAACCAATAGCGGAACCTGGATGCCCATATTGGCTCCTACATATTCTATGAAGATCTTTATCGATCGAACCATTATGACAACATACGTAATTCCCTTTGTCCATCGGTATGTTACTTGCCCGAGATTCGATCGTCGGTATCTTCATACCTAGTTGAATCTCATTACCGGCAAGTCTCTTTACTCGTTCCATAATACATCACCTCATGACTAACTCCTTAGTCGTTTGCTTGCAAGCTTATGATGTGTATTACCGAGAGGGCCCAGAGATACCTCTCCGATACTCGGAGTGACAAATCCTAATCTCGATCTATGCCAACTCAACAAACACCTTCGGAGATACCTGTAGATCATATTTATGATCACCCAGTTACGTTGTGACGTTTGATTGCACACAAGGTATTCCTCCGGTATTCGGGAGTTGCATAATCTCATAGTCGAAGGAATATGTATTTGACATGAAGAAAGCAATAGCAATAAAACTTAATGATCATTATGCTAAGCTAACGGATGGGTCTTGTCCATCACATCATTCTCCTAATGATGTGGTCCCGTTATCAAATGACATAACATGTACATGGTTAGGAAACCTTAACCATCTTTGATCAACGAGCTAGTCTAGTAGAGGCTTACTAGGGACACGGTGTTTTTTTTATGTATTCACACATGTATTTAAGTTTCCGATCAATACAATTCTAGCATGAATAATAAACCTTTATCATGAATAAGGAAATATAAAATAACAACTTTATTATTGCCTCTAGGGCATATTTCCTTCAGATCGTCCCGCGCCAACCCCGGGCCGAGCAAAGGGGGGAGAAGCTTCCCGCCGCCGCCGCCACCAGGGCTTTGCCCAACGACGCTAGCCGGTAGCGGCGGGGAAGGAAGACGGGAGGGGAGAGAGAGAGACCGGTGGCTAGGTTGCCCCGCTCAGCCGCCCGCGGGGGCGATGCGAGGGGGCAGAGGAATTTTAGAGTCTAGAACCCTAGAACAATTGTTCTACGGTAAATTGTATATTAATCGGAAACAAGTTATGTACAAAAATCAAAAGAAACAGAAAAACTACAGCCTAGGGCTCAACCAATTCCAGCTTTAGGGAGATCCATCTTGAAAAACAATTAACTGAGATGTAGCTCAATCCAACTTCTGAATTCTCCTAAGAACTTTCTGTTAATTCTGTGAGTGATAAGCAGCAGATCCTCTTTGAGTAGGTGTCTCCAAGCAGTGACAGTAGGACCTCCTTGCTTGAAAATTTTAGAGTTCCTCTCGGTCTAGATATTCCAATATCCCATGATGATAATGCAAAGGGCAAAAGAGCTTGGCAGAGTTTGCATAGTAAAGAGAACATTATCTAATAAGGAAATCCCCCTATTTCTTGAGAAGGATATAGTGTCCACCATGCCAAAGCAAAAGGACAGTCCAAGAAGAGATGCAATGATGTTTCTTTTGATGGCAAGGTGCTAAGCTCACAGTTATATGAGGCCAGCCGAAAGAGTTCACCGTATCATGAAGATGCAACCAGAAGAAAATTTTGTGCCTTAGCATTGGAGCACTTTTCCATACTTGTTTGAAAACGTAGTGAACAACAAGGCCCTGTCTCATCATGTTGTACATATGGATGGATGAAAAATTGGGAGAATTCCAGGGGTAAGACCAAATGTCAGGTCTATGCTGTAGTTGGTGCTGCTGCAAGCAAAACTTGTTGAAGTTGCTGATAGGCTATTGTGGACAGAGGAGTATGAAAATTAGTGATGGCATTGTTATCCTCCATGAACTCTTTGACAGTGACCTCTGGTTTAATTGCAAAGGAGAACAAGTCAAGGAATCTGTGTTGCAGTACATTTTCTCCCCAATTATCATGCCATACCATCACAGTATCACCATGTCCTATTGAACACTTTGCCAACTTTTTGTATTCTGGAATTAGTTTAACTATACCTTTTCACCAGAAAGAGCCCACTGCTCTTGTATTCATAGAACTGTTACTATAGTAAGAATCCCAAACCAACTTCACCCAAGAGAGTTCTTCTTTGTTGTAATTTTTTGCAAATGTTTAAGTAGTAGGCATTTGTTGTGAGTGGTTAAATCCAGAACACCAAGTCCCCCTTGATCTTCGGGAAGACAAACTTTTCCCATGCAACGAGAGTCATCTCTTTTTCTACCATGCCAAATTTTCTCCAAAACCAGTGGTTGAGATATTTATTGAGCCGATCCAAGATACTAACAAGAAGTCACAAAGTACTCGTATAGAAGATTGGTAGGCTGAAAAGACTGTTTCGACATGAGTAAGTTCTTCACCATATGAGAGCATGAAGGAACTACCTATCAGTCTAGAACTAACCCTTTGAAGAATAGGGTTAAAATCATCCAAGCAAGGTTTGGGAAGGCTCAAACGTACACCCAAATATGTGAAAGTGAAGCTACCAATCTTGCACCCAAACACAGTAGCTAGAACTTGCATTTGTCAGTTAGAGGTGTTAATTGGGACCATGATTGATTTGTCATAGTTTATTCCGAGTCCAGTATAGACTAAAAAATGCAGTAGCAAACTTTTTATGTGCTGAAGTTGTGTGGGACAAGCTCGCATGATAAGCACTGTATCATCTACATATTGCATTAGTGGAAATTTAGAGATAGCTCTAGTGTTGAAGGGGGGGTCATTTAGGCTTGTGTGCAGGGCTTCATTAAGCATAGACTGTAGCAAGTCAGCAACAAGTACAAAAATCAAATGTGACGCGGTTTGCGCTTATCGCTCTAGCATGGCACGGTTTGCGTCGTATGGTCCTGTCGGCGGCTATGTGATTCCATGATTGGCAATTCTTGATGCCAACACAACTTCAGCTGAAACGCCTATGCCGGTGTTATGCGCTAGTAGGGTGGTTTAACCGAGTTATTCTAGAGGGGAGGTATGATTTTCTACAATAGGTATTGTATCACTTTTAATATCATCCTTGTTTTTTTTATCTTGGTTAGTTGTAGTTTTTATCCTTGTTAGTGTTCTTGCCTTGCAAAACTATCAAAAAGATTTACAACTTGAGCACGTAGTTACTTTGCTTCTAGGCCGAGGAGCCCCCATTAAACCTCCCATGAGTGGTTAGCCGATATGTCTCCATCGTATCTACTTTTTCAAACACTTCTGCTCTTATTTAGAACTCTAATTTGTACGATTTGAATGAACTAATTCAGACTAACGTTGGTTTTAGCACAACTACTGGTGTGCAGAAATAAAAAGTTCTTGGAATTGGATGAAACTTCACGGAGATTTTTATGGAGTAAAGAAAAAATACTAGAGCAAAGAGGTGCCAAAGGGGGGACACCATGGGCCCATAAGCCAGGGGCACGCCTAGCCCCCAAAATGCGCCATGGTGGCTTGCGGGGCCCCTAGAACTTCTCCTGACCAAATTCCAGCGCTATATATTCCATCTTGCCGAGAAAAAAATAAGAGAGAAAGTTTCATCGTGTTTTACAATACGGAGCCACCGACACTTCCTATTCTTCCCAGGAGCCCTAATCTGGAGTCTGTTAGTGGCTGCGGAGAGAGGGATTCGTCGCTGTCGTCATCACCAACTCTTCTCCATCAACAATTCCATGATGCTCACAATCATGACTGAGTAATTCCTTAGTAGGCATATAGGAGGTAGATGAAGATCGATGAGATTTCTTATGTAATCATGTCAATTTGTTAGGGCTTGATACCTTATTATCCACTATGTTCTGAGATTGATGTTGATATGACTTTGTTATGCATCATGCTTGTCACTAGGGCCTGAATGCCATGATTTTAGATATGAACATATATGCTTTCATGAATATATTTGAGATGTTGATCTTACCTACAGGTTGTAATCACATGTTATCGTTCTGAACCATAGACCCCCAAGGTGACCATTGATGACACACAAGTATTGGGTATCTATCGTAGTCCTTTCGATAAGTAAGAGTGTCGAACCCAAAGAGGAACAGAAGGAAATGACAAGCGGTTTTCAGCAAGGTATTTTCTGCAAGCACTGAAATTATCGGTAACAGATTGTTTTGTGATAAGATAATTCGTAACGGGTAACAAGTAACGAGTGTAACAAATGTGCAGCAAGGTGGCCCAATCCTTTTTGTAGCAAAGGATAAGCCTGGACGAACTCTTATATAAAGCAAAGCGCTCCCGAGGACACATGGAAATTGTTGTCAAGTTAGTTTTCATCATGCTCATATGATTCGCGTTCGTTACTTTGATAATTTGATATGTGGGTGGACTCTTGCTTGGGTGCTGTCCTTACTTGGAAAAGCCTCCCACTTATGATTAACCCCTCTCACAAGCATCCACAACTACGAAAGAAGAATTAAGATAAATCTAACCATAGCATGAAACATGTGGATCCAAATCAGCCCCTTACGAAGCAACGCATAAACTAAGGTTTAAGCTTCTGTCACTCTAGCAACCCATTGATACGTCTCCAACGTAGCTATAATTTATGAAGTATTCATGCTGCTATATTATCATTCTTGGATGTTTTACAATCATTTTATAGCAACTTTATATCATTTTTTGGGACTAACTTATTGACATAGTGCCTATTGCCAGTTGCTGTTTTTTGCTTGTTTTTTACATCGCAGAAAATCAATACCAATCAGAGTCCAAATGCAGCGAAACTTTTTGTGGATTTTTTATGGACCAGAAGACATCCAATGGGCCAGAGCAGCACCTGGGGGTGCCCCGAGGGGGGCACAACCCACCAGGGCGCGCCTGGCCCCCAGGTGCGCCCCGGTGGGTTGTGCCCACCTCGGTGGCCTCCCGCACCGCCTCTTCGCCCTATATATTCCCAAATATTCCAAAAACCCTTGGAGTAGCCCTAGATCAGAAGTTCCGCTGCCGCAAGGCCTCTGTATCCATGAGATCCAATCTAGACCCGGTTCCGGCACCCTGCCGGAGGGGGAGATCATCACCGGTGGCCATCTTCATCATCCCGGCGGCCACCATGATGAGGAGGGAGTTGTCCACTCTCGGGGCTGAGGGTTTGTACCAGTAGCTATGTGTTTAATCTCTCTCTCTCTCGTGTTCTTGAGATGTCACAATCTTGATGTATTTCGGGCTTCGTTAATATAGTCAGATCATATGGTGTTTTCCCCTCTCTATCTTGTTGTGAATTGAGTTTTCCCTTTGAGATTTCGTTTTATCGGATTGAATACTTTTATGGATTTGAGAACACTTGATGTATGTCTTGCTATGAATACCCGTGGTGACAATGGGGTATCATATTGATTCACTTGATATGTGTTTTGGCACTCAACTCGCGGATTCCCGAGGTGACATTGGGGTAATCTATGCATAGGGGTTGATGCACGTTCTCGTCTTTGTTTCTCCGGTAGAAATCTTGGGGCACTCTTTGAGGTTCTTTGTGTTGGATCGAGTATTATGAATCTGAATTTGCTTTGGTGTTATTCTAGTACGAACTCTTGATAGATTGATCAAAAAGAATAACTTGGTATTATTATAGTACAAACTCTTGATAGATCGATCGGAAAGAATAACTTGGTATTATTTTAGTACGAACTCTTGATAGATCGATCGGAAAGAATAACTTGGTGTTATTTTAGTATGAACTATTGGATAGATCGATCGGAAAGAATAGCTACAAACAATTTCTTCTTATGTTCTCTGCTAGATAAGAACTTTGGAGTGATTCTTCATCGCACTTTGAGGGATGGTTATATGATCCAATTAGATTAGCATTGTTTAGAGATTGCACTAGCGAAAGTACAGACCCTAGGCCTTGTTTTCAAGCATTGCAATACCGTTTGTGCTCACTTTTATCGTTCGCTACCTTGCTGTTTTTATTTACTCAGATTATAAAAATATATTTCTACCATCCATATTACACTTTTATCACCATCTCTTCGCCGAACTAGTGCACCTATACAATTTTCCATTGTATTGGGTGTGTTGGGGACACAAGAGATTTCTTGTATTTGGTTGCAGGGTTGTTTGAGAGAAACCATCTTGATCCTACGCCTCCCACGGATTGATAAACCTTAGGTCATCCACTTGAGGGAGAATTGCTACTGTCCTACAAAACTCTGCGCTTGGAGGCCCAACACGAGTCTACAAGAATAAAGTTGCGTAGTAGACATCACCCATCATCTACTTATTACTTCCCAATGCCTTCCCCTAGGCCCAAAACATGGTGAAGTGTCATGTATTCGATGTTCACATAACACCACTAGAGGAAAGACAACATACATCTCATCAAAATATCGAACGAATACCAAATTCACATGATTACTTATAACAAGACTTCTCCCATGTCCTCAGGAACAAACGTAACTACTCACAAAGCATATTCATGTTCAAGATTAGAGGGGTATTGAATATCATTAAGGATCTGAACATATGATCTTCCACCGAATAAACCAACTAGCATCAACTACAACGAGTAATCAACACTACTAGCAACCCACAGGTACCAATCTGAGGTTTTGAGACAAAGATTGAATACAAGAGATGAACTAGGGTTTGAGAGGAGTTGGTGCTGGTGAAGATGTTGTTGGAGATTGACCCCCTCTCGATGAGAGGATCGTTGGTGATGACGATGGCTTCGATTTCCCCCTCCGGAGGGAAGTTTCCCCGGCAGAATAGCTCCGCCGGAGCCCTAGATTGCTTCTGCCCAGGTTCCACCTCGAGACGGCGGCGCTTCATCCCGAAAGCTTCCTTATGATTTTTTCCAGGTAAAAACCCTTCATATAGAAGAAGATGGACACCGGAGACCTGCTAGGGGGCCCACAAGCCCTAGGGGCACGCCCCCTAGGCTTGTGGCCACCTAGTGGGTCCCCTCTGGTATTTTCTTCGCCCAATAATTCTTATATATTCCAAAATAATTCTCCATCAATTTTCAGGACTTTTGGAGTTGTGCAGAATAGGTCTCTCAGATTTGCTCCTTTTCGGTCCAGAATTCCAGCTGCCGGCATTCTCCCTCTTCATATAATTCTTGTAAAATAAGAGAGAAAAGGCATAAGTATTGTACCATAATGTGTAATAACATCCCATAATGCAATAAATATCAACATAAAAGCATGATGCAAAATGAACGTATCAACTCCCCCAAGCTTAGACCTCGCTTGTCCTCAAGCGGAAGCCGAAATCGATAATCATGTCCACATGTTTAGAGATAGAGGTGTCGATATAAAATACGGACATGAGGGCATCATAATCATCTTTAGAACAGCAACATATATTGTCATATAATTTCTTATGCTAAAGTAACAATTCATTCACAAGGTAAATTATGAATCAAAAACTTTATTGAAAACCAACAAACTATGATCTTGGTCATTGAAACAATTGAAATTTATCATAACATCAGAAAGACTCAATGTAAGAGCTTTCATATAGCAAGTTTCACATACTCAACCAACTTTTAGTCTTTCGTAATTGCTAACATTCACGTGATACTTATGAGATCAAAGTTTCAATTGGACACAGAGAAAGATAGAGGCTTATAACTTCGCCTCCCAACCTAATACCTCAAGGGTAACATCAACAATAATAGTTTATGAATATCTACATCCGAGTGGATATATATATATATATATCTGGATCTTCCCCCAACATATAGTGCTTGCCAAAAAGAAAAAGTATAAAAAGAAGAGGTGATGATCACCATGACTCTTTGATACGTCCATTTTGCATCATGTTTTCCTACTGTTATTTATAATGTTTTATGCATAATAATGCTTTTTGGAATATTTCTAATGCCTTTTCTCTCATAATATGCAAGGTTTACACAAAGAGGGAGAATACCGATAGTTGGAATTCTGGACCTGAAAAAGCTACGTCAGAGTTACCTATTCTGCACATCTCCAAATGAGCTGAAACTTCACGGAGAATTTTTATGGAATATTTAAGAATTATTGGAGAAAATAACCACCAGAGGGGGCCCACCAGGTGGGCACAACCCACCTGGGCGCGCTAGGGCCCCCCAGGCGTGCCCTGGTGGGTTGTGCCCTCCTCGGCCCATCTCCGGTGCCCATCTTCTGATATATAAGTCATTTTGACCTAGAAAAAATCAGGAGAGGACTTTCGGGACAAAGCGCTGCCGTCTCGAGGCAGAACTTGGGCAGGAGCACTTTTGCCCTCCAGCGGAGCGATTCCGCCGGGGGAACTTCCCTCCCGGAGGGGGAAATCATCTTCATCGTCATCACCAACAACTCTCCCATCTTTGGAGGGCTATCTCCATCAACATCTTCAACAACACCATCTCCTCTTAAACCCTAGTTCATCTCTTGTGTTCAATCTTTGTACCGGAACCTTAGATTGGTGCTTTGGGGTGACTAGTAGTGTTGATTACATCTTGTAGTTGATTACTATATGGTTTATTTGGTGGAATATTATATGTTCAGATCCATTATGCTATTTAATACCCCTCTGATCTTGAGCATGATTATCATTTGTGAGTAGTTACTTTTGTTCTTGAGGTCACGGGAAAAGTCATGTTGCAAGTAATCATGTGAACTTGATATGTGTTCGATATTTTGATGATATGTATGTTGTGATTCCCTTAGTGGTGTCATGTGAAAGTCGACTACATGACACTTCACCTTATTAGGGCCTAAGGGAATGCATTGTGGAGTAGTTATTAGATGATGGGTTGCTAGACTGTCAGAAGCTTAAACCCTAGTTTATGCGCTACTTCGTAAGGGACCGATTTGGATCCAAAAGTTTAATGCTATGGTTAGATTTTATCTTAATACTTTTCTAGTCGTTGCGGATGCTTGCGAGGGGTTTAATCATAAGTAGGAGGTTTGTTCAAGTAAGAACAGCACCTAAGCACCGATCCACCCACATATCAAATTATCAAAGTAGCGAACACGAATTAAGCCAACATGATGAAAGTGATATGATGAAATTCCCGTGTACCCTCAACAACGCTTTGCTTATTGTAATGGACCGTTTTGGCCTGTCCTTTGTCTCAAAAGGATTGGGCTACCTTGCTGCACTTTATTTACCATTACTGTTACTTGCTTGTTACAAATTATCTTGCTATCAAACAACTTGTTATCGACAATTTCAGTGCTTGCAGGCATTACCTTGCTGAAAACCACTTGTCATTTCCTTCTGCTCCTCGTTGGGTTCGACACTCTTACTTATCGAAAGGACTACGATTGATCCCCTATACTTGTGGGTCATCAATGCTCTTTTCTGGTGCCATTGCCGGGGAGTGAAGCGCTCTTGGTAAGTGGAAATTGGTAAGGAAAAACTATTACTACGTGCTGAAATTTATTGTTACTTGTTACTTGTTACTATGGAGAATCATCCTTTGAGGGGTTTGTTCGGGGTATCTTCACCTCGACTAGAACCACAATTAGTTGCCCCTCAACCTACTGCACCTACTGAAAATATTGGTTATGAAATTCCTTCGGGTATGATAGAACAACTGCTAGCTAATCCTTATGCAGGAGATGTAACTGAACATCCTGATATGCACTTGATATATGTGGATGAAATTTATGGATTATTTAAGCTTGCAGGTTTATCCGGAGATGAAGCTAAGAAGAAGGTTTTCCCTTTATCTTTGAAGGGAAAAGCATTGACATGGTATAGTCTATGCGATGATATTGGATCTTGGAACTGGAATCGATTGAAATTGGAGTTTCACCAAAAAAATATCCTATGCATCTAGTTCATCGTGATCAGAATTTTATATATAATTTTTGGCCTCGTGAAGGAGAAAGTATCGCTCTAGCTTGGGGGAGGCTTAAGTCAATGTTATATTCATGCCCCAATCATGAGCTTTCAAGAGAAATTATTATTCAGAACTTTTATGCTTGGCTTTCTCGTGATGATCAATCCATGCTCGATACCTCTTGTACTGGTTCTTTTATGAAGAAGACTACTGAGTTCAGGTGGGACCTCTTAGAAAGAATTAAACGCAACTCTGATGATTGGGAACTCGATGAAGGTAAAGAGTCAGGTATTAAGCTTAAGTTTGATAGTGTTAAATCTTTTATGAATACCGAAGATTTTCAGAAGTTTAGCACTAAATATGGACTTGACTCTGAGATAGTAGCCTCTTTCT
Source organism: Thinopyrum elongatum (assembly GCA_011799875.1). Classification (NCBI taxonomy): domain Eukaryota; kingdom Viridiplantae; phylum Streptophyta; class Magnoliopsida; order Poales; family Poaceae; genus Thinopyrum; species Thinopyrum elongatum. Next base: position 305,571,676 of record CM022303.1, on the reverse strand, counting down.
GTGAATCATTTGCTACTCATGTTGATCTCCCTAAGGAGAAGTGGTTTAAATATCACCCACCTATTAAAGAGGAAATTAAAGAACCGGTCATAGCTAAAGATGAAACTATTATCTATAATGTTGACCCAGTTGTGCCTACTGCTTACATTGAAAAGCCACCTTTCCCGGTCAAGATAAAAGAGCATGCTAAGGTTTCAACTGTGGTTCGTAAAAGTCATATTAAAGCACCTAAACCTCCTGAGCAAATTAAGGTGGAACCTAGTGTTGCTATGGTTAAAGATCTCCTGGTAGAAAATATTGATGGGCATGTTATTTACTTCTGTGATGAAGCTGCTAGAATTGCCAAGCCTGATGAAAAAGATAAACATAAACCTGTAGTTGGCATGCCTGTTGTCTCAGTTAAAATAGGAGATCATTGTTATCATGGTTTATGTGATCTAGGTGCTAGCGTGAGTGCTATTCCTTTTACCTTATACCAAGAAATTATGAATGACATAGCACCCGCTGAAATAGAAGACATGTATGTTACTATTAAACTTGCTAATAGAGACACCATCACATCACTTGGGATTGTTAGAGATGTTGAAGTCTTCTGTGGGAAAATAAAATACCCTTCTGATTTTCTTGTTCTTGGTTCCCCACAAGATGACTTTTGTCCCATTATTTTTGGCAGACCTTTCTTGAACACTGTCAATGCTACTATAGATTGCCATAAACAAACTGTGAGTGTTCGCTTTGGTGATGAGTCTCATGAATTGAATTTCTCCAAGTTTAATAGACAACCTCATAAGAAAGAATTACCTAGTAAGGATGAAATAATTGGTCTTGCTTCTATTGCCGTGCCTCCTACTGATCCACTAGAACAATATTTGCTAGACCATGAAAATGATATGCATATGCATGAAAGAAATGAAATAGATAAAATTTTCTTTGAACAACGACCTCTGCTCAAGCACAATTTGCCTATTGAAACTCTTGGAGGCCCTCCTCCACCTAAGGGTTATCCTGTGTTTGAATTGAAACAATTGCCAGACACTTTGAAATATGCTTATCTTGATCAAAAAAAGATATATCCTGTTATTATTAGTGCTAACCTTTCAGAACATGAAGAAGAAAGATTATTGAAAATTCTGAAGAAGCATCGTGCTGCTATTGGATGTACTCTTGATGATCTTAAGGGCATTAGTCCCACTCTCTGTCAGCACAAGATTAATATCAAACCTGATGCTAAACCCGTTGTTGATCATCAACGATGATTGAATCCCAAAATGAAAGAAGTGGTAAGAACTGAAATACTAAAGCTTCTGGAAGTAGGTATAATCTATCCCATAGCTGATAGTAGATGGGTAAGTCCCGTTCATTGTGTCCCTAAGAAAGGAGGCATTACTGTTGTTCCCAATGATAAAAATGAACTTATCCCCCAAAGAATTGTTACTGGCTATAGAATGGTAATTGATTTTAGAAAATTAAATAAATCCACTAGAAAAGATCATTACCCTTTACCTTTTATTGATCAAATGTTGGAAAGATTGTCTAAGCACACACACTTTTGCTTCCTTGATGGATATTCTGGTTTTTCTCAAATACCTGTTTCACAACCTGATCAAGAGAAAACCACTTTTACTTGCCCTTTTGGAACTTATGCTTATAGACGTATGCCTTTTGGATTATGCAATGCACCTGCTACTTTTCAAAGATTTATGACTGCTATATTCTCTGATTTTTGTGAAAAGATTGTTGAGGTTTTCATGGATGATTTTTCTATTTATGGAACTTCTTTTGATGATTGCTTAAGCAACTTTGATCGAGTTTTGCAGAGATGTGAGCAGACTAATCTTGTCTTGAATTGGGAGAAGTGCCACTTTATGGTAAATGAAGGTATTGTCTTGGGTCATAAGATTTCTGAACGAGGTATTGAGGTGGATAAAGCTAAGGTTGATGCAATTGAGAAAATGGCATGTCCCCGAGATATCAAAGGTATTCGTAGTTTCCTTGGTCATGCTGGTTTCTATAGGAGGTTTATTAAAGACTTCTCTAAAATTTCTAGGCCTCTTACTAATCTTTTACAAAAGGATGCCCCATTTGTTTTTGATGATGACTGTGTAGAACCCTTTGAAACACTTAAGAAAGCCTTAACTTCTACACCTATTGTTCAACCACCTGATAGGAACTTACCTTTTGAAATTATGTGTGATGCTAGTGATTATGCTGTTGGTGCTGTTCTAGGACAGAGAGTTGATAAGAAATTAAATGTTATTCATTATGCTAGCAAAACTCTAGACAGTGCCCAAATAAATTATGCTACTACTGAAAAAGAATTTTTAGCAGTTGTGTTTGCTTGTGATAAATTCAAGTCTTACATTGTTGATTCCAAAGTAATTGTTCACACTGATCATGCTGCTATAAAATATCTTATGGAAAAGAAAGATGCTAAACCTAGACTCATTAGGTGGGTTCTCTTCTTGCAAGAATTTGATTTACATATCACTGATAGAAAAGGAGCTAAGAACCCAATAGCTGATAACTTGTATAGGTTAGAGAATATCCTTGATGACCCACTACCTATTGATGATAGCTTTCCTGATGAACAACTAGCTGCAATAAATGTTTCTCATAATACTCCGTGGTATGCTGACTATGCTAATTATATTGTTGCTAAATATATACCACCTAGTTTCACATGCCAACAAAACAAAAAATTCTTCTATGATTTAAGACATTACTTTTGGGATTACCCACATCTTTATAAAGGAGTAGATGGTATTATTGGACGATGTGTACCTAAGCATGAACAAGAACAAATGCTACGGAAATGTCACTCCAAAGCTTATGAAGGGCAATCTGCGGGAGATAGAACTGCTCACAAGGTATTGCAATCTGGTTTTTATTGGTCTACTCTCTTCAAAGATGCCCGTAAGTTTGTTTTATCTTGTGATGAATGTCAAAGAATTGGTAATATTGGTAAGCGTCAAGAAATGCCTATGAATTATTCACTTGCTGTTGAACCATTTGATGTTTGGGGTTTTGATTATATGGGACCTTTTCCTTCCTCTAATGGGTATACTCATATTTTGGTTGCTGTTGATTATGTCACTAAGTGGGTAGAAGCTATTCCAACTAGTAGTGCTGATCACAACACTTCCATCAAAATGCTTAAAGAAGTTATTTTCCCAAGGTTTGGAGTCCCTAGATATTTAATGACTGATGGTGGTTCACATTTTATTCATGGTTCTTTCCGTAAAATGATTGCCAAATATGATGTTAGTCATAGAATTGCATCACCCTATCATCCTCAATCTAGTTGTCAAGTTGAACTTAGCAATAGAGAAATAAAACTAATACTACAAAAAACTATTAATAGGTCCCGAAAGAATTGGTCTAAGAAATTGGATGATCCACTTTGGGCCTATAGAACAGCTTATAAAAATCCTATGCGTATGTCTCCTTATAAGATGGTTTATGGAAAAGCTTGTCATTTACCTCTTGAGTTAGAACAAAAAGCATATTGGGCAATAAAAGAACTCAACTATGACTTCAAACTTGCTAGAGAAAAGAGGTTATTTCATATTAACTCACTAGATGAATGGAGAACCCAAGCTTATGAAAATGCCAAATTGTTTAAAGAAAAGGTTAAAAGATGGCATGATAAAAGAATCCAAAAGCGGGAATTCAAAGTTGGAGAATATGTTCTTTTGTACAACTCTCATTTCAGATTCTTTGCAGGAAAACTTCTCTCCAAATGGGAAGGACCGTATGTTATTGAAGAGGTTTATCACTCTGGAGCTATCTAGATCAATAATGCCGAAGGTACAAACCCTTAGGTGGTCAATGGTCAAAGAATTAAACACTATATTTCAGGTACGCCTATTAATGTTGACAGCAATATTATCCAAACCATGACACCGGAGGAACACATAAAAGAAACCTTCCGGAACACTCCAGAATAACTGGAAAATAGGAGCTACGTGATACGGTAAGTAAACGGACTCCGAAAAATCCGCAAATATATTTTCTGTCAGTTTTGGAATATTACAAAAATTAGGAAAATAAGAAACAGCCAGGAAGGCACCCGAGGGGGGCACAAGACACCAGGGCGCGCCAGGGCCCCCTGGCGCACCCAGGTGGGTTGTGCCCACCTCGGGAACCTTCCCGACTCCGTTTTTCTCCCGTTTGCTTGTTTCCCAAGATAAAAAATCTTTATATACCCCCCGAACGTATTGACCACCGTATCGCGGGGAAATCTTCTGTTCTTGTGTCTTGCTGTTTTTCTGTCAGATCCAACAAGCCCAAGCATCATGTCTTCTCCCTCCACTACTGCAGGATGCTGCTAACGCGACACTACGATCAGAGACCCTTTGACGAAACTGTGTGCGATGCATTAATCATAAACAGTGATGTAAAAAAAACCATAAAAAAAGATGCAAAACTTTTGCGATGGCGGAGCCATCAAACATGGTTCCGATTTTAGTTGCGTGTGTGATGCAGGACACACGGTTGATCCATTCGAACTGTTTGCGATGAGGCAGAACAACAGAAATGGGCAGCCATATCAATGTGTGTGCGATATATGGCATACAACTCGCTCCGATGAATGTTTGCTATTAGGGAGTGCAACAGAAACGGTTAGCCAGATCAAGGTGTGTGTGATATATGGCATACAGTTCACTCGGATGAACTGTTTTCGATTAGGGAACACAACAGAAATGGTTCAACTTAACAAGATATGTGTGATATGCGGCATACAGTTCACATGGATGAACTGTTTGCGATGAGCCGAAAGAACACGAATGAGTCATGTAAACAAGATGTGTGTGATACGCGGCAAACAGCCGACTCAGATGAACTGTTTGCGGTGAGAAATTACAACATAGACGGTTAATACAGTTAGTTCGTGTGCGATTCTGTGTGTACAAAAAACTTTGAAAAATGCAAACTAATTGCTTGCGGTGGCTAGGAGTATCGCACATGATGCGTCTGCGAGTACTCGTGTGCGATGATTAGTAAGTTACACATATGTTTCCTTATGTTAACACGTGTGTGAATTTGCAATATGGACAGTTAATATGCAAATGCCTTCTGGACATCGGGCACACGCTTAAACTCAATGAACTGTGTACGATACTAATACTTTCCATGAAAATTTAAGAACTTGGCTAACAGCATTTGAGTAACATATATATAGTGGTTACACTATTCGACAAAAGGAGGATCTTCGTAACACGGTTTTGACAACCATATGGTCCATATCTACATACTTAACATAGTAACAACTATCACATTTTAAGAGGCTGAGGGCCAACAACCATATGGTCCATATCTACATACTTAACATAGTAACAACTAGCACATTTTAAGAGGTTGAGGGCCAACAACCACAACTATCTGCTGGAAGCAGCTTGATCACGGTGACTCGGCATCTCGTCAATGAAAAGGAAGAGCCCTCCTGTGCCTTGGTAGAGCATGAGTAGAACAGTGTCTCCAATTTTCCAATATGGATGCATTGCCACGACAAGCGAGAACTTGTTAATTTGAATGGTTCCATTTCTGCGGGAAATGCAGTACCTTGCAATCACTTTGGCGTTATTAGCAGGCACAAGTGTAATTCGACCACGCCGGGAAATCGATCCAGGAACTGCTACAACGGGCAATTTCTGTTGAAATGTAGAATAAAAACCAATTGTAACATATCGTTGAAGATATATATAGTTTATGAGCATCAACATTAAAATAAGACTTTTTACCAGCGTTTTGTGCACACAATTGGTCGTGTTCGATGTGTGCACCATAGGTATAATTAATCCCATCCAAAATCCAGCGTTCATACTCTGTGCTATCTCTGTCAGATTATCAACAAAGTTTATGACTTGCTTCAAGTCCTTCCAGTGAAATTTGGTACGCTTAGTAACATACAGATCGTTCACTATGCATCCAACATATCCTGCTTAAAAGGTGGAAATGTATTATTTATTCAGAACATGGCAGAAGAATATATAGTGCGCATACATTGGTAAATAGAATTTGTTACTGCCTAGGAACGGGGTCAGAAAATGAAATCATAATTGTTGCTTAAATAGTGATCAATTAGTCAGAACAAATACCCCGATTTTGCTAAGTAATATGCCAACATGGAGAAAGTTGAAAGGACACTAACCTCGATCAGACTTTGATCGGCTGATGACGTTAGGGAAGTAAACATCCATGTTAATTAGACCAGGCTATGGTGCACGCACTAGAATTTTATTGCCAGCTTTCAGTTCATAACACTTAGACATTTTTCTCCAAAGGTCCGCATCAAAATAGGAGTGACCATCTTTATCAAGTTTTACGCTAACCGTCATTGTAAATCCATGCTGCGTTGCCAATATGACATCCATGGAGTCATCAACAAAGTAAAGCCCAAGATTTCCTTCTACTCCTGTTCTTGCAAAGCAAGGGATGTACTGCTTGAAATGAAAATTAAGATCGTAAATTAGATATATTGAAATAACAGAGCAAGATGCAAATATGGGAGTAACTGATAGAACAGATCAATATATAGATGAAAGCAAAGTACAAAAATATATAATTAAAAATAGATAATGTAACAAAGATTTGATGCAAATATGAGAGTAACTGAATGAACAATACATCATATATTTGCCTAATATAGGGGGGGGGGGATCGGCTCTGACATCTAGGCTGCACGTGGCACCGTACCTTTTATCCAAATGTAGCAACAGACGGTATATGTTCACAAATTTAGGCCATGCCGACCGTGGTAGGTTGAGATTGAACATACCGAGCGCTCCCTGAAGTCATCCGGAATGGTGAGATAGAACTTTGTTTCCGACTAGCCGCGACCACACTTGCCCGATTTGTGCTCGCACTGTGGACACATGAATGAACACCCACGAATCAGGTAGAACAAATATGAATCCACGGCGATTTCCGCCGGTTGATTAACAGCGACGGACAAACTGCGATAAAAGATGAGTGAATATTTCGCTAAGTTGATTACCTTCTCCATGAGAAAAATCCCCGGCCCAATCCCGCAGAAAACCCCAATCGACTAGAGTCTAGAATGTCGGTGCAGATAGGCGGCGGAAAGCAGTAGGGGCAAAATCCCGTGCCGTTTGGAGCGCGACCTCCGCCCGCCGACAACAATCGTCGAGCTTAGGGTGGCCGCCGCGATAGAAGTTGATGAGGTGCAGAGTTGCGGAGGAGTCCGCAGCGAGTGGGTGGGGACGAAGTGGGCGAGGGTTTTCTTTTTCCTTTTGCATGTGTGGGTGAACACACACGGTTCGCAGGGGCGACGGAGATGAATCGTGTGCGATAGTAAATCACCGAGATTGAATGGGAATCCAAATTTCCTTTGTCCTTTGTCCATGAGTTTTTTTCTACGATGAACATAAACCCTGCAAATCACCGTGTACAAATTTGGCACTTTTCCGGGTTCATTTACAATATTTAGGGGATTATGTGCATTTTCTAGGCATTAATGCACATAATTCAAATTCAAACAATGGGTGCATGAAAAGGTGCACGAGAACGGTCTGGAAAACCATGATCGTGCTATTTAGTAAATTCTCATGCCTTTTACAAGGAATGGGAAGATATTTCAAGGAAATGTGTTTACTGGGTACTATACAAAAATGAAATACTTGCTTGGAAAACATGACGCCTGGCGTGGTGCCATGGTATGGCCTCACCATGCCCTGGTAAAAATTTGAGAATGTTTGTCTTATGTCGTCATGCACGCCATTCATAAATCGAACCATCACCGAGGAAATTTCATGGTTTCGAGGGGGAAATCAGCAAGATTGAAGGGGACGGGAATCCAAATTTCCTTCCTAGCTTGTCATTTAGTTTTTTCTACAATCAACATACCCCCTCGAATGCAACGTGTTCAAATTTGGCATTTTTCCGGGCTCATTTACCATATTAGGGGATTATGTGCATTTTCTAGGCATTAATCCACATAATTCAAATTTGAACAATCGATGCATGAAAAGGTGCACAAGAACAGTATGGAAAAACCATACTCGTGGTATTTAGTAAATTCTCAAGCCTTTTACAAGGAATGGGCAGAGATTTCAAGGGAATGCGTGGCAATAGTCAACCACAAACGCGTCATTTACTGGGTTATCAACTATAGAAAAATGAAATACGTGTTTGAAAAACATGACGCCTGGCATGGTGCCATGGTATGGCCTCACCATGCCCTGGTTAAAAGCCGAGAAGGTTTAATTTATGTCGTCATGGACGCCCTTCATAAATTGAACCATCACCGAGGAAGTTCCATGCTTTCGAGAGGGAAATCACCAAGATTGAAGGGGAATACAATTTTTCGTCCTAGTTTGTCATTCAGTTTTTTTCAACGATCAACATACCACCTCAAATGCAGCATGTTCAAATTTGACACTTTTTCGGGCTCATTTACCATATTTAGGGGATTATTTGCATTTTCTAGGCATTAATGCATATAATTCAAATTCGAACAATCGGTGCATGAAAAGGTGCACAAGAACGGTCTGGAAAACCATGCTCGTGCTATTTAGTACATTCTCATGCCTTTTTCAAGGAATGGGCAGATATTTCAAGGAAATGTGTGGCAATAGTCAACCATAAACGCGTCGTTTACTGGGTTAACAACTATACAAAAATGAAATACATGCTTGGAAAACATGACGCCTGGCGTGGTGCCATGGTATGGCCTCACCGTGCCCTGGTAAAAATTTGAGAATGTTTTCCTTATGTCGTCATGCATGCCTTTCATAAATCAAACCATCACCGAGGAAGTTTCATGGTTTCGAGGGGGAAATCACCAAGATTGAAGGGGGATCCAAATTTCCTTTGTCCTTTGTCCATGAGTTTTTTTCTACGATGAACATACACCCTGCAAATCACCGTGTTCAAATTTGGCACTTTTCTGGGTTCATTTACCATATTTAGGGGATTATGTGCATTTTCTAGGCATTAATGCACATAATTCAAGTTCAAACAATCGGTGCATGAAAGAGTGGACAAGAACGGCCTGGAAAACCATGCTCGTGCCATTTAGTAAATTCTCATGCCTTTTGCATGGAATGGGCAGATATTTCGATGAAATGTGTGGCAATAGTCAACCACAAACGTTTGTTTATTGGGTTTTCAACTATAGAAAAAATGAAATAAATGCTTGAAAAACATGACGCCTGGCATGGTGCCATGGTATGGCCTCACCATGCCCTGGTAAAAATTTGAGAAGGTTTGGCTTATGTCGTCATGCATGCCCTTCATAAATCGAACCATCACCGAGGAAGTTTCATGCTTTCGAGAGGGAAATCACCAAGATTGAAGGGGAATCCAAATTTTCTTCGTTCTTTGCCCTGGAGTTTTTTTCTACAACGAACATACACCCTGCAAATCACTGTGTTCAAATTAGGCATTTTTCCGGGCTCATTTTACCATATTTAGGGGATTATGTGCATTTTCTAGGCATTTAGCGCATATAAATCCAATCCAGTTACAGCTGCACGGGTGTGATGTGAGGGACATGGATTGCCGTTCGATCGCAGCGCATCCTACGATGCACACGCGCGATCCGCGTGGCTGGGGTTCCGGCCAATCATAACGCAACACACAATAGGCTCAGCGCACACTGTTTCCGGAAGCGACGGAGATGAACCGTGTGCAATAATGAACGAGCAAAACTATAACGGAAGCCAAATTTCCTTTGTCGTTTGTCATTGAGCTCTTAAAAACCACCGCACTGTACGGCTGCCCAGCCCTTCCGTCCCAAAGCTCTCTCCAAGCGTCGTTCATGGCACCACGGTGCACAGTAACTGGTAAGGAAGCAATGGCATCCCGCCGTGCCGCATTCCTCGCCGCCCGCGACCGCACACATGGTAAGGAAGCGATGGCATCTCGCCGCGCCAAGTTCATCGCCGCCGGCGGCCACACAGTTACGTGGGCGGACTTTGAAGCTGCCATGGCCGAATGGGCGGTGGATCTAGAGGCGACCAAAGCCGCACAGAAGGAGCGAAAAAGCAAAAGGCAGTCAAGAAAAGAGAGTCCCGCCGCCGCAAGAAAGAAGAACACCGGCTTCTGGCCAGCTTGCCCCGTTGGCAGCATGTGAGAAGTAGTTAGTGCGTGTGTCACCCGTAGTCTTAGAGCAAATTACCAGTAGTACCTTAAGTTTGTAGTATTAACGTACAATGTCGCTAAGAGCATCCTTTGAGGGCTTTGAGTGTTGATTAGCGTGTGTTCACTGAAGTTTTGTAGCCGCACCCCGGCCCCAAATACTACCGAAACGTCCGCCCGCAGCCACCGGAGGAGACTAGAGTTGGCCGCAGCTGGTTTTTAGTCCCACCTCGCCGCGCGAGTTGGCCGCACACCGGCTTAAATTGCCACGCCGGCGGATGGCAGCAAGCTTCTCTCCTATTGCATAGGATCAAATCTGGCTACGCGAGCGAGGCAGGTTGACACTTGATTGCATTTCATAAACCGATGATTGCTCATCGGGCGTCACCTTGCCTCGTTCATGTACATTGAATAATCCTGATACAATGAAAGAGATTTTTGAAATTAGGTGCGGATGGAGATGCTGATAGATATAAGAATCATTAGAAGATCACAAAACACACGGTTTCTATGGTGTACCCGTGTGCATTTTTTTGCGTTAATGATCCATAAGTCAGTTACCTGTGCGATGCTTCCTAATAAACCAGGCGTACCATTGACCGAAAAAATCAACTACACGTGTACATTTTTTTGGAGACGGGATCTGCCAATTTTCTCTTTTCTCGCACATGAGTATTTTATGCGCTTCGTCTGCGTTGTGTGTTTCCCCCGCCCAAGTTACAAGTTTCGCATCAAAATTTTCATTAGGCGCGCGATTTCAGAATTTATTCCTCCAACCACATCCCCACCCATCAAATTTCCTGAGTATCTCCCCCCTCCCCCCTCGCCTCCCCCTACCGGTAGCTCAAACCGCCGTCGCCGCAACCACAGCTTCAACCACATCTACGTTCTGCTCGGATCCAGTTAGGTAACCCACCGATCTCTATCACGGCCCTGGCCTGATTGCTTAAATGGTGCCTACAAAACATCCCCATGCCTCCAAATCCCCACTGCCCCTACCTCTAGAGCATCGCCGCGCAAGCCCAACCACATATCACGTGGAGGTCGAGGAGCTGATGGCGGTCCATGGCGCGATGGCCGCTGTGCGTGTTGACCCGGAGGAACACCTCGCCTCTGCCGCCGCCGACATGGTGCAGGCTCTAGCCCAGATGAAGTGCCCCAGCGACTACCCCCCAGGACTTAACAGGTATGATCTGACCAGCTAAATCTTACCAATACCACTTGCAATGGTTATGTTTTGTACGGTTGATGTATTAAGCATGTTCGTGCCTTGTTTATTTCAGTATTGCACACTGTGCGATGTTCAAGTATTAACTGTCCAGCTCAATTTCACCAATACCAGCAACAAACTTACAATACATGACTCAGGATATCACTAGAGATGCTGCCCATTTGCTATTTTTGGTGGATGCTAACCCTGTTGTACTTAACATGCCTGTCCATGTACTTATGCAGGGTCATAACGGCCAATGCTTTTGTTTGCCGTCGAGGTTAGCTGCATCCCATGTCTTACAGTATTTCACATCATTTGTGCAATTGCAGTTTAACTTCTACCATTTACTGGTTACCTGTAGGTACACATGTGAGTGGCACTGATCCACGCTTCGACCCGGAGGAACAGCTCGCCTCCGCTGACTTTGGGCGGGCTCTGGCCAAGATGAAGTGCCCTAGCAACTACCTCTCAGTACTTACCAAGTATGTACTCACCAGTTCAATCTTACCAATACCAGTTGCAATTAATGGCTATGTTCTGTACGGTCGATGTATTAAGCATGTTGTAGTAAACATGCCTAACATGTTTTAGCTACTTTCCCTACCTTTTTATAGACAACTGGGCCATTCTCTGCTCTGGCAGCACCTGCCTTGTGATGTTTAACACGGCCAATTGCATTTTTATCAGTACCGGTTTCAATGGCTATTAAGCCTGTTGCAATTAACAGTTGAATCCATTTTTAAACAGTTGTATTTCAATGGCTACAAACTTACAAAACATGACTTAGGATGCTGTTAAGCCTGTTGCAATTAACAATTGTATCCATTTTTTTAATCTGTCCCTTTGCTACCATGCTACTCTTCGCAATGAAGATATACTAGAGATGCTGCCCATTTGCTATTTTTGGTGGATGCTAACCCTGTTGTACTTAACATGCCTTTCCATGTACTTACGCAGGGCCATAATGGGCGATGCTGTTGTGTGCCGTCGAGGTTAGCTGCATCCCATGTCTTACAGTATTTTACATCATTTGTGCAATTGCAGTTTGGCTTCTAACATTTACTTGCTTCTTGTAGGTAGACATGTCGGCGGCACTGATCCACGCTTCGACCCGGAGGAAAAGCTCGCCTCCGCCCCGCTGACTTTGGGCGGGGTCTGGCCAAGATGAAGTGCCCCAGCAACTACCTCTCAGGACTTACCAAGTATGAACTCACCAGTTTAATCTTACCAATACCAGTTGCAATTAATGGCTATGTTTTGTATGGTCGATGTATTAAGCATGTTGTAGTAAACACTAACATGTTTTAGCTATTTTCCCTATCTTTTTATAGACAACTGGGCCATTATCTGCCCTGGCAGCACCTGCCTTGTGATGTTTAACTCTGCCAATTGCATTTTTATCAGTACCGGTTTCAATGGCCATTAAGCCTGTTGCAATTAACAGTTGTATCCATTTTTAAACAGTTGTATTTCAATGGCTACAAACTTACAAAACATGACTTAGGATGCTGTTAAGCCTGTTGCAATTAACAGTTGTATCCATTTTTTAATCCGTCCCTTTGCTACCGTGCTACTCTTTCGCAATGAAGATATCACTACAGATGCTGCCGTTTTATTATCATTTGCTATTTTTGGTGGATGTTAACCCTGTTGTAGTTAACATTGGCTTTCCATGTACTTACACAGGGCTACAATGGGCGATGCTGTTGTTTGCCGTCGAGGTTAGCTGCATCCCATGTCTTATACACCATCTGTTCCTAAATATAAGTATTTTTAGAGATTCCAATATAGACTACATAAGGAGCAAAATGAGTGAATCTAGATTCTAATCTAAACTATATCTATAATTCTATATACATCCGTATGTAGTTCATATTGAAATCTCTAAAAATAATTGTACTTAGGAATGTAGGTAGTTGTATTTTACATCATTTGTGCAATCTCAGTTTAGCTTCTAACATTTACTAGTTGCTTGTAGGTACATATATAAGCGGTACTGATCCACGCTTCGATCCCTTTTGCGTATGGGGCAATGAGATATTCATGAACAAGCGTCAAGTGAGGAAACTAAGAAAGATTGTTAGGCGAAAGAAATGGGTGATGGGAATTAAGCTCTTTATTTACACTTTGTCCAAGACAACAGTGAACTTTAGGATGGTATGTAATGTGTTGCCTTTTCCCCCTGCCCACAACAAGTTACTCTATTAGACCTCAGTATCTGATATTTTTCTCTTTTCAGTGGTTTCCGAAGCTATTTACTGATGATTACCTTGCAAACTACATGACCGGAGTGGAGGCAACTAAGGTTAAAGTATATAATTCATGCTACCATGATAATGCTCTAGAAGTCTTCCTGAAGGCGGTGAAGGATGGGTGGGCGATCGACACAAGGGGTTGTACAAAAGTTGTTTGTGCCTATGGCATGCAGGAAGGCACATTATGGGCATTCCGCTTCTTCAACACCATCGATAGTCAAAATGATTTACACTTGTCTCTTCACCTTTACCGCCTCTAAATATTGTGGTTCATCATAGTTAGTTGCTGTCTAATCCTATAATTACTGAACATATTGTACTGGCAATTTTATTTATGGATTCGTTGTTGAACCATTGTGCTGAGAATTTGAATTGCATGTCATATTTCAAAATTTCCAATTCGAATAATAAATTACAGGGAAAAATAAAAATATACATGAGCGAATAAAATAATGTGCACACGGTTAGAAAGAAAACAGCGTGTGCGATGAAAAAAAGAGAACAGATGGTTCTTTGACGTGAAACGTTTGCGATGCCCGGCGGATGCACACACGGTTTCGTCTCATATGCATGTGCGATTCATAGTAATACGGCAAACATTTCAAACCAGTGTGCGTGTGTGATAGGAATACCAATCGCACACAGTTATGAAAATGGACACGTTGGCGTTAGTAGAGGCACCGCACACATTTTACATTCTTGAACTGTGTGCGATAACGTACCTATCACAAACATATCGGTAGATTAAATGTTGATGTCCACCTTTTTCACACGACTATAGCGGCGTAATCGTTTGGGATGTCTCTCTGATCAGAAACGTAACGTCGAGATGTAACATGTGGGACTAGGGTGGCTTCTCATACGTTTATTCTATGGCGATCGTCAGTAGCCGATCGCCCATCCCCGACGGTTTCTGGGTCATGTGGGAAGGACCCCCCCTATCGCCCACACTCACTTGGTGACGGTTCCAAATGCCATCGCGGAAAGGGGTTAAAAACCGTTTGTATAGCACCTTACAGTACCAATGCTCCTCCAACAACGGGGAAGGAGACGCTTGGTTGATGAAGATAGAACCAAAAAGGGAGGAACCAAAGGAAGTCATCCAGGAGAGCAAGGATAAGGAGGCTGCGATGGATCAACCTCGAGTTGGAGAGCGAGCTATTTCGGCGGAAGAGGAAGAAGATATCCTTCAACCTTACTACGCTCATCTTACCCCTACTGAAATAGAAGCCTTTAAGGCCTTTGAGATGGTTTGCATTCAAAATAAATATCTCACTCGTGAAAATATTTTGTTACAAGAGCACATCGTCGCCCTCCGGAGCATCATCCGTAGATTGGAGAACCTGTTGAAGCTCGCTACTACCTCATCACCACCACCTCCTTCTTAATCACCAAAGGAGACTTGAGTTTATGGTATGGACACTCCCCTTGGCTTGTGCCAAGCTTGGGGGAGGTGCCCCGGTATTGTATCACCACCACTATGTTTGCTTTCATCTATTTTAGTTCGATCTTTAGTTTTCCTATGATTTAGTTGAATAAAAGTTTAGTTCGATCCTTTCTTTTCGAGTGTTTGCTGAGTGATCTATCTATCGATGTAATCATGTGCAAGATATATAATAACAAAGAGTAGTTTGAGTTCTGTTTCTTTACTTTAATGTTTCAATAAAAATAAAGGAAAATAAATGAATAAGATCATATGCTAATCTTATGGTAAGTAATGACATCGCATAAGGAAAAGTATAAGTGGTAAAATTTGTTGGAGATTGACAAACATAGCATTGGTCAATGATGCAATTCATGAAAAAATTAATAAGGGAAGAGAAGATTCACATGCAAATACACTATCTTGGACATCTTATATGATTGTGAGCCCCCATTAAATATTTTGTGTCAAAATAGTTGACGTTGGATAAGGAAGACAACGTAATGAGTTATGCGTGTTCATATTCACATAGAAGTTATATTGTTATAGATCCTTCAACATGTAGTGCTTGCCTAATATCTTTGCTAGCCAAAAATTCCGCACTAAGTAGAGATACTACTTGTGCATCCAAAACCTTAAACACAAATTCATGCCTTGAGAGTCCACCATACCTACCTATGGATTGAGTAAGATCCTTCAAGTAAGTTGTCATCAGTGCAATAAGGCAATAAAAATTGCTTCTAAAAGTGTTGGATCATTTAGTGCAAGAGAAAATTGAGCATTGTACGAACTTGTGATGGCAAAGAATAAAAGCGACAGACTGCATAATAAAGGTTGCTATCATAAGGGGCAATATAACATGACGTTCTTTTGCATTAAGGGATTTGGCATACAAACAAATAAGCGCATGACAACCTCTGCTTCCCTCTGCGAAGAGCCTATCTTTTACTTTTATGCATTTACTTTTATGTAAGAGTCAAAAGTTTTCTTCCCTATTCCTTTTTATTTTCTCTTTTTGCAAGCATCATGTGCTGCAGAAAGATCTAGGCACATATATCTAGTTGGATATGAGTGGGCATGAGTTATTATTGTTGACAACACCCTTGAGGTGAATATGTTGGGAGGCGGAACTATAAGCCCCTATCTTTCCATGTGTCCGGTCAAAACTTTTTGTTCATGGGTATGCTGTGAGTGTTAGCAATCATAGAAGATTAAATGATGGTTGAGTATGTGGACTTGCCTAAAGGCTCTGATACGTGACCCTTCCTAAAAACATGATGAATTGTAGTTGCAAAGTTGACTGAGAACATAGTTTGTTGGTTTTCAATAATGTTTATGCTCTATACTTCAATGTTGTGATGAATTGTTACTTGTTCATGAGAAGTTATATGATAGAAGTTATTTGATAAAGTTTATGTTAAAGTTCCTTGCTGTTATAATAATATGCATGATGCTTCTATGTCTGTATTTTGTTTTTATCGACACCTCTCTCTCTCTAAGCATGTGGACATGTTTTTCGATTTCGGTTTTCGCTTGAGGACAAGCGAGGTCTAAGCTTGGGGGAGTTGATACGTCCATTTTGCATCATGTTTTCCTACTGTTATTTATAATGTTTTATGCATAATAATACTTTTTGGAATATTTCTAATGCCTTTTCTCTCATAATATGCAAGGTTTACACAAAGAGGGAGAATACCGGCAGCTGGAATTCTGGACCTGAAAAAGCTACGTCAGAGTTACCTATTTTGCACATCTCCAAATGAGCTGAAACTTCACGGAATTTTTTTATGGAATATTTAAGAATTATTGGAGCAAATAACCACCAGAGGGGGCCCACCAGGTGGGCACAGCCCACCTGGGCGCGCCCTGGTGGGTTGTACCATCCTCGGCCCACCTCCGGTGCCCATCTTCTGGTATATAAGTCATTTTGACCTAGCAAAAATCAGGAGAGGACTTTCGGGATGAAGCGCCGCCGTCTCGAGGCAGTACTTGGGCAGGAGCACTTTTGCCCTCCGGTGGAGCGATTCCGCCGGGGGAACTTCCCTCTCGGAGGGGGAAATCATCTTGATCGTCATCACCAACAACTCTCCCATCTTGGGAGGGATATCTCCATCAACATCTTCAACATCACCATCTCCTCTCAAACCCTAGTTCATCTCTTGTGTTCAATCTTTGTACCGGAACCTTAGATTGGTGCTTGTGGGTGACTAGTAGTGTTGATTACATCTTGTAGTTGATTACTATATGGTTTGTTTGGTGGAAGATTATATGTTCAGATCCATTATGCTATTTAATACCCCTCTGATCTTGAGCATGATTATCATTTGTGAGTAGTTACTTTTGTTCTTGAGGTCACGGGAAAAGTCATGTTGCAAGTAATCATGTGAACTTGATATGTGTTTGATATTTTGATAATATGTATGTTGTGATTCCCTTAGTGGTGTCATGTGAACGTCGACTACATGACACTTCACCTTATTAGGGCCTAAGGGAATGCATTGTGGAGTAGTTATTAGATGATGGGTTGCTAGAGTGACAGAAGCTTAAACCCTAGTTTATGCGCTACTTCGTAAGGGACCGGTTTGGATCCAAAAGTTTAATGCTATGGTTAGATTTTATCTTAATAGTTTTCTCGTAGTTGCGGATGCTTGCGAGGGGGTTAATCATAAGTAGGAGGTTTGTTCAAGTAATAACATCACCTAAGCACCGATCCACCCACATATCAAATTATCAAAGTAGCGAACACGAATTAAGCCAACATGATGAAAGTGATATGATGAAATTCCCGTGTACCCTCAACAACGCTTTGCTTATTGTAATGGACCGTTTTGGCCTGTCCTTTGCCTCAAATGGATTGGGCTACCTTGCTCCACTTTATTTACCGTTACCGTTACTTGCTTGTTACAAATTATCTTGCTATCAAACAACTTGTTACCGACAATTTCAGTGCTTGCAGACATTACCTTGCTGAAAACCACTTGTCATTTCCTTCTGCTCCTCGTTGGCTTTCACACTCTTGTTTATCGAAAGGACTACGATTGATCCCCTATACTTGTGGGTCATCACTCTTGTATAAGGGTAGGAGGTAAATAAAAGATAGGACCTTCGCAGAGGGAAGCAGAGGTTGTCATGCGCTTTTATGGTTGAATGCACAAAATCTTAATGCAAAAGAACGTCACTTTATATTGCCGCTTGTGATAAAGAACTTTATTATGCATTCTGTCGCTTTTATTTCTTCCATATCACAAGTTTGTATAAAGCTTATTTTCCTCACACTAAAAGATCATACATATTTAGAGGGCAATTTTTATTGCTTGCACCGACGACAACTTACTTGAAGGATCTTACTCAATCCATAGGTAGGTATGGTGGGCTCTCATGGCAAAACTGGGTTAAGGGATTTTGGAGGCACAAGTAGTATCTCTACTTGGTGCAAAAGATTTGGCTAGCATAGAATGAGAAGCAAGCTCAACATGTTGGAGGATCCATGACAATATAACTTCTATTCGGATATAAAGAAACATAACCCATTATGTTGTCTTCCTTGTCCAACATCAATCTTTTAGCATATACTCCCTCTGTCCCCAAATAAGTGTCTTAACTTTAGTACAACTTTGAACTAAATCTAGTACAAAGTTGAGACGCTTATTTTGAGACGGAGGGAGTAATATTTTAATAAGTGCTCACAATCACAAAATATGTCCAAGATAGTGTATTTATATGTGAGACCTCTCTTTCTTTATTACTTCCTATTAATTGCAACAATGACCAAAACTATGTTTGTCAACTCCAACAAATTTCATGCGACATACTTCTTATACGTGAAGTCAGTACTTGCCATAAGATCATTACATAATCTTTTTATTTCTTTTATTCTTTATTTCTTTTACTCAAGATCATAGCAAGAAAGCAAAGCCCTCAACTCAAAACTAATCTTTATTATATAACTCTCAGAGTCGATTACATAGAAGGAACACAAAGCAAAACTCAAAGCTAGATCATACTAAAACTTTATTCTACTAAACCAAGATATAACCAAAAGGATCGAACTAAGAAAAATGATAAAGGTAAAGATGTGACGGTGATACGATACCGGGGCACCTCCCCCAAGCTTGGCACTAGCCAAGGGGAGTGCCCATACCCATGTACTTAGGTCTCTTTCTTCGGAGGTGGTGATGATGGAGTTGATGATGTTGTGGGCTTGTCCTCCATCTTCCTGGGCATAGGTTCACCATCATAGAAAGATGAACAAGTCTCCGGAATCCTCAAATCTGCAGCCAAACTCATCCTCTTAAATCCATATTCATACTCACAGTTCTGGTTCTGCAGGTCATAGATCTGGGCTTGGAGATGCTCGTTTTTCTCATGAAGCTTGAAGATGGCCTTCCCAATCTCACTAGCATCCAGCTTGTGGTCACGGGTAAAATCCGTGATCATGAAGTAATTGGCGTTGAGTCCGCGGTCCACCATCCCTTTGCACTCGAACACCTCTTGCTCCAACGCTTCTAGCCTGGACTCCACGCTTCCGGTCCTCCTTGGCCCTTGAACATCACGTATGTGAAGCACCCCCTCATGCATCTCGATGGTTTGAGGGTGTTGCAGCACCTCCGCAAGGTAATGGTTGATGACCTTCTCGAAAAACTTATCCTTGGGGGCGCTTGGAGATGTCATGGCGATCAAGATCAGTCAGGAAAAACAGCTCGAAACAAGAACAGAGGATATTGCCGTGGTACGGTGGTCAAAACCTTCGAGAGATTATATAATGAATTTTTACCGACCAAAAGGAGTGTACTACAAGAAAACGGAGTCCGGAGGGCACACGAGGTGGCCACAAGCCTGGGAGGCACGCCTAGGGGGGTAGGGCGCGCTGATACGTCTCCAACGTATCTATAATTTTTTATTGTTCCATGCTGTTATATTATCATTCTTGGATGTTTTACAATCATTTTATAGTCATTTTATATCATTTTTTGGTACTAACCTATTGACATAGTGCCAAGTGCGAGTTGCTGTTTTTTGCATGTTTTTTACATCGCAGGAAATCAGTACCAAACGGAGTCCAAACGCAGCGAAACTTTTTGTGGATTTTTTTTGGACCATAAGACATCCAGTGGGCCGGAGAAGCGCCTGGGGGTGCTCCGAGGGGAGTACAACCCACCAGGGCGCGCCTGGAGGCCCAGGCGCGCCCTGGTGGGTTGTGCCCACCTCGGGTGCCCCCCGAACTGCCTCTTTGCTCTATAAATACCCCAATACCAGGCGCGCCCTGGTGGGTTGTGCCCACCTCGGGTGCCCCCCGAACTGCCTCTTTGCTTTATAAATACCCCAATATTCCAGAAACCCTAGGGGAGTAGTCGAAAATCAATTCTAGCCGCCGCAGAGTCCAGAACCACCAGATCCAATCTAGACACCATCATGGAGGGGTTCACCACTTCCATTGGTGCCTCTCCGATGATGCGTGAGTAGTTCTTTGTAGACCTACAGGTCCGTAGTTAGTAGCTAGATGGCTTCCTCTCTCTCTCTTGATCTTCAATACAATGGTCTCTTGGAGATCCATATGATGTAACTCTTTTTGCGGTGTGTTTGTTGGGATCCGATGAACTTTGAGTTTATGATCAGATCTATCTTTTTATCCATGAAAGTTATTTGAGTCTTCTTTGACCTCTTATATGCATGATTGCTTATAGCCTTGTATTTCTTCTCTGATATTTGGGTTTTGTTTGGCCAACTTGATCTATTTATCTTGCAATGGGAAGAGGTGCTTTGTAGTGGGTTCGATCTTACGGTGCTTGATCCCAGTGACAGAAGGGGAACCGACATGTATGTATCATTGCTACTATAAAATGATGGGGTCTATTTCTACATAAATAGATCTTGTCTACATCATGTCATCGTTCTTATTGCATTACTCCGTTTCTCCATGAACTTAATACACTTGATGCATGCTGGATAGGGGTCGATGTGTGGAGTAATAGTAGTATATGCAGGCAGGAGTCGGTCTACTAATCTTGGATGTGATGCCTATATAATGATCATTGCCTAGATATCGTCATGATTATTTGAAGTTTTATCAATTGCCCAACAGTAATTTGTTCACCCACCATTTGCTATTTTTCTCGAGAGAAGCCACTAGTGAAACCTACGGCCCCCGGGTCTCTTCTTTAATATATTTTCCTTTGCGATCTATTTTCCTTTGCTTTTATTTTCAGATCTATTAAACCAAAAATAAAAAAAATACCTTGCTGCACTTTATTTTATTTGGCGTTCGATCTATCAATATTTACTACTCTCTCATGTCCGTTTGCCAATTTCTGGCGCCGTTGCCCGAAAGGGATTGACAACCCCTTTTACACGTCGGGTTGCGAGTATTTGTTATTTGTGTGCAGGTGCTGTTTACTTAGTGTTGCTTGGTTCTCCTACTGGTTCGATAACCTTGGTTTCATCACTGAGGGAAATACCTACCGCCGTTGTACTGCATCATCCCTTCCTCTTTGGGGAAATACCGACGTAGCTTCAAGCCGCATCAAAGGAATTTCTGGCGCCGTTGCTGAGGAGGATCTTCATCATATACCAGGATCCTAACGACAAATCTCATCTCCTCGCAATTTACATTATTTGCCATTTGCCTCTCATTTTCCTCTCCCCCACTTCATAAAAATTTGCCGTTTTATTCACCCTCTTTTTCGTTCGCCGTTTTCCCGTCAGATCTATCTTGTGTGCAATTTTCTATGCCACTTTTTGTCGTTATGGATAGTTCTTCCTCTATTGCGTGCACTCCTGAGAACGAAGTTCTCAACTTTAAAAAGGGGAGGAGAGAATTTAAAAGATGCTTGGTATAGAATTTGCAATGCTCATAATAGATCTATCCGTAAGCAATCTACCGTTGTTCTTCTTCGCTGCTTTTATGTGGGCATCACCACTTGGTATAAATTATTATGTGGGCATCATCAAGGGTGCAACTTCTAGTAATGATAAAGGAGATCTTAAGATGATTAATATCCATCCCAATTTTATTGAAGTGATAAGAGACCCTATTTGCAAGAATAAATTTTTCAATCTCGTGCCTAGAAGTATTGTCGTTGATAATTTACATGCTAAATCCTTGAAGAATTCTAAGTGTTTGATTGAAGAGTTGGAGACCAAAGATGACAAAACTTAGATCCTTGCTTTATGCCTAGCTAGGGGCGTGAAACAATAGCGCTTGTTGGGAGGCAACCCAATGAATAAAATTTATTTTTGCTTTCTGTTCTTCAGTGTTTTCACAATTATGCTACTGTTATAATTGTGTTTCTTGTGTATTAATTAGTGTTTGTGCCAAGTAAAGCCTTTAGGATTATGTTGGGTGATAGTTGATTTGATCTTGTTGGAAAACAAAAACTTTTGCATCCAGTAAAACAATTTTGAAAATTCACAGCAGAGACGAAAAATTCTGAATTTTTTACACAAGATTGATATACAAGTTGCCTCTGTTGTCCTAATTTTTCAGAAGTTTCAGAAGTATTCGAAATATCCAGATTGCTACAGACTGTTCTGTTTTTGACAGATTCTGTTTTCTTTGTGTTGTGTGCTTGTTTTGACGATTCTATGGTTTTCTTTGATGAGTTTTTGCCATAGAAAAGTTGGAATACAGTAGATATAATGCAAGAATAAAATATGAATTGGTTTGCTACAGTACTTATAGTAGTGATTTGCTTTCTTATACTAACGGATCTCACGAAGGTTTTGTTGAGTTTTGTGTGATTGAAGTTTTCAAGTTTTGGGTTATCTTACAATGGATGAAGGAATAAGGAGTAAGAAGAGCCTAAGCTTGGGGATGCCCATGGCATCCCAAGCTATTATCCAAAGAGAAGCAAGCAAGTAAGCTTGGGGATGCCCCGAGTGGCATCCCCTCTTTCTTCTAACGACCATCGGTATTTTACTCGAAGCTATATTTTTATTCGTCACAAACTATGAGTTTTGCTTGGAGCATCCTGTATGATATGAGTCTTTGCTTGTTTTGTTTTGTGTTCTAAGTTATGAATCCTTGCTGGACACACCTATTTGAGAGAGCCAAAATTATGCCATGACTTGTTAGAATTGCTCCCTATGCTTCACTTAAATTTGTATGAGCTATGGATTTGCTCTAGTGCTTCACTTATATCTTTTTGAGCATGGCGTGCTTTAGTATTTTTGAAGAAATGCTCTCATGCTTCACTTAGATTTATTTGGGAGTTAGTAAATTTTTTAAGAAATTCTCTCTTGCTTCACTTAAATTAATTTGAGAGAAAGAAGTATTATGCTCATGATCTTCACTTATATTTGTTTGAGCTTATCAAAAGCAACACATGAAAATTAGTTCCAAAGTGATAGATATCCAAGAAGGATATAATAAAAACTTTCATGAAGATCATTGGACAAAATAAACTTGATTCCTTGTAATAGTTTTGAGATATGATGATGTGATATGTGAGTTATGTTGATGAGTAATTGTGCTTTAGTAAGAATATTGGTGTTAAGGTTTGTGATTCCCTATGCAAGCACGAAAGTCAATAGTCATGCAATGAAATTATATCATACTTGTGGTGCATTATTTGGTGTTAATTATGCTTAATGCTCGCTTATGAGATTATTCGTTTTTTGGTTGGTCGCTTCTCAATCTTTTGCACGCCTTCATTTTGCACTAAGTATGATCACTACTTGTGCATCCAAAACCCTTTAAACCAGTTTTGCCACATGAGTCCACTATATCTACCTATATGCGGTATTCTTTTGCCGTTCTAAGCAAATTTGTATGTGCCATCTCTAATTTTCAAAATAAACTTCTCTTTTGTGTGTTCGTACCGCTCGCGAGGCGGTGAGGGGTGGCCAATATTTTCCATGCTAGATGTGTTATTCTCACGATGAGTGTTTATTCACTTGTCATTGCACGAGAGTAAGGCAAAGGTATTAGGGATGCCCAGTCCCGAAATGAAAAATGAATTTACTTTATGTTGTCAAATAATAAATTCCTTGGAAAGTGTTGGTATGGAGGGCACCCGTGGATACGGCTAGCCATGGAAAGTGAAAGAAATGGTGGAAAAAGGAATAAACTCTATTTTCTGTTTGGGAACCACCTATGGTATATCTAGCATGGAAAGTGTTGGGAACTCTAAGTCGTTTTTGTTGGTGGGAAAAGCACACCTCCCAAAATGTTTTTATCTCTAAGTTTTTTTGCTTTGAGCTCTGGCACCTCTACAAATCCCTACTTCCCTCTGCGAAGGGCCTTTCTTTACTTTATGCAATTTTTATTTTTAGTTTGTGTCTCCATCTTCTCTCATAAAGCACCAACTAGGAGGCACTATGATCGTACTTGAGCATTGAGTGTAGTTAATATGCGAGTGTGTTTCATGAATGGATCAATGGTTGAGCATGATGGGCTAGGGATAACTTATTTTAGCGTTGATATTTTGAAAGACATAGTTGCTTGTTGATATGCTTGAGTATTTAAGTCATCATGTCAAAACTAGACTATTGCTCTGAATCATATAAAAGTCCAAATGTCCATGCTATAAAGGAAAGAATATGAGATGACATGTTAGGCAGCATTCCACATCAAAAATTCTGTTTTTATCATTTACCTACTCGAGGACGAGCAGGAATTAAGCTTGGGGATACTGATACGTCTCCAATGTATCTATAATTTTTGATTGTTCCATGCTATTATATTATCATTCTTGGATGTTTTACAATCATTTTATAGTCATTTTATATCATTTTTTGGTACTAACCTATTGACATAGTGCCAAGTGCCTGTTGTTGTTTTTTGCATGTTTTTTACATCGCAGGAAATCAATACCACACGGAGTCCAAACGTAGCGAAACTTTTTGTGGATTTTTTTTGGACCAGAAGACATCCAGTGGACCGGAGAAGCGCCTGGGGGGGTGCTCCGAGGGGAGCACAACCCACCAGGGCGCGCCTGGAGGCCCAGGCGCGCCTTGGTGGGTTGTGCCCACCTCGGGTGCCCCCCGAACCGCCTCTTTGCTCTATAAATACCCTAATATTCCAGAAACCCTAGGGGAGTAGTCAAAAATCAATTCTAGCCGCTGCAGAGTCAAGAACCACCAGATCCAATCTAGACACCATCATGGAGGGGTTCACCACTTCCATTGGTGCCTCTCCGATGATGCGTGAGTAGTTCTTTGTAGACCTACGGGTCCGTAGTTAGTAGCTAGATGGCTTCCTCTCTCTCTCTTGATCTTCAATACAATGGTCTCTTGGAGATCCATATGATGTAACTCTTTTTGCGGTGTGTTTGTTGGGATCCGATGAACTTTGAGTTTATGATCAGATCTATCTTTTTATCCATGAAAGTTATTTGAGTCTTCTTTGACCTCTTATATGCATGATTGCTTATAGCCTCGTATTTCTTCTCCGATATTTGGGTTTTGTTTGGCCAACTTGATCTATTTATCTTGCAATGGGAAGAGGTGCTTTGTAGTGGGTTCGATCTTACGATGCTTGATCCCAGTGACAGAAGGGGAACCGACACGTATGTATCGTTGCTACTAAGGATAAAATGATGGGGTCTATTTCTACATAAAAAGATCTTGTCTACATCATGTCATCGTTCTTATTGCATTACTCCATTTCTCCATGAGGTGCTTTGTGATGGGTTCGATCTTGCGGTGTCCTCACCCAGTGACAGAAGGGGTAGCGAGGCCCACATGTATCATTGCTATTAAGGATAAAAAGATGGGGTCTATTCCTACATGAATAGATCTTGTCTACATCATGTCATCGTTCTTATTGCATTACTCCATTTCTCCATGAACTTAATACACTAGATGCATGCTGGATAGCGGTCGATGTGTGGAGTAATAGTAGTAGATGCAGGCAGGAGTCGGTCTACTAATCTTGGATGTGATGCCTATATAATGATCATTGCCTGGATATCGTCATGATTATTTGAAGTTTTATCAATTGCCCAACAGTAATTTGTTCACCCACCGTTTGCTATTTTTCTCGAGAGAAGCCACTAGTGAAACCTACGGCCCCCGGGTCTCTTCTTTAATATATTTTCCTTTGCGATCTATTTTCCTTTGCTTTTATTTTCAGATCTATTAAACCAAAAATACAAAAATACCTTGCTGCACTTTATTTTATTTGACGTTCGATCTATCAATATTTACTACTCTCTCACGTCCGTTTGCCAATTTCTGGCGCCGTTGCCCGAAAGGGATTGACAACCCCTTTTACACGTCGGGTTGCGAGTATTTGTTATTTGTGTGCAGGTGCTGTTTACGTAGTGTTGCTTGGTTCTCCTACTGGTTCAATATCCTTGGTTTCATCACTGAGGGAAATACCTACCGCCGCTGTGCTGCATCATCCCTTCCTCTTTGGGGAAATACCGACGTAGCTTCAAGCCGCATCACGCACCCCCAAGGCTTGTCGCCTCCTTGTGCACTTTTCGGACTACTTTTTATTTTCCTAATTTTTTAAATATTCCAAAACGGAGTAAAATTGCTCCTGGAAAAGTTTTGGAGTCGGTTTACTTACCGTATCACATACCTATTCCTTTTTGGAGTCTGGAGCATTCTGGTAGATATCCCCTATGTAATCCTCCGGTGTTATGGTATTAATAATATTGGTTTCAACATTTATGGGATTACCTGAGATATAATATTTGATTCTTTGCCTGTTTACCCCCTTCGGGTTATTGCCTTCGGCGTTGTTGATCTTGATGGCACCGGAACGATAAACTTCCTCGATAATGTAAGGCCCTTCCCATTTAGAGAGAAGCTTTCCTGCAAAAAATCTTAAACGAGAATTGTATAGCAAGACATGGTCACCTACATTAAATTCACGCTTTTGTATCCTTTTGTCATGCCATCTTTTAACTTTCTCTTTAAACAATTTGGCATTCTCATAGGCTTGGGTTCTCTATTCATCAAGTGAGCTAATGTCAAATAGCCTCTTCTCACCAGCAAATTTGAAATCATAGTTGAGCTCTTTAATTGCCCAATAAGCTTTATGTTCCAGTTCAAGAGGTAAGTGACGTGCCATTCCATAAACCATTTTATATGGAGACATACCCATAGGATTCTTATAAGTAGTTCTATAAGCCCATAGTGCATCATGAAGTTTCTTAGACCAATTCTTTCTGGATCTATTAACAGTCTTTTGCAAAATCAACTTTATTTCTCGGTTACTTAATTCTACTTGACCGCTAGATTGAGGGTGATATTGAGATGCAATTCTATGGTTAACATCATATTTAGCAAGCAATTTACGAAAAGCATCATGAATAAAGTGTGAACCACCATCAGTCATTAAATATCTAGGGACTCCAAACCTCGGGAAAATAACTTCTTTAAGCATTTTAATGGACGTGTTATGATCAGCACTACTAGTTGGAATAGCTTCTACCCACTTAGTAACATAATCAACAGCAACCAAAATATGTGTATACCCATTAAAGGAAGGAAAAGGTCCCATATAATCAAATCCCCAAACATCAAATGGTTTAATAACAAGTGAATAATTCATAGGCATTTCCTGACGTCTACTAGTATTACCAATTCTTTGAAATTCATCACAAGACAAGACAAACTTATGAGCATCCTTGAAAAGAGTAGGCCAATAAAAACCAGATTGTAATACCTTATGTGCAGTTCTATCTCCAGCATCGTGTCCTCCATAGGCCTCAGAGTGACACTTGCGTAGGATATGTTCCTGTTCAAGCTCAGGTACACAATGTCTAATGACACCTTCTACTCCTTCTTTATAAAGGTGTGGGTCATCAAGAATATTTTCTAACCTAGACAAGTTGTCTGCTATGGGTTTCTCAGCTCCTTTTCTATCAATAATATGTAAATCAAATTCTTGTAGCAAGAGAACCCATCTAATAAGTCTAGGTTTAGCATCTTTCTTTTTCATAAGATATTTAATAGCAACATGATCGGTGTGAACAGTTACTTTGGAATAAAAAATATAAGATTTGAACTTGTCACAAGCAAATACAACTGCTAAAAATTCTTTTTCAGTAGTAGCATAATTTCTTTGAGCACTGTCTAGAGTTTTACTAGCATAATGGATAACATTTAATTTCTTATCAACTCTTTGTCCTAGAATAGCACCAACAACATAATCACTAGCGTCACACATAATTTCAAAGGGTAGGTTCCAATCAGGTGGTTGAACAATAGGTGCAGAAATTAAGGCTTTCTTAAGTATTTCAAATGCTTCTACACAATCATCATCAAAAACAAATGGAACATCCTTTCGCAAGAGATTAGTAAAAGGCCTAGAAATTTTAGAGAAGTCTTTAATAAATCTCCTATAGAAACCGGCATGGCCAAGGAAACTTCTTATACCTTTGATATCTTTAGGACAAGGCATTTTTTCAATAGCATCAACTTTAGCTTTATCAACTTCAATACCTCTTTCGGAGATTTTATGCCCCAAGACAATACCTTCATTAACCATAAAGTGGCACTTCTCCCAATTCAAGACAAGATTAGTTTCTTCACATCTCTGCAAAACTCGATCAAGGTTGCTTAAGCAATCATCAAAAGAAGTTCCGTAAATGGAGAAATCATCCATGAAAACCTCAACAATCTTTTCACAAAAGTCAGAGAATATATCAGTCATACATCTTTGAAAGGTAGCAGGTACATTGCATAAACCAAAAGGCATACGTCTCTAAGCAAAGGTACCGAAAGGGCAAGTAAAAGTAGTTTTTTCTTGATCCTCTTGTGACACAGGTATTTGGGAAAAACCAGAATCACCATCTAGAAAGCAGAAGTGTGTATGTTTTGATAGTCTTTCTAGCATTCGATCAATAAAAGGTAGAGGATAATGATCTTTCCTAGTAGCTTTGTTTAATTTTCTAAAATCAATTACCATTCTATAACATGTGGCAATTCTCTGCGGGATCAACTCATTTTTATCATTAGGAACAACGGTAATACCTCCCTTCTTAGGGACACAATGGACAGGACTTACCCATCTACTACCAGCAATAGGATAGATTATACCTGCTTCCAGAAGTTTTACTATTTCATTTCTTACCATTTCTTTCATTTTAGGATTCAACCATTGCTGGTGATCAATAACATGTTTAGCATCAGGTTCCATATTAATTTTAAGCTGACATAGAGTGGGACTAATGCCCTTAAGATCATCCAGAGTATATCCAATAGCCGCACGGTGCTTCTTCAGAGTTTTCAATAATTTCTTTTCTTCATGCTCTGAAAGGTTAGCACTAATAATAACATGATATATCTTTTTCTCATCGAGATAAGCATATTTCAAAGTATCAGGTAATTGTTTAAGGTCGAACACAGGATCACTCTTGGGTGGTAGAGGATCTCCAAGAGTCTCAACAGGCAAATTGTGTTTCAAAACAGGCATTTGTTTGAAGAAAATCCCGTCTAATTCTTTTCTTTCGTTCATGAAAATGTCATTTTCATGGTCTAGCAAGTATTCTTCTAAAGGATCAGTAGGAGGTACGGCAATAGAAGCAAGACCAATAATTTCATCTTTATTTGGCAATTCTTTATCATGGGGTTGTCTACGAAATTTGGAGAAATTAAACTCATGAGACACATCCCCAAAACTTACACTAACAGTTTCTTTCTCATAATCTATTTTATCATTAACAGTGTTCAAGAAAGGTCTACGAAATATAATGGGACAAAAATAATCTTGTGGGGAACCAAAAACTAGAAAATCAGTAGGGTATTTTATTTTCCCACACAAGACTTCAACATCTCTAACAATCCCAATTGGTGAGATAGTATCTCTATTGGCAAGCTTAATAATAACATCAATATCTTCTATTTCAGCAGGTGCAATATCATTCATAATTTCTTGGTATAAAGTAAAGGGAATTGCATTGACACTAGCACCCAAATCACATAAGCCATGATAACAATGATCTCCTATCTTAACAGAAACAACAGGCATGCCAACAATAGGTCTATGTTTATCTTTTTCATCAGGTTTAGCAATTCTAGCAGCTTCATCACAGAAATAAATAACATGCCCATCAACATTATCGACCAAGAGATCTTTAACCATAGCAATACTAGGTTCAACTTTAATTTGTTCAAGGGGTGTAGGTGTTCTAGTATAACTCTTACGAGCCTCAGCTGAAGCTTTAGCATGTTCTTTTATCCTAACAGGGAAAGGTGGTTTCTCAATATAAGCTGTAGGAATAACACGATCAACATTATAAGTAATAGTTTCCTCTTCAGCTTTAATAGGTTCTAACATTTTCACTTCAGTGGGAGGATGATATTTAATCTGCTTCTCCTTTGGGAGATCAACATGAGTTGCAAATGATTCACAGAAAGAAGCTACTATCTCAGAGTCAAGTCCATATTTAGTGCTAAATTCATGAAAAGCATCGGTATCCATAAAAGATTTAACACAATCAAACTTAAGGTTTATACCTGAATCCTTACCTTCGTCGAGCTCCCAATCTTCAGAGTTGCATTTAATTCTTTCCAAGAGATCCCATTTGAATTCAATAGTCTTCTTCATAAAAGAACCAGTACAAGAAGTATCGAGCATGGATTGATCATTACGAGAAAGCCGAGCATAAAAATTCTGAATAATAATTTCTCTTGAGAGCTCATGATTGGGGCATGAATATAACATTGACTTAAGCCTCCCCCAAGCTTGAGCGATACTTTCTCCTTCACGAGGCCAAAATTATATATATAATTCCGATCACAATGAACCAGATGCATAGGATAAAACTTCTGACAAAATTCCAATTTCAATCGGTTGTAATTCCAAGTCCCAATATCATCGCATAGCCTATACCATGTCAATGCTTTCTCCTTCAAAGATAAAGGGAAGACCTTCTTCTTGACTCCATCCTCGGGCAAACTTGCAAGCTTAAATAATCCACAAACTTCATCCGCATAGATTAGATGCAAATCAGGATGTAGTGTTCCATATCCTGCATAAGGATTAGCTAGTAGTTTCTCTATCATACCCGAAGGAATTTCATAATAAATATTTTCAGTAGGTGCAGTAGATTGAGGGGCAACTCTTTGCTCTTACGGGTGGGGTGAAGATACCCCGAACAAACCCCTCAGAGGATGATTTTCCATAGTGACAAGTGACAGTAAATTTCAGCATGTAATATAAATGTTTCCTTACCAAAGGCGCTTCACTCCTCGGCAACGGCGCCAGAAAAGAGTCTTGATGACCCACAAGTATAGGGGATCTATCATAGTCCTTTTGATAAGTAAGAGTGTCGAACCCAACAAGGAGCAGAAGGAAATGACAAGCGGTTTTCAACAAGGTATTTTCTGCAAGCACTGAAATTATCGGTAACGGATTGTTTTGTGATAAGATAATTCATAAAGGGTAACAAGTAACAAGTGTAACAAAGGTGCAGCAAGGTGGCCCAATCCTTTATGTAGCAAAGGATAAGCCTGGACGAACTCTTATATAAAGCAAAGCGCTCCCGAGGACACATGGGAATTGTTGTCAAGTTAGTTTTCATCATGCTCATATGATTCGCGTTCGTTACTTTGATAATTTGATATGTGGGTTGACCGGTGATGTCTACTACACAACTTGTTCTTATAGACTCGTGTTGGGCCTCCAAGCGCAGAGTTTTGTAGGATAGTAGCAGTTTTCCCTCAAGTGGATGACCTAAGGTTTATCAATCCGTGGGAGGTGTAGGATGAAGATGGTCTCTCTCAAACAACCCTGCAACCAAATAATAAAAAGTCTCTTGTGTCCCCAACACACAAAATACAATTGTAATTTGTATAGGTGCACTAGTTCGGTGAAGAGATGGTGATACAAGCGTAGTAATGATAGTAGATATTGATTTTTGTAATAGGAACAATAAAAAACAGTAAGGTAGCAATTGATAAAACGGAGCACAAACGGTATTGCAATGCTTGAAAATGAGGCCTAGGGTCCGTACTTTCGCTAGTGCAATCTCTCAACAATGCTAATCTAATTGGATCATATAACCTTCCCTCAAAGTGCGATGAAGAATCACTCCAAAGTTCTTATCTAGCGGAGAATATAAGAAGAAATTGTTTGTAGCTATTCTTTCCGATCGATCTATCCAAGAGTACGTACAAAAATAACACCAAGTTATTTTTTCGGATCGATCTATCAAGAGTTCGTACTAAAATAATACCAAGTTATTCTTTTCGATCGACCTATCAAGAGTTCGTACTAGAATAACACCAAAGCAAATTCAGATTCATAATACTCAATCCAACACAAAGAACCTCAAATAGTGCCCCAAGATTTCTACCGGAGAAAGTAGGATGAAAATGTGCATCAACCCCTATGCATAGATTACCCCAATGTCACCTCGGGAATCCGTGATTTGAGTGCCAAAACATATATCAAGTGAATCAATATAATACCCCATTGTCACCACGGGTATTCATATGCAAGACATATATCAAGTGCTCTTAAATCCATAAAAATATTCAATCTGATAAGAATGAAATCTCAAAGGGAAAACTCAATTCATCACAACAAGATAGAGAGGGAGAAACACCATATGATCCAACTATATTAACAAAGCCTGCGATACATCAAGATCGTGCCATCTCAAGAACACGAGAGAGAGAGAGAGAGAGAGATTAAACACATAGCTACTGGTACAAACCCTCAGCCCCGAGGGTGGACTACTCCCTCCCCATCATGGTGGCCGTCGGGATGATGAAGATGGCCACCGGTGATGACTTCCCCCTCCGGCAGGGTGCCGGAATGGGCTCTAGATTGGTTTTTTGTGGCTACAGAGGCTTGCGGCGGCGGAACTTCTGATCTAGGGTTATTTATGATGGTTTCTTTATTTATAGGTTTTTTTTTGGCGTCGGTTTCACGCGAAGATGGGCCTCGAGGTGAGCACAACCCACTGGGGCAAGCTAGGCCCCTCTGGCGCACCGTGGTGGGTTGTGCCCTCCTCGTGGCTCTTCTGGCCCTCCCATGAAGCTTCGGGGGTCTCTTTTGTTCCAAAAAAAAATCGTCAAAATGTTTCAGCTCATTTGGAGAACTTTCATTTCTGCACAAAAAACAACACCACGGTAGTTCTGCTGAAAACAGCGTCAGTCCGGGTTAGTTCCATCCAAATCATACCAAAACCAAATAATTTTTTTGTAAACATGGCATGAATACTTCATAAAATAGAGATACGTTGGAGACGTATCAGCATCCCCAAGCTTAATTCCTACTCGTCCTCGAGTAGGTAAATGATAAAAGAAATAATTTATGAAGTGTGAATGCTAGCAAAGTGCATAAGTTTTATCAATGATAATTTCGATCACTTTTCCTAGCATCATAACAATAATTCTTTCTCATAAAACTTCTCATGTTAAAGTAGCAACCAATTCACATGTTAAGGTTCAAACAATGAATTCTCTTGAAACTTAACAACCTATATTCTTAGTCACCAAACAATTGCAATTCAACTTATTCAACAGAGTCTAAGTAAGAGCTCCACATACTCAATCATCATATAGTCTTCTATGATTGCTAGTACTCAAAGCATATTTTTAGAACAAATGGCATCCATTGAACACAGAGAAAGATAGGGGCTTAATGTTTTGCCTCCCAACTCATTTATCATAGAGATAATTATCAACAATAATAAATCATGATCAAATATATTTGACTGGCCATATGTGCCTAGATCTTTCCCCACCACATGATGCTTGCCAACTAGAGGATAATTAAGGTTGAAATGAGAATGCATACTATTGACTCTTGCATAAAAGTAAATACTGAAAAGTAAAAGATAGGCCCGTCGCAGAGGGAAGCAGAGGTTGTCATGCACTTTTTATTTTTGGATGCCCAAGCTCTTAATGCAAAGGAACGTCATGTTATATTGCCCCTTATGATAGCAACCTTTATTATGCAGTCCGTCGCTTTTATTACTTTGCCATCACAAGTTTGTACAACGCTCAATTTTCCCTTACAATAAAAGATCAAACATACTCCCTCCGTCCCAAAATTCTTGTCTTAAATTCATCTAGATACGGATGTATCTAATACTAAAACATGACTTGATACATCCGTATTTAGAAAAATCTAAGACA
Organism: Thinopyrum elongatum; assembly: GCA_011799875.1. Taxonomy (NCBI): domain Eukaryota; kingdom Viridiplantae; phylum Streptophyta; class Magnoliopsida; order Poales; family Poaceae; genus Thinopyrum; species Thinopyrum elongatum. The sequence continues at coordinate 305,537,640 of CM022303.1, read as the reverse complement.
AAATTTTTGGGACGGAGGGAGTATTTAGGAGCATTTTTTATTGCTTTATGCACCGATGGCAACTTACTTGAGGGATCTTATTCAATCCATAGGTAGGTATGGTGGACACTCATGGCAAGAAACTGGGTTTAAGGGGTTTTGGATGCACAAGTAGTATCTCTACTTAGTACTAATTTTTTGGCTAGCAAAAGATCCTAAGCAAACACCACATGTTGGAGGATCCATAACAATATAACTTCTATGCAAATATACACAACCACAACTCATTATGTTGTCTTCCTTGTCCAACTTCAACTAATTTGCTCAAGTTTGAAAATAATTAATGGGTATTCACAATCATAGAAGATGTCCAAGGTAATATATTTGTATGTGAAAGTTGTCTTCCTTTTACTAATCATTCATGAATTGCTCGTATGACCAATATTGTGATTGTCAAGCTTCAACAGATTTCAATTTCTAAACCCAATGTGAAGCTGCCACTAGGCATGCTATAATTTCAACTTCATGATATTCAATTCATTCAACAATTTACTCATAGGATATAAGTGAAGCACAAGAGTAAATGACAAGCTACTCCAAAAAGATATAAGTGAAGATCAAGCGAGTAGTTAAGTAAAGGGGTAGCTAATTGAGGACTCTCTCTTATTTAAAAACTTTCATATCTAAGTATTTTGTTAAAACAGCAAGCAAAATGAAAATAAAATGACATTCTAAGAATAGCACACATCATGTGAAGAAGCAAAAACTTAGGCTCAACCGAGGCTAACCGATAATTGTTGATGAAGAAAGGTGGGATGCCTACCGGGGCATCCCCAAGCTTAGATGCTTGTGACTTCTTGTAATATTATCTTGGGATGCCATGGGCATCCCCAAGCTTGAGCTTTTGTGTCTCCTTAATTCCTTTTATATCACTGTTTTCCTAAATCTCAAAAACTCCATCCACACAAAACTCAACAAGAACTCGTGAGATAAGTTAGTATAAACCAATGCAAAAACCTTATCATTCTCTACTGTAGCAAATCACTAAAATTATTATTTAACATTGCATACTAAATACCTCTGCATATTTAATACTTCCATCCTCAAATAGAATCGTTAAACAAGCAAACATATGCAAACATAACAGCAATCTGTCTAAACAGGACAGTCTGTAAAGAGTGACATTTTACTCATACTTCCCTAACTCCAAAAATACTGAAAATTTACCACACTGTAGAAAGTTTATCATAACTTATTGTGCAAAAAATTTAACATTTTATCACATTCTGACTTTTCTCAATAATTCACGCACTAGCGTGCAAATTTCTGTTTTCAAACAGCCACATATAGACTTGCAAAATAAGCATAGCAAAGGCTATAGTTGACATTTTCATTGAAGTAAAAGATATAAAACACTATTCTAAATAACAGCAAGTAAATCCTAATAAAATAAAATGATGCTCCAAGCAAAACACTTATCATGTGATGAATGAAAATATAGCTCCAAGTGAGGTTACCGAGAATGTTGAAAACGAAAGAGGGGATGCCTTCCGGGGCATCCCCAAGCTTAGTTGCTTGGATCTTCCTTGAATATTACCTTGGGGTGCCTTGGGCATCCCCAAGCTTAGGGTATTATCACTGTTTATTCTCCTCATATCGATATCTCACCCAAAGCTTGAAAACTTCAATCACACAAAACTTAACGGAACTTCGTGAGATGGGTTAGTACGATAAAGACAAATAATTCAGTTTGGTACTGTCAAGATAAGATTCATAATTGTTCTCACATAATGCCTACTGTACTATACAATTTCCACAATTTATATTAAGCAATATAAGCCATAGAAACCATAAGACAAGCAAACTATGCATTGAAAACAGAATCTGTCAAAAACAGAACAGTACATAAAGATCTGAATTTTAGTCATACTTCTGCAACTCCAAAAAAGATGAAAATTTAGTACAACGTAGGCAATTTGTAGATAAATCATATGTAAACAATTCAGAGTTTTTAGACGATCTAGTGAATTGGAACAATTCTGTTACTTGAAGCAAAAGTTTCTGTTTTTGCGCAGAATCAAGTCAACTATCATCCATACTATACCAAAGGCTTTACTTGGCACTTTATTGATACAAAGGCTATAAAACATGATTAATACAGTAGATTAATCATGTGAACACACAAAAACAGTAGGTAAAAGTGTTGGGTTGTCTCCCAACAAGCGCTTTTCTTTAATGCCTTTTAGCTAGGCATGATGATTTTAATGATGCTCACATAAAAGATAAGAATTGAAACACAAAGAGAGCATCATGAAGCATATGACTAGCACATTTAAGTCTAACCTACTTCCTATGCATAGGGATTTTGTGAGCAAACAACTTATGGGAACAAGAATCAACTAGCATAGGAAGGCAAAACAAGTATAACTTCCAAACTTTCAACATAAAGAGAGGAAACTTGATATTATTGAAATATGTAAAAGCATATGTTCCCCTCTCATAATAATTTTCAGTAGCATCATGAATGAATTCAACAATATAGCCATCACATAAAGCATTCTTTTCATGATCCACATGCATAAAAAATTTATTACTCTCCACATAAGAAAATTTATTCCCATGAATAGTAGAGGGAGCAAATTCAATAAAATAACTATCATGTGATTGAAAATTAAAATCATGATGACAAGTTTCATGGTTATCATTATTCTTTATAGCATACATGTCATCACCATAATCATCATAGATAGCAACTTTTTTATCATAGTCAATTGAAACCTCTTCCAAAATAGTGGATTCATCACTAAGTAAAGTTATAACCTCTCCAAATCCACTCTCATAATTATTACAATAAGATTCAACACCCTCCAAAATAGTGGGATCATTACTACCTAGAGTTGACACTCTTCCAAACCCACTTTCATCAATATAATCATCATAAATAGGAGGCATGCTTTCATCATAATAAATTTTCTCATCAAAACTTGGGGGACTAAAAATATCATCTTCATCAAACATAGCATCCCCAAGCTTATGGCTTTGCATATCATTAGCATCATGGATATTCAAACAATTCATACTAACAACATTGCAATTATGCTCATCATTTATGCCAAACATTTTACTAAATTCTTCTTCTATCAATTGAGCACAATTTTTCTTTCCATCATTTTCAAGAAAGACATGATAAAGATGAACAATATGAGGGCACCTCAATTCCATTTTTCTTGTAGTTTTCTTTTACGAACCAAACTAGTGATAAAACAAGAAACTAAAAGATTCAATTGCAAGATCTAAAGATATACCTTCAAGCACTCACCTCCCCGGCAACGGCGCTAGAAAAGAGCTTGATGTTTACTACACAACTTGTTCTTGTAGACTCGTGTTGGGCCTCCAAGCGCAGAGTTTTGTAGGACAGTAGCGGTTTTCCCTCAAGTGGATGACCTAAGGTTTATCAATCCGTGGGAGGTGTAGGATGAAGAGGCTCTCTCTCAAACAACCCTGTAACCAAATAATAAAAAGTCTCTTGTGTCCCCCACACACCAAATACAATGGTAATTTGTATAGGTGCACTAATTCGGCGAAGAGATGGTGATACAAGCGTAGTAATGATAGTAGATATTGATTTTTGTAATAGGAACAATAAAAAATAGCAAGGTAGCAATTGATAAAATGGAGCACAAACAGTATTGCAATGCTTGAAAATGAGGCCTAGGGTCCGTACTTTCGCTAGTGCAATCTCTCAACAATGCTAATCTAATTGGATCATATAACCATCCCTCAAAGTGCGATGAAGAATCACTCCAAAGTTCTTATCTAGCGGAGAACATAACAAGAAATTGTTTGTAGCTATTCTTTTCGATCGATCTATCCAAGAGTTGGTACTAAAATAACACCAAGTTATTCTTTCCGATCGATCTATCAAGAGTTCGTACTGAAATAATACCGAGTTATTCTTTCCGATCGATCTATCAAGAGTTCTTACTAGAATAACACCAAAGCAAATTCAGATTCATAATACTCAATCCAACACAAAGAACCTCAAAGAGTGCCCCAAGATTTCTACCGGAGAAAGTAGGATGAAAATGTGCATCAACCCCTATGCATAGACTGCCCCAATGTCACCTCGGGAATCCGTGAGTTGAGTGCCAAAACATATATCAAGTGAATCAATATAATACCTCATTGTCACCACGGGTATTCATATGCAAGACATATATCAAGTGCTCTCAAATCCATAAAAATATTCAATCCGATAAGAACGAAACCTCAAAGGGAAAACTCAATTCATCACAACAAGATAGAGAGGGAGAAACACCATATGATCCAACTATATTAACAAAGCCCGCGATACATCAAGATCGTGCCATCTCAAGAACACGAGAGAGAGATTAAACACATAGCTACTGGTACAAACCCTCAGCCCCGAGGGTGGACTACTCCCTCCTCATCATGGTGGCCATCGGGTTGATGAAGATGGCAACCGGTGATGATTTCCCCCTCCGGCAGGGTGCCGGAACGGGCTCTAGATTGGTTTTTTGTGGCTACTGAGGCTTGCGGCGGCGGAACTTCTGATCTAGGGTTATTTCTGATGGTTTCTCTATTTAAAGGATTTTTTTGGCGTCGGTTCACGCGAAGATGGGCCTTGAGGTGAGCACAACCCACCGGGGCGAGCCATGCCCATCTGGCGCGCCGTGGTGGGTTGTGCCCTCCTCGTGGCTCTTCTGGCCCTCCCATGAAGCTTCGGGGGTCTCTTTTGTTCCAAAAAAAATCTTCAAAATTTTTAGCTCATTTGGAGAACTTTCATTTCTGCACAAAAAACAACACCACGGTAGTTCTGCTGAAAACAGCGTCAGTCGGGGTTAGTTCCATGCAAATCATACCAAAACCATATAATTTTTTTGTAAACATGGCATGAATACTTCATAAATTATAGATAAGTTGGAGACGTATCAACCGGTGCTTGGGTGTTGTCCTTACTTGGACAAGCCTCCCACTTATGATTTACCCCTCTCGCAAGCATCCGCAACTACGAAAGAAGAATTAAGATAAATCTAACCATAGCATGAAACATGTGGATCCAAATCAGCCCCTTACGAAGCAACGCATAAACTAGGGTTTAAACTTCTGTCACTCCAGCAACCCATCATCTACTTATTACTTCCCAATGCCTTCCCCTAGGCTCAAAACATGGCGAAGTGTCATGTAGTCAATGTTCACATAACACCACTAGAGGAAAGACAACATACATCTCATCAAAATATTGAACGAATACCAAATTCACATGATTACTTATAACAAGACTTCTCCCATGTCCTCAGGAACGAACGTAACTACTCACAAAGCATATTCATGTTCAAGATCAGAGGGGTGTTGAATATCATTAAGGATCTGAACATATGATCTTCCACTGAATAAACCAACAACTAGCATCAACTACAAGGAGTAATCAACACTACTAGCAACCCACAGGTACCAATCTAAGGTTTTGAGACAAAGACTGAATAAAAAAGATGAACTAGGGTTTGAGAGGAGATGGTGCTAGTGAAGATGTTGATGGAGATTGACCCCCTCTCGATGAGAGGATAGTTGGTGATGATGATGGCTTCGAATTCCCCCTCCCGGAGGGAAGTTTCCCCGGCAGAAGAGCTCCGCCGGAGCCCTAGATTGCTTCTGCCCATGTTTCGTCTCGAGACGGCGGTGCTTCATCCCGAAAGCTTCCTTATGATTTTTTCCAGGTAAAAACCCTTCATATAGCAGAAGATGGACACCGGAGACCTGCCAGGGGGGCCACAAGCCCTAGGGGCGCGCCCAGGGGGTAGGGTGCGCCCCCAGGCTTGTGGCCATCTGGTGGGTCCCCTCTGGTATTTTCTTCGCCCAATAATTCTTATATATTCCAAAATATTTCTCCGTAAATTTCGAGGACTTTTGGAGTTGTGTAGAATAGGTCTCTCAGATTTGCTCCTTTCCGGTCTAGAATTCCAGCTCCCGGCATTCTCCTCTTCATATAAATCTTGTAAAATAAGAGAGAAAATGCATAAGTATTGTACCATAATATGTAATAACATCCCATAATGCAATAAATATCAACATAAAAGCATGATGCAAAATGGACGTATCAACCATGAATTGGGATATCGACGGGGATGACTTTAACTTGAGGAGTTCATGTGTTCACCATGTGTTAATGCTTTGTTCTGGTTCTCTATTAAAAGAAGCATCTTAATTACTCTTAATTTTCATTAGGACCCCACTGCCATGGGAGGGTAAGACAAAAGATGTCATGCAAGTTCTTACCGCAAGCACGTATTACTATATACGAAATACATGCCTACATATGATTGATGAATTGGAGCTATTGTGTCTCGCTCTAGGTTGTGACAATTACATATTGAATCTCATATGAATATCCATCCCCACTCCATGCCTACATTTTAATACTATTGCGTTTGCTCAAGTTATTACTACTCTGCTGGTTACAAATTTGCCATTGATGCTGTTACTACTACTGTTACTTTGCCATCACTGCTATCATATTACTTTGCTACAAATAAATTGATGCAAGGAAGTGATTCTCAGGTGTGGTTGAATTGACAACTCAACTGCTAAGGCATATAAATATTCTTTGGCCCCCCTTCTGTTGAATCAATAAGTTTGGGTGAAATACTACCCTCGAAGATTGTTGCGATCCCCTATACTTGTGGGTCATCATTAGCACACTCAATCTTGGATCAATGTTCCGAGTGGTCACCTTTGTAGCAAGAGTGATGGAGGTTGTGGTTCACGTGTCGTCCTACTTGGAATTTGGGTCTCGGAGTCATTGTTGGACTTGGCGGTTCTAGAAGAGGAACTTGGCGACTATGGTTCGGGGGGGGGGGTGCGGGATGTGGGGGGGGATGCAGTGTCATCTTGCATATTGGCGGTAGCAGTGGCATCGGTGGTGTTGTTTCGGATTTGGGGTCGGTGGGGTACTTGGGGCGGTCTTGGCTTTGGGGGCGACCAGTGGCATTTTAGTGAAGGTGGTGATTGTGGTATTCACATCTGGTCGGTGGCAAGGTTGGTGGGTTCATGCTCGTCGAAGATCCCAGGCAGGACCTGCTATAGGTGAAGGGAGCCACCGGAGTTGGAGGCCAGAACTTGCAGGTGGGCCAGTGGGACAAGAGACAGACGTGGTGGTCATCGGTGGAGGCTGGGGTCACTGGTAGTCGAAAGAGACACATGGGAGGCCAATGGTCATAGGTCACATGAGGTTGGTTGGAGCTGCCGCAGAGGGGAGGCAGTCGAAATCGTAGGCGGATTTGCAAGCCAGTTAGTGGACGTGGTCACCCGGGAGTGGCCGGGTACATGCGTCCGTCAGGAGGTGCGGGGCGGCGCGAGGAGGATGGCGCAAGGGAGGATGATATGTCTCAAACGTATCTATAATTTTTGATTGTTTCATGCTATTATAATTTCACTTTTCTATACTTTTTCTAGCAATTTATATTATTTTTCTGGACTAACCTATCAATCTAGTGCCCAGAACCAATTGTTGTTTTCTACATGTTTTTGGTTTAACAGAAAGTCCATATCTACAGAGGTCAAAATACCCTAAGAAGTTAATACGATATTTTTCGTGACATGAAGATTCCTGAATGTGTCATGACCTGTCGGGGGCTGTTAGGAGCCCCATGCGGCTAGGTGGCGGGGCCAGGGGGTGACCCATGTGGGGAGACCGCTTGCGCCCCCTATGAGCCACCTTCCGCCCATTGTTCCACCTATAAATTCCATATTTTGTGAAACCCTCCATACCAATTTTCTCTGATTTTGTTGCCGCCGCAAGTTCCTGTTTCGAGGAGATCCAATCTGGAGGCCTATTCCGACACCCTGCCAGAGGGGGAAGCCACTGCGAGAGCCTTCTTCATCAACCTGGCTGCCTTCATGACCATGTGTGAGTAGTTCCCTTAGGACCTTAGGATCCATAACAGTATATATATGACATCCTATCTCCCTTGTGATTCAATATAAAGTTGCCATGAGCTGCCTCGCATGACGGGATCCATATGATGTTGGTGGTGTGTTTGTTGGGATATGATTAATTGTCACTTTGTGATCTGATTGTTCGTTGAAATCATTGAATCTTTTTAAGTTTCTTTGCTATATAATTGAATAGCTTAGTACACTCTCTGGTCTATTTGTCTACTTTGGCCAAGTTTGATGGGTAGTTCTTCAGAGGAGGTTGTGCATTGTAGTGGGTTCAATGTTGCAGTGATCTATATCCCACAGAAAGGTACAAGACACATATTCTATTGTTGTTACTAAGGATAAAACGATGGTTTGTTTATCACATTTGGATGATAATTTTACTGTCCACATTATGTCATCTTGTATTCTTGCTTATCGCAATGCTCTGTTTGCTATGAACTTAATACTTGAAGATGCATGCTTGATAGCGGTCTTAGGATGGAGTATTAGTAGTAGATGCAGTTGGATTACGGGTCTACTTATCACAAACACAATGCCTTTATGAGATTATACCATGAATGATCATAGTTATAAATATAAATATTATAATTTAATCACTGCCCAACTGTAATTTGTTCATCACATCACACTTGTATGCTTGGAGAGATGCCACTAGGAACCTATGAACCCGGGGGGTCTATTTTCTTATATTGGAAAATTTACCAAGAAAATATTATTTCTTGCTAGACCATTCCTTTTGTTTTATCTATCTATCAATTCCTATCATACCGTGCAATTTAATCTTGTAACAAGCAAGACAAGAAGCTTGACAACCTTCTTGACGTGTTATGGACAAGTTTGTGTTTGTGTTTTATGTGCAGGTACCAGGGTCCTTTTGGTTCGATAAATCTTGGTTCTATACTAAGGGAAATACTTATTGCTAGGTTACTTCACCCTTATAGTAGGGGGTTATCCAACCACTCTTACGAGAGAGCAATCAGAGGATAGGTGTCGCTCTCCAGCACTGAGGTTGCACGATGGCTGGTGGGTGAGGGCTGTGGCGAGCGGCACCAGGGCCATGTATGGTCGACGCATAGGCGAGCTTGGCACAGGACGTGCGAACATGTCACAGAAGGAGGAGATGAGAAAGTGACGGAGGGAGGCGACATGGTGGCTCACCGGCGTCAACTGCCGGGTCCGACGTGAGGCGATGGGGTGGCGGCGACTTGTGCCTGGATCGGGAGGGGCTAGGGTTGGATCAGAGTTATATGGGGACGTAGTTGGGTGCTTATAATGGGCCAGGCTGGGCTGGGTGACTAGGCCGACTACGGGTCAGTTAGCCCATTTGACTATAGTTGCATTTTGCTATGATGCGTCTACTAGGCACGATATAGTATAATGCCGTCAGTTGGGTCCAAGATAACAGTGCAATGATTTTACAACTCATGTTTATTAATTAATTGGGGTGTCAAACGAACTCCAAATTTGGTGAATTATAGGTGTAGTTTTGTTGGCATTAAACAAAGGCACACAAAAATATTCAAAATTTTGGGAGCCCATTTATATTTTATATGGAATTAAATCTATATCACTTAATATTTAGGTTGAATTGTAAGTGTGTGGTAAATTATTTCAAAAATTATGAAATAATTCCAGGAGCTTCCTAATATTAGTGGAAGACTATATTTAGGGTTTCAAGAGATTCCACCATGTGAAAATACCTCAATTTAAATAGATTAAATTAATTGCAATTTATTGAATTGCATTTTAATTACGATTAATATTTTTAGTAATATTGAGAGTTTAATTCAACCTCATTTCAAGATTAAAGCATGATGACATGATAAAATGATGCAATGACGATGTAAAAAACAAAATAACAAGCAATTCTAATTAGGGTACAACCCTCAGCTGTTACAACTTTGATAAGGTGCTTGCCTCTACCTGGACCACTCCAGGGAAACCTCAGATATCTCTCGGGGGGAGATGATGGTGGCATTTCTGTGTCATGCTTTTCCCTTGGGGGCATTGTTCTGGGAGTGGTTGCCGGTTGGAGGGACCAATGGAAGGCGGTGTGTTGGCGTCGAGGCTTATATGGAAACGATGACGGGAGTGAGCAATGTCGCAGACGCGGCAATGGTTGAGGTAGTCGTCTATTCTTTGGTGTGTCCGCAGGGTTTCCTCGGTTTGCTTGATGCAATGAAGTCAGAGCTGTGGAACTGGGTCTCGGTGGTGACGATGACGGGTATCAGGTGGCATGTTCGGTGGTCTTCATGAGCACCAACCTTGCCTAGCTCTCCTTCGTTGCTCTTCGTTAGAGTCGGGCATGGGTTGTTCTCGTCGCGGGTGGCTGAGTTTTTCCATGGATCTTTACGTGAATCCACGCGGCCTCTACAGCATGTGTTGGGTCGACGATCTTCTGCGGCCAAGTCGAAGTCTCTTGCTCGGGGGTTTGGGATGACGATGACGTCTTCTTGGGAAGAAGTGATGACAATGACGCCTTAATGCTATCTCGACGAGACTCTATTTGAAGAGGTGTGTGGGGTATTCTATGTGTGCAGCTCGCAGATCTGTAACAGTTTCCGCCCGTTTTTCTGATAATTAAGTGGACAATTCTCTTCTGCTTAATTAATAGACGAGACAACCATTTCAGAAGGAAAAAAAATCAAGTTTTTTGCATGCAAACGCCTTTTTTTTATTAGGGCAGTGTCACAGCGTAAATTATGCGCATACATTTCTTAACAGAGTGAGTAACCTACAGTAGCAAAAGCACCCAGGCAAAGCCGAATCTGATGCTACATACTCGTGAGACACGACCTAATTAATCTATGAGTCACAGACATGCTGTACATTCGCCAATCTGTCCGGCAGATTTGGCGCTAGCAACTAGCTAGTGCAGGTTCTTGCTGTCGTAACGCCCCTTGATTAATCAAGAACCAAACACATACAACTGCCCTCCACTAGGCTTGGTTTTCCTATTCCATGGACGCACGCAGCGTGCAGCATCTCTCGATATATGTATGATGAACGGATACTTCCACCGGAACCGTGCATGTAATCAGGCTAGTAGCCTAGTGTTGATTAGTTAATTAGTGGCCATGCTCGATCTAGGAGGGATTGGATTGGAATTTGAAGGGCATCGTATTCATCGATTTGGTGGCCTTTTTCCTTTGGCTGCAAACGTGCCAGTGATACCTTGTTGCCTAGCTTTGTTCTTCCTTTGCATGCGCCCTTTGCTTAGGAGCAGCTGCAACGCCTAGCTTTATCCTCGTCTTTTTCTCTCCTTACCTTTGAGCACTTCCTTTTGCAGCAAAAAACCTTAGGACGGTTGAGACCCACGACCGAGGTCCATGGGCCTACATTTGCTTGGCTAAGGCACGGCACTCTCAATTATTACGCATAAAAAATTGCGTTGCTTTATTTTATAAGTTCTTTTGGAACCATGCACAGAACTGCAAGCAAGATGTATTAAGGAGAAGAAAAGAGCTTCAAATAACTCTCAGTTGAAACTTATGACACGTTTTGTTGTGGTCCAGAGTAACTTAGTACATGTTAATTGATCTTGCAAAGAAACTAAGGGCATATCTAGGGACATGGAGTTTCTTAGCCTGACCTCACTCATATGAGCTCGGGTGAACAATAAAATCAGAAAAAAAAATTATAAAACAATTCAAAAAATTCTGAATTTTTTTAATGACATATATTGACAAAAGTTTTCAACGCGCAAAATTTCATAATGAAATGACATTTGTAGAAGCCGTGGCTAAAAAAACAAAATCGATGCTCAAAAAATGTCATTTCCAACAGCATTTTGGAGCGATGATTTTTTTTTGCCACGGCTTCTACAAATGTTATTTCACGATGAAATTTTTACAAGCGTTGAAAACTTTTGTCAGGGTTTGTCACTAAAAAATTTCAGTATTTTTTTTTATATATTTTTTTTGATTTTTACTGTTCACCTGAGTTCATTTGAGCTTGGGACTAGAAGAGTGCTTTCACATATCTAGCACATTCCTAAAAATTAAATATAGGGCTAATTTTTTTGGTTTGGGGAATTAACATCTATCTTCAAAAAAGTTTAATTGCCTAAATTAAGCTTTCCCCAAAGCCCCTAGCCCATTTTTGCTATTGAGTGGCAAGTATCAACAAAAATAGGGAGCAATCGCAGCCTTCCCGCTCGACCACCTCCTTCCCACCCTACCCTCGACACCATCGCCGCTCGTGATCCTGTTGGTCTTCCCCGGCAGCAATGACCACGTGAATGTATAACCCCAACCCCGCCACACTCGTGGCCACCCTTGTTGCCGCCGGAGACCCATTGCCAATAGCCAATTCCACGATGATAGCTCTGAAACATCTGCGCCAAGGGAAGCTCCTCCTCGATGGCTCCTCGACGACGGCACTACTCGCCACTCGATATGCCGTGAGCACATAACCGCAATTGGGCCCAACGGCCAGCAAACAGGAGCATCACCGTCAACCAAGGCGGTGGACGCCTTCCCCTCGGCCTCCCGCGATGCCAACGCCAACATCACGGACAAACATAGTTGTGCCACCACCCCTCCACCTCCGGCCGCAAACAAGAGCCGCATTCTGACGTGACCCAGAGCGGCGCCAACGTGCTCGAGGAAATGCCTACAAGTAAAATGATTATATTTTTTCCTTTTCGATTTTCAATTTCCCAATTGATTTATGAATGATGTTATGCTAATTGCTAGGTTTTTCCATTTCTTTTGTAGTGACCTAATGAACATGCATTGAATCGACGATGATTCCCACGCCAACGCCCGTTTGGCTACCAACGCGCATTCCCCACAACACCGATAGACATTCTCACTTCCCCTACCCTCACCGGTGTTGACTCACTTGCTCTCCCACCCTCGCACCGGCGTTGCATCACTAGCTCCCCTCTTCCCCTCACTCCACTGTATTAGCAATGAAAATTCTTGTTGAAGCCGTGCTGGAAGGCTGCGCCTGCTATCGCCGTTGCGTCGGAGCTTGGTGGCGCCCGTGTTGTGGAGCCTGAGGCTGCGCCCGACATCATCATCGTCCCGAAACCCCCAATTTTATTTATCGAGGATTTTTCTGCCACGACCACCATATGTTTCTTTGACGATACAATAGGAGGCAAATTCCAGTACTCTGCCATAGGGGGAATCTATCCTTTTGAGCCTTCGTCAATAACATTGCTGCCACCATGACCATATGTGAGTAGTCCTCCTTGGACTATGTGCCCATAACAGTAGCCAGATGTCATCTTCTCTCCTTTTTTTCAATACAAAGATCATATGAGCTGCCATACATGATTGTGATCCGTATGATGTAATTAATTATCGGTGTATTTGTTGCGGTGTGATGAATTATCACTTTATGGTCAGATCTATATATGATTCTTTGTTGCATGATTAATAGAAATATATGATCTCCGTGTTGGGAATCGTTGCATGGAAAACAAAAAAATTTCTAAGCACACGCAATGATCTATCCATGAAGATGCATAGCAACAAGGGGGGAGTGTGTCTACGTACCCTCGTAGACCGTAAGCGGAAGCGTTTCTCAACGCGGTTGATGTAGTCGAACTTCTTCGCGCTTCAACCGATCAAATACCGAACGCACGGCACCTCCTCGTTCTGCACACGTTCAGCTCGGTGACGTCCCTCGCCTTCTTGATCCAGCAAGACGTTGAGGTAGTAAATGAGTTCCGTCAGCACGACGGCATGGTGACGGTGATGGTGAAGTGATCTCCGCAGGGCTTCGCCTAAGCACTACGAAAAAATGACCGGGGGTGTAAACGATGGAGGGGGCGCCGCACACGGCTAGGCAATTGTCTGGTGTGTGCTAGGCGCCCCCCTCCCACATATATATAGGTGGGAGGAGGAGGGGAGAGGCCAAGAGGCGCCCCAAGTAGGACCGAATCCAACTTAGGCTCCTCCCAAGCCGCCGCCCCCCCCCCCCCCCCGGTCATATATATCGGAGGGGGAAGGAAAGGGGGGAGAGGTGGAAGGAAGGGGGAATCCTATTCCCTTTCTTTCCTTTCCTCCTTCCCCTTTCCTTCTCCACCTTGGCCGGCCCATATGGGGGGCGCACCAGCCCCTTGTGGCTGGTGTGTTTCCCCTCTTGGCCCATAAGGCCCATATCTTTTGCCGGGGGTGTCAGGAACCCCTTCCGGTGACCCGATAAGTACCCGGTGACCCCCGAAATACTTTCAGTGTCCGAATACCATCGTCCTATATATCAATCTTTACCTCTCGACCATTTCGAGACTCCTCGTCATGTCCGTGATCTCATCCAGGACTCCGAACAACATTCGGTCACAAAATCACATAACTCATATAATATTATATCATCAACGAACGTTAAGCGTGCGGACCCTACGGGTTCGAGAACTATGTAGACATGATCGAGACACCTCTCCGGTCAATAACCAATAGCGGAACCTGGATGCTCATATTGGCTCCTACATATTTTATGAAGATCTTTATCGGTTGAACCGTTATGACAACATACATAATTCCCTTTGTCCATCGGTATGTTACTTGCCCGAGATTCGATCGTCGGTATCTTCATACCTAGTTCAATCTCATTACCGGCAAGTCTCTTTACTCGTTTCGTAATACATCACCTCGTGACCAACTCCTTAGTCGTTTGCTTGCAAGCTTATGATGTGTATTACCGAGAGGGCCCAGAGATACCTCTCCGAAACTCAGAGTGACAAATCCTAATCTCGATCTATGCCAACTCAACAAATACCTTTGGAGATACCTGTAGAGCATCTTTATAATCACCCAGTTACATTGTGACGTTTGATAGCACACAAGGCACTCCTCCGGTATCCGGGAGTTGCATAATCTCATAGTCGAAGGAATATGTATTTGACATGAAGAAAGCAATAGCAATAAAACTGAACGATCATTATGTTAAGCTAACGGATGGGTCTTTTTTTATCACATCATTCTCCTAATGATGTGATCCCGTTATCAAATGACAACTCATGTCCATGGTTAGGAAACCATAACCATCTTTGATCAACGAGCTAGTCAAGTAGAGGCTCACTAGGGACACGATGTTTGTTTATGTATTCACACATGTATTTAGGTTTCCGATCAATACAATTCTAGTATGAATAATAAACCTTTATCATGAATAAGGAAATATAAAATAACAACTTTATTATTGCCTCTAGGGCATATTTCCTTCAGTCTCCCACTTGCACTAGAGTCAATAATGTAGTTCACATCGCCATATGATTAACACCCATAGTTCACATCGTCATGTGACCAATACCCAAAGAGTTTACTAGAGTCAATAATCTAGTTCACATCGCCATGTGATTAACACCCAAAGAGTACTAAGGTGTGATCATGTTTTGCTTGTGTGAGAAGTTTAGTCAACAGGTCTGCCACATTCAGATCCGTATGTATTTTGCAAATTTCTATGTCTACAATGCTCTGCATGGAGCTACTCTAGCTGATTGCTCCCACTTTCAATATGTATCCAGATTGAGACTCAGAGTCATCCAGATCGGCGTTAAAGCTTGCATCGATGTAACCCTTTACGACGAACTCTTTATTACCTCCATAACCGAGAAACGTTTCCTTAGTCCTCTTTAAGGCACCTAAGGATAATTTTGACCGTTGTCCAGTGGTCAACTCCTGGATCACTTTTGTACCCTCTTGCCAAACTTATTGGCAATGCACACAACAGGTCTGGTACACAGCATGGCATACTTTATAGAACCTATGGCTGATGCATAGGGAATGACTTTCATTCTTTCTCTATCTTCTGCCGTGGTCGGGCTTTGAGTCTTACTCAACTTCACACCTTGTAACACAGGCAAGAACCCTTTCTTTGACTAATCCATTTTGAACTTCTTCAAAATCTTGTCAAGGTATGTGCTTTGTGAAAGTCCTATTAAGCGTCTCGATCTATCCCTATAGATCTGGATGCCCAATATATAAGTAGCTTCACCGAGGTCTTTCATTGAAAAATTCTTATTCAAGTATCCTTTTATGCTATCCAGAAATTCTATATCATTTCCAATCAATAATATGTCATCCACATATAATATCAGAAATGCTACAGAGCTCCCACTCACTTTCTTGCAAATACAGGCTTCACCGAAAGTTTGTATAAAACCATATGCCTTGATTACCTCATCAAAACGTATATTCCAACTCCGAGATGCTTGCACCAGTCCATAGATGGATCGCTGGAGCTTGCACACTTTGTTAGCACCTTTAGGATCGACAAAACCTTCTGGTTGCATCATATACAAATCTTCTTTAAGAAATCCATTAAGGAATGCAGTTTTGACGTCCATTTGCCAGATTTCATAATCATAAAATGCGGCAATTGCTAACATGATTCGGACGGACTTAAGCATCGCTACGGGTGAGAAAGTCTCATCGTAGTCAACTCTTTGAATTTTTTGAAAACCTTTTGCAACAAGTCGAGCTTTATAGACAGCAACATTACCATCAGCATCAGTCTTCTTGTTGAAGATCCATTTATTTTCTATGGCTTGCCGATCATCGGGCAAATCCACCAAAGTCCACACTTTGTTCTCATACATGGATCATATCTCAGATTTCATGGCCTCAAGCCATCTGTCGGAATCTGGGCTCATCATAGCTTCTTCATAGTTCGTAGGTTCGCCTTGGTCTAGTAACATGACTTCCAGTACAGGATTCCCGTACCACTCTGGTGCGGATCGTGTTCTGGTTGACCTACGAGGTCCTGTAGTAACTTGATCCGAAGTTTCATGATCATCACCATTAGCTTCCTCTCTAGTTGGTGTAGGCATCACGGGAATAGTTTTCTCTGAGGAACTACTTTCCAATTCGAGAGAAGGTACGATTACCTCATCAAGTTCTACTTTCCTCCCACTCACTTCTTTCGAGAGAAACTCCTTCTCTAGAAAGGACCCACTCTTGGCAACAGAGATCTTGCCTTTGGATCTGTGGTAGAAGGTGTACCCAATTGTTTCCTTAGGGTATCCTATGAAGATGCACTTCTCCGATTTGGGTTTGAACTTATTAGGTTGAAGCCTTTTGACATAAGTGTCGCAACCCCAAACTTTTAAGAAACAACAGCTTAGGTTTCTTGCCAAACCACAGTTCATACGGTGTCATCTCAACAGATTTAGACGGTGCCCTATTTAACATGAATGCGGCTGTCTCTAATGCATAACCCCAAAACGATAGTGGTAAATCGGTAAGAGACATCATAGAACGCATCATATCTAATAAAGTACGGTTACGACGTTCGGACACACCATTACGCTGTGGTGTTCCAGGTGGCGTGAGTTATGAAACTATTCCACATTGTTTTAAATGAAGGCCAAACTCGTAACTCAAATATTCGCCTCCGCGATCAGATCGTAGAAACTTTATTTTCTTGTTACGATGATTCTCCACTTCACTCTGAAATTCTTTGAACTTTTCAAATGTTTCAGATTTGTGTTTCATTAAGTAGATATACCCATATCTGCTCAAATCATCTGTGAAGGTTAGAAAATAACGATACTTGCCGCGTGCCTCAACTCTCATCGGACCGCATACATCGGTATGTATTATTTCCAATAAGTCATTAGCTCGCTCCATTGTTCCGGAGAACGGAGTTTTAGTCATCTTGCCCATGAGGCATGGTTCGCAAGTATCAAATGATTCATAATCAAGTGATTCCAAAAGCCCATCTGCATGGAGTTTCTTCATGCGCTTTACACCAATATGACCTAAACAGCAATGCCACAAATATGTTGCACTATAATTATCAACTTTGCATCTTTTGGCATCAATATTATGAATATGTGTATCACTACGATTGAGATTCAATAAACCATTTACATTGGGTGTATGACCATAGAAGGTTTTATTCATGTAAACAGAACAATAATTATTCTCTGACTTAAATGAATAACTGTATCGCAATAAATATGATCCAATCATATTCATGCTCAACGCAAACACCAAATAACATTTATTTAGGTCCAACACTAATCCCGAAGGTACAGGGAGTGTGCGATGGTGATCTTATCAACCTTGGAATCACTTCCAACACACATCGTCACCTCGTCCTTAACTAGTCTCTGTTCATTTTGTAACTCCTGTTTCGAGTTACTAATCTTAGCAACTGAACCAGTATCAAATATCCAGGGGCTATTATGAACACTAGTAAAGTACACATCAATAACATGTATATCAAATATACCTTTGTTCACTTTGCCATCCTTCTTATCCGCCAAGTATTTGGGGCAGTTCCGCTTCCAGTGACCATTTCCTTTGCAGTAGAGGCACTCAGTTTCAGGCTTGGGTCCAGCTTTGGGCTTCTTCATGGGAGCGGCAACTTGCTTGCCATTCTTCTTGAAGTTCCCTTTCTTTCCCTTGCCCTTTTTCTTGAAACTAGTGGTCTTGTTAACCATCAACACTTGATGCTCTTTCTTGATTTCTACCATCGCGAAGAGCTCGGGAATCATTTTTGTCATCGCTCGCATATTATAGTTCATCGCGAAGTTCTAGTAGCTTGGTGATAGTGACTAGAGAACTTTGTCAATCACTATATTATCTGGAAGATTAACTCCCACTTGATTCAAGCGATTGTAGTACCCAGACATTCTGAGCACATGCTCACTGGTTGAGCTATTCTCCTCCATCTTGTAGGCAAAGTACTTGTCAGAGGTCTCATACCTCTCGACACGGGCATGAGTCTGAAATACCAATTTCAGCTCTTGGAACATCTCATATGCTCTGTGGCGTTCAAAACGTTTTTGAAGTCCCAGTTCTAAGCCGTAAAGCATGGCGCACTAAACTATCAAGTAGTCATCATATCGAGCTTGCTAAACGTTCATAACGTTTGCATCTGCTCCTGCAATAGGTCTGTCACCTAGCGGTGCATCAAGGACATAATTCTTCTGTGCAGCAATAAGGATAATCCTCATATCACGGAACCAGTTCGCATCATTGGTACTATCATCTTTCAACTTAGTTTTCTCAAGGAACATATCAAAATAAAACAAGGGAGCTATACGCGAGCTATTGATCTACAACATAGATATGCAAAAACTATCAGGACTAAGTTCATGATAAATTAAGTTCAATTAATCAAATTACTTAAGAACTCCCACTTAAATAGACATCCCTCAAGTCATCTAAGTGATACGTGATCCAAATCAACTAACACATGTCCGATCATCACATGAGATGGGGTAGTCATCAATGGTGAAATCTCTATGTTGATCATATCTACTATATGATTCATGTTCGACCTTTCGGTCTCCAGTGTTCCGAGGCCATGTTGGTGAGGTCAAGATCATGTTGTTTTTCCAAAGGTAACTTCTTCCTTGCGGTTTCTTTGGATTGGAAGTTCCTCTGCTTTTCCTTCAATGGTTTTATGACTTTTCTCGACAAACTTGTCGTGGAAACTACAACCAAATCTTTGTTCAATGTCAACCATTTATCTTCTGTTGAAAAGAGCACGCGTCGCTATGTTTGCGCAGTCATGCGCTTTATTTCATCCAACTTATAAAGTGGTAGCTATATTATAAAATAGAATGCAAGAAAGCTCTCACAATACTTGACTTGTGAAATAAAAGATGATTTTCCAAAAACTGCCTTTATTCTTTGAGTGGGACCACTTATATATAAATACATCAAGGATCAAAACTCACCAACTGAACTCAGGCAGGTCCTAAACTGTTCTACTCACAGTTGTCTTCTAGTTAATGAAGGTGAATCCTTTGAAGGAAACAATAAGGGCCTCTAAGGTAATTCTCATCTGTTTTTGTAGGAAATCAAGGAAGGATTCTTCAAAAAAATTAAATTGTTTTCCTATAATTTCAAAGAAATTCTAACTCCCACTCCAATCCCTTTATTTACTCGTTTGTGTACGGACGCGATGTCATGTTATTGCTTGCAATATGCACTCTTCCTGCAAAATTTAGCATGGTTTAACTCTTTTGTTTTGCACGATTAGTACTATCGAAATTCCAAGTTTTCATACCCAATAGCCATTCGAAATTTCCCCAATACTGAAAAGAACTAAGTGCAAAAAAAAAGATGATGACACGCTTACACAAGATCCACCTCAGCAGTAGCACCACCTGGCCTCTAGAGAAGCACAACACCACTTGAAAATGACGCAGCACAAGATACTGCTAGTGGCCTAGTGCTCCATACCCACACGCTGCGTCCACACACGAGTGTATTGGGTTTGGTTCTCTCTCTTTCTGTTTGTGTCACTGCTTTCTCCAAAAGAATGAGCAAAAAGGGGGCCAATCATTAGTAGCTTATCCCTCTATCCGGCCTCTGGCTGATCTGGTTTGCCGTTGCCAGAAATCAAGGAGTGAAGTACTCTACACAACTGTCGGTGCTGCACTGCTGCTTCATATACTCTTCAGCTGCTTCATGATTTCATAAGATATAGAAGAATCAAATAGGGTACCTAATGATAATTTTTTTACGGGAGCTGATGATATACAGTTAGATGTGTGCATTATGACCTTTTAGGCTAAATGCATGGCTATGTACGGAAAATGGGCCATATACCAGTTGCCTTGGCGGGCCCTACCCAAACGGCAAAAGACACAAATTTGACCTCAGGACGAAACTATTTCACAAACTAAACTGTTTTTGAAAGTATTTCACCCAACTGACCCTAATGTGCAGCGCCTGACAACAAGGCGCTCCACTCTACTGTGCAGCGCCTAACACTCAGGCGCCACACCTGTGCAGTGCCCGACGGCTAGGCGCTGCACTACACTGTGCAGCGCTTAGTGCAGCGCCTAGCTGTAAGGAGCTGCACAGTAGAGTGCAGTGCCTTGCTGTCGGGCGCTGTATAAAAGGGTCAGCGGTGTGAAATATTTTCAAAAACAGTTTAGTTTGTGAAATACTTTCGCTCTGAGGTCAAATTTGTCAATTTTGCCTACCCAAACATTAGACTATTGCCTTTTCAGCACCATTCTATCACCTTTTTTTTTTACTAGAGACCATTCTATCACTTTGAATATACAAAAATTATCAGATCAAAAAATAAAAATGCTACCAAAATTATCTATTCCAGAACCCGCCCTCTCAATTACAGTGGAATTTTAACGTATCATGCACCCTCAGATCACGTGGCCCATTTTCCGTACAGAGCCATGCATTTAGCCTAAAAGGCAAACCAAACAAGTTTACCCTGAATAAGCTACATGATCCAAGTGATTATCACATCATGATTCGTGGAAAACCTGCGACCCACATGAGTGGCATCAACCGACCATACCTTTTCCGGCCGGCGTCGGAGCAGGAAAATCATTTGGACATAATCCATCGATCTGCTGCTCAAAGTGATCACACCGAATGGCCCAGATGATGAGACTGATCGATCATCATCAAAGGAGGGAAACAAGAAAAAGACCAAACGTGTTGTCATAATTAAACAGTACTTTGCATGGTTAGAACCTTTTATTTCATGTATATCACCTTTTGAAGGCATGAGATCTCTTTTGAATGTCATTTATCTTTTCTTCTAGTTTTAAATTTGCTTTTTGATGAAATATATGATGGGCTCTAGGCCATATAGCAATTTCAAATCTCTAAGGGCACATGTAGGTGTGATGACAAAGAAGATAGTCGGAAGTTTAGTACCACCCACGAAATGGAGGAAGTTTTGGACCTTCTTAAAAGGAGAAGTTACTACATGCATGCATGAGCTGTCTTTATAAGGAACCCCCCCCCACACACATGCACTATGTTCCATTTTTCTTCGCTAAAGGGCGCTTTTATTATCTCAAAATGTAGCATCAAAGGGATACAAAGCATTAAGAGTATCATCCGGCCTCTGCATAACTAGGATGCACACAGCCAAACACCAGTAGTCTGTTAAACATAAAGATAAAAGACCGACAATTCGGCAACAGTAGAGTCCATGCACTATGTTCCATAGATTTCCCAATATATTCTTTTATGTTTCCTTCACTGTTATGGAAAAACCGTTCACATCGACCACGGTTGCTCCGAACCTTACGCTTCTGAACTCCGGCCTTCAATCTCCCCGGTTCTAAACACATCCCATCACGTAAAGCACGAAAATTTTCATTCAGCAAGTATCTTGAAGCACGCGGTATCCTACGAAAAGCGGCAGATTTCATGATGAAATTTACTCCCCCTCTCACATCCTGCAAAGGACGCTCGCCTTTTGTGGGAATCTGCGGCGGTACAAAGCTTTCTTCTTGTGCGGCTGAACGCTGGAAATGGCCTTTTTATCACACCACATAGCAATGCACCATCACATTCGTTCCAGGTCACTTGTCATGACCACATGGAGCAACTTGAATTCCGGGGCAAGCAAGGCATATATGCATACCGAACTGGCTTCTCTCCGTGGCCCTGCTTTAGAGCGCAGAAATTTCTCGTGGATTTTACAAGAATTCCACAAGAAACTGGCCGATTCCTGCAAGACTAGCGGACAGCTCCTGCATCACGTACTGATTACCCTCGACTGTGCGGGACACCTTAAGTCTGATTTGATTACCAGATTATTCAATTTAGAAATTATATGCAATTTATTCAAACCCAGATGGATTCAATATGAATGGCTACTAGCCTTTCCCCCGAATTTTAACTACTCAACCGACCCCTCAAAACTTCCCCGCAAAAAAAAAAAAAACCCGACCCCTCAAAACTTAACTCCAGTTTTGAAGAGTTATATTACTCTCTCTGTACCGAAATACATGTCGCTGGAGTATACAGCTACTCCAACGAATGTATTTCGGTACAGAGGGAGTAGCTTTTTTGCATCTAGCGCTTCTCCAAAATTTTAACTCCTTAAAACAGAAAATTTGCACAAAGAGTCATTTCCAACACAATTTCAAACTAGATGTGGGTAACTTAGTGGTTAGCTTATGCATGACACTGTGACATGTAACATAAAAGTACAAAAATTAAACTAACTACCACTTCGTTAACCTAAAACAAGCTAGACATCTTCTCCTCGTCGGAGGAGATGTCGATGACCGGTGCATTACCGTAGCCCGATGCCTCGGCGTCATGGGTGCCGTCATCAAAGTCGACATAGCTGAACATAGATGCCCAGTCCCTCTCCATTAGCTAACCAGCAGTGCTATACACACTAGTAGAAAAAGGCCCATTTGTCCCGGTTCATAAGGCCCATTTGTCCCGGTTCGGGAACCGGGACTAAAGGGTCGGGACTAAAGCCCAACATCTTTAGTCCCGGTTCTTATACGAACCGGGACAGATGGGGCTCCACGTGGCCGCTGCGGCGAGCCCAGAGAGGAGGGCCTTTAGTCCCGGTTGGTAACACCAACCGGGACCAAAGATCATCCACGTGTCAGCAGCTCAGGAGCTGGGGTTTTTGTTTTTTTTTTTGAAAGGGGGGGGGTTGGTTTGGAGGTTTTAGGGGTTTTGTAGGGTTAATTTAGGGGTTTCATATATTGTGTTAGCTAGCTAATAGCTAGAGAGAAGTGTCCTCTCTTATCTCCGTGCTTGGTCGACGCTACGTACTATACGTATAGAGAGGACTCGACATGCTAGCTAGTAAGCAAATGAAGGAAACCATTAAGTACACAAGATCGTCATGAACATATACAGAGAGAAGTGATCGACTTTCTCCTTCTCCGAGAGATTGGTCGAACAACAAGTTTTCGTATATCTATCCGACGCTACTAGCTACATATATACAATATAAGATCTCTTACAATCCCTAACATTTGATGTCAAGTTCCACATGGTATTCTCCGGCTGGATTGATGATGTGGCCAAGAAAGAATCCCGCCAATTCCTCTTGAATTGCTTTTATGCGATCTTGTGGTAGGAGTTCATCCCGCATCTGCCAAATCTATTTTGAAGAAGGGGGTCAATACATATATATGAATGAAACTCAACACAAATGATGGTAATAAAATAAAATTGTGAATATTATTGCTTACGCACTTCATATTGTTTTTCAGAGTAGCCCCGCTTAGAGGTCGTCGCGTTGTAGATGTACTCGCAAATGTAGTATCCACAAAAATTATTCCCGCCTTCCTGCCACAACCACTTTACGAGAAATAAAGGTCAATCAAACTGATAATCAAGCATTATAAATGGTTTTGATGAAACTAGCTACAATCAATGGGAGATGCGCGGAACTAGCTAGTAGTATTTACTTTCGGGTGTGTAAATCGCAGCTCCCCCAGCAGTTCCGGAGCTTCTGTGGTGAACACTTTTCAAACCCTGCGAGACAAAGAAAATAATTACTTGATATTAGAATATGACCAAAGTTGCCGATATGGTGCGATAATGATCGATTGAACTTACTTCTGGAGCATTTCAGTCATGGCCGCATACTCCTTGGGATCTTTTCGTCTTGAGTCTAAGACGGTTACTAGTCCCTGCTCAAGCTTAATCTCTAGGAGAATAAAGTGGAAGCTGCGCACGCATGCATAACTCATCAATTACATTACTATAACCTCGAGTAATAAGGGAAACCGAATATGCAGAAGACAGTAACACTCACTTGAAGTTGTAAGGAAAGAGTATTTTATCTTTGTTTTGATTTTTAAGCAACGATTGTAGCAAGTTGGCCTCGGTTTCTTTCGCATGATATGTAACCGTCCATTCATCTATGAGATTTGTGTTAATGAACCCAATATCATAGATTTGTGCATTTCTGCATTCGACGATCTTCAATCTGCATAATATAATGAGGATAATTATATATACATGCAATGAAAGAGCTGAGCTATATATAGAGACTTAATTACAGAAGTATAGTACTTACAGACAATAGCAAGTGATGATTATTTTATCGAGGCCTTTTTGATTGAAAAACTGGAAGAACTCCTCAAATGGAACAGACAACAGATCAATTTCAACGAGGTCGTGCTCCTCTTTAACTCTCAGCGTCAAAATATCCTTCCCGGACTTGCAGGTGTCCATGTACCACTTATGGAATCTTCGCATCATCGTTGTTAGAGGAGGATCACCAGGTCTGACGAGAGGCTTCCCGTACTGGTATTTGTGTTCTTCCACCTCCATTGTACCAAAATGTGCATCGTTGGGCAGGTAATCACCAGGATTAGTACCGGGCAGCATCCCCAGCAGATTTGCGACGATATCGCTAGACACCTTGAGCGGGGGGCACGATTGGTTTGCCTGTTCGCCGAGCTGTTCAATTTTTTTCCCTCTTCTTCGTTGTTGTAACCTTTTGTCACTTGAAGTAGTTCCCGACCGGCGCGCTCCTTCCACTGCCTTTTTCAGAGCGCGGACATGGTTGTCATCCGGCGGAGGCGGTGGTGGTCGCTTCAGGTTCTTCAAAGTGCGCTTCAATTTCACCGGATCCATCTTCTCCTCCGAAGGTGGATTTTTCTTTGCAAAAAAGTCCTTCACTTGGGCTTGACAGATCTCCTCGTTTTCCTCCTCGGTCATCTTGTATGGTAATCTATCTAGAGGCTTGATAGATGGACCGAATTTGTATTGCCTCCCGCCTCTGGCTGTACTGCTAGACGCCGGCCGAGCAGCCGGAGCGGCTGCGGCTGTCTTCCTTCGTTGCTTACGAGGCGGAGAAGGAGGCGGAGTGCTACGACGCGCCGGAGCAGCCGGAGCGGCGGCGGCTGTCTTTCGCTGTTGTTGACGAGGCAGAGAAGGAGGCGGGCTGCTCGGACGCGCCAGCGTAGGCGGAGAAGGAGGCGGAGTGCAGCCACGCGCCGGAGCAGCTGGAGAAGGAGGCGGATTGCCGCCACGCGCCAGAGCAGCCGGAGAAGGAGGCGGAGTGCCCTGATCACTCGCCAGAGGAGGAGGCGGAGGAGGAGGCGGAGTGCCCTGACTCGCCGGAGGAGGAGGCGGAGGCGTCCAGTTCGGAAGGTTGATGAGCTCCTTCCGCCATAGACATGGAGTCTTCAGAGCAAGACCCAGCTGAGTCTCCCCTTCACCGGTAGGGTGGTCAAGCTCGAGCTCCGCAAATCCCTCCATTATTTCATCGACCATCACAACAGCATAGCCTTCTGGAATCGGAAGGCAGTGAAAAGTTGCGCCGGGTTGAGGAGGTGCAACAGAGCCGACAGCCGCCTTGACTTTGAGGTGCTGCCATTGCGCCATAAGGTGGCAATCTTGAGCCTCCGTGATAGCATCCACGGGGTAGCTGGGAGCCGTGAAGTGAGGCTGCTGAAGGAGCTCGGTGGAAGCCACGCTGCTTCTCCGCTGAGATGGCGGGGTAGCTTCGGCAGGTCGCTGGCTCTGAACTAGTGCTTGTTCCTCTAGCGCTCGTACCCTTGCATTCAGCTTCTGCAGTTCGGTCTGCTCCACTTTCCTCCTCCTCTCCCGGGTTTTGTAACCGCCTGCGCTGGGAAACCCTTCCTTCCACGCAACGGAGCCTGCCGTGCCTCGTGTTCGTCCTGGGTGCTCAGGATTCCCGAGGGCCTATGTGAGCTCGTCGTTCTCTCTGTCGGGAACGAACGTCCCTTGCTGCGCTGCGGCGATATACTTCTGAAGCTTCTTGACGGGTATTTCAAGTTGCTCCTTCGTCCAACGGCACTTCCCTGTTTCAGGATCCAAGGTTCCCCCAACACCGAAGAACCAAGTCCTTGAACGGTCTGGCCAGTTCAATGTCTCTGGTTCGACCCCTTTATCAAGCAGGTCCTTCTCAGCCTTGTCCCACAACGGCCGGGCTTTGAGGTAGCCACCTGACCCCGTGCGATGGTGATACTCCTTCTTTGCAGCATTTTCTTGTTTGTCGCTGACATCTTCTTACTCTTCTCCAATGTCTTGTGGGCCACAAATGCGGGCCAGTGATCTCTTATCTTCCCAAATCGGCCGGTGAATTCTGGAGTCTTCCCTTTGTCGACAAACGTTGATTTCAACTCATTCTTCCACCTCCTGAATAGATTTGCCATCTTCTTAAGAGCATGAGCCTTGACCAATGGCTCTATAACTGGCTTATCCGGATCCTCCTCTGGCGGTAGGGTGAAATTTGCCTTCAGCGCGGTCCAAAGATCATCTTTCTGTCTATCGTTGACAAAAGACACTTGAGGGTCTTCGCTCTTAGGCTTATTTCATTGGTGGATGCTGATCGGGATCATGTCCCTAACAAGAACCCCGCACTGAGCAGAAAATGCTTCCTTGGTCTGGCTGGGTTCAATCGGTTGGCCATCGCCCTTGATTGCTGTGATCGTGAACCTTTCATCCTGGCGCAACCTTTTCTTCGGGCCTCGTCTCGTTACCGAAGTTTGGCTCGATCCAGAGGGCTAGAAAAGAAGAAAGAAGAGAGTTAATATGTGTACATACCAAAACAATTAATGCATGAATTAGCTAGTCAACACAGGCTTAATTAATATATATACCTCGCCGGACTTTGCAATAGCTCCTTCCTCCGTTCGCTCACCGGAGCAGTCATCACGGTCTCCTTCCACCGGCATTCCGTCACCGGAGCCATCATAATCATGTCCTTCCACCTCCATTGTTCGATCACCAGAGCCTGCTTCACCCTCTCCTTCCAGACCATCGGTGTCATTGAGATACGACAAGACATCACCTCCGCCGAGGATTATGTCCCCCAACAACTGTTCTGCTTCGATGTCACGGTGCTCCATAGTTTCTGCAAATATTACAACATGGCAATTAATATACAAACATGACAGATGGATATATTAGTGCAAACGTAGATCTAGTTAGCTCGACGCTTCTATGGTTTGGGGTGGCCTCGACAACGCTTCTAGGGTTTGGGGTGGCCTAGGCAACGCTTCTAGGGTTTGGGGTGGCCTCGACAACGCTTCTAGGGTTTGGGCCGGACCGCCTCTCTCATGAATGTCTGACGTCCGGACCGACAAGGGATTTAACAAAATGACGCCATTCTGGATGTGCAGAAAATGGTCCATATTTTTCCTGATCTCATCTACCCTTCTATATGTCACGTTGTCTAGTGTCAAAGAATTCAAGAAAACCATGACTTCATCATTAGCCGGAAATGACAGGCGTATAATGGTACGAAGCTCTTCAAAGTTGTTTTGGAACGGAGTTCCCGATAGAATAATTCACTTTTTGGTACAAAGTTTAGCAAGAGCCTTCCGAATATCGCTATTTGGAAGGCCTTTGCTGAAATTCGTACCAAAAGGAGAATTATTCTATCCGGAACTCCGTTCCAAAACAACTTTGAAGAGCTTCATAGCATCATACGCCTGTTACTTCCGACTAATGATGAAGCCATGGATTTCTTCAGTACTTTGACAGACAATGTGACATATAGAAGAATATATATATATATATATATGAGATCAGAAAAAAATTGGATCAACTTGTGCACATCCATAATGGGGGCATTCTTGATAAATCTATATATGTCAAAATTCAAACTTTGACATATGATCAAACTTTGACATATGATCAAATGTTGCATATGTCAAAATTCAAACTTTGACATATGATCAAACTTTGATATATGATGAAATGTTGCATATGTCAAAATTCAAACTTTGACATATGATCAAACTTTGATATATGTCCACCGCGATATAAAATAATACATAGACTTGTTCGGGCGAGAGGGGGTTGATAGACGTCCCCCCTCATGTCGAAGTTACCGGAGTTATCTTCTAGTGGTTTGGGTGGCCTCGAGAGTTTGTCGGGTAGGGGCGGGAGGGGGTAGGAGATCGACAACACTTTTTTTCTAGGGTTTGGGTGGCCTCGAGAGTTGGTCGCCCGGTATATCGAGAGGGGGGTGAACATTTTACCTTAGTAACTTAGAAAAAAAATGTTATCGGGGAGGGGGTATATCGACCCCCCCCCCTCATGTCGAAGTTATCGGGGAGGGGCTATATCGACAACGACATACATATAGCCACATACATATAAAAAAATCTATGAACATCCATACATACATATAGCCACATACATATATATGGCTATTAAAAAAAATTCATCATATAAAAAAATGTTATCGGGGAGGGGGTATATCGCAAACTTTGACATAAATGACTTTGATCATGCACAATTTTCCTATACATACACAATATGAACATATACATAAATTGACAAAGAAAATTCTATGAACAAAAAAAAAATCATAAAAATTCTATGAACATAAAAATTCTAACTTTTGCATATTCTTTGCATATGAACATACATACATTTTCTTATTTTTTTCTTAAATGTAACTTTTGCATATATGAACATACATACATAAATTATACATACATTGGAAAAAATTCTATGAACAAAAAAAACATCATATATGAACATTTTTGTATATACATCCATATCCATCCATCCATACATACATACATACATGGACAAAAAAATGCTATGAACAAAAACATCAATTTTGGTCCAATCTTGGCATTGAACTACAACCCAATTTTTCCTTGCTAAAAAAATTCTGAATTTTTTACATCTTGTAGTCCTTCCAACTAAACCCTTAAGTCCAGAAGGGCAGCCCCAATTTCATCTAGCAAGTCCACCAAAAAAATTCATGTAGTTTCTGTCCAGCACTAAATTTTAATAAAACTTGCACTAAGAAGTTTTTCCTTTTATCAAACCAACTTAACCATCTTCACTAACATCCAAGGAGACATCATCCTGCCAAGTTTCACATAAAACAAAGTTCCCTAGCAAGCCCTAGCATTTCATCAAACACCTTGTGGACATGGCTGAAACTTTCCACTGAACCAACTTCACCATCATCACATACATGGAGGAAGGACAGAGGAGAGGGGTGGGAGGGAGGAGGGAGTACCGGCCTGGCCGGCGGGCACTGGTGCGGCGGCGTTGACGGCAGGGTAGGGGCGTGGCGGGGCGTCGGGGCAGGGCAGGGGCGCGGCGGCGTTGGCATCGAGGTCGAGGCAGGGGCGCACGGCGTCGGCGTCGGGGCAGGGTAGGGGCGCGGGGCGATGGCGACGAGGAGCGGGCGGCGACGGCGACGGCGACCTCGGGGCGGCGACGGCGAGCACGGGCAGCCTGGCGGCGTCGATGAGCTCGGCGTCGTCGGGGGGCAAATGGTCGATGAAAACTGAAAAATTCGTAAGTCCTGCTTATATACACAGAGCATTGGTCCCGGTTCGTGGCACAAACCGGGACGAATGCCACCCTTTGGTCCCGGTTCGTGCCACCAACCCGGACAAAGGTCTCTTGTCAGCAGCTCCAATGGGCGGGAAAAACAGAGACCTTTGGTCCCGGTTGGTGGCACGAACCGGGACCAAAGTGGGGGCATTGGTCCCGGTTTGTTCCACCAACCGGGACCAATGCCGCCCCTTTCGTCCTGGTTGGTGCTACCAACCGGGACCAAAGGCCTTGCGCTGGCACGGTGCGGTGGGATGTTTAGTCCCACCTCGCTAGTTGAGAGAGCTCGAGAGTGGTTTATAAGCGCTGTTGCGCCGTCCCTCTCGAGCTCCTCTCAACTGCAGGCTTTCGAGCCTTCTCTGCTACTCTTTGCCGTGGTCCTGCTGGGCCTCTGCGGGCCTGAATCCTGGCCCATGGATGGGTTTCTAGTCGTATTCAGGCCGTGGTGGCCCAGTAGGTGGCATTTTTTTTATTTTTTTCTAGTTTTTTTGTTTTCTTTTTTGCTTTATTTATTTTATTTTGTTTCTACTTACAACAAAATACAAACTGTTTTTCATTGATTCTTTTTGCTTTTAGGTAATAAAAAATATAAACTTGCTGTTAGTGCCATTAGTTTTCCAATTTGAATAGTTTAAATTTGAATTCTTTGAAATTTGTGTGAATCACTAGTTTGTGATTAACTTTACTATAAAAATAGATTTTGGAGTGATTCTTTTTCCTGTTATTTAATATTACTGTGTTTTATCATTATATTCAAAAACAATTTTTGTTATTTTAGTTTCTAACAAAAAAAATCTTTATGATAATTTTTTTTGCTATTAAAGTTTCTAACAAAAAAAGTTATTTATGAAAATTCTTTTTGCTTTTAATGTTTTGAACAGAAAATACTTTGATAATTTTAGTTGCATAAATTTTAGTTGATTCCTTTTGCTATTAGAGTTTCATTAAAGTTTTCTAGTTCATTCTTTTTTCTATTAGAGTTTCATTAAAGTTTTCTAGTTCATTCTTTTAGTTTATTATTTTTGCTATTAGAGTTTCATAAAAGTTGAGAGGGTTACGGCAAAAACTGGATACACTTCGTGTACAAAATGGACAATCTCTTTCGAAGTATCAGGGTTTCGGACGAAAACTCATCTGTTACAAAGGGATTTCATTTTTTTGAACTTATTTGAACTCCAGACTTTTTGTGTGTTCAAAATGAACCATTCACAGCCACATCATCAATTTTCAACCCTTTCTGACTTCATCTGTTATTTTTCATGCATTTACTGATTTTTTTTGAGCTAAATGACCCTAAAATTGAAAAGCACTTCACATAAACTCTGAAGAGGTTGAAAATTGGCAAGATATCATCATTTCACCCACATAGCATGTGCTAAAAAGTTGAGAGGGTTACGGCAAAAACTGGATGCACTTCGTGTACAAAATGGACAATCGTCTTTCGAAGTACAGGGTTTCGGACAAAAAACTCATCTGTTACAAGGATTTCATTTTTTTAAATTATTTGAACTCCAACTCTTTTGTGTGTTCAAAATGAACCATTCAAAGCCACATCATCAATTTTCAACCCTTTCTGACTTCATCTGTTATTTTTCATGCATTTACTGATTTTTTTGAGCTAAATGACCCTGAAATTGAAAAGCATTCACATGAACTCTGAAGAGTGAAAATTGGCATGATATCATCATTTCACCCACATAGCATGTGCTAAAAATTTGAGAGGGTTACAGCAAAAACTGGATGCACTTCGTGTACAAAATGGACAATCTCTTTTGAAGTATCAGGGTTTTGGACAAAAACTCATCTGTTACAAAGGGATTTCATTTTTTTAAACTTATTTGAACTCCAGACTTTTTGTGTGTTCAAAATGAACCATTCAAAGCCACATATCAATTTTCAACCCTTTCTGACTTCGACTTCATCTGTTATTTTTCATGCATTTACTGATTTTTTTGAGCTAAATGACCCTGAAATTGAAAAGCACTTCACATAACTCTGAAGAGGTTGAAAATTGGCATGATATCATCATTTCACCCACATAGCATGTGCTAAAAAGTTGAGAGGGTTACGCAAAACTGGATCACTTCGTGTACAAAATGGACAATCTCTTCGAAGTATCAGGGTTTCGGACAAAACTCATCTGTTACAAGGGATTTCATTTTTTTGAACTTATTTGAACTCCAACTTTTTGTGTGCTCAAAATGAACCATTCAAAGCCATATCATCAATTTTCAACCCTTTCTGACTTCATCTGTCTTCTCACTCTTTTTCTTCGCTTGTGTCCTTTGCTTATTGCGCCGTAACCATGGATATTCTTCATCGCTTAACAGGGTGCTTGGGTCAGCCTTGACTTTGAAGGGAGGAATTTCATGAAACTTTTCATAATCTTCAGACATGTCTGTCTTACCCTCCACTCCCACGATGTCTTTTTTCCCTGAAAGAACTATGTGGCGCTTTGGCTCATCGTATGATGTATTCGCTTCCTTATCTTTTCTTTTTCTTGGTTTGGTAGACATGTCCTTCACATAGAAAACCTGCGCCACATTATTGGCTAGGACGAATGGTTCGTCTGTGTACCCAAGATTGTTCAGATCCATTGTTGTCATTCCGTAATGTGGCTCTACCTGTACCCCGCCTCCTGACAGATTGACCCATTTGCACTTAAACAAAGGGACCTTAAAATCATGTCCGTAGTCAAGTTCCCATATGTCCACTATGTAACCATAATATGTGTCCTTTCCCCTCTTGGTTGCTGCATCAAAGCGGACACCGCTGTTTTGGTTGGTGCTCTTTTGATCTTGGGCGATCGTGTAAAATGTATTCCCATTTATCTCGTATCCTTTGTAAGTCAATACAGTCGAAGATGGTCCCCTGGACAACGAGTACAACTCATCAGAAATAGTGTTGTCACCTCTGAGACGTGTTTCCAACCAACTGCCGAAAGTCCTGATGTGTTCACATGTAATCCAGTCGTCACACTGCTTCGGGTGTTTGGAGCGCAGAATGTTCTTGTGTTCATCGACATACGGGGTCACCAAGGTAGAGTTCTGTAGAACTGTGTAGTGTGCTTGAGACCAAGAATGCCCGTCCCTGCATATTATTGAGTCCCCTCCTAGCGTGCCTTTTCCAGTCAGTCTCCCCTCATACCACGATTGAGGGAGACCAATCTTCTTAAGGTCAGGAATGAAGTCAACACAAAACCCAATGACATCCTCTGTTTGATGGCCCATGGAGATGCTTCCTTCTGGCCTAGCGCGGTTACGGACATATTTCTTTACGACTCCCATGAACCTCTCAAAGGGGAACATATTGTGTAGAAATACGGGGCCCAGAACGACAATCTCATCGACTAGATGAACTAGGACGTGCGTCATGATATTGAAGAAGGATGGTGGGAACACCAGCTTGAAACTGACAAGACATTGCGCCACATCACTCCTTAGCCTTGGTATGATTTCTGGATCGATCACCTTCTGAGAGATTGCATTGAGGAATGCACATAGCTTCACAATGGCTAATCGAACGTTTTCCGGTAGAAGCCCCCTCAATGCAACCGGAAGCAGTTGCGCCATAATCATGTGGCAGTCATGAGACTTTAGGTTCTGGAACTTTTTCTTTGCCATATTTATTATTCCCTTTATATTCGACGAGAAGCCGGACGGGACCTTCATACTGAGCAGGCATTCAAAGAAGATTTCCTTCTCTTCTTTGGTAAGAGCGTAGCTGGCAGGACCTTCATACTGCTTTGGAGGCATGCCGTCTTTTTGGTGCCAACGTTGCAGGTCCTCCCGTGCCTCCGGTGTATCTTTTGTCTTTCCATACACGCCCAAGAAGCCTAGCAGGTTCACGCAAAGGTTCTTTGTCACGTGCATCACGTCGATTGAAGAGCGGACCTCTAGGTCTTTCCAGTAGGGTAGGTCCCAAAATATAGATTTCTTCTTCCACATGGGAGCGCGTCCCTCAGCGTCATTCGGAACAGATAGTCCGCCGGGACCCTTTCCAAAGATTACGTGTAAATCATTGACCATAGCAAGTACGTGATCACCGGTACGCATGGTGGGCTTCTTCCGGTGATCTGCCTCGCCTTTGAAATGCTTGCCTTTCTTTCGACATTAATGGTTGGTCGGAAGAAATCGACGATGCCCCAGGTACACATTCTTCCTGCATTTGTCCAGGTATATACTTTCGGTGTCAGCTAAACAGTGCGTGCATGCGTGGTATCCCTTGTTTGTCTGTCCTGAAAGGTTACTGAGAGCAGGCCAATCATTGATGGTTACAAACAGCAACGCATGCAGGTCAAATTCCTCCTGTCTGTGCTCATCCCACACACGTACACCGTTTCCATTCCACAGCTGTAAAAGTTCTTCAACTAATGGCCTTAGGTACACATCAATGTCGTTGCCGGGTTGCTTAGGGCCTTGGATGAGTACTGGCATCATAATAAACTTCCGCTTCATGCACAACCAAGGAGGAAGGTTATAGATACATAGAGTCACGGGCCAGGTGTTGTGATTGCTGCTCTGCTCCCCGAAAGGATTAATGCCATCCACGCTTAAACCAAACCATACGTTCCTTGCGTCACCTGCAAACTCCTCCCGGTACTTTCTCTCGATTTTTCTCCACTGCGACCAGTCAGCGGGTGCTCTCAACTTCCCGTCTTTCTTACGGTCCTCTCTGTGCCATCGCATCAACTTGGCATGCTCTTTGTTTCTGAACAGACGTTTCAACCGTGGTATTATAGGAGCATACCACATCACCTTGGCAGGAACCCTCTTCCTGGGGGGCTCGCCGTCAACATCACCAGGGTCATCTCGTCTGATCTTATACCGCAATGCACCGCATACCGGGCATGCGTTCAAATCCTCGTACGCACCGCGGTACAGGATGCATTCATTAGGGCATGCATGTATCTTCTGCACCTCCAATCCTAGAGGGCATATGACCTTCTTTGCTGCATACGTACTGTCGGGCAATTCGTTATCCTTTAGAAGCTTCTTCTTCAATATTTTCAGTAGCTTCTCAAATCCTTTGTCAGGCACAGCATTCTCTGCCTTCCACTGCAGCAATTCCAGTACGGTACCGAGCTTTGTGTTGCCATCTTCGCAATTGGGGTACAACCCTTTTTGGTGATCCTCTAACATGCGATCGAATTTCAGCTTCTCCTTTTCACTTTCGCACTGTCTCCTTGCATTAACAATGACCCGGCGGAGATCATCATCGGGCACATCGTCTGGTTCCTCTTGATCTTTAGCTTCCCCCGTTGCAGCATCACCGTATTCAGGGGGCACATAGTTGTCATCGTCCTCTTCTTCTTCGCCGTCTTCCATCATAACCCCTATTTCTCCGTGCCTGGTCCAAACATTATAGTGTGGCATGAAACCCTTCTCAAGCAGGTGGGTGTGAAGGATTTTCCGGTCAGAGTAAGACTTTGTATTCCCATATATAGGGCATGGACAACACATAAAACCATTCTGCTTGTTTGCCTCAGACACTTCGAGAAAATTATGCACGCCCTTAATGTACTCGGAGGTGCGTCTGTCACCGTACATCCATTGCCGGTTCATCTGCGTGCATTATATATAATTAAGTGTGTAAAAAACCATTACAAAACATCATGAATAGATAAGTGACCAAATTAATAGAAGTTCATCATCACATTAAAACCAAAGTACATACATAGTTCTCATTGAACAACATATAGCTCTCCAGAGCATCTAATTAAACCATACATTGAAACTATGTAAAACATTTCAATGCAACAACAAATGCGATCATAATCGCAACCAAGGTAACAATTGATCCAACGGCATAATGATACCAAGCCTCGGTATGAATGACATATTTTCTATACTTTCTAATCTTGAAGCGCATTGCATCCATCTTGATCTTGTGATCATCGACGACATCCGCAACATGCAACTCCAATATCATCTTCTCCTCCTCAATTTTTTTCAATTTTTCCTTCAAGTAATTGTTTTCTTCTTCAACTAAATTTAACCTCTCGACAATAGGGTCGGTTGGAATTTCCGGTTCACATACCTCCTAGATAAAAAAAATCTATGTCTCGTTGGTCGGCATAATTGTCATAAACAATAAATGAACCAAATAGTTATAAAATATAATATATGCCACATCCGAATCATAGACAGGACGAGGGCCGACGGGGGCGGATACCAAAACATCGCACTATATAATAACAAACAATAATAAAAGTAAGAAAATTAGACAAGTATCTATCTAAATCATACAAGTAAGAATTTTTTTTCTTTTAGAAAGAAGATAAGAACAAGAGGCTCACCACGGTTATGCCGGCGACGAGATCGGCGCGGGCGATCGACGGCGGTGAAGACGGGGACGGGACGTGACGGACCGCTAAACCTAGACAAATCTTGAGGAAAATGGAGCTTGAAGGTCGAGCTTCGAGAGGAGAAAGCTTAACTAGTGTGGCTCGGGCATTTCATCAAACACCTCATGTGCATAGGAGGTGAGCTAGAGCACCACAAAGCTCTCCCCTCGCCGGCCAGAAAAAACAGAGCAGTGTGGAGTGCTCTGCTCGCCGGCGATGGGGTATATATAGCCACCTCCTTGGTCCCGGTTCGTGCGTGGAACCGGGACTAAAGGCCCCCCTTCTGTCCCGGTTCAAGCCACGAACCGGGACCAATGGATGTGGGCCAGGAGCGAGGCCCATTGGTCCCGGTTCGTGCCAGGAACCGGGACAAATGGGTCCAGACGAACCGGGACCAATGCCCACGAGGCCCCGGCCGGCCCCCTGGGCGCATGAACCGGGACGTATGCCCCCCATGGGTCCCGGTTCGTGACTGAACCGGGACTAATGGGCTGGGCTGGCCCGAACCAAAGCCCTGTTTTCTACTAGTGACACACGACCCTACATAGCCGATTTGTGGACGACGCTGAAGATCACACCATACGATGCACATCAGCAGCACTGGTGCACCGTGTATATGGCTGTCGGCTGTATGTCGTCTGTGCAGTTTCGGTTGCACAGCAGTTTCGTTAGCTAACAAAGTCGCACGGTTAGCGGCGACCTTGCACTCAAACTCAAGCAACGCCTCGAACGCGAGGTGCTCGTTGAGTGCGAGGGGATCAGCCTGAATGGCACCTGCGCGGTGTCGTCGGTGCGCTCCGCCTTGAGATACGCCTCGGCGGCGCAGTGCTCCACGTCCACCATGAGCGCGCGCTCGTACTCCTGCTCGGCTGTCTCTCACGAGAGTAGCCGGGACTCGCCGTTGGCCTCCTTCATCTCGTCACGCCCCCCCCCTAACTGTGCCACTGCGACGGCTGTCACAGCCTCGAATGCTGCGGCGACAGTGATCTCACACTAACATTGCATCGCAGTTGCGCGTCCTTACCATGACGACATCGCTTGGGGTGGTGGTTGCGATTGGCGGTGATGGTGATTTGTACGGCAACGGCGATTTGGGCATCAGTAGACTCGATTTGTACTCAAACCGGGTGGCGGTAACTAGGGTTTGGGGCGGAGAGGGCACAGATGCGTTTCCATAGCCGGAGGGTTGCTCTTTGGGTGGCTCACCGGGCGTTGCACCATGAATAGCAGTGAGAGAGAGGAGAGAAAATGTATAGAGAAAATGATGGGCTGCTTAAATTTGGGCAGAGAGGGGGGTTGTTATGACTAACTCCTCAAATTAATAAGGAACTATAGGTTTTGGTAAGGGACCGATGAGGTAACTCGTCATTGTATAAACTTTTGAGGAGTCATAGCTTTTTAGGGGCGGGCTAGAGATGCCCTAAGGGCAACTCTATCTTAGCCCCTCAAAAGCCCGAAGGGTTGCTCTTTGGGTGGCTCACCGGGCGTTGCACCATGAATAGCAGTGAGAGAGAGGAGAGAAAATGTATAGAGAAAATGATGGGCTGCTTAAATTTGGGCAGAGAGGGGGGTTGTTATGACTAACTCCTCAAATTAATAAGGAACTATAGGTTTTGGTAAGGGACTGACGAGGTAACTCGTCATTGTATAAACTTTTGAGGAGTCATAGCTTTTTAGGGGCGGGCTAGAGATGCCCTAAGGGCAACTCTATCTTAGTCCCTCAAAAGCCTTCGCAAACCTTAACTCCTTAAATTTGAGGAGTTAAGAAGGTGGTTCCTGCCGAACTCTAAAATTCAACTCCCTAAAAATAATTTGTGCACAGTTTTATTTCAAACACAAATTGAAACTCTTCGATCAAACATAAATTTAAACAAAGGTAGCACATCATACATACCATAACACAAATTTGGATTGTTCGAACAACATAAAACAACTGTTAACACTACCTAATATACTAAACTAATCAGATTCCTCTGTGACCTTGTCCCAATCCACGTCAGAGTCACCGGTGGAAATTGGGATCATGGAGGGTCCGGCCTCATTGGCGACACCCCACACCAGAGGGCCTGGCCTCAGCGGCACTGTTGCACCGCTGCTTCTTGAAAGGCTTCGTAGCATGCAAGCTCCTTGGTGATGAGCTTCGGGTGCTTCGCCCTGAGCTTGGCCATATAGGCCTCGTTGATGCGCTCGGCCTTGATCTGCTCGAAGGCCTCACGATTCTCCTGTTGGTGGGAGATCACTCGGGGGGGAGGGGGTGGCGTACATGAGGTCCGGGATGCCACGACTGCCGAGGGGAAAGTTTACCTTTGCACAACCACCAAGGATGCGGACCGCCGCCACGTCATATGTGTGAGCCGCCTGCTCTGCCAACTTGTACGTGTCGAGCCAGTGCCTCCTCCTCGTGTCCAGGTCGCTATCTCTGACACCCAAGTCCCTCACATGCCCTGGTACTTCTCCTTCGGTGGTGGCAGGCGGGTGGCGGCTGAGACGTCGGCCTCAAGCAGGGGGGTGCTTGGGGCGGATGCGTGCCTCGTTCCAAACGCAGCGCCAATGCGATGGTGGTGCTCCTCGTCGGTTCGGCAGCGGCGAAGGCTGGCGGCTAGATCCAGGCATTCCTTTGACGTCGGACGTCGGTTGTCGATTCGAACATGGGCTGGTGAGTCAGGGACTCCGTTGCAGAGGGGGTGGTGGCGGGAGGCGTGGGGGGAGGAAGATTTTTCCTGGGAAGTGAACGTGGCCGCTCAAATTTAAGGTGCAGTCGGTGCGCCGCTTATAATATTTGAGGAGTTAAACTGGATAAAGTTTGGCTAGGTCTGGTTTAACTCCCTAAATGGGGAAATTTTGAGGTGTTATACCCTTTTAAGTGATCGGCTAGAGTTTCCCTAAGATCCTCAAAATATTAAGCTATAACGATGAGAAATTTATTTGAAGCATTAGATTCAAGTTGAACGGCTAGGATCGAAATCAGCCTCTCCATTAGGTTTGGCCTGATGCTATAGATACATGAGTCTAGAAAGTAAGTGATCGTGCTTGGTATGTTGATTACTCTATCTATTTTTGACAAGGATGCTACTTGTTACTTCAAGCATTGCAAGTGGAGCAAGAAAAGCACCTTGGATGACAGCAAGTACAAACTCCGTCCATTCTCCATCATAACTGAAAGGAAATAAAGAGGAAGAAATTACGGCTGCCTTTTGTTCATCCTGTGTTCATACACGGTGCCAGCCAGCTGCATGTTCAGTTCTCTGCCCTTGCCTTTTGATCTAGTCTTCTCACACATTTTACACAAAGGTTGGGCAATCTAATCTAGCCAGGACAGTGCGAGACTGCAGGCCGCCAACGTACGCGTACATTCCTGTAGTGATTGGGTTGGTCAAAGGGATTGCTTCTAACTGAGAGTAGGATATACGGTGGTGACAACCGGAGAAAGTTCAGTTATCTTTTCAGTTTGCCTTTCCATCTTTCTTTTCCAACCAGTCTCATTCTTCGCCTTGCTCTGAAATATTCTTCCTATCTCGTTGCCGTTTCAATCTCTGCCCAATATACAAAGAAGCATGCAGCCACAGAGAAGCGACTGCCTCGCGTCTACCTGCGACGCGTGAATCATGATTTGGGACTATATTCCACTTCAGTGAAAATCCTGCCGTCCGTGGAAAAAAAAAATCCAACAAGCAACTGCTTATGTGCAAGCATATGTCATGACCTACATGATCAGGACTTACCGACTTAGTGTCTTGCTTTTGTATGATTAAGTAATAGTTAGGGTTGCAATCTATCAGGCTGAAGTCTAAGACAGTTGTAAGGCACATACTGGATGTGATTGGCATTCTGCTTTTACAAAATAGACCTAGATGGCTTAGTTTCTTGGGCTGATGAGGACTTTAAGCAGAGGGTTTAAAGCTTTCTTTCTAACTAACCAATCAGACCTGTTGGAGTTTATTAGTCCCTTCAAGTCATCAATATTTTGCAGTCAATTATACAACAGGACAAGCTACCACTTAGCTTGAAACATCATAAAGTA
Organism: Thinopyrum elongatum; assembly: GCA_011799875.1. Classification (NCBI taxonomy): domain Eukaryota; kingdom Viridiplantae; phylum Streptophyta; class Magnoliopsida; order Poales; family Poaceae; genus Thinopyrum; species Thinopyrum elongatum. The sequence goes on along the minus strand of CM022303.1, from coordinate 305,497,328 downwards.
AGGTAATCTTATGTTATGTGATCTGCTTGTGTGCTTGGAGAAGCAAAGGCTCCATATCCACTTCAGTACCAAACTGGCTAGTGCCTTGAAACCCATCTAATCTAGCCCAAAACACATACAACGAAAAATAACTCTTTTTTTTTGACTGGGAACTGTGGAAAAACAACTCATTTAGGGCGCAGAGTGCACGAAAATGCTATCTTTATCTTTGACATGGTTCCACATGCAGCCGAATGAACACTAAAATCTAAAATTATAAAAAAAAACTGAATTTGTTTAACAAACATGGTCAAGTGTTCTGTTCATGTGCGGATTTTCGTGAAGAAATAACATCCATGGTGTTTGTTCTAGGTGAAAAAAGGACCTACAAAATGCTTCAAAAATGGCCTTTTTAGAGCACCAGTTTGTTCTTTTTTCGTCTAGAACACCGTGGATGTCATTTTTTCACAAAAAATTACACGTGGGAATAACTATCGACCCAGAAACCAAACGTTCGCGTTGGCAGAGTGAATTTTTTTAGAATGAAAAGAATTAACAAACACTTAAAGATAAAAAAAGTAGAGGAGAAGGGAATAAATACTTGCCAAGATACCATGCAGTATCATGTCAACCTAGAGCTTAGCTAATTAGGATTAAAGTTTCGGAAAGGCAGCCTTGTCCTTCACGCAGGAGGTAAACTCATTCGCCTGTTCCTGCATATACTTGAAAACATTAGTCAAATGTTTTTAAAGGAGGTGCTCTTTCAGCCTAAGCATAAAAAGATACTTTGCAGTTGAGTCAGATTGCTTAAATTATGCTTAAGATACCGTAGTCTTCTTGCCTACCTTATCTGAGATGTTTCTACGCGGAACATGCAAACAACAATCTTCTCATGGCCAGCAGGAGAATATTGTTCATCATATCTATCATATGAATATCTTTGAACATATCAATGAAACAAAGAATTTAACTGTTTTAGGAATGTAATCTGATTTTTCATTTCATAAACAAATAGCAACTGCGCCCCGCAAAAAAACAAATAGTAACTGTGAATAACAGGAAAAATTACACGATGTATGAATATCTTCAATTTCTGTTTGAACTTTGATAGGAAAAAACAGTTCGCAAAAGGGGGCAGAGTTGGGCCGAGGTTGACCTGGGCAAGCAACATGTCACTGTCAGCACTTCAGCCGGAGACTAGGCCATATTTGTCGGGAGAACCTATAATTTGACCATCGTTGACAACACATGATTTGTTTTCCATTGATAATATATTTTTCGTTGATTTGTCGTCGCTGGTATCGCTTCAACAACACATAATCCCATGCCCAGATTTTCAGGTGGCATGTTTTGGATGCCTTGAAGGTTGGACTAGTGAGAACATCTGGATCGAGATCTTGTTCTGTTAATGAATTAGGAGGGGGTCGTTTCATCAAGTCAAATCAAACTTAGTGATATGTGATGTCACTTTTTTCCTTGAACAAAAAGCAATCCCTGAGATCCTTGCAGAGAGAATAAGCAGGCAAGCAAGCTGCCCATCAGCAGTTAGGTAAAGACCAATCATAGGAAGAGCAAGAAACCTTAAGCATTTCTCTGATGACCAAAGCCTTTAAATGTGAAAACCGACGGTGTGACGCAACAGCTCGACAATTCTACATCACAACTAGCAATGTGAAGATTGAAACTGTTAACCCCCCATTAGCGAAAGCTAAATCCAGAAATGTGTAGTACCCCCTTTCTTCAAAGCATGATGAATCACATTTGCACCGCACCATGACAAATACCTTTATACCAAGTTCCTTGAGCAGAAGAAAGATCCGAGGAACCAAAAGGTTCAGAAAGAATGAGAGTGACAAACCGTTTTTACTCTGACGAGCGTACTACGTTTCCGAAACCGTGCCATGTCCTTTTCTCACAACACCAGATCTGATCCAGATCAGCCGTCCATAAGGAATACTTCAATATATACGAGAGTATAACAGTACAGCAGTAATGTGAACATGAGAATTGAACGCCCAATTGGTGAAAGCTAAACAAAGCCTAGGATGTGTACCATTTTTTTTTTGGCCAAAAAAGCGTTATGCTCCACACCTACACAAGTCCCTTTTGAGGTTGCTTTCTTGCAGTGTCAATGCCTTTGGAGTGGGGGTGCATGCCTCTGACTAATCTGTCTGGTGACCTTGTCCACGAAGCAACTCTGACCCAAATCTATAATCTATCTACATGGGTCACACGATACCCTAATGGCTGGTACTAGTAAATTATTGATTGAGGGCTGAAAGGAGCCAAGACCGCATCAAGGATCCAGGCAAGATCGCTACTATGACAAATCAGGCCGATGCCTTTGTCACAAGGGAAGGAAACCCCTCCTTCCTCCCTCTGTCACCCGCCAATAGGCGCGCGGTTATGTCGCGGGTCGCCAAGGGTTTATATGTAGTATAATCTGGGCAGAACCAGACTAAGTAAAACAGATTGGACAGACGGTGATGGGTTGTCCTACCTAGGTCAGCTGTTGTGAGGCTCCTCAAGGAAGAGGATGCCTTGTCTTTCTTTAAGTGCATCTGCTTTGTTTTCTGCTGACCAAGCGTACACGAATTGGGTCACCTTTCTTTCGGAAAAGGATGTCAAAGTGAGTCACATGCAGGATGGCATTTTCCCTGTCCAGGTATAGATGGAGAAGGGCCACATGAAAGACGGATTTCTTGAATTGGAAGAGTTGGTGGCGCGTCAGTCATTCGGTTCAGATCGGTAAGCAATGCACCATGTGCAAATAATTCTCGTTATTTTGCAGACAGGAGGACCCATGCATGTCTAGTTACTTAGGGCTTAAGAGAAGAGAGCTATTGCGATCCAAAAGGATGCCATGCAACTACTACTACTCTTAAGCCCTAGCAATGTCCGATCCAAAAGATTGCTCATACTACAATGTGTATGAGCAAGCAATGTCCTGCACATGGACATCAGAGCATGTTCAGATAGCTTCTTTCCCGTAGGCTAAGTCTCAATCTCAACCCCACCCGCTGTGGAGTTCCTGGATTTATTGGTTGCATCTGCAGTAATGTGCAGCAGCAACTGGGGTTACCTCATGGCCTCTACACAAGAAACATGGATGCCACACCACTCCAGGTTTTTCTTTAATCTAATCAGTGAAATTAACTAGCTATAAATCAACACTTTGTCGGAAAAAAAACTCGCTGTATTCGAGCAGATGCTCGTATCATTCAAGGACTGATAGCTCAGATTACAATCCAGTAAGCTTTCTAAACATTCTCGCCATGCATCACTGTTCTTGTCGTTAACAAAGTTGTTATGCACATAGTTGAAGCACAAGATTGGTCACTCATTACATACATAATTACTTGCCGGGTGATTTGACTATCTTTACTGTATGGAATCATCTACGTGTGTGTGTGTATTTATTTATTTATTTATTTTTGAGGCTGTCCGTGTCAAATAGCACACGACCCACCCCCAACTGGTCAGCTACCCTTTACGGCATTTGAGAGGGCCGTAGGGCATCCGTTGGTCCATCGACCTAGCCAGCCGCCAAGAACTTGATGTCTGAAGCTGAATCATGCCCCATCCACCCTGGCCCGGCTTGCATCAAACGCTGCGTCCACATTGATTTTAACAATATCTTGCGGGGGCGGTTCCCAGCTAGCATGCCACAGGTGCTCGAACTACAGTTTCGTGGGCCAAAAATTCTATCCAATCAGTGACATATCGTCTGACAGTAAACTGGAATGCTTCAACCTCAAAGCGTTTATGTCCGTGATTTCCTCTGTTTCGTTCAGACCACCATTGCCACATGCACGCAACAGTTAAGTGCTTCTTTTCTTCTGGTAGGTTCAACACAGCCTGAATTACTTACTTCTTTCCGATTGGTAAGCTGGGCAAGCTGGGAACGGACATCTTCCAGTAATAGAGCTCTCCAACGTTGCTTAACCAGCTTGCAATTAAAAAACAAATGGCCCCCATCCTCGAAAAGCTCTCCAACGTTGCTTAACCAGCTTGCAATTAAAAAACAAATGGCCCCCATCCTCGAAAAGTTTACCGCAGGCTGCACATCTAGTATCCAGATCAACACCCCGCCTGTTTATATTCATGCACGTTGGATGTCTGTTATGTGCAAACCCCCATAGGAAATAGTGCACTTTCTGCGGGCAACCAAGCTTCCAGAGAGAAGAAAACATTGATGAGTACTGATCATTGCTTTCTGAACTTTGACCCGCCTGCTTGTTTGCCTCCCATTTGAGCATTTGAACGTGGACCTTATAAGCGGATTTAACTGAAAAAGACCCCTGTTGTCAAAGTGCCATGCCAAGAAGTCTTCAGACTGTTCACAAATTGGAATGCGCAGAATTTCATGTACATCATCAGGATGAAAGCAGCCCTCAATCAGCTCTTTGTCCCAAGTTCCAGACGCTGGATCGATTAGTTCCGACACACGGGTCAGAATACTCTGTCCTTGATGCGACGAGGGGCGCCTTGTAGTTCCTCTCGGGATCCAGGGGTCCTCCCAGATTCGTACATTTGTTCCGTCCCCAACCCACCAAATAAGACCCTCTTTAAGAAGTTCTAATCCCTTCAAAATGCTCCTCCAAACATAGCTCATTCCTTTAATTGGTTCGGCAGCTAGAACATCTCCATGTGGGAAGTATTTGGCTTGAAGAATTTGTGCGCACAATGAATCTGGTGCTTGGAGCAGCCTCCATCCCTGCTTCGCAAGCATCGCCATGTTGAAGGAATGTAGATCCCTGAAATCGAGCCCCCCTTCTTTCTTCGACATTTTCATTCTTTCCCAACCAATCCAGTGCATCTGTTCTCTTCTCCGTGTCTATTCCACCAATAGTGGTTTATTAGCTGACTAGTCTCATCACATAATGACTTTGTTAAGTCAAAACATGACATAGCATAGGTTGGTATTGCCTGGGCGACTGCCTTGATGTACACTTCCTTGCCCGCCATTGATAAGCACCTATCCATCCCCCCTTGCAGATGCCCAGCCATATTATCCTTTATATATGCAAAACACTGCTTCTTCGATCTCCCAATGTATGTCGGCAACCCAAGATACTTGCCACCATGAGCTACTGTACCGAGTTGGAGTTCTTGCATCATCAAGTCTTTGCAATTCTGGCTAGCATTGGCACTAAAAATCACCGAGGACTTATCTCTGTTTATCATTTTCCCAGAGCACTCTTCGTATACCCGTAGAATGGAGTTGATTACTTGAGCGCCCTGAATTGTTGCTTCCACAACCAACAAGGAATCATCCGCGAACAGGAGATGATCCTCGGTGCACTTGGGGCAAGCTTGATTCCAGAGTAGACCCTCTTCATTTGCCCTATTGAGCAGCGCCGAAAACCCTTCAGCGCATGGAAAACACAAGTAGGGCGAGATGGGATCACCCTGCCGTAACCCTCTTCCCGGCATGACAACATCAGTAACATCACCATTTACACGGAACCGGTACGACACCGTGGACACACACTTCATTACCAGGTGCACAAAATCAGCAGCAAACCCCATTTTGAGCATCATTCCCTCCAAGAATGGCCATTCAACTCTATCATATGCTTTGCTCATATCAAGTTTTAGAGCCATATACACATCCTTACCTTTTCTCTTCCTCTTCATGAAGTGTGACATCTCATAGGCAAGAATGGTATTGTCTGAGATCAATCTTCCCGGAACAAAGGCACTTTGATTAGCTGAGATCAATTCATCAAGAATTAGCTTGAGACAGTTAGCAATAACTTTGGACACAAGTTTGTACACCACATTACAGAGGCTAATAGGGCGAAGATCTTTCATACGCTCTGGGTTCCGAACCTTTAGGATAAGCACCACAATGGTCTCATTCCATCCCTCCGCTATACTGCCGCCTCTCAGAACATTTAGTACTGCTTGCACCACTGAATCACTAACCGTGCTCCAAAACTTCTTGTAAAAAATAGCGAGCATCCCATCTGCTCCAGGAGCTTTGAGGTCTCCCATTTCATCCAATGCCTTCTTGATTTCATCTGGCCCAGGGCGGGGCGGCGGTCTCCGGTGAAGTCGGCTGGAAGACGAGCACGGCGGCGGCGAAGCAAACCGTCGCTTCGCGAGATGCCAGGCACAGAGACAAACCGTCACGCACCGGACGGACAGGTGTCTGTGGCAAGATTCTTGTTTAACTACTCATCTACGTATGTTTTAAACAGCAACATTGCCCTGGTATGTACCTTCTAGACTAGTGTTAAATACAACTGTTAGAAATGTCAACAGAACATGAAATCCTCAACTTGCTTCGACACCAAGACAATCTTGGTTACACTGTATCTATCTTCAGTGTGGTTGCTGAATCAGTTCAGGTATAAGCCGGAGCAAGAACCCCAGCTGCTGATGTGAGAAGGACTCATGTTTTGTGCCTATGTCAACGCTGTTACTGAACGTGCTCTGGCCAAGGTCTGGTTTACTGAAATCTGCAACAGCATTGGAGATCTCCTCCACTAGATCAACAATGACACCATTCACACCCATTAGATACTGGACGTAAACAGCCTCCCGCACATTACTGCAGATGCAACCAATAAATACAAGAAAATCTGTAAGATTACTGACAACACACACCCGAGAAACTTGAACGCATGATAACAGTGCGCTGCTTACTTGAGCTGCCCATACGTTAGAATAGCAAGGTTGGATTCCTGTGCTTTTAGGATCGCAGAGGGATTTTTTAGAATTCCTCTGACTTCTGACACAACCCCATGCAAGTCATACTCTTGGCACACTTGGATAGCATCGTCGAGTGAGTTCCTTCTCGTATCATCGTATTTGGCCGTTCCCCCTTCTGTTAAGAACAGTACCTAGTGAAAGATAAAAAGTTGAATACGATAGTGCTGAAGTATGTATGTACTCAAATGGACGGCAACATTTTATTCAAATCAGAAATTACAAGCGCACGTCAAAATCGTGTAATTCCACATCAGACAGGTTAAAATAGCGAATAAGATACAGGTTTGGACTGAAGTTGTCTGTATCTTCATACCTATTATCATCGATCCGGTCACTGAATTGTATACACATTAAACACAATAAGCTATGCATTACAACATTCTTAAATACTTTTCTTGTTGCGGGAATATGATGTTACAAATACTAACCATGCTGATTTAAGAGTCCGCTTATGCCTTCACAAAACTTCTCAGTTGCACTTTTTTCACTTTACGCAAGTAAATGATAAATCTTGAAGGCATTCCTACTTACTGTAACTAGGGAGCACAAAACATCCTCAATACTCGTATGCAAGTGAACCACGCATTATTGTTCCCCATTGCAATGTGGTAAGTCATACAAGTAATCGGTGAAATAATATTAGAGTATTTACTGTTTAGAAACATTCTTTTTTTTTAAAGGGGGCAAAGGTGAGGAAACTTTTCAAAAAATAAATTAGACATAGAAAGAATACAAAATATTTCAAGGCATACTTACAGGGTATACACTTTGGAGTTCCCGTGTTATACGTGCGGCATCAGGTTGGAATGTTGAGAAAAAGAGTGGTCTGTTGCCAGCATACTGAAAAACAACCTACCAAACCATTTAACAACGTTATGGTCATCGCCTCACAGTGACCAAATGATTGTATGGGAATTAACCGATACCATATTAAATGAACAAGAGCAATCCATACTTGCAGTACAGCTTGAAGAGCACGGTTAAGGTTGACACCCGGATAGATAATGTTGTCATCAAACTTAAGTTCGATGTTAAATCCCAGATGAGGACTGACATGTTCCAAGACTTCCTGCAATGTGCAGAGATAATCATCTTCTTCTGTGCTCCAAGCAAGGACTCTGCCATCTTCCATCCGTCTAAGTAAGGGCTTGGAGACCTGAACAGAAATTATGAAGTGAATATAATGGCGTTTTAAGCACATGCTAATGAACCCTGCACAGCAAAATCCAACAGATAGAAGGGACGAAGTACCTTGTGAGGTTCTTTTTGTACCCCATATGAAAGGAATTCTTCCAGAAGAAGATCGGTCACACGCCTTTCATACAAAACCTCCTGCACACCTTGCCACAATAGAAGATTAAATCAAGAGTTTTTCTTGCCATGGATGAATAGTTTAGTGCATACGCAAAAGATGACAACTATAAGAATGGATGAAAAGAACATACAGTTTTTTGGGTGAGGATAAAATCATCGTGGAAGATAACTGGGCAGCCATCTTTTGTAACCTGCAAGCCAAAATGGTAGGATCATAACTTCAGGAGATCTGTGTGGGTACTGTAGTAATCTTAAAAGGAAGGGATAATGGATGAAGTCAGGGAGTTGCAGAATGCTCCAAGAGAACGGCCAGTTTTCATCAACCTAGCTTACATGTATGCTCCCTATGGGTGCCATTGCCGATTTCACTGATGCTTTGGTCTGTGAATGACTCCTTGCAGTGGATTAATGACAACTGATAAGACCAAGTACAATTGCAACTCAGAATCCAGGAGCTTGCCATGCAACACCTTGAGCACTAGAGAACATCAACCCCAATCACCCTCACAAGTCACAACGTGGCTGCTGTACCTAGTCTTGTCATTTGCATCTAAGCAGTAGCTTCTTGTTTCATGTAATTAGCTTACAGGCTATACAATATAACTGGATTGCATATTACATTGGGACACAGATGGATCAATGTCACTCCACGCGTGTGCTGCTAGTGCTTGGTTACTTCAGAGGGAGAAACTAGCATGCGTATGGCACATTACAATTCATGTCCTGATCCAACCATACGATTACCACATCCAAGTTCCACAAAAAGGATTTGTCCTCAAGGATCCCAAAAAATTAGTTGTACGGTTGTACCAACTAGAGCAGAGCACACATTGCTCGATCAACCACACCGGGTACCAGTTTCGCTCCTGAAGCTGCGGCGCCAATTCCAAATCCAAGCTTAAACAAGCTAGCAGCGTATCAATTGCGAAGTAATGATGGGAAATGGAAGCGGAGGCTAGCTACATGTGTGTGTGTGTGTGTGTGTGTACCTGGACGTCGAACTCGACGAAGGCGACGGCGGCGTGCTCGGCGGCGCGGCTGAATGAGAGCAGCGTGTTCTCCCGCTCCCTCGCCGCCCCGACGCGCGCCCCGGGCGGCGCCCCCACCGCGTTCATCCCCATCCCGCGGTGACCCCCCACCACCATCCCCCGCTCCGCCAGCAGCGCGAACGGCAGCTCCCGGGGCCTCCCTCCGACCGTCGCCGGGGGCGTGGGCGCGCACGCCGCGATCGGACAGCGCGCCGCCGCGCGCAGGGTCGTCGCCGGGAGCGCCATTTGGACGCTGGGAGCCCCTCTTTTTTCCCTCTTTCTCCTCTGCTTTGCCACTTGCAGGTTGATTGGTGCAGGGAGAATTTGAATATTTTTAGACACGCCGCAGACGGACGGGCACGGAGGAGCAACGGCGACACGCCGCGGGATGATCCCTCTGCGGGTATTATTCGGTGGTCGGTGGATATGGATATTCTAGGCATATTCGGTGAGGCGTTAGGGCATCTTCAATCCGCGAACCTCACCCGGAACGCGTTGTCTGTACAGCGGAAGGCTTTCCATACAGGACTGTATTGATTCGTGGCACCGGCTGGACACGATTTCTTCCCGGAGACAAATGTGGAGGATTTTGTGGGAGTTCGGACCGATTCCACGCCCGCTTCTAAGCGCCCTAGCCTACCAAAACCCCTCCTCCGTCGCCCGCGCGCGTTCCCGTCCGGCGCCAGCTGCCCGCATTCATGTCACTGTAGAGCGCACCACTCAACATTGAAGACGGCTCAGAGCGGACGCGACCTCTCACTGCCACATCCATTGAAGCGGCGCGCCGGCCGAGAACGCTGCCCGCGACGCGTCTTTGGTGTCCGCGCATGTTCAATGCCGGAGGGGCGTGACTAGACGGGACGGGGCGGATATCTACCACGCCCATTCAATGTCGTTGTCCGTTCGTATGCCGCCATTAAGCAGGCTCACCGGCCGAGAAACCCACTCCGTCACCGCGCATTGATGCACCCAGACGCCTCACCTCACCGGAATCCGCTATTTAAAGACGGCCACACCCGGCTAAACTCCACACCACAACACAAGCACCTCCCCATCCTCCTCCCTTACACTCCATCCGCCATGACTACAGGCGGCGAAACTCTGTGGGAGAGCCTTTCCACGGAGATGAAGCACGCCGTGGCCGCCCTTGCCGCCGCCTGGCAGATCGAGGCCGGCTTGCCGGCCAGCTCGCCCGAGGTCTCCGACGACGAGGATGACACCATGATGTGAGACGGGCTACGACGACACCGCCCCGGCTCCCACGCCTCGTGTGCACGCCGGCTTCACCATGGAGCAGGCGCAAGCGCATTAGAACGTCACCATGGCGGAGGTGCAGCCTGCGCCGGCGCCTTTGTCGGTGTTCCAGCAGGCGCAGGAGGAACATCGGTACAACTTGTTCCTCCTGGAGCAACATCGGCTGGCGGAGGGCCAGATCTACGACGAGCGGGTGAGCGAGGAGGCCATGGCCGCGGCGAACCCAAACTTCGTCTCGGAGCAGCGTGCCATCTACGATGTCGTCCGCACTCAATCCGCCGCTCTCTAGGAAGCGGTCGCCGCGGAGGCGTAGTTGCAGGCGATAGCAGAGGAGAACAACACGAGCTGCACCACCTACTGGTACGTCCATTTTGCATCATGCGTTTATGTTGATATTTTATTGCATTATGGGCTGTTATTACGCATTATGGTACAATAATTATGCCTTTTCTCTCTTATTTTACAAGGTTTACAGAAAGAGGGAGAATGTCGGCAGCAGGAATTCTGGACCAGAAAGGAGCAAATTTGAGCGACCTATTCTGCACAACTCCAAAAGTCCTGAAAATTTACGGAGAATTATTTTGGAATATATAAGAATTATTGGGCGAAGAAAATACTAGAGGGGACCCACCAGGTGGCCACAAGCCTGGGGGGCGCGCCCCTAGGGCTTGTGGGCCTCCTTGCAGGTCTCTGGTGTCCATCTTCTGCTATATGAAGGGTTTTTACCTAGAAAAAATCAGAAGGAAGCTTTCGGGACAAAGCGCCGCCATCTCGAGGCAGAACCTGGGCAGAAGCAATCTAGGGCTCCGCGCGGAGCTGTTCTGCCGGGAAAACTTCCCTCCGGGAGGGGGAAATCGAAGCCATCGTCATCACCAACGATCCTCTCGTCGAGAGGGGGTCAATCTCCATCAACATCTTCACCAGCACCATCTCCACTCCAAACCCTAGTTCATCTCTTGTATTCAATCTTTGTCTCAAAACCTCAGATTGGTACCTGTGGGTTGCTAGTAGTGTTGATTACTCCTTGTAGTTGATGCTAGTTGGTTTATTTGGTGGAAGATCATATGTTCAGATCCTTAATGATATTCAATACCCCTTTGATATTGAACATGAATATGCTTTGTGAGTAGTTATGTTTGTTCCTGAGGACATGGGAGAAGTCTTGTTATAAGTAATCATGTGAATTTGGTATTCGTTCGATATTTTGATGAGATGTATGTTGTCTTTCCTCTAGTGATGTTATGTGAACATCGACTACATAACACTTCACCATGATTTGGGCTTAGGGGAAGGCATTGGGAAGTAATAAGTAGATGATGGGTTGCTAGAGTGACAGAAGCTTAAACCCTAGTTTATGCGTTGCTTCGTAAGGGGCTGATTTGGATCCACATGTTTCATGCTATGGTTAGATTTATCTTAGTTCTTCTTTCATAGTTGCGGATGCTTGCGAGAGGGATTAATCATAAGTGGGAGGCTTGTCCAATTAAGGACAACACCCAAGCACCGGTCCACCCATATATCAAATTAGCAAAATAATGAACGCGAATCATATGAGCATGATGAAAACTAACTTGACAACAATTCCCATGTGTCCTCGGGAGCGCTTTGCTTTATATAATAGTTCGTCCAGGCTTATCCTTTGCTACAAAAAGGATTGGGCCACCTTGCTGCACTTTTGTTACACTTGTTACTGTTGGGGAACGTTGCATGGGAAACAAAAAAAATTCCTACGCTCACCAAGATCCAATCTAGGTGATGACCATCTACGAGAGGAGAGATTAGATCTACATACCCTTGTAGATCGCTAAGCGAAAGCGTTAAGAAACGCGGTTGATGTAGTCGAACGTCTTCGCGATCCAATCACGATCCGTCCCGCGAACTCCCGATCCAAGTGCCGAACGGACGGCACCTCCGCGTTCAACACACGTATGGCTTGATGACGCCTTCACCTCCTTGATCCAACGAGCGATGGTGAAGTAGTAGCTCGAGTCCTACGACAGCACGACGGCGTGGTGGCGATGGTGGAGGCGGAATCTCAGCAGAGCTTCGCTAAGCACTACGGAGAGGAAGATGGAGGCGAGGGAGAGGAGAGGCAGCACCGTGGCGTAGAGATGTGTTCTCGGGGTGTGGCTGCCCTCTCTCTACCTCTCTATATATAGGGGGGAAGGGAGAAGGGGGTGGCGCCCCTAGGGTTTCCCCTGGGGGGCGGCGGCCAGGGCAGATGGGATCTTCCCCAGGGTGACTTGCCCCCCAAGCCGGGAGGTGGGAAACCCTAGGGGGGCGCCCCCAACCCTCCTAGTTACGTGAGATGGGGTGAAGGGGGCGCTCAGCCCCTTAGTGGGCTGGTTCGCCCCCTCCCCTTGGCCCATGGGGCCCCCCAACACTTGCCGGGGCCCCCCCGAAACCCCTTTCGGTCATGCTAGTCATCACCCGGTACCCCCGGAACAATTCCGGACTCCAATACCCTTCGTTCAATATATCAATCTTCACCTCCGGACCATTCCGGAGTTCCTCGTCATGTCCGGGATCTCATCTGGGACTCCGAACAACCTTCGGTAACCACCATAATGACTCAACTATACTTATATCGTCACCAAACGTTAAGTGTGTAGACCCTGCGGGTTCGAGAACTATGCAGACATGACCGAGACACCTCTACGGTCAATAACCAATAGCGGGACCTGGATGCCCATATTGGTTCCTACATATTCTACGAAGATCTTATCGGTCGAACCTCGATGTCAAGGATTCAGCTAATCCCGTATGCAGTTCCCTTTGTCTATCGGTATGTTACTTGCCCGAGATTCGATCGTCGGTATCTCTATACCTAGTTCAATCTCGTTACCGGCAAGTCTCTTTACTCGTTCTGTAATACAAGATCCCGTGACTAACTCATTGGTCACATTGCTTGCAAGCTTATTGTGATGTTGTATTACCGAGTGGGCCCTGAGATACCTCTCCGTCATACGGAGTGACAAATCCCAGTCTTGATCCATGCCAACTCAACAGACACCCTCGGAGATACCTGTAGAGCACCTTTATAGTCACCCAGTTACGTTGCGATGTTTGGTACACACAAAGCACTCCTCCGGTGTCAGTGAGTTGCATGATCTCATGGTCATAGGAACATATACTTGACATGCAGAAAAACGATAGCAATAAACTTGATACGATCATATGCTACGTTCATAGTTTGGGTCTTGTCCATCACATCATTCTCCTAATGATGTGATCCCGTTATCAAATGACAACTCATGTCCATGGCTAGGAAACCATAGCCATCTTTGATCAATGAGCTAGTCCTGTAGAGGCTTACTAGGGACATGTTGTTGTCTATGTATCCACACATGTATTTTAGTTTCCGGTCAATACAATTATAGCATGGATAATAAACGATTATCATGAACAAGGAAATATAATAATAACCACTTTATTATTGCCTCCAGGGCATATTTCCAACAGTGTCCCACTTGCACTAGAGTCAATAATCTAGCATTACATGGTAATGAATCTAACACCCATAGAGTTCTGGTGTTGATCGTGCTTTGCCCGTGGAGGAGGTTTAGTCAACGGATCTGCAACATTCAGATTCATATGCACTTTGCAAATGTTTATGTCTTCCTCCTTGATGTAATCGCGGATGGAATTGAAGCGTCGCTTTATGTGTCTGGTCCTCTTGTGAAACCTTGGTTCCTTGGCTAGAGCAATGGCACCAGTGTTGTCACAGAACGGAGTCATCGGGTCCAGTGCACTGGGCACAACTCCAAGATCTGTCATGAACTGCTTCATCCAGAAACCTTCCTTTGCTGCGTCCGAGGCAGCTATGTACTCCGCTTCGCATGTAGAATCAGCTACCACGCTTTGCTTGGAACTGCACCAGCTTACCGCTCCCCCATTTAGAATATATATGTATCCGGTTTGAGACTTAGAGTCATCCGGATCAGTGTCAAAGCTTGCATCGACGTAACCCTATATGACGAGCTCTTGATCACCTCCATAAACGAGAAACATTTCCTTAGTCCTTTTCAGGTACTTAAGGATATTCTTCACTGATGTCCAGTGATCCACTCCTGGGTTACTTTGAAACCTTCCGGCCATACTTATGGCAAGGCTGACATCAGGTCGTGTGCACAGCATCGCATACATGATAGAGCCTATGGCAGAGGCATAGGGGATGACACTCATCTTTTCTCTATCCTCTGTAGTCGCTGGGCATTGAGTCTGACTCAACTTCATACCTTGCAAAACAGGCAAGAACCCCTTCTTGGACTAATCCATTTTGAACTTCTTCAAAATCTTATCAAGGTATGTGCTTTGTGAAAGTCCTATCAAGCGTCTTGATCTATCTCTATAGATCTTGATGCCTAATATGAAAGCAGCTTCTCCTAGGTCCTTCATTGAAAAACTCTTGTTCAAATATTCCTTCACGTTTTTCAAAAGTTCTATATTGTTTCCAATCAGCAATATGTCATCCACATATAATATTAGAAACGCTATAGAGCTCCCACTCACTTTCTTGTAAATACAAGCTTCTCCGTAAACTTGTATAAACCCAAACACTTTGATCACCTCATCAAAGCGAAGATTCCAACTCCGAGATGCTTGCACCAGTCCATAAATGGATCGCTGGAGTTTGCACACTTTGTCAGCATTCTCTGGATCGATAAAACCTTTCGGTTGCATCATATACAACTCTTCCTTAAGGAAACCGTTAAGGAACGCTGTTTTAACATCCATCTGCCAGATTTCATAATCAAAAAATGCAGCTATTGCCAACATGATTCTGACGGACTTAAGCATCGCTACGGGTGAGAAAGTCTCATCGTAGTCAACTCCTTGAACTTGTGAAAACCCCTTTGCCACAAGTCGAGCTTTATAGACGGTGACATTACCGTCCGCGTCCGTCTTCTTCTTGAAGATTCATTTATTCTGAATGGCCTTTCGCCCTTCAGGTAATGCTTCCAAAGTCCATACTTTTTTTTCATACATGGATCCCATCTTGGATTTCATGGCCTCCAACCATTTGTCGGAATCCGGGCCCACCATAGCTTCTCCATAGCTCGTAGGTTCATCGTTGTCCAACAACATGACCTCTAAGACAGGGTTGCCGTACCACTTAGGAGTTGTACGTACCCTTGTCGACCTATGAGGTTCGATAGTAACTTGATCCGGAACTTCATGATCACTATCATTAGTTTCCTCTTCAACTAACGTAGGTGTCACAGAAACATCTTTCTGCGCTGCACTACTCACTGGTTGAAGTAGAGGTTCAACAACCTCATCAAGTTCTATCTTCCTCCCACTCAATTCTTTCGAGAGAAATTCTTTCTCGAGAAAGGACCCGTTCTTAGCGACAAACACTTTGCCTTCGGATCTGAGATAGAAGGTATACCCAACCGTCTCTTTTGGGTACCCTATTAAGATGCATTTGTCCGCTTTGGGTTCGAGCTTTTCCGGCAGAAGCCTTTTGACATAAGCATCGCAGCCCCAAACCTTAAGAAACGACAACTTAGGTTTCTTGCCAAACCACAGTTCATACGGCGTCGTCTCCACGGACTTAGACGGTGCCCTATTTAAAGTGAATGCGACTGTCTCTAACGCATAACCCCAAAACGATAGTGGCAGATCGGCAAGAGACATCATAGAACGCACCATATCCAATAAGGTACGATTACGACATTTAGACGCACCATTACGCTGTGGTGTTCCAGGTGGCGTCAACTGTGAAACGATTCCACATTGTCTTAAGTGATTGCCAAACTCATAACTCAGATATTCTCCCCCTCGATCGGATCGTAGGAATTTAATCTTCTTGTTACGATGATTCTCAACTTCACTCTAAAATTGCTTGAACTTTTCAAAGGTTTCAGACTTATGCTTCATTAAGTAAATATACCCATATCTACTCAAGTCATCGGTGAAGGTGAGAAAGTAACAATATCCACCGCACGCGTTAACGCTCATCGGACCGCACACATCAGTATGTATGATTTCCAACAAGTCATTTGCCCGTTCCATTGTTCCGGAAAACAGGGTCTTAGTCATCTTGCCCATGAGGCATGGTTCGCATGTGTCAAGTGATTCAAAATCAAGTGACTCCAAAAGTCCATCAGCATGGAGTTTCTTCATGCGCTTTACACCAATATGACCTAAGCGGCAGTGTCACAAGAAAGTGGTACTATCATTATCAACTCTACATCTTTTGGCATCAATGTTATGAACATGTGTATCATCACTATCGAGATTCAATAAGTATAAACCCCTCACAATGGGTGCATGACCATAAAAGATATTACCCATATAAAAAGAAGAACCATTATTCTCTGATTTAAATGAGTAACCGTCTCGCATTAAACAAGATCCAGATATAATGTTCATGCTCAACGCAGGCACTAAATAACAATTATTCAGGTTCATCACTAATCCCGATGGTAATCGAAGAGCGAGCGTGCCGACGGCGATCACATCAACCTTGGAACCATTTCCCACGCGCATCGTCACTTCGTCCTTCGCCGGCCTCCATCTATTCCGTAGTTCCTGCTTTGAGTTGCAAATGTGAGCAACCGAACCAGTATCAAATACCCAGGCACTACAACGAGAGTTGGTAAGGTACACATCAATAACATGTATATCATATATACCTTTGTTGACGTTGGCCCCCTTCTTGTCGGACAGATACTTGGGGCAGTTCCGCTTCCAGTGGCCAGTTCCCTTGCAATACAAGCACTCAGTTTCCGGCTTGGGTCCAGCCTTGGGTTTCTTCACGAGAGGAGCAACTGCTTTGCCACCCTTCTTGAAGTTTCCCTTCTTTCCCTTGCTCTTCTTGAAACTAGTGGTTTTATTCACCATCAACACTTGATGCTCCTTCTGGATGTCTGACTCAGCGACCTTTAGCATCGCGAACAGCTCGGCGACTGATTTGTTCATCCCTTGCATGTTATAGTTCAACACAAAGCTCTTGTAGCTAGGTGGTAGCGATTGAAGAACTCTGTCAGTGACAGCCTCTGGCGGGAGCTCAACTCCCAACTCAGCCAGACAGTTGTAGTACCCAGACATTCTGAGTATGTGCTCACTGACAGACCCATTCTCCTCCATCTTGCAGGCATAGAACTTATCGGAGGTCTCATACCTCTCGATCCGGGCATTCTTCTCAAAGATAAACTTCAACTCCTGGAACATCTCATATGCTCCATGATGTTCAAAACGTCTTTGAAGTCCCGGCTCTAAGCCATACAACATGGCGCACTGAACTATTGAGTAGTCATCAACACGCGACTGCCAGGCGTTCACAACGTCCACAGTCGCTGGAGGGGGTGGCGCACCAAGCGGTGCATCAAGGACATAAGACTTATGCGAAGCCGTGAGGATAATCCTCAGATTACGGGCCCAGTCCACAAAGTTACTTCCATCATCTTTCAGCTTAGCTTTCTCTAGGAATGCATTGAAATTTAGGGGAGCTACTGCGCGAGCCATTGATCTACAACATAAATTTGCAAAGGTAACTTAGACTATTATTCATGATAAAGAGTTTAATTAATCATATTACCTAAGAACTCCCACTCAAATCAACATCCCTCTGGTTGTCCGAGTGTAACACGATCCAAATTCACCAACCCAAGTCCGATCATCACGTGAGATGAGGTGGTTTCAATGGTGAACATCTCCATGTTGATCATATCAACTATATGACTCGTGTTCGACCTTTCAGTCTCTTGTGTTCCGAGGCCATGTCTGTACATGCTAGGCTCATCAAGTTTAACCCAAGTGTTCCGCATGTGCAAAACTGGCTTGCACCCGTTGTATGCGAACGTAGAGTTTATCACACCCGATCATCACGTGGTGCTTCGAAACGACGAACTTTCGCAACGGTGCACACTTGGGGAGAACACAATTTTTATCTTGAAATTTTAGTGAGGGATCACCTTATAATGCTACCGTCGTCCTAAGCAAAATAAGATGCATAAAAGGATTAACATCACATGCAAATCATAAGTGACATGATATGGCCATCAACTTGTGCTTTTGATCTCCATCTCCAAAGCACCGGCATAATCTCCATCGTCACCGGCATGACACCATGATCTCCATCATCGTGTCGCCATCGGGGTTGTCACGCCAACCATGCTTCTACTACTATTGCTACCACTTAGCGATAAAGTAAAGCATTACATAGCGCTTAATGATTGACACGCAGGTCATACAATAATTAAAGACAACCCTATGGCTCCTGCCGGTTGCCATATGCATCGACATGCAAGTCGATATAAACTATTACAAACATGATCATCTCATACATCAAATATATTTCATCATGTCTTTGGCCATATCATATCACAACATACCCTGCAAAAACAAGTTAGACGTCCTCTAATTGTTGTTGCACGTTTTACGTGGCTGCTATGGGTATCTAGCAAGAACGATTCTTACCTACGCAAAGCCACAACGGTGATATGCAAGTTGCTATTTGATCTTCTACAAGGACCGCCTTTGTCGAATCCGATTCAACTAAGGTGGGAGAGACAGACACCCGCCAGCCATCTTTATGCAACAAAGTCATATGTCTGTCGATGGAACCGGTCTCATGTACGTGGACATGTAAGGTTGGTCCGGGCCGCTTCATCCCACAATACCGCCGAATCAAGAAAAGACCAAGGAAGGAAGCAATCTGAATATCAACGCCCACAAACTCCTTTTGCGTTCTACTCGTGATGTCATCTACGCATAGACCTAGCTCTGATACCACTGTTGGGTAACATTGCATGGGAAACAAAAAAAATTCCTACGCTCACCAAGATCCAATCTAGGAGATGACCATCTACGAGAGGAGAGATTGGATCTACATACCCTTGTAGATCGCTAAGCGGAAGCGTTAAGAAACGTGGTTGATGTAGTCGAACGTCTTCGCGATCCAATCACGATCCGTCCTGCGAACTCCCGATCCAAGTGCCGAACGGACGGCACCTCCGCGTTCAACACACGTACGGCTTGATGACGCCTTCACCTCCTCGATCCAGCGAGCAATGGTGAAGTAGTAGCTCGAGTCCTCCGATAGCACGATGGCGTGGTGGCGATGGTGGTGGCGGAATCTCAGCAGAGCTTCGCTAAGCACTACGGAGAGGAAGATGGAGGCGAGGGAGAGGAGAGGCAGCACCGTGGTGTAGAGATGTGTTCTTGGGGTGTGGCTGCCCTCTCTCTACCTCTCTATATATAGGGGGAAAGGGAGGAGGGGGTGGCGCCCCTAGGGTTTCCCCTAGGGGGGCGGCGGCCATGGCAGATGGGATCTCCCCCAGGGTGACTTGCCCCCCAAGCCGGGAGGTGGGAAACCCTAGGGGGCGCCCCCAAACCTCCTGGTTACATGAGATGGGGTGAAGGGGGCACTCAGCCCCTTAGTGGGCTGGTTTGCCCCCTCCCCTTGGCCCATGGGGCCCCCCCAACACTTGCCGGGGCCCCCCGAAACCCCTTTCGGTCATGCTGGTCATCACCCGGAACCCCCGGAACAATTTTGGACTCCAATACCCTTCGTCCAATATATCAATCTTCACCTCCGGACCATTCCGGAGTTCCTCGTCATGTCCGGGATCTCATCCGGGACTCCGAACAACCTTCAGTAACCACCATAATGACTCAACTATACTTATATCGTCACCAAATGTTAAGTGTGTAAACCCTGCGGGTTCGAGAACTATGCAGACATGACCGAGACACCTCTACGGTCAATAACCAATAGCGGGACCTGGATGCCCTTATTGGTTCCTACATATTCTACGAAGATCTTATCGGTCGAACCTCGATGTCAAGGATTCAGCTAATCCCGTATGCAGTTCCCTTTGTCTATCGGTGTGTTACTTGCCCGAGATTCGATCGTCGGTATCTCTATACCTAGTTCAATCTCGTTACTGGCAAGTCTCTTTACTCGTTCCGTAATACAAGATCCCGTGACTAACTCATTGGTCACATTGCTTGCAAGCTTATTGTGATGTTGTATTACCGAGTGGGCCCTGAGATACCTCTCCGTCATACGGAGTGACAAATCCCAGTCTTGATCCATGCCAACTCAACATACACCCTCGGAGATACCTGTAGAGCACCTTTATAGTCACCCAGTTACGTTGCGACGTTTGGTACACACAAAGCACTCCTCCGGTGTCAGTGAGTTGCATGATCTCATGGTCATAGGAACATATACTTGACATGCAGAAAAATGATAGCAATAAACTTGATACGATCATATGCTACGTTCATAGTTTGGGTCTTGTCCATCACATCATTCTCCTAATGATGTGATCCCGCTATCAAATGACAAATCATGTCCATGGCTAGGAAACCATAGCCATCTTTGATCAACGAGCTAGTCCTATAGAGGCTTACTAGGGACATGTTGTTGTCTATGTATCCACACATGTATTTGAGTTTCCAGTCAATACAATTATAGCATGGATAATAAACGATTATCATGAACAAGGAAATATAATAATAACCACTTTATTATTGCCTCTAGGGCATATTTCCAACAGTTACTTGTTACCCGTTATGAATTATATTATCACAAAACTATCTGTCACCGATAATTTCAGTGCTTGCAGAGAATACTTCGCTGAAAACCGCTTGTCATTTCCTTCTGCTCCTCGTTGGGTTCAACACTCTTACTTATCGAAAGGACTATGATAGATCCCCTATACTTGTGGGTCATCAAGACTCTTTTCTGGCGCCGTTGTCGGGGAGTGAAGTGCCTTTGGTAAGGAAACATTTATATTACGTGCTGAAATTTACTGTCACTTGTCACTATGGAAAATCATCCTTTGAGGGGTTTGTTTGGGGTATCTTCACCCCGACCGGAAGAGCAAAGAGTTGCCCCTCAACCTACTGCACCTATTGAAAATATTTATTATCAAATTCCTTCGGGTACGATAGAGAAACTGCTAGCTAATCCTTATGCAGGAGATGAAACACTACATCCTGATTTGCATCTAATCCTCTAGGGCAGGTTTTCCCGAGGATGAAGTCAAGAAGAAGGTCTTCCCTTTATCTTTGAAGGAGAAGGCATTGACATGGTATAGGCTATGCGATGATATTGGGACTTGGAATTACAACCGATTGAAATTGGAATTTCATCAGAAGTTTTATCCTATGCATCTGGTTCATCGTGATCGGAATTATATATATAATTTTTGTCCTCATGAAGGAGAAAGTATCGCTCAAGCTTGGGGAAGGCTTAAGTCAATGTTATATTCATGCCCCAATCATGATCTCTCAAGAGAAATTATTATTCAGAATTTTTATGCTCGGCTTTCTCGTAATGATCAATCCATGCTCGATACTTCTTATACTGGCTCTTTTATGAAGAAAACTATTGAATTCAAATGGGATCTCTTGGAAAGAATTAAATGCAACTCTGAAGATTGGGACCTCGACGAAGGTAAGGAGTCAGGTATAAACCTTAAGTTTGATTGTGTTAAATCTTTTATGGATACCGATGCTTTCGTGAATTTAGCACTAAATATGGACTTGACTCTGAGATAGTAGCTTCTTTCTGTGAATTATTTGCTACTCATGTTGATCTTCCTAAGGAGAAGTGGTTTAAATATCATCCTCCTGTTGAAGTAAAAATGGTAGAACCCATTAAAGCTGAAGAGGAAACTATTACTTATAATGTTGACCCTGTTATTCCTACTGCTTATATTGAGAAACCACCTTTCCCTGTTAGGATAAAAGAACATGCTAAAACTTCAGCTGTGGTTCGTAAGAGTTATACTAGAACTCCTACACCCCCTGAACAAATTAAAGTTGAACCTAGTATTGCTATGGTTAAAGATCTCTTGGTCGATAATATTGATGGGCATGTTAATTATTTCTGTGATGAAGCTGCTAGAATTGCTAAACCTGATGAAAACGAAAAAGATAGACCTGTTGTTGGCATGCCTGTTGTTTCTGTTAAAGTAGGAGATCATTGTTATCATGGCTTATGTGATTTGGGTGCTAGTGTGAGTGTAATTCCTTTTACTTTATACCAAGAAATTATGAATGATATTGCACCTGCTGAAATAGAAGATATTGATGTCACTATTAAGCTTGCTAATAGATATACTATCTCACCAATTGGGATTGTTAGAGATGTTGAAGTCTTGTGTGGGAAAATAAAATACCCTACTGATTTCCTAGTTCTGGGTTCCCCACAAGATGATTTTTGTCCCATTATATTTGGTAGACCTTTCTTGAACACTGTTAATGCTAAAATAGATTGTGAGAAAGAAACTGTTAGTGTAAGTTTCGGGGATGTGTCTTATGAGTTTAATTTCTCCAAATTTTGTAGACAACCCCAAGATAAAGAATTGTCTAATAAAGATGAAATTATTGGTCTTGCTTCTATTGCCTTGCCTCCTACTGATCCTTTAGAACAATATTTGCTAGACCATGAAAATGACATGTTCATGAATGAAAGAAAGGAATTAGATGAGATTTTCTTTAAACAAATGTCTGTTTTGAAACACAATTTGCCTGTTGAGAATCTTGGAGATCCTCTACCACCCAAGAGTGATCCTGTGTTCCTTAAACAATTACCTGATACTTTGAAATATTCTTATCTCGATGAGAAAAAGATATATCATGTTATTATTAGTGCTAACCTTTCAGAACATGAAGAAAAGAAATTATTGAAAACTCTGAGGAAGCACCGTGCAGCTATTGGATATACTCTTGATGATCTTAAGGGCATTAGTCCCACTCTATGTCAGCATAAAATTAATATGGAACCTGATGCTAAACCAGTTGTTGATCATCAACGACGGTTGAATCCAAAAATGAAAGAAGTGGTAAGGAATGAGATATTAAAGCTTCTGGAAGCAGGTATAATTTATCCTATTGCTGATAGTAGATGGGTAAGTCCTGTTCATTGTGTCCCTAAGAAGGGAGGTATTACTGTTGTTCCTAATGATAAGAATGAATTGATTCCGCAAAGAATTGTCACAGGTTATAGAATGGTAATTGATTTTAGAAAATTAAACAAAGCTACTAGGAAAGATCATTATCCTCTACCTTTTATTAATCAAATGCTAGAAAGACTATCAAAACATACACACTTCTGCTTTCTAGATGGTTATTCTGGTTTTTCCCAAATACCTGTGTCACAAGAGGATCAAGAAAAAACTACCTTTACTTGCCCTTTCAGTACCTTTGCTTATAGACGTATGCCTTTTGGTTTATGCAATGCACCTGCTACCTTTCAAAGATGTATGACTGCTATATTCTGTGACTTTTGTGAAAAGATTGTTGAGGTTTTCATGGATGATTTCTCTGTTTACGGAACTTCTTTTGATGATTGCTTAAGCAACCTTGATCGAGTTTTGCAGAGATGTGAAGAAACTAATCTTGTCTTG
Source organism: Thinopyrum elongatum (assembly GCA_011799875.1). Taxonomy (NCBI): domain Eukaryota; kingdom Viridiplantae; phylum Streptophyta; class Magnoliopsida; order Poales; family Poaceae; genus Thinopyrum; species Thinopyrum elongatum. The sequence goes on along the minus strand of CM022303.1, from coordinate 305,473,660 downwards.
AATTGGGAGAAGTGCCACTTTATGGTTAATGAAGGTATTGTCTTGGGGCATAAAATCTCTGAAAGAGGTATTGAAGTTGATAAAGCTAAAGTTGATGCTATTGAAAAAATGCCTTGTCCTAAGGATATCAAAGGTATAAGAAGTTTCCTCGGTCATGCTGGTTTCTATAGGAGATTTATTAAAGACTTCTCTAAAATTTCTAGGCCTCTTACTAATCTCTTGCAAAAGGATGTTCCATTTGTTTTTGATGATGATTGTGTAGAAGCATTTGAAACACTTAAGAAAGCCTTAATTTCAGCACCTATTGTTCAACCACCTGATTGGAACCTACCCTTTGAAATTATGTGTGACGCTAGTGGTTATGCTGTTGGTGCTATTCTAGGACAAAGAGTTGATAAGAAATTGAATGTTATCCATTATGCTAGTAAAACTCTAGATAGTTCTCAAAGAAATTATGCTACCGCTGAAAAAGAATTTTTAGCAGTTGTATTTACTTGTGATAAGTTCAGATCTTATATTGTTGATTCCAAAGTAACTGTTTACACCGATCATGCTGCTATTAAATATCTTATGGAAAAGAAAGATGTTAAACCTAGACTTATTAGATGGGTTCTCTTGCTGCAAAATTTGATTTACATATTATTGATAAAAAGGGAGCTGAGAACCCCGTAGCAGACAACTTGTCTAGGTTAGAAAATATTCTTGATGAGCCACTGCCTATTGATGATAGCTTTCCTGATGAGCAATTAACTGTCATAAATGCTTCTTGTAGTACTCCTTGGTATGCTGATTATGCCAATTATATTGTTGCTAAATTTATACCACCTAGTTTCACATACCAACAAAAGAAAAAGTTTTTGTGTGATTTAAGACATTACTTCTGGGATGACCCACACCTTTATAAAGGAGTAGATGGTGTTATTAGACGTTGTGTACCTGAGCATGAACAGGAACAGATCCTACGCAAGTGTCACTCCGAGGCCTACGGAGGACACCATGCTGGTGATAGAACTACACATAAGGTATAACAATCTGGTTTTTATTGGCCTACTCTTTTCAAAGATGCTCGTAAGTTTGTCTTGTCTTGTGATGAATGTCAAAGAATTGGTAATATTAGTAGACGTCAGGAAATGCCTATGAATTATTCACTTGTTATTGAACCATTTGATGTTTGGGGATTTGATTATATGTGACCTTTTCCTTCCTCTAATGGGTATACACATATTTTGGTTGCTGTTGATTATGTTACTAAGTGGGTAGAAGCTATTCCAACTAGTAGTGCTGATCATAACACCTCCATTAAAATGCTTAAAGAAGTTATTTTCCCGAGGTTTGGAGTCCCTAGATATTTAATGACTGATGATGGTTCACACTTTATTCATGGTGCTTTTCATAAATTGCTTGCTAAGTATGATGTTAACCATATAATCGCATCTCCATATCACCCTCTGTCTAGTGGTCAAGTAGAATTGAGTAACCGAGAAATAAAGTTGATTTTGCAAAAGACTGTTAATAGATCTAGAAAGAATTGGTCTAAGAAACTTGATGATGCACTATGGGCTTATAGAACTGCTTATAAGAATCCTATGGGTATGTCTCCATATAAAATGGTTTATGGAAAGGCATGTCACTTACCTCTTGAACTAGAACATAAAGCTTATTGGGCAATTAAAGAGCTCAACTATGATTTCAAACTTGCTAGTGAGAAGAGGTTATTTGACATTAGCTCACTTGATGAATGGAGAACCCAAGCCTATGAGAATGCCAAATTGTTTAAAGAGAAAGTTAAAAGATGGCATGATAAAAGGATACAAAAGCGTGAATTTAATGTAAGTGAGCATGTCTTGCTATACAATTCTTGTTTAAGATTTTTTGCAGGAAAGCTTCTCTCTAAACGGGAAGGGCCTTACATTATCGAGGAGGTTTATCATTCCGGTGCCATCAAGATCAACAACGCCGAAGGTGGTAACGGGCAAAGAATCAAACATTATATCTTAGGTACTCCCATAAATGTTGAAACCAATATTATTAATACCATAACACCGGAAGAGTACATAAGGGATATCTACCAGAATGCTCCAGACTCCGAAAAGGAATAGGTATGTGATACGGTAAGTAAACCGACTCCAAAACTTTTCCAAAAGCAATTTTTCTCCGTTTTGAAATATTTAAAAAATTAGGAAAATAAAAAGTAGTCCAAAAGTGCACTAAGAGGTGACAAGCCTTGGGGGCGCGCCTCCCAGGCTTGTGGCCACCTCGTGTGCTCTCCGGACTCCGTTTTCTTGTAGTACACTCCTTTTGGTCGGTAAAAATTCATTATATAATCTCCTGCAGGTTTTAACCACCGTACCACGGCAAAATCCTCTGTTCTTATTTCTAGCTATTCTTGCAGCAGATTTAGAGCAAGATGTCTTCGCAAGATTCAGTCGGGGAGAGTCGGGTCTCTCACCCGACACCTGACCCAAGAGCATACAGCGAGGCTGGTCACTTTGGGTGGTCAACGGAGGAAGAGATGGAGGCTGACCTGAAAAGAGTGGATGCCATGGAGGAGGATCAAGAAGTCACCTCTCTCCCTCAATCTGGAGCCATGCTTGAGGAACTCCAGAGCTCAGCAATACCGGATTCGGTCATACCTCCCAATGCTAAATTTCCCTCTTATAATAATATGAAAAAGAGTGTTGCCTTTTCCCCCGCAGCCAGGATGCATCCATGGGTGGACAGCGCTCTAACTGTCATAGGGAAACTCTGCAAGGAAAATATGGACCTCACGCAGCAAAATCAAAAGCTTGAAGAGGAGAATCGCATTCTGAAGGGCATTATTTCCAAGAATATTGCGCCACTGCCTCCGAAGAAAGAGACTTAAGTACATGGGTAAGGGCACTCCCCTTGGCTGGTGCCAAGCTTGGGGGAGGTGACCCGGTATCGTATCACCATCTCATCTTTACCTTTATCATTTTTCTTAGTTCGATCCTTTTGGTTATATCTTGATTTAGCAGAATAAAGTTTTAGTATGATCTAGCTTTGAGTTTTGCTTTGTGTTCCTTCTATGTAATTGAGTCCGACAGTTATATAATAAAGATTAGTTTTGAGTTGAGGGCTTTGCTTTCTTGCTATGATCTTGAGTAAAAGAAATAAATAATAAAAGAAATAAAAAGATTATATAATGATCTTATGGGAAGTGATGACTTCACATATAAGAAGTATGTCGCATGAAACTTGTTGGGAGTTGACAAACATAGTTTTGGTCATTGCTGCAATTAATAGGAAGTAATAAAGAAAGAGAGGTCTCACATATAAATACACTATCTTGGACATCTTTTGTGATTGTGAGCACTCATTAAAATATTATATGCTAAAAGGTTGATGTTGGACAAGGAAGACAACATAATGGGTTATGCTTCTTTATATCCGAATAGAAGTTATATTGTCATGGATGTGACGCCCCGGCTTAATCGTGCACTAATCATACACGCAAATGCACACGATCAAGCCTAAGGACTCACTTGAAGATATCACAACACAACTCTAAAACATCAATAAAGTCATACAAGCTTTATATTACAAGCCAGGGGCCTCGAGGGCTTGAATACATAAGCTCGCATACAAGCGTCAGCAGAAGCATCAGATATCTGAGTACAGATATGAAACAGAAATAGATAAGCCTTTAAAAAGGCGGGGCAAAACAAAAGCTACGATTGAAAGGCGCAGGCCTCCTGCCTGGGACTCTCCGATCCTACTCCTGGTCGTCGGCAAGCTCGTAGTAGTAACCACCCTCGAGGTGGTAGTAGTAGTAGTCGTCGGCGGGGGCAGCTGGCTCCGGGGCTCCGTCATCTGGTTGCATCAAAAGGATATGGGGAAAAAGAGGAAGCAAAGCAACCGTGAGTACTCATCTGAAGTACTCAGCAAGCAAGGATCTACACTACATATGCATCATTATCAAAGAAAAGGCTGAATATGTGGACTGGGTTGCAGAAATGCCAGAATAGAGAGAAGGCCTAGTCCTATCGAAGACTAGCATCTTCAGCGGTCTTGCAGCAATAGAAGAGTGTAGATCAGCACAATATAAAGTAGTAACAGTAATCAGTATCAACCTCGGCCAGAGATCCTTTCTCGACTCCCTGCGAGAAAGCAATCACAGAGCCCTACTATCCATATCTCATCTCAAGTATCCAGTTCTTGTTGTATCGATCGGGATACAACTCCGAGCGTCCGTTACCGAGGATCCGGCTATGCATAGATTAGTTCTTCCCTGCAGGGGTGCACCAACTTACCCACCACGCTCGATTAACTCCGGCCGGACACACTTTTCTGGGTCATGCCCGGCCTCGGCCAAACGATACGCCGCAACCCGACCTAGGCTTAACAGAGAGGTCAGCACGCCGGACTAAACCTATGCCCCCAGGGGTCTTGGGCCATCGCCCCGAGAACTCCTGCACGTTGCGAGGCCACCGAGAGCAGACCTAGCAACCCACACTATCAAGGCGGTTGCATTACGCGGCCCAACTCGGCGTGCGCCGCTCAGTCGCTGACATCCATTAAGCTTCGGCTGATGCATACGACGCAGAGTGCCCATAACTGTTCCCACGTGATGGTTAGTGCTATCGGGTCAGAGGCCACTCAGATCAAATATCCAAATCATAGTGAATTAGGAGCGCGCGATAACGAGCAGAGACTCACGATCGATGTGACCCCATCGCCCAGTCTCGAGGACTTGCGGCAAGGGCTAAGAATGCCCGACCACGCCTCGTAATTATCTCGCGGGTACTCTCTCTGGTCACCCGACTACACATCAATCGCATCTTATGCTCGTGCGGGTACCCCTCAGGGCCGACCCGACTTTATCATGGTTCATGGTTAAAGTCATAGTAACTGTGTGTCCAAACACCAGGGGGAAAACTGAGGAATCACCCTCGACGGATTCCACATGATGTAGTCGTCAAGGTGAACTTAGGAGGAATCACCCTCGAGGTTCACACTTGAGGTGTTGCACGACGGCGTCGTTATCGGGAGTGGTGAAGGAGGAATCACCCTCGATGACCACGACCAAATAGCTACTCTACAGAGTTAACATCAGAAGTTCTAAATGAGGTATCACCCTCGGCACTTGATAGTAACGCTGTAGTGCCGTACAACTAAGGGGGTGATGTGCGGTGCCGGGGCCTGGTTGTTGAGTCTTCTGATGATCCAGCGGGGGCAACTGGGGCACACTAACCAGCATATTCTAAGCAGGTAATTATCAAAAGCAGGTTACAAGATCAGGCTATGCATCAGAACAGGTAAAGCAGTAGCATCATCAATTTCTAATGCAAGCATAAGAGAGAAAGAATAGGCGATATAGGCATGTTCAAAAGGGGGGTGCTTGCCTGGTTGCTCGGCGGCAAAGGCAAGGTCGTCAATGGTGTCATCGGGCTCCTGAGCTGCGTTAGTCTCGGGAACTGCGTCGGTACCGGGGTCTACCGAGAGAGAAGAGGGGGAGGAAACAGATAAATACGCAGCAATCATATGCAACATAGAGCATGCTATGCTAATGTGCAGTGCAGGGTTGCCTAAAAACATGTCTAAATCATTTTAGTTATTTTAGGATTTAAGTTGGAATTATTAACCGGTGTATATGCACTATTCATCTACCGGAAACAGACTAAAAGTTGCGGGTTCACCTCCATAGAGGGTCCCGACACGAAATATGGCACGATTGGATTCGTCTCGTCGTTCTGAGCAACTTTCATATATAAAGTTTTTCGATCTGAGCTATAGTTTAAATTCTACAAATTTTCAAAGATTAAATCATTTTATGGAATTATTTTAATTAACAGAAATCAATTATGATGTCAGCATGACATAATGGTGATGTCAGCAGTCCACAGTGCGGTTGACTGAAGTCAAACCTGACCTATGGGTCCAGTGGGACCCACTGGTCAGTGACTATGGCTTTAACAGAGGGCTTAGATTAACTAAACAGGTTAATTAGTGGTTGGGCCCCACATGTCAGTGTCTATTAGAGTTAACTAATCAGGTTTTAATTAAAAGTGTTTAATTATCTTAACTAAACGAAGGGGGCCCACTGGTCAGTGACTGTGCTGCACAGTCAGCACAGTTGACCGGGGTCAACGGGTTACCTGGGCCCCCTGGGACCCACTAGCAGTGGCCCACGGGTGGGCCCCAGGTGTGCCATGTCGACGTTCGCCGGCTGCGACGCAAAAACGCGGTGGAGGGCCTCGGGTGTCGCCGGAAATCGTCTACGCGTAGCCATTTCGCGCGAGCGAGGGCGCGTTCGAACGAGCGGACGACGCCGTGTTGATCTGTGGCGGTGGACGGAGCTGGGGTGGCAGGAAACGGCCCCGACGATGAGCGAAGGCGGCGGCGTTTTCGGGTGCTCGTCGGAGTCAGCGTTGCGGCGAGCTAACGAGCAAAAGAAAAGGCTGAGAAGCATTTACGCGGCGCGGCAAGTCAGATGGCATGAGGCCGTGACCATTTGGTCACCGGAGACTCGCCGGCGACGAGCTTCGCGGCGATTTGTTCGGGCGCGCATGGAAGAGGTAGCTAGGGGTGCGCCAGGGCTACCAGGGAGGGAGGAGGAAGAGGAGCTCACCGAGCGGCTCACATGGAGGCCCTTGGAAGTTTAGGAGCAGCAGGAGTCGCCGGAGAGGAGGAAGATTGCCGGAGCAGAGGCGGAAGGGGGCGGCGGTGTTCGGCAGTTGCAGGGGCCCTCGGCTCCAACGGAAAACGCCAGGCGACGTGGTCAAGCACGACACTCCTCCCAGGCACGGTGGTGGCCTGCGGGGACGCCGGTGGCCATGAGGACGACGGAGGTGCAGCGGCGGTGGCGCTTGGGTTCACGCAGATCCGAGCGAGGAGAGACGAGGAGGAAGGGGAAGAGTGGAGGAGGAGGCCAGGGGAGAGGAAAGGGGTGGATCTTATCCCCTCGGCCAGCCGCGAGCGTCGCCGTGTCGATGAACGACCGGAGTGCACCGGCGCGGTGACACGCAAGGAGAGAGAGCGGGAGGAGAGGGAGATGGGCCAGCCTCAGGCACTGTGCACTTAGGCCCAGTGCACAGTGGCCTTTTTCCTTTTCTTTTTCTGTTTCTGCTTTTCTTTTTCAGAGAGGGTTTTGCAATATTTGGAGCCACCAAATGATTTTGTAATAATGTGAAACTTGGCCACATAAATACAATGGAATATTTTGCACTGCCACAAAAAGTTTGAGGAGTTTTGGAATCCTTTTGGACTTTTAAAAAATGAATAGGACATTTAAAGTGCTATTTTGGTACAAGATTAAATGCTCTGGCCCATTTAGAGTTGATGATGATGTTGTATTCCTTAACAACAAATGGTTTTGAAATATTTGCTAGAAGGTGAACATTTTTCCAGCAAACTTTGAGCAACTTTATTTTGCACTTTGAATTTTGAATTGTTTTCAGAGAGGAATTTGAATTGAGTTGTTTAAACACCATGATCAAGCATTGCAAATGATGTTGACTTGGCATGATTAACAGATGATCACAGTGCTTATTACAACAGGGGTGTTACAATGGATCCTCCAACATGTTGAGCTTGCTTCTCATCCTATGCTAGCCAAATCTTTTGCACCAACTAGAGGTACTACTTGTGCATCCAAAATCCCTCAACCCAGTTTTGCCATGGGAGTCCACCATACCTACCTATGGGTTGAGTAAGATCCTTCAAGTAAGTTATCATCGATGAGAGCAATAAAAATTGCTCTCTAAATATGTATGATCTTTTAGTGTGAGGAAAATAAGCTTTATACGAACTTGTGATATGGAAGAAATAAAAGCGACGTACTGCATAATAAAGTTCTTTATCACAAGCGGCAATATAAAGTGACGTTCTTTTGCATTAAGATTTTGTGCATCCAACTATAAAAGCGCATGACTACCTCTGCTTCCCTCTGCGAAGGGCCTATCTTTTATTTACCTCCCACCCTTATACAAGAGTCATGGCGATCATCACCTCTTATTTTTTATACTTTTTCTTTTTGGCAAGCACTATATGTTGGGGGAAGATCCAGATATATCTATCCACTCGGATGTAGATATTCATAAACTATTATTGTTGACGTTAGCCTTGAGGTAAAAGGTTGGGAGGCGAAGTTTTAAGCCCCTATCTTTCTCTGTGTCCGATTGAAACTTTGATCTCATAAGTATCGCGTGAGTGTTAGCAATTATGAAAGACTAAAAGATGGTTGAGTATGTGAAACTTTCTATATGAAAGCTCTTACATTGACTCTTTCCGATGTTATGATAAATTGTAATTGTTTCAATGACCAAGATCATGGTTTGTTGGTTTTTAATAAAGTTCTGGATTCATACTTTACCTTGTGAACAAATTATTACTTTAGCATAAGAAATTATATAATAATATATGTTGCTGTTCCAAAGATGATCATGATGCCCTCATGTCCGTATTTTATTTTATCGACACCTCTATCTCTAAACATGTGGACATGATTATCGATATCGGCTTCCGCTAGACGACAAGCGAGGTCTAAGCTTGGGGGAGTTGATACGTCCATTTTGCATCATGCTTTTATGTTGATATTTATCGCATTATGGGCTGTTATTACGCATTATGGTACAATACTTATGCCTTTTCTCTCTTATTTTACAAGTTTTACACAAAGAGGGAGAATGCCGGCAGCTGGAATTCTAGGCCGGAAAGGAGCAAATCTGAGAGACCTATTCTGTACAACTCCAAAAGTCCTAAAAATTTACAGAGAATTATTTTGGAATATATAAGAATTATTGGGCGAATAAAATACCAGAGGGGACCCACCAGGTGGCCACAAGCCTGGGGGGCACGGCCTACCCCCTGGGCGCGCCCCTAGGGCTTGTGGGCCCCCTGGCAGGTCTCCGGTGTCCATCTTCTGCTATATGAAGGGTTTTACCTGGAAAAAATCAGAAGGAAGCTTTTGGGACGAAGCGCCGCCGTCTCGAGGTGGAACCTGGGCAGTAGCAATCTAGGACTCCGGCGGAGCTGTTCTGCCGGGGAAACTTCCCTCCGGGAGGGGGAAATAAAAGCCATCGTCATCACCAATGATCCTCTCGTTGAGAGGGGATCAATCTCCATCAACATCTTCACCAGCACCATCTCCTCTCCAAACCCTAGTTCATCTCTTGTATTCAATCTTTGTCTCAAAACCTCAGATTGGTACCTGTGGGTTGCTAGTAGTGTTGATTACTCCTTGTAGTTGATGCTAGTTGGTTTATTCGGTGGAAGATCATATGTTCAGATCCCTAACGATATTCAATACCCCTCTGATCTTGAACATGAATATGCTTTGTGAGTAGTTACGTTTGTTCCTGAGGACATGGGAGAAGTCTTGTTATAAGTAATCATGTGAATTTGGTATTCGTTCGATATTTTGATGAGATGTATGTTGTCTTTCCTCTAGTGGTGTTATGTGAATGTCGACTACATGACACTTCACCATGATTTGGGCCTAGGGGAAGGCATTGGGAAGTAATAAGTAGATGATGGGTTGCTAGAGTGACAGAAGGCATTGGGAAGTAATAAGTAGTTTATGTGTTGCTTCGTAAGGGGCTGATTTGGATCCACATGTTTCATGCTATGGTTAGATTTATCTTAATTCTTCTTTCGTAGTTGAGATTGCTTACGAGAGGGGTTAATCATAAGTGGGAGGCTTGTCCAAGTAAGGACATCACCCAAGCACCGGTCCACCCACATATCAAATTATCAAAGTAACGAATGTGAATCATATGAGCATGATGAAAACTAACTTGACAACAATTCCCATGTGTCCTCGGGAGCGCTTTGCTTTATATAAGAGTTCGTCCAGGCTTGTCCTTTGCTACAAAAAGGATTTGGCCACCTTGCTGCACTTTTTTTACACTTGTTACTTGTTACCCGTTACGAATTATCTTATCACAAAACTATCTGCCACCGATAATTTTAGTGCTTGCAGAGAATATCTTGCGGAAAACCGCTTGTCATTTCCTTATGCTCCTCGTTGGGTTCGACACTCTTACTTACCGAAAGGACTACAATAGATCCCCTATACTTGTGGGTCATCACCTACGCGTCGCTGATGAACCATCAGGTGGCCCGATGGGACGACAACAGCGCCAGTGCCACCATTTCCATCGTGGAACTCATGTCCACCGGCGACGGATAGGCCGCAGACTCCTTCGAGAATGAGTAGGCCACGGGAGGTGGTAGGGCCTTATGTCCCATGTGGGCTGGTGTCAGTACTAAAACCGACAGATCTAGGGTAGGGGGGTCCCGAGTTGTGGATCTTTAAATGATGGATAACAGGAGACTAGGGAGACAATGTTTATCCAAGTCCGGGCCCTCTCGAAGAGGTAAAACCCTATATCCTTCTTGATTATATTGATGATGGAGTATTGAATACAGGTTGACCAACCTTGAGATCGTATGTTGTGTTCTAAACCCTAAGGCTAGTAATTTCGATTGTGCCTCTATGGGCTAAACCCTCTGGCTTATATAGGCACCAGGGGTATCTAGAGTTACACATGGTCGGTTGCCAACTAGGAATAAACACGCCGACAGTTGGAGTTGTCCTTGAAGTGTACGCCAAGTCTTTGGCAGTGTCCGTCTTGATCATGACTGGGCTCGAGGCTTCTCGAGTCCTTCCTTGTTGAGATCGGTTGGCCGCAAGCTCGGCCCAAGGACTATGGGTCACATACGTTGGTACCCCTAGTCCAAGACACCGTCAATAGCCCTGAACTTGTCTTCGAAGCCGAGGACGGAAGCTCCATCCTCGGACTAATGTTCCTGGCTTGAAGTCTTCGGCTTGACATGCGAGTTCCTCCTATCAGTCTGAGCTCGGCTCCCGGACCCGTAACATATCTTTGGCTTTTATATGTTGGACTAGGCGATCCTCGTAATCCGAAGACCGGCCTGATACGTCTCCAATGTATCTATAATTTTTTATTGGTCCATGCTATTATAGTATCAATCTTGGATGTTTTATATGCAATTACAAGCAATTATATATCATTTTTTGGACTAACCTATTAACTTAGTGTCCAGTGCTAGTTGATATTTTATATGCAATTACAAGCAATTATATATCTCGCATAATGTTGGTTCGATGCCCACTGCATATGAGGAGGAGAGGATGACTTTCCATCTCCTAGACCAAGACTTCAACAACACTTTTCAATAGTGGTGTGATTACTTTGGCTTCACCAACAATGATGATGACATCCGCCATGTTTATGATTACACTGAGCCGCACCCGAGGCAAACCTTTAATTTGATGAGCATGCCAGGCTCAAGAGCTAGTTCCATTGAAACTCCTGCTATACGTTATTTCTGTTATGTTATCTCTAACTCATTGCACGCACGAGGAGAAGTTTCTAAGGTGAATGAAGAGAACATGCTAGTCCTCGGGAAAGTAGCAAACCTTGACGTCGGTTATTCACCCAACCTAGGGGTAATACTTTTGCTACACCTCGCGCATCAAGCAAATCATGCACAAGGAGATATCGTGTGTGGAGGAGTGATCACCATGTTGGCCAACGCCCTTGGTCTCAACTACAGTCACCTTCACCCCATTGTTGGTAACACCCTTGTTAATATTCATGTTCTTTACTAACGCTAGAATGGTAGTACTTCGTAATGGCTGTCATTGCATTAGAATTCCTAGAGTGGCACACTTGTTGCCTACTCCTATGCCTAACCGTTTCTCCATCGAGCATGGACAATTGTATTACGTTGCACAGGAAGGAGATGCAGCTTTTGACAAAGAAAGCCCAGAACCAGAACAAGTAGATGAAGCAGAACTCACCACCGACGAAGAAGAGGAGCAATCCCAAGAGCATCCCCAACAAGAATACACCACCTATGCGGACCTCGGCAGCCTCCAGGGCTCTATTGATGACATGAGCAACCTCGCCGTATCCCTTCGAGGCACGTCCGCCTACATAAACATGAATTTCTCCAACTGGAGCCAGGAGTGGGCTCCTGACCAACCGCCACAATGATCTCGCCAGTTTGGGCTTGCAAAAGCCTAAGCTTGGGGGAGGTTATCACCACTTCTACATCAAGGTGTGGCGGTATTTGAATAAATTGTAATGAGGTTGTACTTAAGCTCGAGGAGCTTCAAACCACTCCTGTTGGTTTGTTCCAACACTTTGCTTTTATTTGCTTTTGCTTTTTATTTTTCTTTTGCCTTTGTGATTTTTCGTTTGCAAGTTAATTTTTAAAACCCCCAAAAACCAAAAAAAAAGAATAAGCTTCACTTTGCTCTTGTTCTTGTTCTTTATCTTGCCCTTTGGAGTTCAATTGCATTTTGTTTTCAGAGGAGTTCATCAACGCCGGACAATGAGGAATACAAGAGTAAGGAAGAGAAGTGTGTAAATTCGCAACCGTGAAGGCATGTCCTACGACCCCCGTCTTTGCACTTGAAATGCTTAGAGTAGATGTAGTAGTATGTGTGATATGTGCAGATGGGAGTAAGTCTTGATAGTTAAGACAAAGGTTTTCTTCTAGTAGCTGAAATAACTTTGTAACCTTTGTTCTGTTTAGTTTATTTAGACAACCAAGACTTGTCGTGAACTGTTTTTGAATGAAAAGATATTAACTAAGGATAACTATGCACCAGAGAAAGTCTTTCAGGACTTGGGAGTTGAGAAAATTGTAGTAGAAGTGATGTTTGAATGGCGCAACCCCATGTTGTTAATTTCAATAGACTTGATAGCACTTGTGGATTAAATTATATAGAGGAACTTAGTTGATGGGTGAACGAGATTATGCCAAAAATCTATGTTGTATCTCTTACATGGTGCTTTAGCTCCTTGCTGGTGCCATGGCCCTACTACTATATGCACGTGTACGTGTGTAAATGTGGGTTCGTCACCTTTCTTGATGCTATGTTGAGGACTCCGCTGGCCAATGAATGATCCACCAAGAGCGATAGCTTGGATTTCGGCTATGAGTTTGTCACCGTACGTAGTGGCAACACTACAAACGCATATTATTCGGCTTTCTCTTGAAATGGTGTGTATGTGGTAAATAAAAAGGGACTGATCAAAAGAGCTCGCAAGAGACATATATCAGAGGTCCATAGTTCCTAAACATTAAGCCGGAGGGAAAACCTATGCATGACCACTTAGTTGACATAATCCCTTCACGTGACAATCAAAGTTCCAGCACACAATGATTGAAAAGAAGTGCTTGAGAGCCTTGAGGAGGAAATGATTGTGGGTGTGCTTAAGAGCATTAGAGCATCATATTTTACTACATGCTTTCACTCCCTAACCTATGTTTTATTGGCTCTATCTAAAGAAAAACTATTCTATGCATTCCCAACAAGCAAGTGTTTGTCTAGAATAAATAGAATAGAGTGTTGCAAAAAAATTATCTAGTAGATCAAGAACTTTGTGTTGATTATCTTTGCTTCACTAACACTTGCACTATAACCATGCCACCGCTAAAACTATTTTAAGTTTTCAGGTCAAGAAGCGGAGGGCTATCTAGGTGTACCAATCGTAAGTGAACCAAAACCTTCTCGTTATTTTGATTTAAACAACTGAGTTCCTTATGATTCAGATTTCTCTTTATGTTGCTCGAGGATGATCAAGTTTAAGCTTGGGGGAGTTGATGAGTGATATTTTTACACTCATTTCACCTTTGAATAAACTGAGATATTTCAATTAAAAAGAGATATTCGCTCCGATATTGGTAATAATGACTAATGAATGCAAAGGATTCCACAAATCCTCTCTTTGATGTGTTTTCACAGGAAATGGTCTAAAAAGGGAAGAAATCATGTGTGGAAATGGAATGGAAGGAGAATGGAGGAAGAAGGAATCAACAGGAGATGTCTGCATGAAAACAGCACAAAAGATGGTGTTCCATATGAGCGCAAGCACCTATATGGCGTGAATTCTGAGGCAAATCATCCACCTAAAAAAATTCGTTAAAGGGACCCCATCAAAATTTCAATGGGGAGACGAGCACAAAAGCCAGGACCTCTTCATCATCATCCTCATCCGCAAACCCTAGCTGTCGCTTGATGACCCACAAGTATAGGGGATCAATCGTAGTCCTTTCGATAAGTAAGAGTGTTGAACCCAACGAGGAGCAGAAGAAAATGACAAGTGGTTTTCAGCAAGGTATTTTCTGCAAGCACTGAAATAGTCGGTAACAAGTAGTTTGATAGCAAGATAATTTGTAACAAGCAAGTAACAGTAACCGTAAATAATATGCAGCAAGGTAGCCTGATACGTCCATTTTGCATCATGTTTACCTACTGTTATTTATAATGTTTTTATGCATAATAATGCTTTTTGGAGTATTTCTAATGCCTTTTCTCTCATATTATGCAAGGTTTACACAAAGAGGGAGAATACCGGCAGCTGGAATTCTGGACCTGAAAAAGCTACGTCAGAGTTACCTATTCTGCACATCTCCAAATGAGCTGAAAAATTATGGAGAATTGTTTTGGAATATATTAAGAATATTGGAGCAAATAACTACCAGAGGGGGCCCACCAGGTGAGGTGGGCACAACCCACCTGGGCGCGCCAGGGAGCCCAGGCGCGCCCTGGTGGGTTGTGCCCTCCTCGGCCCACCTCCGGTGCCCCTCTTCTGGTATATAAGTCATTTTGACCTAGAAAAAAATGGGGAGGACTTTCGGGATGAACACCGCCGTCTCGAGGCAGAACTTGGGCAGGAGCACTTTTGCCCTCCGGCGGAGCGATTCCGCCTGGGGAACTTCCCTCCCGGAGGGGGAAATCATCGTCATCGTCATCACCAACAACTCTCCCATCTTTGGGAGGGCCATCTTCATCAACATCTTCAACAGCACCATCTCCTCTCAAACCCTAGTTTATCTCTTGTGTTCAATCTTTGTACCGGAACCTTAGATTGGTAATTGAGGGTGACTAGTAGTGTTGATTACATCTTGTAGTTGATTACTATATGGTTTATTTGGTGGAAGATTATATGTTCAGATCCATTATGCTATTTAATACCCCTCTGATCTTGAGCATGATTATTATTTGGAGTAGTTACTTTTGTTCTTGAGGTCACGGGAGAAGTCATGTTGCAAGTAATCATGTGAACTTGATATGTGTTCGATATTTTGATGATATGTATGTTGTGATTCCCTTAGTGGTGTCATGTGAACATCGACTACATGGCACTTCACCATATTTGGGCCTAAGGGAATGCATTGTGGAGTAGTTATTAGATGATGGGTTGCTAGAGTGACAGAAGCTTAAACCCTAGTTTATGCGCTACTTCGTAAGGGACTGATTTGGATCCAAAAGTTTAATGCTATGGTTAGATTTTATCTTAATACTTTTCTCATAGTTGCGGATGCTTGCGAGGGGGTTAATCATAAGTAGGAGGTTTGTTCAAGTAAGAACAGCACCTAAGCACCGGTCTACTCACATATCAAATTATCAAAGTAGCGAACACGAATCAAATCAACATGATGAAAGTGATATGATGAAATTCCCGTGTCCCCTCAAGAACGCTTTGCTTATCATAAGAGACTATTTTGGCATGTCCTTTAACATAAAAAGGATTGGGCTACCTTGCTGCACATTATTTACCATTATCGTTACTTGCTCGTTACAAATTATCTTGCTATCAAACTATCTGTTACCGACTATCTCAGTGCTTGCAAAAAATACCTTGCTGAGAACCACTTGTCATTTCCTTCTGCTCCTCGTTGGGTTCCACACTCTTACTTATCAAAAGGACTACGATTGATCCCCTATACTTGTGGGTCATCAAGGCTCTTTTCTGGCACTGTTTCCGGGGAGTGAAGCGCTCTTGGTAAGCAGAAATTGGTAAGGGAAAATTATTACTACATGCTGAAATTTATTGTCACTTGTTACTATGGAGAATCATCCTTTGAGGGGTTTGTTCGTGGTATCTTCACCTCGACCGGAACCACAATTAGCTACCCCTCAACCTACTACACCTACTGAAAAATATTGGTTATGAAATTCCTTCGGGTATGATAGAACAACTGGTAGCTAATCCTTATGCAGGAGATGGAGCTGAACATCTTGATATGCACTTGATATATGTGGATGAAATTTATGGATTATTTAAGCTTGCAGGTTTTCCCGGAGATGAAGCTAAGAAGAAGTTTTTCCCTTTATCTTTGAAGGGAAAAGCATTGGCATGGTATATGCTATGCGATGATATTGGATCTTGGAACTGGAATCGATTGAAATTGGAATTTCACCAAAAAATTTAGCCTATGCATCTAGTTCATCATGATCAGAATTATATATATAATTTTTGTCCTCGTGAAGGAGAAAGTATCGCTTTGGCTTGGAGGAGGCTTAAGTCAATGTTATATTCATGCCCCAATCATGAGCTCTCAAGAGAAATTATTATTTAGAATTTTTATGCTCGGCTTTCTCATGATGATCGATCCATGCTCGATACTTCTTGTACTGGTTCTTTTGTGAAGAAGACTATTGAATTCAGGTGGGATCTTTTAGAAAGAATTAAATGCAACTCTGAAGATTGGGAACTCGACGAAGGTAAAGAGTCAGGTATTAAGCTTGAATTTGATTGTGTTAAATCCTTTATGAATACTGATGCTTTTCAGAAGTTTAGCACTAAATATGGACTTGACTCTGAGATAGTAGCCTCCTTTTGTGAATCATTTGCTACTCATGTTGATCTCCCTAAGGAGAAGTGGTTTAAATATCACCCACCTATCAAAGAAGAAATTAAAGAACCCGACATAGCTAAGGATGAAACTATTATTTATAATGTTGACCCAGTTGTTCCTACTGCTTATATTGAAAAACCACCTTTCCCTGTTAGGATAAAGGAATATGCTAAGGTTTCAACTGTGGTTCGCAAAAGTAATATTAGAGCACCTAAACCTGCTGAACAAATTAAAGTAGAACCTAGTGTTGCTATGGTTAAAGATCTCCTGGTAGAAAATATTGATGGGCATGTTATTTACTTCTGTGATGAAGCTGCTAGAATTGCCAAACCCGATGAAAAAGATAAACATAGACCTGTTGTTGGCATGCCCGTTGTCTCAGTTAAAATAGGAGATCATTGTTATCATGGTTTATGTGATTTAGGTGCTAGCGTGAGTGCTATTCCTTTTACTTTATACCAAGAAATTATGAATGGCATAGCACCCGCTGAAATAGAAGACATAGATGTTACTATTAAACTTGGTAATAGAGACACCATCACACCACTTGGGATTGTTAGAGATGTTGAAGTCTTGTGTGGGAAAATAAAATACCCTACTGATTTTCTAGTTCTTGGTTCCCCGCAAGATGACTTATGTCCCATTATCATTGGTAGACCCTTCTTGAACACTGTCAATGCTACTATAGATTGTCATAAACAAACTGTCAGTGTTAGCTTTGATGATGAGTCTCATGAGTTTAATTTTTCCAAGTTCAATAGACAACCTCATAAGAAAGAATTACCTAGTAAGGATGAAATAATTGGTCTTGCTTCTATTGCCGTGCCCCCCACTGATCCACTAGAACAATATTTGCTAGACCATGAAAATGATATTCACATGCATGAAAGAAATGAGATAGATAAAATTTTCTTTGAACAACAACCTCTGCTCAAACCTAATTTGCCTATTGAAACTCTAGGAGGTCCTCCTCCACCTAAAGGAGATCCTGTGTTTGAATTGAAACAATTGCCTGACACTTTGAAATATGCTTATCTTGATGAGAAAAAGATATATCCTTTTATTATTAGTGCTAACCTTTCAGAACATGAAGAAGAAAGATTATTGAAAATTCTGAAGAAGCACCGTGTTGCTATTGGATATACTCTTGATGATCTTAAGGGCATTAGTCCCACTCTCTGTCAGCACAAAATTAATATGGAACCTGATGCTAAGCCCGTTGTTGATCATCAACGATGTTTGAATCCTAATATGAAAGAAGTGGTAAGAACTGAAATATTAAAGCTTCTGGAAGCAGGTATAATCTATCCCATAGCTGATAGTAGATGGGTGAGTCCCGTTCATTGTGTCCCTAAGAAAGGAGGTATTACCATTGTTCCTAATGATAAAAATGAACTCATTCCATAAAGAATTGTTACTGGCTATAGAATGGTAATTGATTTTAGAAAATTAAATGAAGCTACGAGAAAAGATTACTACCCTTTGCCTTTTATTGATCAAATGCTAGAAAGATTATAAAAGCACACACACTTTTGCTTCCTAGATAGATATTCTGGTTTTTCTCAAATACCTGTTTCACAACCTGATCAAGAGAAAACCACCTTTACTTGCCCTTTTGGAACTTATGCTTATAAACGTATGCCTTTTGGTTTATACAATGCACCTGCTACCTTTCAAAGATGTATGACTGCTATATTCTCTGATTTTTGTGAAAAGATTGTTGAGGTTTTCATGGATGATTTTTCTGTTTATGGAACTTCTTTTGATGATTGCTTGAGCAACCTTGATCGAGTTTTGCAGAGATGTGAGCAAACTAATCTTGTCTTGAATTGGGAGAAGTGCCACTTTATGGTTAATGAGGGTATTGTCTTGGGACATAAAATTTCTGAATGAGGTATTGAGGTGGATAAAGCTAAAGTTGATGCAATTGAGAAAATGCCATGTCCTAAAGATATTAAAGGTATTCGTAGTTTTCTCGGTCATGCTGGTTTCTATAGGAGGTTTATTAAAGACTTCTCTAAAATTCCTAGGCCTCTTACAAATCTTTTACAAAAGGATATTCCATTTGTTTTTTATGATGACTGTGTAGAAGCCTTTGAAACACTTAAGAAAGTCTTAACTTCTGCACCTAATGTTCAACCACCTGATTGGAACTTACCTTTTGAAATTATGTGTGATGCTAGTGATTATGTTGTTAGTGTTGTTCTAGGACAAAGAGTTGATAAGAAATTAAATGCTATCCATTATGCTAGCAACACTCTAAACAGTGCCCAAAGAAATCATGCTACTACTGAAAATAATTTTTAGCAGTTGTGTTTTCTTGTGATAAATTCAGATCTTACATTGTTGATTCTAAAGTTACTGTTCACACCGATCATGCTGCTATTAAATATCTTATGGAAAAGAAGGATTCTAAACCTAGACTCATTAGGTGGGTTCTCTTGCTACAAGAATTTGATTTACATATCACTGATAGAAAAGGAGCTTAGAACCCCGTAGCTGATTGTAACACCCCGGGAATTATGCTACAGTAATCTTCCCTTAATGGTGGCCATGTCATCATGATTACTATGCAAATGGCCACTTGCCCAAGATCAAAGTCAAATTCAAATTTAAATTGCAAGTGAAATAATTATTTCTTCAAACGGTACAACTAAAATGTTCGAATAATTCTATAAATTCCCCTGATCATTGTAATGTTGAAACCAACTTCACTTGAATCACAAATAAATTCCTAGGAAATTAATAAGTGGTCGAGCAATGAATAAAATGGCCTTTTCAAAATAAATGTTTATTTATTTAACTCCAATTGCCCCCAAACTTTTTGTGCTAGCTCAAAATAATCTGTATTATTTATGTGCCAAATTTCATGTTCACCAAAAATCGTTTGGTACAAAAAGAAAATAGAAAACGGTGCTAGAAATATAAAACAGAAAAGATAAAAGGAAATGGGCCTAGAGATCTACTGTGCACATGGGCCCTAGTGGCCTAGGTGCACACACAGCCCAGCCCACCTCCGCCTCCACCTCATCCCCTCCTCTGTACGGAGACGTGCATGTCGCACATCCACGACCGCCATGGCCATGGATGGCCTCCACGTCGATTCCCTCGGCTTATAACTGCGCCAAAGCGAACCCTAGCCCGCTCTCCTCCATTCCCCTCTCATTCCCCACCGAGCCGCCTCCTCCTCTGCTCGGGCGCGAGCTCAAAAGGTCGCGCGGTGACCGCGCCAGTACGCCACTGCCTCGCGCTATTGCCGCGGCCGCTGACCTCCCCAAGCACTAGGAAGACGTCCAGGAGCCTCCCTGCCGTCGTCTCCTTCGACTACGCTACCGAATCGAGCGGCGCAACTCCCGTACGCTCGCCATCACTGTCGTCTTCGTCGTGTACATCACCGGTGTCCGCTGTCATTTGCCACCGCTCCGTTCCATCCCCGGCCACCCCAACCACGTCCCCGAGTTCGCTGTGAGCTCCTTTCCCGTTTCCCTCTTTTCCTTGGCTCAATCCGTGCCGTAGCTGTTATCCACGGGCTCGCCTTCGCCACGTCCGCGTGCGTGCCGGCATGCTACTCCTGCCCCGCTCCCATGCGCTGCCTTGCCGCCCCAGGCCGCGCCCTCGGGCGCGCATGTCCGCCTGGGCCGTGCCCCCTGCTCCCGTAGCTGCTGCTCCTGCTGCCTACTGCTTGCGGCTGCGCTGTTGCCATTCCTGCTGCTGCTGCTGCTCTTAACTGCTGCTGCCACTGTGTGTTGCCACTGCTGCTTGCTGGCGCCGCTGCCCGCCGCTGTTCGCCGCGCGTCGCTGCTACCGCTGGCCATGGCCGAGTGGCCATGTGTGTGTGTATGTTGCGTGCTGTGTGTGGTGTGTGTGCCGTGTGTGTGTGTGGTCGGCTAGGCCACTGCCTAGTCGGGCCGGCCCTATTAGTTTAGTCTAAATAATATTTGGTTAGCTTAATTAGGGCCTAGTTAGTCTATTGTATGTATGACATGTGGTCCCTCTAGCTTAATTAACTATTAAGATTAATCCATATGATATAGACTATGCCATGTGGAACCCTCCAACACTGTTCACTTTGACCAGTCAATTTGACTTGGTTAACTCGGATTAATTAAATATAATAATTTCAGGAATTCCTGAATATTGAGAAAACTTTGAAAATTAATAGAAAATAAACCGTAACTCGGATGAAAAATACTTTGTACATGAAAGTTGCTCAGAAAAACGAGACGAATCTGAATATGCCCTTCTCATACCTGTCACATGCCTCTAGCTACCTGAACATGGAACCTTGCCATCTAATTCATCTGTCTGACAAACGTCCGAAACTGGGAAAACTTTCCCGTTAAATTCCCGCTTCGTCTGCGACGTGTAGCACTGCGTTAGGTCACCCCTAACACCGCTTAGTGTCATGTCTTGCTTTGTGATTGCTTTTATTGCTGTGTATTTATTTGTTTCCTCCCCTTATTCTCTCTCGATAGAGCCCAGTACCGACGTAGCTCCGGAGATTGACGACCCCTGACGACCCTGCCTTTGCCGCTGAGCAACCAGGCAAGCCCCCCTTTTGATCATCCCAATATCGCCCATTCTAATTCTCATGCTTGCATTAGATTTTGCTACTGTAATTGATTGCTCATATTCTGTTGCATAGCCTGTTTTTGTAACTACTATTGATACCTGCCTGATATCCAAACTGCTTAGTATAGGCTGGTTAGAGACCCTTCAGAGACCCCACTTTGACCCAGTTGCCCCGCTGGATTATCAGAAGACCCGATCAACGGGATCGAAGACCAGGCCCCGGCACCGCACATCACCCCTCTAGTTGTACGACACTGCAGCGTTACTATCAAGTGCCGAGGGTGATACCTCGTTTAGCACTTCTGATGTTAACTCCATAGAGTAGCTATTTGGTTGTGGTCATCGAGGGTGATTCCTCTTTCACCACTCCCGATAACGACGCTGTCGTGCAACACCTCAAGTGTGAACCCATCAAGGGTGATTCCTCCGAGTTCACCTTGACAGTTACATCGAGTAGGAATCCAACGAGGGTGATACCTCGGATTCCCCAGATGTTATGGACACACAGATACTTGGGCTTTACAACTGTTACTTGGAAAGGCAGGTCGACCCTGAGGGGTACCCGCGAGTGAGGTGAAGACGGGTTAACCTGGAGGTTACCCGAGAGATGAATACGAGGCGTGGCCGGGCATTCTTAGCCCTTGCCACAAGTCCTCGAGACGGGGCGACGGGGTCACATCGATCATGAGTCTCTACTCGTTTCCGCAAGCCCCTAATCCACTAACGATTTGGATATTTGATTCGAGTCGGCCTTTGGCCGGATAGCACTAACCATCACGTGGGAAGAGTTATGGGCACTCTGCATCATAGCATCAGCCGAAAGCTCTGTCAGACGTCCAGTTCAGCACTACGGTCGGGCTGGGCCGGTGCCATCCATGTATAGAGGTGGTATCGTGATTCGCTCTGCACGCAATGACCCAGAGGGCGAGGGGCGATGGCCCAAGACCCCCTTGTACTTCGGAGGTAGATCGACGGGGACCTCTCTGCTGAGCTATAGGTAGGGTTGCGGTGTATTGTTTGGCCGAGGCTTGGCATGACCCAGAAAAGTGTGTCCGGCCGGAGTTAATCGAGCGTGGTGGGTAAGTTGGTGCACCCCTGCAGGGACGAAAACATCTATCGATAGCCTGTCCTACGGTAACGGACACTTGGAGTTGTATCCCGATCGATACAACTAGAACTGGATACCTGTGATGATAACTGGATATGATGGCTCCAGGATCGCTTTCTCGCAGGGAGTCGAGGAAGGATCTCTGGGCGAGGCTGTTACTTGACACAACTATTACTACTTTATACTATGCTATTCTGTACTCTTCTAAATGCTGCAAGACGCTCGAAGATGCTTGAAGATGCTAGTCTTCGATAGGACTAGGCTTTCCCCTCTTTTCTGGCATTTCTGCAGCCCAGTCCACATATACAGCCTCCCTTTGATAATGTTGCATATGTAGTGTAGATCCTTGCTTGGTGAGTACTTCGGATGAGTCCTCACGGTTGCTTTGCTTTCTTTTTCTCCCCATATCAGTTTGTCGTGACCATATGACGGAGCCCCTGAGACAGCTGCCCCCGCTAACGACTACTACTACCACCTCGAGGGTGGTTACTTCTACGAGCTGGCCGACGACCAGTAGTAGGATCGAAGGGTCCCAGGCAGGAGGCCTACGCCTTTCGATCGTAGTGTTTTATTTTGCCCCGCCTTTCTAGAGGCCTTTCTATTTCTCTTTTATATCTGTACTCAGATATCTGATGCTTTCGCTGACGCTTGTATGCCATCGAGCTATGTATTCGAGCCCTCGAGGCCCTGGCTTGTAATATAAAGCTTGTATGACTTTATTTATGTTTTAGAGTTGTGTTGTGATATCTTCAAGTGACTCCTTAGGCTTGATCGTGTGCATTTGCGTGTATGATTAGTGCATGATTAAGCCTGAGGCGTCATAGGTTGGTATCAGAGCTGACTGCCTGTAGGATCCCCCTTTCCAACTCCTTGGCCGAAGTTGAGTCTAGACTTCAAAAACTGTTTTACTAACATGGCTGTGTGGCTTACGGGCCCAAGTCGACAATTGGGTGGTATTAGGATCTTTTATTCCTCGTCTATACTCTGGGAACTCTGATCTCTCTTCTATTCGGGTTAAAGATTTTGCTAACTCCAACACTAGGTTCTCGTAACCACTTTCTCCCGGAGAGCACCGCCCCTCATTCCATAAGATGGCGTGTCATCATCAGAAGACTCCGAAGATACTCCTCGAAGTTTCCCGTGACCATTATGCCCACTGCTTTTGCAAGTTCTCTACTACCGATGATCACTGTGAACAGCTATACATCTTTGCCGTTGTATCTTCATTCCCAGTTACTCCTTTATGTATGAAATACCCCGTAATACTCCTCATTAATCCGGGAATCCTTTGAGCCTACTACCATGCAGCTTCTTTCGCACTGCGGATAATTCCTCACACTTATCCGGGATTCGTTCATCCCTAGTTGATCATGTGCTTCGCAAAATTCTTCCCATTGTTAATCGATCTTTCGAAAATCCTCTGCACCCTATTGCTCTTGAAATTCTTGCCTGCTTGCATTATGGTTAATTCCACAATGTCTTGCAATAATTATTAAAATCCTTGTGATTGTCATTCTATTCCTATGGATTCAATGTGTGTGCGACTACTCGCAATCATGAAATAATCCTTAGAATTTTTTTTTCTGGCTCAGACATCGTTCCGGATATGAGCTGGTTCTTGTCCAATCAAGATTTGATCGGGTGCACTTCTAAGTCTGTTCAACTTACTCATCTTTTGATCAGAGCCTCTGCTTCTGATCCTTCGTCTTGAAATCATAATTCCTTTGTACTCAAGCATCGAATTATTCAGACGTTTCTATAAGCCGATGCCTTTGCATCCCCTTCTTCATCTGATTGATTACCGATACTCACATCAACTCTATCGTGAATCGCCAGATCCATTGTTGGGTTGTTATCCGATAGTGTCCTTCACATCCAAAATCTTGTGAGTTTTTCCCTGATACATAATACCTTCGGTAAATTGTATCATCTGCTTTGACTTCGATACTCTGCTTTCAAACTTGTATCTCTTGCTTGGTTGATGGTTGTATAGATTCGTAAAAATGCCCCGATGGGTTGAACTTATGCCTTCCATTATCCGTGTGAACCCGAGAGTTCTCACGAGTCATACTCTTCTGGTGTTTCGCGAGATAAATTCCAACACTACAACTCCATCGAAAGCGAGAAGTGAATGAAAGGTTATGCATTGAAGAAGTGGGAGTCGACCTTGAACCTTTGTGTTCATGCCCATGGACTCGATGTAGAACTTATCATGGAAGCTGCTCGTAAAAATAATAATCCCTTGTTATAAATTCCTCTTGTATTTTGCTTTGATCCTTTGCAATCGTGGTTCCGACCATGATTGTTCTTCTTTGATCCCATTTCGCGGACAAGCTAAAGCACTTGTCTTCTGCAGATCAATTCACCTGTCCAACCTCTATTCTGATCTACCTACAAGTTATGCCCCTGTTATCTCGAGTATATTGAGTCATGGCACTACCTCTTGTGAATTCTTATTGGGATGATACTCCATCACATCATTCCTAGCCTGATCGGCTATATCGATATCGTGCTAAATTTTAACTGTGCTACCTGGTCCTTATTCCCGGAGCACAAATTCCGACAAGGAGCGAAGCTTACGTCGATCTTCCTCATTTTATCATTCCACCCTGAACAGCAAGCATGATTTCGAGCTTGTGTCGTATCCATGGTTTCAATAACCTTTCGCTTCATCATTCCTTTTTCCGGATGCCGTCGTTGTTCAATTGCATCTTCATAAAGCTTCTCGACAAAACTTGTCATGATCACCATCAATATACTGCCTTGTTCTAAGATATCACTCGAATTCATGAGAGAAATACCATCCTTGCCCTCGATGACTTGTGTTATCGTCGACAACACTCTTGTCTCCTTTCCAACACATGTTCGATCATGTCTTGGTTATACTTTGAGCTCCTTGCCATTCTTGTAATTGTTCCTTCGTATCTCTTGTGATCTTGAGATCCAACCCTTACTTGAAACACCATATCAACGCTACCTCGAAGCATGACTGTGGTATTTTGAACACCAACATGAACATTGGAAGCACATTGCCAAATGTTTCTTGATCAATTATCCACACACTGTTGTATGGGTAATATCATGATTCTTCCCTCGCCCCCTTCATCTAAATGATTTTGAACTTGCTGTCATATCATGTATATCATGCTCTACTTTTCCTTGGGAAAAGTTACACTCCTAATTCTTGTGTAAAAACACATTTTCCTTTCCATTGGTTTGTTTAACCTTTCTTGTGATCTATATGATATAAGCAGAAATAATTCCCTGCTTATGTAACACCCCGGTGAACATGTCTGTCAGTGAGACCCTGTTACTATTGTTGATGACATTACGGTAGCCACCGACGGACGCGAACTTTGCCTATTGGTCCGCCTCGTTCAACGAGCAGGAAAATGGTGCTCTTCATCCCTCGCCCTTGGTACCAACGTTGTTACCGACATAACTGACAGTCTATTCTCTGACATGCCTTGCTATCATGACCGTGCAAGATGTCAGCGCCCTTCCTACTTTTAACCCACATGGTGGGCCCATAACCCACAGTTCCACAGGATCAAAACCTGACTCCCTTGTACACCCCTGTTTCTAAAGTTATTCCTCACGCTTGGCTTCGTATGTAATTCATGAGCCACATTCCTAGTGATCTATTCTGGTATCAGACGCAATACTTATTCTCATTGCTCTGAACATCTTTCACACTCTGTATCATACACTGAACGATTGTTTATCCGCTTGAACCTTCTTATTGCACCTTCTTACTTTGCTCTCGATAATTTTTAGTTTCAATTTGAGAGTTACTTTCCGCCACCTTCCCAGATGTTATCTACCAGATAAGCAACCTTGTAGAGGTCCATTCTTCCGAAGCTACATTCTACCTATTCGTAAGTACGATGAAGATCCTGAAGGAAGAATGACAACTTCATCATGATGCCCTGAAGTAGGGAACTAAAGACATCAACGAAAAGGATCGACTACTTCGGGAAGAGCAACCAAGACCGAGAACACTCGTTGGAATTTCGTAACCAAATCTTTCCCCCTTACTCTACCTCTTAAATCTCGGGACGAGATTTCTTGTAGTGGAGGAGATTTGTAACACCCCGGGAATTATGCTACAGTAATCTTCCCTTAATGGTGGCCATGTCATCATGATTACTATGCAAATGGCCACTTGTCCAAGATCAAAGTCAAATTCAAATTTAAAATGCAGGTGAAATAATTATTTCTTCAAACGGTACAACTAAAATGTTCAAATAATTCTATAAACTCCCCTGATCATTGTAATGTTGAAACCAACTTCACTTGAATCACAAATAAATTCCTAGGAAATTAATAAGTGGTCGAGCAATGAATAAAATGGCCTTTTCAAAATAAACGATTATTTATTTAACTCCAATTGCCCCCAAACTTTTTGTGCTAGCTCAAAATAATCTGTATTATTTATGTGCCAAATTTCATGTTCACCAAAAATCATTTGGTACAAAAAGAAAATAGAAAACGGTGCCAAAAATATAAAATAGAAAAGATAAAAGGAAATGGGCCTAGAGATCTACTGTGCACATGGGCCCTAGTGGCCTAGGTGCACACACAGCCCAGCCCACCTCTGCCTCCACCTCATCCCCTCCTCTGTACGGAGACGTGCGTGTCACACATCCACGGCCGCCATGGCCATGGATGGCCTCCACGTCGATTCCCTCGGCTTATAACCGCACCAAAGCGAACCCTAGCCCGCTCTCCTCCGTTCCCCTCTCATTCCCCACCGAGCCGCCTCCTCCTCTGCTCGGGCGCGAGCTCGAAAGGTCGCGTGGTGACCGCGCCAGTACGCCACTGCCTCGCGCTGTTGCCGCGGCCGCTGACCTCCCCAAGCATTAGGAAGACGTCCAGGAGCCTCCCTGCCGTCGTCTCCTTCAACTACGCTACCGAATCGAGCGGCGCAACTCCCGTACGCTCGCCATCGCCGTCGTCTTTGTCGTGTACATTGCCGGTGTCCGCCGTCATTTGCCACCGCTCCGGTCCGTCCCCGGCCACCCCAACCACGTCCCCCAGTTCGCTGTGAGCTCCTTTCCCGTTTCCCTCTTTTCCTCGGCTCAATCCATGCCGTAGCCATCGTCCACGGGCTCGCCTTTGCCGCGTCCGCATGCGTGCCGGCATGTTGCTCCTGCCTCGCTCCCATGCGCCGCCTTGCCGCCCCTGGCCGCGCCCTCGCGTGCGCATGTCCGCCTGGGCCGTGCCCCCTGCTCCCGTAGCTGCTGCTCCTGCTGCCTACTGCTTGCGGCTGCATTGCTGCCATTCCTGCTGCTGCTGCAGCTCTTAACTGCAGCTGCTGCTGTGTGTTGCCACTGCTGCTCGCCGGCGCCGCTGCCCGCCGCTGTTTGCCGCGCGTCGCTGCTACCGCTGGCCATGGCCGAGCGGCCATGTGTGTGTGTGTTGCGTGCTGTGTGTGGTGTGTGCGCCGTGTGTGTGTGTGGTCGGCTAGGCCACTGCCTAGTCGGGCTGGCCCTATTAGTTTAGTCTAAATAATATTTGGTTAGCTTAATTAGGGCCTAGTTAGTCTATTGTATGTATGACATGTGGTCCCTCTAGCTTAATTAACTATTAAGATTAATCCATATGATATAGACTATGCCATGTGGGACCCTCCAACACTGTTCACTTTGACCAGTCAATTTGACTTGGCCAACTCGGATTAATTAAATATAATAATTTCAGGAATTCCTGAATATCGAGAAAACTTTGAAAATTAATAGAAAATAAACCGTAACACGGATGAAAATACTTTGTACATGAAAGTTGCTCAGAAAAATGAGACGAATCCGAATATGCCCTTCTCATACCTGTCACATGCCTCTAGATACCTGAACATGGAACCTTGCCATCCGGTTCATTTGTCTGACAGACGTTCGGAACCGGGAAAACTTTCCTGTTAAATTCCCGCTTCGTCTGCGACGTGTAGCACTGCGTTAGGTCACCCTTAACACCGCTTAGTGTCATGTCTTTCTTTGTGATTGCTTTTATTGCTGTGTATTTATTTGTTTCCTCCCCCTCTTCTCTCTCGATAGAGCCCGATACTGATGCAGCTCCGGAGATCGACGACCCCTGACGACCCTGCCTTTGCCGCCGAGCAACCAGGCAAGCCCCCCTTTTGATCATCCCGATATCGCCCATTCTAATTCTCATGCTTGCATTAGATTTTGCTACTATAATTGATTGCTCCTATTCTGTTGCATAGCCTGCTTTTGTAACTACTGTTGATACCTGCCTGATATCCAAACTGCTTAGTATAGGCTGGTTAGAGACCCTTCAGAGACCCCATTTTGACCCAGTTGCCCCGCTGGATTATCAGAAGACCCGATCAACGGGATCGAAGACCAGGCCCCGGCACCGCACATCACCCCCCCTAGTTGTATGACACTGCAGCGTTACTATCGAGTGCCAAGGGTGATACCTCGTTTAGCACTTCTGATGTTAACTCTATAGAGTAGCTATTCGGTTGTGGTCATCGAGGGTGATTCCTCTTTCACCACTCCCGATAACGACGCTGTCGTGCAACACCTCAAGTGTGAACCCATCGAGGGTGATTCCTTCGAGTTCACCTTGACAGTTACATCGAGTAGGAATCCAACGAGGGTGATACCTCGGATTCCCTAGATGTTATGGACACACAGATACTTGGGCTTTACAACTGTTACTTGGAAAGGCGGGTCGACCTTGAGGGGTACCCGCGAGTGAGGTGAAGAATGGTTAACCTGGAGGTAACCCGAAAGATGAATACGAGGCGTGGCCGGGCATTCTTAGCCCTTGCCACAAGTCCTCGAGACAGGGCGACGGGGTCACATCGATCATGAGTCTCTGCTCGTTTCCGCAAGCCCCTAATCCACTAACGATTTGGATATTTGATCCGAGCCGACCTTTGGCCGGATAGCACTAACCATCACGTGGGAATAGTTATGGGCACTCTGCATCGTAGCATCAGCCGAAAGCTCTGTCAGACGTCCAGTTCAGCACTGCGGTCGGGCTGGGCCGGCGCCATCCATGTATAGAGGTGGTACCGTGATTCGCTCTGCACGCAATGACCCGGAGGGCGAGGGGCGATGGCCCAAGACCCCCTTGCGCTTAGGAGGTAGACCGACGGGGACCTCTCTGCTGAGCTGTAGGTAGGGTTGCGGTGTATCATTTGGCCAAGGCCGGGCATGACCCAGAAAAGTGTGTCCGGCCGGAGTTAATCGAGCGTGGTGGGTAAGTTGGTGCACCCCTGCAGGGAAGAAAACATCTATCGATAGCCTGTCCTACGGTAACGGACACTCGGAGTTGTATCCCGATCGATACAACTAGAACTGGATACCTGTGATGATAACTGGATATGATGGCTCCGGGATCGCTTTCTCGCAGGGAGTCAAGGAAGGATCTCTGGGCGAGGCTGTTACTTGACACAACTATTACTACTTTATACTATGCTATTCTGTACTCTTCTAAATGCTGCAAGACGCTCAAAGATTCTTGAAGATGCTAGTCTTCGATAGGACTAGGCTTTCCCCTCTATTCTGGCATTTCTGTAGCCCAGTCCACATATACAGCCTCCCTTTGATAATGTTGCATATGTATTGTAGATCATTGCTTGCTGAGTACTTCGGATGAGTACTCACGGTTGCTTTGCTTTCTTTTTCTCCCCATATCAGTTTGTCGTGACCATATGACGGAGCCCCTGAGACAGCTGCCCCCGCCGACGACTACTACTTCCACCTCGAGGGTGATTACTTCTACGAGCTGGCCGACGACCAGGAGTAGGATCGGAGGGTCCCAGGCAGGAGGCCTACACCTTTCGATCATAGTGTTTTATTTTGCCCTGCCTTTCTAAAGGCCTTTCTGTTTCTCTTTTATATCTGTACTCAGATATCTGATGCTTCTGCTGACGCTTGTATGCCATCGAGCTATGTATTCGAGCCCTCGAGGCCCTGGCTTGTAATATAAAGCTTGTATGACTTTATTTATGTTTTAGAGTTGTGTTGTGATATCTTCAAGTGACTCCTTAGGCTTGATCGTGTGCATTTGCGTGTATGATTAGTGCACGATTAAGCTGGGGGCGTCACACTGATAACTTATCTAGGTTAGAAAATATCCTTGATGACCCACTACCAATTGATGATAGCTTTCCTGATGAACAACTAGTTGCAATAAATGTTTCTCATAATACTCCTTGGTATGCTGATTATGCTAATTACATTGTTGCTAAATACATACCACCTAGTTTCACATACCAACAAAAGAAAAAGTTCTTCTATGATTTAAGACATTACTTTTGGGATGAGCCACGTCTTTATAAAGAAGGAGTAGATGGTATTATTAGATGTTGTGTACCAGAGCATGAACATGGACAAATCCTACGGAAATGTCACTCCGAAGCTTATGGAGGGCATCATGCGGGAGATAGAACTGCTCACAAGGTATTGCAATCTAATTTTTATTGGCCTACTCTCTTCAAGGATGCCCATAAGTTTGTTTTATCTTGTGATGAATGTCAACGAATTGGTAATATTGGTAAGCGTCAAGAACTGCCTATGAATTATACACTTGCTGTTGAACCGTTTGATGTTTGGGGTTTTGATTATATGGGACCTTTTCCTTCCTCTAATGGGTATACACATATTTTGGTTGCTGTTGATTACGTTACTAAGTGGGTAGAAGCTATTCCAACTAGTAGTGCTGATCATAACACTTCCATTAAAATGCTTAAAGAAGTTATTTTCCCAAGGTTTGGAGTCCCCAGATATTTAATGACTGATGGTGGTTCACACTTTATTCATGGTGCTTTCTGTAAAATGCTTGCTAAATATGATGTTAACCATAGAATTGCATCACCCCATCATCCGCAATCTAGTGGTCAAGTTGAACTTAGAAATAGAGAAATAAAGTTAATATTACAAAAAACTGTTAATAGGTCCCGAAAGAATTGGTCTAAGAAATTGGATGATGCACTTTGGGCCTACAGAACAGCATATAAAAATCCTATGGGTATGTCTCCCTATAAAATGGTTTATGGAAAAGCTTGTCATCTGCCTCTAGAGTTAGAACACAAAGCATATTGGGCAACTAAAGAACTCAACTATGATTTCAAACTTGCCGGTGAAAAGAGGTTATTTGATATTAGTTCATTAGATGAATGGAGAACCCAAGCTTATGAAAATGCCAAATCATTTAAAGAAAAAGTTAAAAGATGGCATGACAAGAGAATCCAAAAGGGAGAATTCAAAGTTGGAGAATATGTTCTACTGTACAACTCTCGTTTCAGATTCTTCGCAGGAAGACTTCTCTCTAAATGGGAAGGACCTTATATCATCGAAGAGGTTTACCACTCTGGAGCTATCAAAATAAATAATGCCAAAGGTACTAATCCGAAGGTGGTTAATGGGCAAAGAATTAAACATTATATTTCAGGTACACCTATTAATGTTGAAAGCAATATTATTCAAACTATGACACCTGAGGAACACATAAAAGAGACCTTCCGGAACACTCCAGAATAATTAAAAAAGAGGCGGTACGTGATACGGTAAGTAAACGGACTCCGAAAAATCCGCAAAAATATTTTATGTCAGTTTTGGAGTATTTTAAAAATTAGGAAAATAAGAAACAACCAGGAAGGCACCCGAGGGGCGCACAAGACATCAGGGCGCGCCAGGGGGCCCTGGCACGCCCAGGTGGGTTGTGCCCACCTCGGGAACCTTCCTGACTTCGTTTTCCTCCCGTTTGCTTGTTTCCAAAGATAATAATCTTTATATACCCCCCGAACGTATTGAACACCGTATCATGGAGAAATCTTCTGTTCTTCTTTCTTGCTGTTTTTTGTCAGATCTGTCAAGCCAAGCATCATGTCTTCTCCCTCCTTTGACAAAGTAGGAGGAGATGCTTGTTTAATGAAGATATAGCTAAAAGAGAGGAACCAAAGAAGACCATCAAGGGTGACAAGGTCAAGGAAGTCGTGGGAGATCAAGTTCCGGCAGAGGGGCAAGCCATTCCAGCAGCAGAAGAAGAAGACATCCTTCAGCCTTACTATGATCATCTTACCCCTACTGAAATTGAGGCTTTTAGGATCATTGAAACATTTCGTGTGCAAAATAAATATCTCACTCGTGAAAATATTCTGTTGCAAGAGCATGTCATCGCCCTCCGGAGCATCATTCGTAGATTGGAGTACCTCCAGAGCCTGAAATGTGATGCTACTACTTCATCACCACCACCATCTTCTTCATCACCAAAAGAGACTTGAGTTCATGGTATGGACACTCCCCTTGGCTTGTGCCAAGCTTGGGGGAGGTATCCCGGTATCGTATCACCACCACTATCTTTGCCTTTATCTATTTTAGTTCGATCTTTAGTTTCCTATGATTTAGTTGAATAAAAGTTTTAGTTCGATCCTTTCTTTTCAAAAGTTTGCTTAGTGATCTATCTATCTATGTAATCGTGTGCGAGATATATAATAAAGAGTAGTTTGAGTTTTGTTTCTTTACTTTTATGTCTCAATAAAAAAAGGAAAATGAATGAAAAAGATCATATGCTAATCTTATGGTAAGTAATGACATCACATAAGGAAAAGTATAAGTGGTAAAATTTGTTGGAGATTGACAAACATAGCATTAGTCAATGATGCAATTCATGAAAAAATTAATAAGGGAAGAGAAGATTCACATGTAAATACACTATCTTGAACAACTTTTATGATTGTGAGCCCCCATTAAATATTTTGTGTCAAAATAGTTGACGTTGTACAAGGAAGACAACATAATGATTTATGTTTGTTCATATTCACATAGAAGTTATATTGTCATAGATCCTTTAACATGTGGTGCTTGCTCAATATCTTTTCTAGCCAACAAAGTAGAAGAAGATGCTTGGTTGATGAAGATGGAACTGAACAGAGAGGATCCAGAGGAAACCATCAAGGGTGATAAGGTCAAGGAAGTCGTGGGAGATCGAGTTCCGGCAGAAGGGCAAGCTGTTCCAGCAGCAGAAGAAGAAGACGTCCTTCAACCTTACTATGATTATCTTACCCCTGCTGAAATTGAAGCTTTCAGGGTCATTGAAGCGGTTCGTGTGCAAAATAAATATCTCACTCATGAAAATATTCTGTTGCAAGAGCACATCATCGCCCTCCGAAGCATTATCCGTAGATTGGAGAATCTCCTGAGCCTGAAGTGTGAAGCTACTTCACCACCACCTTCATCATCTTCTCCAACAAAAGAAACTTGAGTTCATGGTATGGGCACTCCCCTTGGCTTGTGCCAATCTTGGGGGAGGTGCCCCGGTATCGTATCACCACCACTATCTTTGCTTTCATCTATTTTACTTCGATCTTTAGTTATCCTATGATTTAGTTGAATAAAAGTTCAGTTCGATCCTTTCTTTTCGAGTGCTTGCTTAGTGATCTATCTATGTAATTGTGTGCGAGATATAAGAGTAGTTTGAGTTTTGTTTCTTTACTCTTTTGTTTCAATAAAAAGAAAGGAAAATAAATGAAAAAGATCATATGCTAATCTTATGGTAAGTAATGACATCACATAAGGAAAAGTATAAGTGGTAAAATTTATTGGAGATTGACAAACATAGCATTGGTCAATGATGCAATTCATGAAAGAATTAATAAGGGAAGAGAAGATTCACATGCAAATACACTATCTTGGACATCTTTTATGATTGTGAGCCCCCATTAAATATTTTCCCCATTAAATATTTTGTTTCAAAATAGTTGACGTTGGACAAGGAAGACAACGTAATGAATTATGTTTGTTCATATTCACATAGAAGTTATATTGCCATAGATCCTTCAACATGTGGTGCTTGCTCAATATCTTTTCTAGCCAAAAATTCCGCACTAAGTAGAGATACTACTTGTGCATCCAAAAACCCTTAACCCAAAATCTTATTTTGAGAGTCCACCATACCTACCTATGGATTGAGTAAGATCCTTCAAGTAAGTTGTCATCGGTGCAATAAGGCAATAAAAGTTGCTTCTAAATGTGTTGGATCATTTAGTGTAAGAGAAAATTGAGCGTTGTACGAACTTGTGATGGCAAAGTAATAAAAGCGACGAACTACATAATAAAGGTTGCTATCATAAGGGGCAATATAACGTGAGTTCTTTTGCATTAAGGGATTTGGCATACAAACAAATAAGTGCATGACAACCTCTGCTTCCCTCTTCGAAGGGACTATCTTTTACTTTTATGCATTTACTTTTATGTAAGAGTCAAAGTATTCTCCCCAATTCCTTTTTATTTCCTCTTTTTGCAAGCATCATGTGGTGAGGAAAGATCTAGGCACATATATCCAGCTGGATATGAGTGGGCATGAGTTATTATTGTTGACATCACCCTTGAGGTGAATACATTGGGAGGCGAAACTATAAGCCCCTATCTTTCTGTGTGTCCGGTTGAAACTTTTTGTTCATGGGTACGCTGTGAGTGTTAGCAATCATAGAAGATTAAATGATGGTTGAGTATGTGGACTTGCCTAAAGGCTCCGATACATGACCCTTCCTGAAAATATGATGAATTGTAGTTGCAAAGTTGACTGAGAACATAGTTTGTTGGTTTTCAATAAGGTTTATGCTTTATACTTCAATGATGTGATGAATTGTTACTTGTTCATGAGAAGTTATATGATAAAAGTTATGTGATAAAAGTTATTTGACAAAGTTTTATGTTAAAGTTCTTTGCTGATATAATAATATGTATGATGCTTCTATGTCCGTATTTTGTTTTTATCGACACCTCTCTCTCTAAGCATGTGGGCATGTTTTTCGATTTCGGTTTTCGCTTGAGGACAAGCGAGGTCTAAGCTTGGGGGAGTTGATACGTCCATTTTGCATCATGTTTACCTACTGTTATTTATAATGTTTTTATGCATAATAATGCTTTTTTCAGTATTTCTAATGCCTTTTCTCTCATATTATGCAAGGTTTATACAAAGAGGTAGAATATCGGCAGCTGGAATTCTGGACCTGAAAAAGCTACGTCAGAGTTACCTATTCTGCACATCTCCAAATGAGCTGAAAATTTACGGAGAATTGTTTTGGAATATACGAAGAATATTGGAGCAAATAACTATCAGAGGGGTGATGACCCACAAGTATAGGGGATCTATCGTAGTCCTTTCGATAAGTAAGAGTGTCGAACCCAATGAGGAGCAGAAGGAAATAACAAGCGGTTTTCAACAAGGTATTCTCTGCAAGCACTGAAATTATCGGTAATAGATAGTTGTGTGATAAGACAATTCGTAACGGGTAACAAGTAACAAAAGTAACTAAGGTGCAGCAAGGTGGCCCGATCCTTTTTGTAGCAAAGGACAAGACTGGACAAACTCTTATATAAAGCAAAGTGCTCCCGAGGACACATGGGAATTACTGTCAAGCTAGTTTTCATCATGCTCATATGATTCATGTTCGTTACTTTGATAATTTGATATGTGGGTGGACCGGTGCTTGGGTGCTGTCCTTACTTGGACAAGCCTCCCACTTATGATTAACCCCTCTCGCAAGCATCCTCAACTACGAAAGAAGAATTAAGATAAATCTAACCATAGCATGAAACATATGGATCCAAATCAGCCCCTTACGAAGCAACGCATAAACTAGGGTTTAAGCTTCTGTCACTCTAGCAACCCATCATCTACTTATTACTTCCCAATGCCTTCCCCTAGGCCCAAATCATGGTGAAGTGTCATGTAGTCAACGTTCACATAACACCACTAGAGGAAAGACAACATACATCTCATCAAAATATCGAACGAATACCAAATCCACATGATTACTTATAACAAGACTTCTCCCATGTCCTCAGGAACAAACGTAACTACTCACAAAGCATATTCATGTTCATAATCAGAGGGTTATTGAATAGCATTAAGGATCTGAACGGATGATCTTCCACCGAATAAACCAACTAGCATTAACTACAAGGAGTAATCAACACTACTAGCAACCCACAGGTACCAATCTGAGGTTTTGAGACAAAGATCGGATACAAGAGATGAACTAGGGTTTGAGAGGAGATGGTGCTGGTGAAGATGTTGATGGAGATTGACCCCCTCTCGATGAGAGGATCGTTGGTGATGACGATGGCTTCGATTTCCCCCTCCCGGAGGGAAGTTTCTCCGGCAGAACAGCTCCGCCGGAGCCCTAGATTGGTTCTGCCCAGGTTCCGCCTGGAGACGGCGGCGCTTCGTCCCGAAAGCTTCCTTCTGATTTTTTCCAGGTCAAAACACATCATATAGCAGAAGATGGGCATCGGGGGCCTGCCAGGTGGCCCACAAGGTAGGGAGGCGCGCCCAGGGGGGTAGGGCGCGCCCCCCACCCTTGTGGATGGCTGGTGGCCCCCCTCTGGTGCTTTCTTCGCCCAATATTTTTTATATATTCCAATAATTCTTCGTGAAGTTTCAGGACTTTTGGAGTTGTGCAGAATAGGTCTCTCAGATTTGCTCCTTTTCCAGTCCAGAATTCCAGCTGCCGGCATTCTCCTTCTTTATGTAAACCTTGTAAAATAAGAGAGAAAAGGCATAAGTATTGTGATATAATATGTAATAACAGCCCATAATGCAATAAATATCAATATAAAAGCATGATGCAAAATGGACGTATCAACTCCCCCAAGCTTAGACCTCGCTTGTCCTCAAGCGAAAGTCGATATCGGAAAATATGTCCACATGTTTAGAGATAGAGGTGTCGATAAAATAAAATACAGACATGAGGGCATCATGATCATCTTTAAAACAACAAGAAATATTGTCATATAATTTCTTATGCTAAAGTAACAATTCGTTCACAAGGTAAAGTGTGAATCAAAAACTTCATTGAAAACTTACAAACTACGATCTCAGTCATTGAAGCAATTGCAATTTATCATAACATCGGAAAGAGTCAATTCAAGAGCTTTTCAGCAAGTCCACATACTCAACTATCATTTAGTCTTTCACAATTGCTAACACTCACGCGATACTTATGGGTTCAAAGTTTCAATCAGACACAGAGAAAGATAGGGGTTATAGTTTCGCCTCCCAACCTCTTACCTCAAGGGTAATGTCAACAATAATAATTTATGATAACCTACATCCGAGTGGATATATATATCTGGATCCTTCTCCAACACATAGTGCTTGCCAAAAGAAAAAGTGTAAAAAGGAAAGGTGAAGATCACCATGACTCTTGTATAAGGGTAGAAGATAAAAGTAAAAGATAGGCCCTTCGCAGAGGGAAGCCGAGGTTGTCATGCGCTTTTATTGTTGGATGCACAAAATCTTAATGCAAAAGAACGTCACTTTATATTGCCGCTTGTGATAAAGAACTTTATTATGCAGTCCATCGCTTTTATTTCTTCCATATCACAAGTTCGTATAAAGCTTATTTTCTTCACACTAATTGATCATGCATATTTCGACAGCAATTTTTATTGCTTGCACCGATGACAACTTACTTGAAGGATCTTACTCAATCCATAGGTAGGTATGGTGGACTCTCATGGCAAAACTGGTTTAAGGGATGTTTGGATGCACAAGTAGTATCTCTACTTGGTGCAAAAGATTTGGCTAGCATAAAAGGGAAAAGCAAGCTCAACATGTTGCAGAATCCAAGACACTATAACTTCTATTCGGATATAAGAAAACATAACCCATTATGTTGTCTTCCTTGTCCAACATCAACTTTGTAGCATGTCATATTTTAATGAGTGCTCACAATTACAAAAGATGTCCAAGATAGTATATTTATATGTGAAACCTCTTTTCTTTATTACTTCCTATTAATTGCAACAATGACCAAAACTATGTTTGTCAACTCTCAACAACTTTTATTCATCATACTCTTTATATGTGAAGTCATTACTCTCCATAAGATCATTATACAATCTTTTTTTTTATTTCTTTCTTTTATTTATTCCCTCAAGATCATAGCAAGAAAGAAAAGTCCTCAACTCAAAACTACTCTTTATTATATAACTCACGGACTCGATTACATAGAGGGAACAGAAAGCAAAACTCAAAGCTAGATCATACTAAAACTTTTATTCTACTAGATAAGGATATAACCAAAAGGATCGAACTAAGAAAAACGGTAAAAGTAAAGATGTGATGGTGATACGATACCGGGGCACCTCCCCCAAGCTTGGCAGTTGCCAAGGGGCATACCCATGTATTTAGATCTCTTTCTTCGGAGGTGGTGATTGTGACGACCCCGGCTTAATCGTGCACTAACCATACACGCAAATGCACATGATCAAGCCTAAGGACTCACTTGAAGATATCACAACACAACTCTAAAACATAAATAAATTCATACAAGCTTTATATTACAAGCCAGGGCCTCGAGGGCTCGAATACATAGCTCGATGGCATACAAGTGTTAGCGGAAGCATTAGATATCTGGGTACAGATATATTACAGAAATAGAGATAAGCCTTTAGAAAGGCGGGGCAAAATAAAAGTCTACGATCGAAAGGCGTAGGCCTCCTGCCTAGGACCCTCCGAATCCTACTCCTGGTCGTCTGTCTGCTCCTCGTAGTAGTACTCGCCTGGAGGTTGGGCCAGGCGGGCCGTTTCGGGGCACTGTGCACTTAGGCCCAGTGCACAGTGCACAGTGCCTCGTTTTATTTTTCTGTTTTGCCTTTTCTTTATTTATTTTCTGTTTTGAAATAGTTAGGTCACTTTTGCATTTTTGTAAAATATGAGAGTTGTCCCCAATATTACAATGCAATATTTCCTTTCACCAAAAATTGGTTTGGGCAAAGTAGAATTTTATTTGAATTTGAAATGAATTTAATTAGATTAAATAATTCTGTTTTGGTGTTGTTTCATGTTGTTGGGGTCTTTTAACTACTCCAAGTACCATTGGTTATATTTTTATGAGTGCTTCTGGAATATTTACTATTTAAGGAACATTTTTCCAACAGTGCATGAGCAACTTCCTATTTCACTTTTGAATTTGAGTTGATTTCCAGAATAGAGTTTGAATTGTTTTGGTTAACCACTATGACTAGGCACTGCAAATGATATGACTTGGCATTATTAGCAGTTGATCACAGTGGTAATTACACAGGGGTGTTACAAATTCTCCTCCTCTAAAAGAAATTCTCGTCCCGAGAATTTAGGAGGTGGAAGGAAAGAGGTCGGGATATTCTTCCCGAAGATGATCCTCGCGTTCCCAAGTGGCTTCATCTTCAGTATGATTTGACCACTGCACTTTCAGGAACTTGGTCGTCTTCTGACGAGTTCGACGCTCAGCTTCATCGAGAATGCGGATGGGGTGCTCCTTATAAGAAAGATCATCTTGCAACTGGAGCATCTCGTGATCCACTGCGCGGTGTGGAAATTCCTTGAAGCATTTACGAAGTTGCGACACGTGGAAGACATCATGGATATGAGAGAATTGTGGTGGAAACTCCAATTTATATGCCACCTATCCACGTCTAGCCACGATGTGGAAAGGACCAATATAGTGAGGAGCTAGCTTGCCCTTGATTCCAAAACGACGAGTGCCCTTCATAGGAGTGACACGAAGATAAGCTTGATCACCTGGTTGATAATTCAGACCCCATCGCTTGCGAACATAATTACTCTTCTGACGGTCCTGAGCCGCCTTGAGGTTTTCTCGGACAATTTTGACTTGTTCTTCAGCATGTTGGATAATGTCCGGTCCCATGAGAGGTCGTTCCCCAGTTTCTGACCAATTCAGAGGGGTTCGACACTTACGTCCATAAAGCACTTCGAAGGGGGCCATTTTCAAGCTGGCTTGATAGCTATTGTTATATGAGAATTCGGCAAACGGGAGAGATTCTTCCCACTTCTTACCGAATGATATAACACAAGCCCGAAGCATATCTTCAAGCACTTGATTTACTCGCTCGACTTGGCCTTGGGATTGAGGGTGATAGGCTGAACTCCAGGTAATGTGAGTTCCCATAGCTTCTTGAAAACTTTCCCAGAACTTGGACGTGAAAAGACCGCCACGGTCCGAACTAATCTCCTTCGGAATACCGTGGAGTGAAACAATTCTAGAGATGTAAAGTTCTGCTAGCTGGCTAGCAGTGATAGTCTCCTTGACAGGTAGAAAATGAGCAACCTTGGAAAGTTGGTCGACGATGACAAGAATAGCATCGTGACCTTTCTGAGACTTGGGAAGACCAGTAATGAAATCCATCTACACTTTATCCCACTTCCACAAAGGAATAGGGAGTGGTTGAAGAATTCCAGCAGGCTTCTGATGTTTTGCTTTCACGCGACGACATACGTCACATTCAGCGACATATCGAGCAATGTCCTGCTTCATTTTGTACCACCAGAACCTTTGACGAAGATCATGATACATCTTGGTGCTACCCGGATGGATAGACATCGGTGTATCATGAGCCTCCTTCATGACCTTGTCTCTCATAAGCTCGAATCGAGGTACCACGATGCGGTCTCTGCAATACAAGGTTCCGTCTTCTGCAATCGAGAAATCCCTGTACTTCTCAAGATGAAGCTCTTTCTTCATCAGATCTACTTCAGCATCCTTGGCTTGCGCTTCTTTAACAGCTTTCTCAAGGTCTGGTTGTACCACAAGGTTATTAAGAGAACCCTGCGGAATGATACAGATGTTCAACTTGTGCAATTCTTCATATAGCTGGGGTTGAGCTTGCTTAACCATGAGGTTATTGCAATAGGACTTGCGGCTCAAGGCATCAGCCATCACATTAGCCTTGCCAGGAGTATAATAAATACCACAGTCATAGTCCATAATTGTTTCCAACCATCATTGTTGATGAAGATTAAGATCCGGTTGGGTGAACAAGTACTTCAGACTCTGATGATCGGTATAAATCTCACATCGATTACCCAGAAGGTAATGTCGCCACTGTTTCAAAGCGTAGATCACAGCAGCGAGTTCAAGATCATGCACTGGATAATTTTCTTCATGAGGACACAATTGACGCGAAGCATAAGCAATTACTCTTCGTTCTTGCATTAGGACACAGCCTAATCCCTGACGAGAGGCGTCACAATATATGACAAAGTCCTTACGAGAATCAGGAGGAGCAAGCACTGGAGCAGAAGTAAGCTTGTCCTTGAGGGTCTGGAAACTTTCTTGACATTTGTCTATCCACTCAAACTTAACGCCTTTGTGGAGCAGATTAGTCAGGGGCTTGGCAATCTTAGAAAAAAATTCGACGAATCGACGGCAATAACTTGCAAGGCCGAGAAAACTTCAGACTTGCTTGGCATTCTTCGGAGGGGTAGAGTCAAGGATAGCCTGAACACGCTCTGGGTTAACGGCGATACCGTCCTTGGAAATCACATGTCCAAGGTAGGTCACTTCAGAAAGCCAGAATTCACACTTTGAGTACTTGGCATACAACTTGTGTTCTCGAAGCCTCTCCAGAACAAGGCGAAGATTCTTGGCATGTTCTTCCTTATTCTTCGAGTATACCAGAATATCATCCAGATATACCACGATGAACTTGTCGAGGTAATCCATGAATATATAATTCATCAGACGGGAGAACGTAGCTGGAGCATTCGTTAGGCCAAACGACATGACGGTGTACCCATAGGAACCATAACGAGTGACAAATGCAGTCTTGGGAATATCCTCTTCACAGACACGGATCTGGTGATAACCCAACCTC
The DNA here is from genome assembly GCA_011799875.1 of Thinopyrum elongatum. Classification (NCBI taxonomy): domain Eukaryota; kingdom Viridiplantae; phylum Streptophyta; class Magnoliopsida; order Poales; family Poaceae; genus Thinopyrum; species Thinopyrum elongatum. The sequence continues at coordinate 305,431,696 of CM022303.1, read as the reverse complement.
AAGTCGAGTTTAGAGAACACCGATGATCCAGCAAGTTGATCATATAAGTCATTGATCCGGGGAAGCGGATATTTATTCTGAATGGTTGCCTGGTTAATAGGACGGTAATCTTGAACCAACCTATTCGTACCATCTTTCTTCTTGGCAAAGAGAGACGGTGCTCCCCAGGCAGAGGAACTAGGACGGATGAAGCCCTTCTTAAGTGATTTATCGATCTCTTCCTTAAGCTAATAAGGTGATGCGGTGGCATCTTGTAAGGGCGCTTCGCAATAGGAGTGGTGCCAGGCTTCAAGTCAATGACAAACTCGATAGCTCTAGCAGGGGGTATTCCTGGAAGTTCTTCTGGGAAAACATCCTGGAATTCGCAGACAACTGGAACGTTTTCGATCCCCTCAAGTGGAGAAGCGTTCAACGCATTCAAGGCATAAATCTGAGCCTCGGTGTTCTAAGTGATATGAGCTCGGTAATTCACTAACTCATCTGATGGATGAAGGAGGTGTACAACTTTAGTGGCACAATTGATTGCGGCGTAGTGAGCCTTCAACCAATCCATTCCCAGTATAAGGTCAATGTTGGAATTATTCAAAATTATGGGGAAGGCCTGAAACTTTCTCTCTTCAATCACAACAGTGACTTCGGGGCTGAATATAGTGGCTTGGCACCGTCCCGCGGGAGTGTTTACAACTAACAGATGGTGTAGTGTTTCACACTTAACGTCATGCAAGAGTGCAAAGTGTTCTAACATGAATGAATGCGATGCTCCTGAATCAAATAAAACAGTTGCAGGTGCTGAATTAACAAGAAGTGAACCTATCATAGTTGCTGGTTGTTCTGGGTCTTCATTCATGTTGACATGGAAGGCCTGCCCGCGACCATAAGAAGGCCTGACATTGCTGTAACGAGGCTGAGAATTCCCATGGCCATTACCACGGCCGGCAGAAGGAAGTGGTAACTGATTCTGACTCTGGGAGCAATCTCTGGCACGGTGACCTGGCTGGCCACACTTTAAACAGAGTCCACTGTCAGGACGTGGTGCGGGAGCTCGAGGTGGTGGAGCACGAAGAGGCTGCCTCGGTGGTGGAGGAGGCAGACGAGGTGCATCATAAGCAGGCCTGTTCACTGGAGTTGTTGGACGGTACATGCTCTGTGGAATCCAGATGCAGCGCTTCTGGGAAGACGAGCCCGAAGATGAGCCCGCTTCACGAGTGCGACTGGTCGCTTCCTTGTGCTTCTTCAGACCAGTCTCGACCATGATAGCCTTATTCACCAAGGTGGCGAAGTCAGGATAGTCTTGGACGAGCAGGGCTAACTGAATGTCATGGTGTAGCCCTTCACAGAACTTCTCTTGCCTTCGGGCATCAGTGGGGATGTCTTCTTCAGCATAGCGAGACAAGTCAAGGAACTCTCGCTGATAAACTTCTACGGTCTTGTTGCCTTGAACAAGGTTGCGGAACTCAGCCTTCTTGTGTGCTATAACTGCTTGAGGAATATAGCGGGCGCGAAAAGCAATCTTGAATTCCTCCCATGTGACAACAGTTCCAGGAGGTAGGGTCTGTCGGTGAGTGGCCCATCATTGCTCTGCGGGACCCTTCAGGAAGTATGTCGCAAAGGTGACATAGCTGACAGGGAGAACATCAGCTGACTCCATCTCATAGAAGATGTCACGCAGCCAATCATCAGCATCCAGCGGGTTAACAGTGTTGCGGAATATCGATGGGTTGAGGCGCACGAACTCTGGCAGCGTAATTGAAGGTGGCTGCTGGTTGACATTGGGACGGGGAAACTGATTCATAATCCCAGTCATAAACTGACGGTTGAGTTCAAACTGTTGCATCATAGCTGCCATATAGTCAGGCGGTGGCGGCGGTGGTGGATTGTTATCTGCCATCCTGCTAAATCAATAGGGGTAGTTTAGCAGAAGCCAATGCGAGTGTTTAGCGACATGCATGATGTAACGCGATGGAATATAAGTAGTACAACAGATGCTTAATAGTAGTCATTAAGTCATACAGATCCATACAGAGTTGGTTACAAACGGGCAGCATAACGGCATAAATTTAAAAGCTAGACATACTAGGTGGCGCGCAGGCACGCGGTAAGGAAGTACACAACAGGACATAGCAAAGGCTACATCAATGTCGGAGAAAACCACGGAAACGGGGTAGCTGCAAGTGCGGACGATGGATGTTCGTCGCAGAAGGATCCTGCGCTCCATGTGCACTCTGATGCAGAACCCGGTCTCGAGCTGAAAGAAGAGGTCCACGTGCAGGTGTGTGACCTCCCACAGCAGGCCAATCGATCCCTGGTGGCATCCCGGTCCTGCACGGGTAAAGAATGTGCTCCAGATGTATCCCTGCATGAACAGCTGGTAGCAACTACGTCATAGCCTCGTAGAGTCGTACTCGAGTGGCAAACAACTCGACAGCAAGAGCGCGAACAGTGCGATCCAGAGCCTGAGTACACTGAATTAGAACTCGCTGATCGTAGCGACGAGGCTCGTACGGGGCACAGATAGCCGTGTAGTATCCAGTAGCATCTCCAGCAGGGGCATACGGAATGTATCGATACTCAGAAGCATCCAAGCTGGCGTTGTGCTCTCCTCGGAGACGTGCGACAGCAGAGTAGGCGGCATCATGGACTGCCATCTCAATCATCACGCTGATACTGTGGAAAAGGTACAGCTCAGTGTCCGAGTCATCCTGATTATCATAGATGCGAACATCAGCATAGTACTGCTCCTGGTTGAACTCGCAGTAAACCTCGTAGACCATGTACTCAGGGTACCAGCGGTAACCCAGTCTAGTCAAGAGAGCGATCAGAACAGCTGGAAACCCAGGGGCAACGCGAGCCCAAGTGCGAAGCACAAGCTGCGTCGTGGGACGTGGCGGGAACAGACGATCCATCTGAAACAAAGGAGTTCAGGGTTGTCATATGACGATGAGAAATATAACAAATCTCAGAAGGATAGGTTAAACAAAACAATGGAAAGGAAAATGATTATCAGACTAATTAGATAAATGATAGGGAAATCGCACAGATATCCAGCTCTCCGGGTGGACGGAATTTACGAGATCCTAAGTGTCGGTGTTAGTAAATTTATTAAACCCGAATAGACGAGAGATCAGAGTCCCAGAGTAAAGACAAGGAATAAAAGATCCTAATACCACCCAGTTGGCGACGTGGGCCCGTAAGCCACACAGCCAAGTTAGTAAAACAGTTTGCGGTTTCTAGACTCGACTTCGGCCAAGGAATTGGAAAGGGGGAGTCCTATAGGCAGTCGGCTCTGATACCAACCTGTGACAACCCCGCCTTAATCGTGCACTAACCATACACGCAAATGCACATGATCAAGCCTAAGGACCCACTTGAAGATATCACAACACAACTCTAAAACATAAATAAATTCATACAAGCTTTATATTACAAGCCAGGGCCTCGAGGGCTCGAATACATAGCTCGATGGCATACAAGTGTCAGCGGAAGCATCAGATATCAGGGTACAGATATATTACAGAAATAGAGATAAGCCTTTAGAAAGGCGGGGCAAAATAAAACTCTACGATCGAAAGGCGTAGGCCTCCTGCCTAGGACCCTCCGAATCCTACTCCTGGTCGTCTGTCGGCTCCTCGTAGTAGTACTCGCCTGGAGGGTAGTAGTAGTAACCGTAGTCATTGACGGGGGCTGCTATCTCAGGGGCTCCGTCATCTGGCGGCGTCAAATGGACATGGGGAGAAAAAGAAAATAAAGCAAACGTGAGTACTCATCCGAAGTACTCAGCAAGCAAGGATCTACACTACATATGCAACATTTTCAAAGGGGGCTGTATATGTGGACTGGGCTACAGAAATGCTAGAGTAGAGGGGGAAAGCCTAGTCCTATCGAAGACTAGCATCTTCAATCATCTTCATCGGTCTTGCAGCATTAGAAGAGTGCAGATTATCATAATGTAAAGTAGTAGTAATGTTATCAACCTCGCCCAGAGATTCTTCCTCGACTCCCTGCGAGAAAGCAATCCCAGAGCCATACTATCCAGTTATCATCTCAAGTTCTAGTTGTACCGGTCGGGATACAACTCCGAGTGTCCGTTACCGTAGGACAGGCTATCGATAGATTAGATCTTCCCTGCAGGGGTGCACCAACTTACCCACCACGCTCGCTTAACTCCGGCCGGACACACTTCTCTGGGTCATGCCCGGCCTCGGCCAAATGATACGCCGCAACCCGACCAAATACTTAACAGAGAGGTCAGCACGCCGGACTAACCTATGCCCCCAGGGGTCTTGGGCCATCGCCACGGACGCTCCTGCATGTTGCGTACACCGCCGGTGAGCAGACCTAGCAACCCCTTAATACAAGCGCGGTTGCGTTACCAGTCCAACCCAGCGTGTGCCGCTTAGTTGCTGATGTCTATTAAGCTTCAACTGAAGTATACGACGCAGAACGCCCATACTATGCCCACGTGATGGTTAGTGCTATCAGGCCAGAGGCCCCTCGGATCAAATATCCAAACCGTTAGTGTGTTGGTAGTGCGGTAACGAGCAGAGACTCACGAAAGATGTGACCCCATCGCCCCGTCTCGAGGACTTGCGGCAAGGGCTAGGAATGCCCGGCCACACCTCGTGTTCAACCCTCGGGCACCATCCAGGTCCACCCGATTCCACATCACTCGCTATTAAGCTCGCGCAGGTACCCCTCAGGGCCGACCCGTCTTTATCCAGTATGAACAGTTATATCAGTAATGTAAGTCATCCGTGTGGCTACCGCATCAAGAAGGAATCCGAGGCATCACCCTCGTTGGATCCCCACCTGACATAACCGTCAAGGTGAACGTAAGAGGAATCACCCTGGAGGTCCACTCTTAAGGAGTTGCACGACAGTGTCGGTTTCGGGGGTGGTGTAGGAGGAATCACCCTCACTGACCATGACCGATTAACTAACCTACAAGGTTATCATCAGAAGTGCTGACGAGGTATCACCCTCGGCACTCGATATTAACCCAGTAGTGTTGGTAACTAAGGGGGAAGTCATGTGCGGTGTCGGGGCCTGGTCTTCAATCCCGTTGCATGGGTCTTCTGATTGTCCAGCGGGGCAGTCGGGATAAGGGGGGTCTATGATGTTCTCTACCCAACCTATACTAAACAGTTTAGGATAGCAGGTAGGTAACAATAGCAGGTTACAATAAATAGGCTATGCAACAGATATAGGATAACAGCAGCAGATTCTAATGCAAGCATAAGAGAGAAGAGAATGGGCGATATCGGAATGCTAAAAAAGGGGGTGCTTGTCTGTCTGCTCGACGGCAAGAGTCTGATCGTCAGGAGTGTAGTCGACCTCCAGAGCTGCGTCAGTCTCGGGAGCTACGTCGATGTTAGGGTCTACCCAGAGAGAAGAGGGGGAAGAAACAGGTAAACATAATGCAAACAAATGCAACACAGGGCATGCTACGCCTAGTATGCAGTGCAGGGTTGCCTAAAGATGCATCTAGGTCATTTTGGTTATTATAGGATTAAGGTGGGATTTATTTACCGGTGATTATGCACTATTCATCTACCGGATACGGAAGAAAAGTTACGAGTTCTCTTACGTAGAAGGTTCCGACATGGAAACAGACGATACGATCACATTCGTCTGGTCGTTCTGAGCAACTTTCATGTTTTAAGTTTTTCGATCTGAGCTACGGTTTAAAAGTTATTAATTTTTAAAGATTTAAATGATTTCTGGAATTATATAATTTATCAAAAAATTAAATATGACATCAGCATGAGGCAATACTGACGTTAGCAAGTCAACAGCGGCTGACCAGAGTCAAATATGACATGTGGGTCCAGTGGGACCCACATGTCAGTGACAGCGGCTTAACAGAGTGGATTAAAATTAATCCAGAGAGTTAATTAGCAGCTGGCCCCACATGTCATAGGCTACTTAGCATTTTTAGTTTATTTTTATTTATAAAACATTTTAGTTAATTAACAAGGCGGTGGGGCCCGCGTGTCAGTGACACTGTGCTGCCCAGTCAGCACAGTTGACCGAGGTCAACGGGTCAACTGGGCCCCTGGGACCCACTGGCAGGGTCATTGGGGGTGGCCCCAGGCCTGCCAGCGTGGCGGTGGCCGGCGTCTTGCCGGCGGAGGCGCTCGGGCCTCGTCGGATTTCGCCTACAGGCGGCCATTTGGCGCGCGCGGGGGTGCGTTCGAACGAGTCGAGCGAGCTGCGTCCAGTGGTGGTGGTGGTTTCGCCGGAATCGGTCGGATTCGTCGCCGGCGTCGAGCAAATACGGCGCCGGAGTTCGGGCTTCGTCGGAGACGACACTACACGGCACGGGGAGGCACGCAACCGGGCTCACTGGGCTCCTGTGAGCACCAGGAGCTCGATGCCGTGCTCAGGCGAGCATGACAGGGCCCTTAGCCACGGCGGCGAAGTGATCTGCGGCGGCCGGAGCTCGGGTTCGTCGACTAGCTAGCTACGGCGCGTGCGGGAGACAAAGGGGAGGAGCAGGGGACGGAAGGGCTCACCGAGCGGCATGCCGAAGGCCCGTGAAAGATTAGGAGCTGCGGAGTTGTCGGCGCGCGTCGGAGAGGCGCCGGCGATCCGAGGAAGAAGACGGCCTCGATCCGAGTCTATAGTGGCGCAGAGCTCGAGCTTGAGGTCGAGGAAGATTTGGCGGAGCTTGACAAAGCTCGTGGATGTCCTGGCGAGGTGCAGAGAGCGCTGCGTCTACGCGGTCAACGGCGGCGCGGCCATGGCTTTGCTCGGACGATCTCGAGGAGCGAGTGGGGAAGCGACGGAGAGGGGGAGGGAATGACGAGGAGGTCCAGGGGGAATGGACGGGCCTCGTCCTTATCCCTCCTGCTGTCGGCGGGCGTCGGTGGCTGCCGCGGTGTCGCGCGCTCGCCGGTGCGCGCGCGCGCAGCCACGGGCGCGGCGACACGGCGATGGAGAGAGGGAGGTTGGGCCAGGCGGGCCGTTTCGGGGCACTGTGCACTTAGGCCCAGTGCACAGTGCCTCCTTTTATTTTTCTGTTTTCTGTTTTGCCTTTTCTTTATTTCTTTTCTGTTTTCAAATAGTTAGGCCACTTTTGCATTTCTGTAAAATATGAGAGTTGTCCCCAATATTAAATGCAATATTTCCTTTCACCAAAAAATGGTTTGGGCAAAGTAGAATTTTATTTGAATTTGAAATGAATTTAATTAGATTAAATAATTCTGTTTTGGTGCTGTTTCATGTTGTTGGGGTCTTTTAACTACTCCAAGTACCATTGGTTATATTTTTATGAGTGCTTCTGGAATATTTGCTATTTAAGGAACATTTTTCCAACAGTGCATGAGCAACTTCCTATTTCACTTTTGAATTTAAGTTGATTTCCAGAATAGAGTTTGAATTGTTTTGGTTAACCACTATGACTAGGCACTGCAAATGATATGACTTGGCATTATTAGCAGTTGATCACAGTGGTAATTACACAGGGGTGTTACAGTGATGATGGAGTGGTTGATGATGAAATTTTATCCTTTTTCCTCAACTTACGCTTGAGGGTTAGATTTCCCCCCCTCAGGTCAGAGATCTCTTGTTCCAATGTTAATATCTTTTTGCATCATTCTTGCTTGTTCTCCTGCAAAAGGCGGAAAGGGATAAACTCGATCTTAGGTTTCTTTGTCTTATCAGGGAGACTTGACTTTTTGAACTCCACGTGCATGTCCCCAGGTTGGGGTAATGGAGCTTCATCTTCGTCTGAGCTTGTCTCCTCCTTTCCCTTTGAATCATAATCTTCTTCTTCTGTAGTCCAACCATAATGCTTCACATCCCCATAAACCTTTGGGTTTGTGATATAATCAGCTACATAGCTCTCTCCCTCCGAATCTTGGGGCGACATATTTTCAGATCTGCCAGGCAAAACAGCACGAAACAAGAACAGATGGTTTTGCCATGATACGATGGTCAAAACCTTCAGGAGATTATATAATGAATTTTTACCGACCAAAAGAAGTATTGTGCAAGAAAACGGAGTCCGGAGGGCACACAAGGTGGCGGCAAGGGTGGGGGCGCGCCCAGGGGGGTAGGGCGCGCCTCCCTACCTTGTCGCTTCCTCGTGCACTTTTCGGACTACTTTTAATTTTCCTAATTTTTTAAATATTCCAAAACGGAGAAAAATTGCCATTAGAACAGTTTTGGAGTCGGTTTACTTTCCGTACCACATACCTATTCCTTTTCTGAGTCTGAAACGTTCTGGAAAGTGTCCTTTATGTACTCCTCCGGTGTTACGGTATTGATATTATTCGTCTCGACATTTATGGGAGTACCTGAAATATAATGTTTGAGTCTTTGACCGTTTACCACCTTCGGGTTGGTGCCTTCGGCATTGTTGATCTTAATGGCACCGGAACAATAGACCTCCTCGATAATGTAAGGACCTTCCCATTTAGAGAGAAGCTTTCCTGCAAAAAATCTTAAACGAGAGTTGTATAGCAAAACATGATCACCTACATTAAACTCACGCTTTTGTATCCTTTTGTCATGCCATCTTTTAACTTTTTCTTTAAACAACTTGGCATTCTCATAGGCTTGGGTTCTCCATTCATCAAGTGAGCTAATGTCAAATAACCTCTTCTCACCGGCAAGTTTGAAATCATAGTTGAGCTCTTTAATAGCCCAATACGCTTTATGTTCTAGTTCTAGAGGTAAGTGACATGCTTTTCCATAAACCATTTTATACGGAGACATACCCATAGGGTTCTTATAAGGAGTTCTATAAGCCCATAATGCATCATCAAGTTTCTTAGACCAATTATTTCTAGATCTATTAACAGTCTTTTGCAAAATTAATTTAATCTCTCTATTGCTCAATTCTACTTGACCACTAGACTGAGGGTGGTATGGAGATGCAATTCTATGGTTGACATCATATTTAGCAAGCATTTTACGGAAAGCACCATGCATAAAATGTGAACCACCATCAGTCATTAAATATCTAGGGACTCCAAACCTCGAAAAAATAACTTCTTTTAGCATTTTAATAGAAGTGTTATGATCAGCACTACTAGTTGGATCTACCCACTTAGTAAGGTAATCAACAGAAACTAAAATATGTGTATACCCATTAGAGGAAGGAAAAGGTCCCATATAATCAAAGCCCCAAACATCAAATGGTTCAATAACAAGTGAATAATTCATAGGCATTTCCTGACGTCTACTAATATTGCCAATCCTCTGGCATTCATCACAAGACAAGACAAACTTACGGGCATCCTTGAAGAGAGTAGGCCAATAAAAACCAGATTGTAATACCTTGTGTGCAGTTCTATCTCCAGCATGGTGTCCTCCGTAAGCTTCGAAGTGGCACTTGTGTAGGATCTGTTCCTGTTAATGCTCAGGTACACAACGTCTAATAACACCATCTACTCCTTTATAAAGGTGTGGGTCATCCCAAAAGTAATGTCTTAAATCATAGAAAAACTTTTTGTTTTGCTGGTATGTGAAACTAGGTGGTATAAATTTAGCAACAATGTAATTAGCATAATCAGCATACCATGGAGTATTACGAGAAGCATTTATGACAGCTAATTGCTCATCAGGAAAGCTATCATCAATAGTAGTGGGTCATCCAGAACATTTTCTAACCTAGACAAGTTGTCTGTAATGGGGTTCTCAGCTCCCTTTCTATCAATAATATGCAAATCAAATTCTTGCAGTAAGAGAACCCATCTAATAAGTCTAGGTTTAGCATCTTTCTTTTCCATAAGGTATTTAATAGCAGCATGATCAGTGTGAACAGTTACTTTGGAATCAACAATATAAGATCTGAACTTATCACAAGGAAAAAAAAGTGCTAAAAATCCTTTTTCAGTAGTAGCATAATTTCTCTGGGCACTATCTAGAGTTTTACTAGCATAATGAATAACATTCAATTTTTTATCAACTCTTTGTCCTAGAACAGCACCAACAGCATAATCACTAGCATCACACATAATTTCAAAGGGTAGATTCCAATCAGGTGGTTGAACAATAGGTGCAGAAATCAAGGCTTTCTTAAGTATTTCAAATGCTTCTACACAATCATCATCAAAAACAAAAGGAACATCTTTTTGCAAGAGATTAGTAAGAGGCCTAGAAATTTTAGAGAAGTCTTTAATAAACCTCCTATAGAAACCAGCATGACCAAGGAAACTTCTTATACCTTTGATATCTTTAGGACATGGCATCTTTTCAATAGCATCTACTTTAGCTTTATCAACTTCAATACCTCTTTCAGAAATTTTATGCCCCAAGACAATACCTTCATTAACCATAAAGTCGCACTTCTCCCAATTCAAGACAAGATTAGTTTCTTAACATCTTTGCAAAACTCGATCAAGGTTGCTTAAGCAATCATCAAAAGAAGTTCCATAAACAGAGAAATCATCCATGAAAACCTCAACAATCTTTTCACAAAAATCAGAGAATATAGCAGTCATACATCTTTGAAAGGTAGCAGGTTCATTGCATAAACCAAAAGGCATACGTCTATAAGCAAAGGTACCGAAAGGGCAAGTAAAAGTGGTCTTTTCTTGGCCCTCTTTTGACACAGGTGTTTGAGAAAAACCAGAATAACCATCTAGAAAGCAAAAATGTGTATGTTTGGATAATCTTTCTAGCATTTGATCAATAAAAGGTAGAGGGTAATGATCTTTTCTAGTAGCTTTGTTTAATTTGCGAAAATCAATTACCATTCTATAACCTGTAACAATTCTTTGTGGAATCAATTCGTTCTTATCATTAGGAACAACAGTAATACCTCCCTTCTTAGGGACACAATGAACATGACTTACCCATCTTCTATCAGCAATAGGATAAATTATACCTACCTCCAAAAGTTGTAGTATTTCATTTCTTACCACTTCCTTCATCTTAGGATTTAACCATCGTTGGTGATCAACAACTAGTTTAGCATAAGGCTCCATATTAATTTTGTGCTGAAATAGAGTGGGACTTATGCCCTTAAGATCATCAAGAGTATATCCAATAGCAGCACGGTGCTTCCTCAGAGTTTTCAATAATTTCTTTTCTTCATGCTCTGAAAGGTTAGCACTAATAATAATAGGATATATCTTCTTTTCATCAAGATAAGCATATTTCAAAGTATCAGGTAATTGTTTAAGCTCAAACACGGGATCACCCTTGGGTGGAGGAGGATCTCCAAGGATTTCAACAGGCAAATTGTGTTTCAAAACAGGCATTTGGTTAAGGAATATTTCATCTTGTTCCTTTCTTTCATTCATAAACATATCATTTTCATGATCTAGCAAATATTGTTCTAAAGGATCGGTAGGAGGCACGGCAATAGAAGCAAGACCAATAATTTCATCCTTACTAGGCAATTCCTTATCATGGGGTTGTCTACGAAATTTAGAGAAATTAAAATCATGAGACACATCCCCAAAGCTTATAGTAACAATTTCTTTCTCACAGTATATCCTAGCATTAACAGTATTCAAGAAAGGTCTACCAAATATAATGGGACAAAAATCATCTTGTGGGGAACTAAGAACAAGAAAATCAGTAGGGTATTTTATTTTCCCACACAAGACTTCAACATCTCTAACAATCCCAATTGGTGATATAGTATCTCTATTGGCAAGTTTAATAGTAACATCCATATCCTCTATCTCAGCAGGTGCAATATCGTTCATAATTTCTCGATATAAGGTATAAGGAATTGCACTCACACTAGCACCCATATAACATAAACCATGATAACAATGATCTCCTATTTTAACAAAAACAATAAGCATGCCAACAACGGGTCTATGTTTGTCTTTAATATCAGGTTTAGCAATTCTAGCAGCTTCACCACAGAAATAAATAACATGCTCATCAATATTATCGACCAAGAGATCTTTAACCATAGCAATACTAGGTTCAACTTTAATTTGTTCAGGGGGTGTAGGTGTTCTAATATTATTCTTACGAACCACAGTTGAAGCTTTAGCATGATCCTTTATTCTAACAGGAAAAGGTGGTTTCTCAATATAAGCAGTAGGAACAATAGGATCAACATTATAAGTAATAGTTTCTTCTTCAACTTTAATAGGTTCTACTACTTTTACTTCAATGGGAGGATGATATTTAAACCACTTCTCCTTAGGGAGATCAACATGAGTAGCAAATGATTCACAAAAGGAAGCTACTATCTCAGAGTCAAGTCCATATTTAGTACTAAAATCACGAAAAGCATCGGTATCCATAAAAGATTTAACACAATCAAACTTAAGGTTTATACCTGACTCCTTACCTTCATTGAGTTCCCAATCTTTAGAGTTGCGTTTAATTCTTTCCAATAAATCCCATTTGAATTCAATAGTCTTCTTCATAAAAGAACTAGTACAAGAAGTATCGAGCATGGATTGATCATTACGAGAAAGCCGAGCATAAAAATTCTAAATAATAATTTCCCTTGAGAGCTCATGATTTAGGCATGAATATAACATTGACTTAAGCCTCCCCCAAGCTTGAGCGATACTTTCTCCTTCACGAGGCCAAAAATTATAAATATAATTCCGATCACGATGAACCAGATGCATAGGATAAAACTTTTGATGAAATTCCAATTTCAATCGGTTGTAGTTCCATGATCCAATATCATCACATAGCCTATACCATGTCAATGCCTTTCCCTTCAAAGATAAAGGGAAGACCTTCTTCTTGACATCATCCTCGGGCAAACCTAGCTTAAATAATCCACAAACTTCATCCACATAGATTAGGTGTATATCGGGATGTAATGTTCCATCTCCTCCATAAGGATTAGCTAGCAGTTTCTCTATCATACCCGAAGGAATTTCATAATAAATATTTTCAGTAGGTGCAGTAGGTTGAGGAGCAACTCTTTGCTCTTCCGGTCGAGGTAAATATACCCCGAACAAGCCCCTCAAAGGATTATTTTCCATAGTGACAAGTGACAGTAAATTTCAGCACGTAATATAAATGTTTCCTTACCAAATTCCACTTACCAAAGGCGCTTCACTCCCCGGCAACGGTGCCAGAAAAGAGTCTTGATGACCCACAAGTATAGGGGATCTATCATAGTCCTTTCGATAAGTAAGAGTGTCGAACCCAACGAGGAGCAGAAGGAAATAACAAGCGGCTTTCAGCAAGGTATTCTCTGCATGCACTGAAATTATCGGTAACAGATAGTTGTGTGATAAGACAATTCGTAACGGGTAACAAGTAACAAAAGTAACTAAGGTGCAGTAAGGTGGCCCAATCCTTTTTGTAGCAAAGGACAAGCCTGGACAAACTCTTATATAAAGCAAAGTGCTCCCGAGGACACATGGGAATTACTGTCAAGCTAGTTTTCATCATGCTCATATGATTCGCATTCGTTACTTTGATAATTTGATATGTGGGTGGACCGGTGCTTGGGTGCTGTCCTTCCTTGGACAAGCCTCCCACTTATGATTAACCCCTCTCGCAAGCATCCGCAACTACGAAAGAAGAATTAAGATAAATCTAACCATAGCGTGGAACATATGGATCCAAATCAGCCCCTTACGAAGCAACGCGTAAACTAGGGTTTAAGCTTCTGTCACTCTAGCAACCCATCATATACTTATTAATTTCCAATGCCTTCCCCTAGGCCCAAATCATGGTGAAGTGTCATGTAGTCGACATTCACATAACACCACTAGAGGAAAGACAACATACATCTCATCAAAATATCGAACGAATACCAAATTCACATGATTACTTATAACAAGGCTTCTCCCATGTCCTTAGGAACAAACGTAACTACTCACAAAGCATATTCATGTTCATAATCAGCGGGGTATTGAATAGCACTAAGGATCTGAACATATGATCTTCCACCGAATAAACCAACTAGCATCAACTACAAGGAGTAATCAACACTACTAGCAACCCACAGGTACCAATCTGAGGTTTTGAGACAAAGATTGGATACAAGAGATGAACTAGGGTTTGAGAGGAGATGGTGCTGGTGAAGATGTTGATGGAGATTGCCCCCTTCTCGATGAGAGGATCTTTGGTGATGACGATGGCTTTGATTTCCCCCTCCCGGAGGGAAGTTTCTCCGGCAGAACAGCTCCGCCGGAGCCCTAGATTGGTTCTGCCCAGGTTCCGCCTCGAGACGGTGGCACCTCATCCCGAAAGCTTTCTTCTGATTTTTTCCAGGTCAAAACACATCATATAGCAGAAGATGGGCATCGGTGGCCTGCCAGGTGGCCCACAAGGTAGGGAGGCGCGCCCAGGGGGGTAGGGCGCGCCCCCCACCCTTGTGGATGGCTGGTGGCCCCCCTCTCGTGCTTTCTTCGCCCAATATTTTTTATATATTCCAAAATAATTCTCCGTGAAGTTTCAGGACTTTTGGAGTTGTGCAGAATAGGTCTCTCAGATTTGCTCCTTTTCCAGTCCAGAATTCCAGCTGCCGGCATTCTCCTTCTTTATGTAAACCTTGTAAAATAAGAGAGAAAAGGCATAAGTATTGTGATATAATGTGTAATAATAGCCCATAATGCAATAAATATCAATATAAAAGCATGATGCAAAATGGACGTATCAAGGGGGCCCACCAGGTGGGCACAACCCACCTGGGCGCGCCAGGGAGCCCAGGCGCGCCCTGGTGGGTTGTGCCCTCCTCGGCCCACCTACAATGCCCCTCTTCTGGTATATAAGTCATTTTGACCCAGAAAAAATAAGGGGAGGACTTTCGGGACGAAGCACCGCCATCTCGAGGTGGAACTTGGGCAGGAGCACTTTTGCCCTCCGACGGAGTGATTCCGCCGGGGGAACTTCCCTCCAAGAGGGGGAAGTCATCGTCATCACCAACAACTCTCCCATCTTTGGGAGGGCCATCTCCATCAACATCTTCAACATCACCATCTCCTCTCAAACCCTAGTTCATCTCTTGTGTTCAATCTTTGTACCGGAACCTTAGATTGGTACTTGTGGGTGACTAGTAGTGTTGATTACATCTTGTAGTTGATTACTATATGGTTTATTTGGTGGAATATTATATGTTCAGATCCATTATGCTATTTAATACCCCTCTAATCTTGAGCATGATTATTATTTGTGAGTAGTTACTTTTCTTCTTGAGGTCACGGGAGAAGTCATGTTGCAAGTAATCATGTGAACTTGATATGTGTTTGATATTTTGATGATATGTATGTTCTGATTCCCTTAGTGGTATCATGTGAACGTCGACTACATGGCACTTCACCATATTTGGGCCCAAGGGAATGCATTGTGGAGTAGTTATTAGATGATGGGTTGCTAGAGTGACAGAAGCTTAAACCCTAGTTTATGCGCTACTTCGTAAGGGATTGATTTGGATCCAAAAGTTTAATGCTATGGTTAGATTTTATCTTAATACTTTTCTCATAGTTGCGGATGCTTGCGAGGGGGTTAATCATAAGTAGGAGGTTTGTTCAAGTAAGAACAGCACCTAAGCACCGGTCTACCCATATTTCAAATTATCAAAGTAGCGAACACGAATCAAATCAACATGATGAAAGTGATATGATGAAATTCCCGTATCCCCTCAAGAACGCTTTGCTTATCATAAGAGACTGTTTTGGCCTGTCCTTTGCCACAAAAGGATTGGGCTAACTTGCTGCACATTATTTACCATTACCGTTACTTGCTCATTACAAATTATCTTGCTATCAAACTATCTGTTACCGACTATTTCAGTGCTTGCAGAAAATACCTTGCTGAGAACCACTTGTCATTTCCTTCTGCTCCTCGTTGGGTTCGATACTCTTACTTATCGAAAGGACTACGATTGATCCCCTATACTTGTGGGTCATCATAGCCCAATCCTTTTGTGGCAAAGGATAGGCCAAAATATTCTCTTATAATAAGCAAAGCGTTCTTGAGGGTACACGAGAATTTCATCTAGTCACTTTCATCATGTTGGTTTGATTCGTGTTCGCTACTTTGATCATTTGATATATGGGTGGACCGGTGCTTAGGTGTTGTTCTTACTTGAATAAACCTCATACTTATGATTAACCCCCTCGCAAGCATCCACAACTACGAGAAAAGTATTAAGATAAAATCTAACCATAGCATTAAACTTTTGGATCCAAATCAGTCCCTTGCGAAGTAGCGCATAAACTAGGGTTTAAGCTTCTGTCACTCTAGCAACCCATCATCTAATAACTACTCCACAATGCATTCCCTTAGGCCCAAATATGGTGAAGTGCCATGGAGTCGATGTTCACATGACACCACTAAGGGAATCACAACATACATATCATCAAAATATCGAACACATATCAAGTTCACTTGATTACTTGCAACATGATTTCTCCCGTGACCTCAAGAACAAAAGTAACTACTCACAAATAATAATCATGCTCAAGATCAGAGGGGCATTAAATAGCATAATGGATCTGAACATATAATCTTCCACCAAATAAACCATATAGTAATCAACTACAAGATGTAATCAACACTACTAGTCACCCACAAGTACCAATCTAAGGTTCCGGTACAAAGATTGAACACAAGAGGTAAACTAGGGTTTGAGAGGAGATGGTGTTGTTGAAGATGTTGATGGAGATGGCCCTCCCAAAGATGGGAGAGTTGTTGGTGATGACGATGGCGATGATTCCCCCCCCCCCCCCCCCCCGGAGGGAAGTTCCCCCGGCGGAATCGCTCCACCGGGGGGCAAAAGTGCTCTTGTCCAAGTTCCGCCTCTAGACGGCGGCGCTTCGTCCCGAAAGTCCCCTCCTAATTTTTTATAGGTCGAAATGACCTATATACCAGAAGATGGGCACCGGAGGTGGGCCGAGGAGGGCACAACCGACTAGGGCGCGCCTGGGGGGCCTGGTGCGCCCAGGTGGGTTGTGCCCACCTGGTGGGCCTCCTCCGGTAGTTATTTGCTCTAGTATTTTTCATATATTGCAAAAGTATTCTCCGTAAATTTTTGGCTTATTTGGAGATGTGCAGAATAGGTAACTCTGATCTAGCTTTTTCAGGTCCAGAATTCCAGCTGCCAGTATTCTCCCTCTTTGTGTAAACCTTGCATATTATGAGAGAAAAGGCATTAGAATTACTCCCAAAAGCATTATTATGCATAAAAACATTATAAATAACAGTAGGAAAACATGATGCAAAATGGATCTATCAACTCCCCAAGCTTAGACCTCGCTTGTCCTCAAGCGAAAAACCGAAATCGAAAAACATGCCCACATGCTTAGAGAGAGAGGTGTCGATAAAAACAAAATACGAACATAGAAGCATCATGCATATTATTATAACAACAAGGAACTTTAACATAAAGCTTTATCAAATAACTTTCATCATATAACTTCTCGTGAATAAGTAACAATTCATCACAATACTGAAGTATAAAGCATAAACCTTATTGAAAACCAACAAACTATGTTCTTAGTCAACTTTGCAACTACAATTCATCATATTTTCAAGAAGGGTCATGTATCGGAGCCTTTAGGAAGGTCCACATACAAAACCATCATTTAATCTTCTATTATTGCTAACACTCACAGCATACCCATGAACATAAAGTTTCAACAGGACACATAGAAAGATAGGGGCTTATAGTTTTGCCTCCCAACATATTCACCTCAAGGGTGATGTCAACAATAATAACTCATGCCCACTCATATCCATCTAGATATTTGCCTAGATCTTTTCTCACCACATGATGCTTGCAAAAAGAGGAAATAAAAAGGAATAAGGGAGAATACTTTGACTCTTACATAAAAGTAAATCCATAAAAGTAAAAGATAGGCCCTTCGTAGAGGGAAGCAGATGTTGTCATGCGCTTATTTGTTTGTAGCCAAATCCCTTAATGCAAAAGAACTCACATTATATTGCCCCTTATGATAGCAACCTTTATTACGCAGTCCGTCGCTTTTATTACTTTGCCATTACAAGTTCGTACAATGCTCAATTTTCTCTTACACTAAATGATCCAACACATTTAGAAGAAACTTTTATTGCCTTATTGCACCGATGACAACTTACTTGAAGGATCTTACTCAATCCATAGGTAGGTATGGTGGACTCTCAAAATAAGATTTTGGGTTAAGGGTTTTTGGATGCACAAGTAGTATCTCTACTTAGTGCGGAATTTTTGGCTAGAAAAGATATTGAGCAAGCACCACATGTTGAAGGATCTATGGCAATATAACTTCTATGTGAATATGAACAAACATAATTCATTACGTTGTCTTCCTTGTCCAACGTCAACTATTTTGAAACAAAATATTTAATGGGGGAAAATATTTAATGGGGGCTCACAATCATAAAAGATGTCCAAGATAGTGTATTTGCATGTGAATCTTCTCTTCCCTTATTAATTCTTTCATGAATTGCATCATTGACCAATGCTATGTTTGTCAATCTCCAATAAATTTTACCACTTATACTTTTCCTTATGTGATGTCATTACTTACCATAAGATTAGCATATGATCTTTTTCATTTATTTTCCTTTCTTTTTATTGAAACAAAAGAGTAAAGAAACAAAACTCAAACTACTCTTATATCTCGCACACAATTACATAGATAGATCACTAAGCAAGCACTCGAAAAGAAAGGATCGAACTAAACTTTTATTCAACTAAATCATAGGATAACTAAAGATCGAAGTAAAATAGATGAAAGCAAAGATAGTGGTGGTGATACGATACCGGGGCACCTCCCCCAAGATTGGCACAAGCCAAGGGGAGTGCCCATACCATGAACTCAAGTTTCTTTTGTTGGAGAAGATGATGAAGGTGGTGGTGAAGTAGCTTCACACTTCAGGCTCAGGAGATTCTCCAATCTACGGATAATGCTTCGGAGGGCGATGATGTGCTCTTGCAACAGAATATTTTCATGAGTGAGATATTTATTTTGCACATGAACCGCTTCAATGACCCTGAAAGCTTCAATTTCAGCAGGGGTAAGATAATCATAGTAAGGTTGAAGGACGTCTTCTTCTTCTGCTGCTGGAACAGCTTGCCCTTCTGCCGGAACTCGATCTCCCACGACTTCCTTGACCTTATCACCCTTGATGGTTTCCTCTGGATCCTCTCTGTTCAGTTCCATCTTCATCAACCAAGCATCTTCTTCTACTTTGTTGGAGGAGGAAGAAGACATGATGCCTGGCCTAACAGATCTGACAGAAAACAGCAAGGAAGAAGAACAGAAGATTTCTCCGCGATACGGTGTTAATACATTCGGAGGGTATATAAAGATTTTTTATCTTGGGAAACAAGCAAACGGGAGGAAAACGGAGTCGGGAAGGTTCCCGAGGTGGGCACAACTCACTTGGGCACGCCAGGGGGCCCAGGCGCGCCTGGTGTCTTGTGCCCTCCTCGGTTGCCTTCCTGGTTGTTTCTTATTTTCCTAATTTTTGTAATATTTCAAAACTGACAGAAAATATTTTTGCGGATTTTTCGGAGTCCGTTTACTTACCGTATCACGTACCTCCTCTTTTTTAGTATTCTGGAGTGTTCCGGAAGGTCTCTTTTATGTGTTACTCCGGTGTCATGGTTTGAATAATATTGCTTTCAACATTAATAGGCGTACGTGAGATATAATGTTTAATTCTTTAACCATTGACCACCTTCAGGTTAGTACCTTCGGCATTATTGATCTTGATGGCTCCAGAGCGATAAACCTCCTCGATAATATATGGTCCTTCCCATTTAGAGAGAAGTTTTCCTGCAAATAATCTAAAATGAGAGTTGTACAAAAGAACATATTCTCCAACTTTGAATTCCCGATTTTGGATTCTTTTATCATGCTATCTTTTAACTTTTTCTTTAAATAACTTAGCATTTTCATAAGCTTGGGTTCTCCATTCATCTAATGAGCTAATATCAAATAACCTCTTTTCACCGGCAAGTTTGAAATCATAGTTGAGTTCTTTAATTGCCCAATATGCTTTGTGTTCTAACTCTAGAGGCAAATGACAAGCTTTTCCATAAACCATTTTATAAGGAGACATACCCATAGGATTTTTATATGTTGTTCTGTAGGCCCAAAGTGCATCATCTAATTTCTTAGACCAATTCTTTCGGGACCTATTAATAGTTTTATTTCTCTATTGCTAAGTTCAGCTTAACCACTAGATTGAGGATGATAGGGTGATGCAATTCTATGGTTAACATCATATTTAGCAAGCATTTTACGGAAAGCACCATGAATAAAGTGTGAACCACCATCAGTCATTAAATATCTAGGGACTCCAAACCTCGAGAAAATAACTTCTTTAAGCATTTTAATGGAAGTGTTATGATCAGCACTACTAGTTGGAATAGCTTATACCCACTTGGTAACGTAATCAACAGCAACCAAAATATGTGTATACCCATTAGAGGAAGGAAAAGGTCCCATATAATCAAAACCCCAAACATCAAATGGTTCAAGAGCAAGTGAATAATTCACAGGCATTTATTGACGCTTACCAATATTACCAATTCTTTGGCATTCATCACAAGATAAAACAAACTTACGGGCATCCTTGAAGAGAGTAGGCCAATAAAAACTAGATTGCAATACCTTATGAGCAGTTCTATCTCCCGCATGATGCCCTCCATAAGCTTCGGAGTGACATTTCCGTAGGATTTGTTCCTGTTCATGCTCTTAGGTACACAATGTCTAATAATACCATCTACTCCTTCTTTATAAAGATGTGCGTCATCCCAAAAGTAATGTCTTAAATCATAGAAGAATTTTTTCTTTTGTTGGTATGTGAAACTAGGTGGTATGTATTTAGCAACAATATAATTAGCATAGTCAGCATACCAAGGAGTATTATGAGAAACATTTATTGCAGCTAGTTGTTCATCAGGAAAACTATCATCAATAGGTAGTGGGTCATCAAGGATATTCTCTAACCTAGATAATTTATCAGCTACGTGGTTCTCAGCTCCTTTTCTATCAATAATATGTAAATCAAATTCTTGTAGCAAGAGAACCCACCTAATGAGTCTAGGTTTAGCATCTTTCTTTTCCATAAGATATTTAATAGCAGCATGATCGGTGTGAACAATAACTTTAGAATCAACAATGTAAGATCTGAATTTATCACAAGCAAACACAACTGCTAAAAATTCTTTTTCAGTAGTAGCATAATTTCTTTGGGCACTGTCTAGAGTCTTGCTAGCATAATGAATAACATTTAATTTCTTATCAACTCTTTGTCCTAGAACAACACCAACAGCATAATCACTAGCATCACACGTGATTTCAAAAGGCAAGTTCCAATCAGGTGGTTGAACAATAGGTGCAGAAGTTAAGGCTTTCTTAAGTGTTTCAAAGGCTTCTACACAATCATCATAAAAAACAAATGGAACATCCTTTTGTAAAAGATTTGTAAGAGGCCTAGAAATTTTAGAGAAGTCTTTAATAAACCTCCTATAGAAACCAGCATGACCAAGGAAACTATGAATACCTTTAATATCTTTAGGACATGACATTTTCTCAATTGCATCAACTTTAGCTTGGTCCACCTCAATACCTCGTTCAGAAAGTTTATGCCCCAAGAAAATACCTTCATTAACCATAAAGTGGCACTTCTCCCAATTCAAGACAAGATTAGTTTGCTCACATCTCTGCAAAGCTCGATCAAGTTTGCTCAAGCAATCATCAAAAGAAGTTCCATAAATAGAAAAATCATCCATGAAATCCTCAACAATCTTTTCACAAAAATCAGAGAATATAACAGTCATACATCTTTGAAAAGTAGCAGGTGCATTGCATAAACCAAAAGGCATATGTCTATAAGCATAAGTTCCAAATGGGCAAGTGAAAGTGGTTTTCTCTTGATCGGGTTGTGAAACAGGTATTTGAGAAAAAACCAGAATATCCATCAAGAAAACAAAAGTGTGTGTGCTTAGGTAATCTTTCCAACATTTGATCAATAAAAGGCAAAGGGTAATGATCTTTTCTAGTTTCTTTATTTAATTATCTAAAATCAATTACCATTCTATAGCCAGTAACAATCCTTTGTGGAATGAGTTCATTTTTATCATTAGGAACAACAGTAATACCTCCCTTCTTAGGGACACAATGAACGGGACTTACCCATATACTATCAGCTATGGGATAGATTATACCTGCTTCTAGAAGCTTTAATATTTCAGTTCTTACCACTTCTTTCATCTTAGGGTTTAAATGTCATTGATGATCAACAACAGGTTTAGCATCAGGTTCCATATTAATCTTGTGCTGACAGAGAGTGGGACTAATGCCCTTAAGATCATCAAGAGTATATCCAATAGCGGCATGGTGCTTCTTCATAATCTTTAATAGTCTTTCTTCTTCATGCTCTGAAAGGTTAGCACTAATAATAACAGGATATATCTTTTTCTCATCGAGATAAGCATATTTCAAAGTGTCAGGCAATTGTTTTAATTCAAACACGGGATCACCTTTAGGTGGAGGAAGACCTCGTAGAGTTTCAATAGGCAAATTGTGTTCGAGCAGGTGTCGTTGTTCAAAGAAAATTTTATCTATCTCATTTCTTTCATGCATATGCATATCATTTTCATGGTCTAGCAAATATTGTTCTAGTGGATCAGTAGGGGGCACGACAATAGAAGCAAGACCAATTATTTCATCCTTACTAGGTAATTCTTTCTTATGAGGTTGTCTATTAAACTTGGAAAAATTAAACTCATGAGACTCATCACCAAAGTTAACACTGACAGTTTGTTTATGACAATCTATAGTGGCATTGACAGTGTTCAAGAAGGTCTACCAAAGATAATGGGATAAAAATCATCTTGTGGGGAACCAAGAACTAGAAAATCAGTAGGGTATTTTATTTTCCCACACAAGACTTCAACATCTCTAACGATCCCAAGTGGTGTGATGGTGTCTCTATTAGCAAGTTTAATAGTAACATCTATGTCTTCTATTTCAGCGGGTGCTATGTCATTCATAATTTCTTGGTATAAGGTAAAAGGAATAGCACTTACGCTAGCACCTAAATCACATAAACCATGATAACAATGATCTCCTATTTTAACTGAGACAACAGGCACGCCAACAACAGGTCTGTGTTTATCTTTTTCATCGGGTTTGGCAATTCTAGCAGCTTCATCACAGAAGTAAATAACATGCCCATCAATATTTTCTACCAGGAGATCTTTAAGCATAGCAACACTAGGTTCTACTTTAATTTGTTCAGTAGGTTTAGGTGCTCTAATATTACTTTTGCGAACCACAGTTGAAACCTTAGCATGTTCCTTTATCCTAACAGGGAAAGGTTGTTTTTCAATATAAGCAGTAGGCACAACTGGATCAACATCGTAAATAATAGTTTCATCTTTAGCTATGTCGGGTTCTTTAATTTCTTCTTTGATAGGGGGATGATATTTAAACCACTTCTCCTTAGGGTGATCAACATGAGTAGCAAATGATTCACAAAAAGAGGCTACTATCTCAGAGTCAAGTCCATTTTTAGTGCTAAACTTGTGAAAAGCATCAGTATTCATAAAAGATTTAACACAATCAAATTCAAGCTTAATACCTGACTCTTTACCTTCATCGAGTTCCCAATCTTTAGAGTTGCATTTAATTCTTTCTAAAAGATCCCACCTTAATTCAATAGTCTTCTTCATAAAAGAACCAGTACAAGAAGTATCGAGCATGGATTGATCATCACGAGAAAGCCGAGCATAAAAGTTCTGAATGATAATTTCTCTAGAGATCTCATGACTGGGGCATCAATATAACATTGACTTCAGCCTCCCCCAAGCTAGAGCGATACTTTCTCCTTCAAGAGGACAAAAATTATATATATAATTCCGATCACGATGATCAGATGCATAGGATATTTTTTTTGGTGAAATTCCAATTTCAATTGATTCCAGTTCCAAGATCCAATATCATCGCATTGCCTATACCATGTCAATGCTTTTCCCTTCAAAGATAAAGTTAAAACCGTCTTCTTAGCTTCATCTCCGGATAAACCTGCAAGCTTAAATAATCCATAAATTTCATCCACATATATCAAGTGCATATCAGGATGTTCAGTTCCATCTCCTGCGTAAGGATTAGCTAGCAGCTATTCTATCATACCCGAAGGAATTTCATAACCAATATTTTCAGTAGGTGTAGTAGGTTGAGGGGTAGCTAATTGTGGTTCCGGTCGAGGTGAAGATACCCCGAACAAACCCCTCAAAGGATGATTCTCCATAGTAACAAGTGACAATAAATTTCAGCACATAGTAATAATTTTTCCTTACCAATTTCCACTTACCAAGAGCGCTTCACTCCCCGGCAATGGCGCCAGAAAAGAGCCTTGATGACCCACAAGTATAGGGGATCAATCGTAGTCCTTTCGATAAGTAAGAGTGTCGAACCCAACGAGGAGCAGAAGGAAATGACAAGTGGTTTTCAGCAAGGTATTTTCTGCAAGCACTAATATAGTCGGTAACAAGTAGTTTGATAGCAAGATAATTTGTAACGAGCAAGTAACGGTAACGGTAACGGTAAATAATATGCAACAAGGTAGCCCAATCCTTTTGTGGCAAAGGACAAGCCAAAATGGTCTCTTATAATAAGCAAAGCGTTCTTGAGGGTACACGGGAATTTCATCTAGTCACTTTCATCATGTTGGTTTGATTCTTGTCCGCTAATTTGATAATTTGATATGTGGGTGGACCGGTGCTTAGGAGTTGTTCTTACTTGAACAAACCTCCTACTTATGATTAACCCCCTCGCAAGCATCCGCAAATACGAGAAAAGTATTAAGATAAAATCTAACCATAGCATTAAACTTTTGGATCCAAATCAGTTGTCGGGGATATCGTGCGACATATGCTAGGGGATGGCTTATCGTGGATGGGGACAAAAGTACGTCGTCGGGCTCCAGAAGCGGGAGTGAGCGAGACCGCGTACGCTTGCGAATCTTACCCAGGTTCGGGGCTCTCCTAGGAGATAACACCCCTAATCCTGCTCTGCGGGGTCTCCGCATGATCACTATTTCAACAGGAGGCTACAAGCTTGCTCCTTGAGCTATCTGGCTGGAGGAGGAAGAAGGGCAAGGCTAGCTCTACTCCACTCTCTCTGCATGTGTGTGTGGTGCTATGAGTGCTCGAAGAGGCCTCTGCCAAAAAGCCAACCCCTTACATGGGGTGACCTGGGGGGTTTATATAAGCCTACCCCCCAGGGGTACAACAGTAATCTGGCCAGATGCGGGGCCCGGGAGTCAGCGTCACTGGTCGCCGGCTTCTCCGCCGATCGCCGGGGCCCGCCGCCTGGTGGGTCTGCCGATTGCCGCGATCTCAGCCGACAGGTGGGTCCCGCCGTCCACGGGCCGCGTTGACGGCTTTATGCTGTAGCATTGCCCCTGATGATGAAGGCCTCGTCAGGAGGAGCGTGGATACAATCCCGCCGCCTGGTGGGAACTCACTGTAGCCATACCCCGTCGTATCTGGTTAATGGCGCACGGACTTCGAGGGAGGAGGAGGGCCGCCTGCTGGGAGCCGGCCTCCCACTGAGCCGACTGGTCTGGGCTCGCCGCCCTCTGGCTTGTCACGGACAAGTAGGGCCTACCGCCTGCGGGCCGTACTGACCGCCTGTCACGGGAGCATGGCTTCCTCTGCCATGGGTGACGTCATGAGCGGCATGGCAACAGTCCTGCATTGGGCGCAGGATGCCTGCTCGGTACGCAGTACTGTGGCCACGCTCTGCCCTGGATTCGGGGGTGGCAGGCCTGTACTGTAGCCATGCCCTGTCTCATCATGTTTATGTTGGCGCTGATTTTGAGGGCGCGAGGGGCCGCCTGCTAGGACTCGGCATCCCAGGAGGCCGCCTGCCAGGAGTCGGCCCACTTTATGGCCGTCTTGTGGACTCCGCCGCCTCCCGGCAACCGGCTGCTTGGACTAGCCGGCCTCAAGAAGGCGGCCCTTGTCCTTGATGTTTGAGGGGCGCGGCCTGCCCCGATGTCTTGAAATACCAAAGGGAGCTGATGGGGCTACCCGTGGTCATTTACTCCGACAGTAGTCCCCGAAGCTGATGAGGCGCTGCGGCTGAAGGGGCGGGAAGCCTCAGCAGCTTCATACTCCGGGTCGTCTGGTATTTTGCTTCGTCCATCTTTCGAGATGCCGGCTAGTAGGTGTCGGCCATGACCAGGCAGGCCATCTGGCGATTTCGAAACGCCGTGGTGGGGACCAGGTGGCATGCTAGCCAGACATTAGGCTTGCCGCCCGCACATGTCGGCCACGTGGCATCATCAGGTCAAGCCGGCCTGCCAGCCCACACGCGTGACGGGACGGCGCCGCAGGCCGGGGCCCGCCACTACAGTGCCTCGGCCCACGCGTCGATCCGCTGTGACCGAGGCGGACTGTTGGACTTCTGTGGTAGTTAATACGTGCCTTTACCGGCGCCGCAATAGTGAGATCGTGGGGGAGTGGGCGTAGTTAATCCCACGATCCCCCACGCCCCCGTCCCCTCAGCTTCGCTGCCTGGGGCTATAAGTAGGGGGAGGAGGGGGGCGGCAGATGCACGCGCGCCCTCCTCTCCCTTTGCCGTTCTTCATCTTCTCCGCTGCCGTCGAAGTGCTGCCGCAGCCTGCCGTCGTCGAGCGTCCCCTCGCTGCGGCTTCCTTGCTCCGCCGCAGCCTCGCCCGCTCGCCACCGCGTCGCGCCTGCGACGAGACCCTTCGTCCATGGCGCGCTCACGAGCCGGTGACTGGGACGGCTCCAACGTCCATGATGATCACCTCACCTTCCTCCGTCAAACACGGCGGCTGCCCCGGGAGGCGAACGTGCAGGTGCACGTTCCCCCCGAAGCGGAAATCTCACCGGCGCCGGAGGACGATGAACGCGTCGTCTTCCGGTCCCATTTCCTTCGCGGCTTCGGCCTTCCGGCCAGCAGCTTCCTCCACTCCTTCCTCGACTTCTACCGAGTCCAGCCGCACCACCTCACGCCAAACACGGTGGTGCTGCTGGCCGCCTTCGTCACCATGTGCGAAGGGTACCTCGGCACTCTCCGCACTCTCGAACTCTGGGGGGAGTGCTTCTACCTCAAGCTTGGCACCGCCGCCAAGGGCCAGGCGGCTCAATGCGGAGACTGTGTGGCGATGCGGCGCCCGGGCACCGGGAACCGCTTCCCACCCATCTCCTTGCTGTAGTCGGCCAAGCTGTGGCAGAAATCCTATTTCTACGTCAAGAACATCCACCCGACAAGCGACTACATCAACTTGCCGGCCTACGCAGCCAGCCCGCCAGCCGAGCCGCACGCCAACTGGCAGTACAGGACGAGTTCCCTGTCGGCCGCCTCCTTCGCCGCCCTTGCCCGACTTCAGGCGATGTCGGAGTCGGAGGGCCTGAAGGGCTCAGACTTGCAGGCTGCCTTCGTGACGCGCCGAGTGCTCCCTCTCCAAGCCCGGCCTCACATCATCAGCTGCATGAGCGGGCACCAGGACCCGTGCCGGATGTGCACACGGGACCTGCCGGACATGGAGGTGGTCCGGCTGGTCAACTATATCTCCAACTGCAAGCTGTCGGAGGTGGACTGGCGGTTCGGCATGCGGCCGTACGACCGCGCACATCCGCCGCCTGCGGTGAGTCTTGTAATTCTTTTCTCTTTGCTGGTCCGAGTTCATGTTTTGCCGCCTGACCAATCGGCCATAGTGCAGGTCCTCCCGGCCCAGTCGGCCACCGGCGCTCTGGATCCAGGTCAGGAGTATATGCCGGATCGAACGAGGAGCGACGTGGAAGACCCCAACTTGGGGGCGGCCGCCATGGAGGAGGACGACGCCACAGGTGGCGGCGGTGGAGCAGGCGGCTCCGGGGGAGGAGGCGGCCTTGAGGACTGGCCGGATGATGATGAGGAGGAGAACGAGCCGCGCCGACCGCACCAGGCGGCCCAAAAAAGCACCGGGTCGGCTCGTTGCTGTTCGGCAGCTGGCCGAAGAAGTCCAAGAACGTGGCCGCCACGACCAGGCGGCAAGAGGCCGCCGCAAGAGCGGCCCAGTTCCAGAGGGCCCCGAAGCAGCCCCCGATGGTGTCCGCGTAAGTGCTTGGCTGTGTTTTCCTTTCTTCTTCCTTGCAAACTTTTTCTGAGTTTTTCTCTTGTCTTGCTTGAATCAGGGCCCCACTCACTCTTGAGCGGTCTGCAGCTGCTTCCATGATCGGGGAGGCGGAAGGCTCCGCCAATACCCGCCGCGTGGACCCGCTCGTCGACCTCCGGGCGGCGATGGAGAGGAATGCACGGGAGGCGCGCGAGGAGTGGGACGAGGCGGACAGGCAGGAGGTGGAGGCGGCCAAGGCAGCACGGGCGGACGCCACCGCCAAGGCTCTGGCGGATGCGGCCGCTAGGGCGCAAGCGGAAGAAACCGCGCGCGCCCAGGCCCCGCAACTTGTCATTCCGTTGCGCGTGGTGCCGCCAGCGCCAGAGATCCCGGTGCCGACTGGAGGAGCCGGCGATGACCAGCCGGTCATGGAGAGGGGAGGAGGCGACGCCATCATCTCGGAGGCGGAGGTGCCCCCGCAAGCGCCGACTGCCGGGGCCCGAGGCAATCGGCCTAACATGCCACCGGCGCCGCCGGTCAGTGTCGAGTTGGTGGTGGGGGCGACTCCCGTGGTCCGCCCTTCGGTGCGCCGGCGTGCGGTGAAGGCGGCCTCGGCGCCACGGGCGCAGGAGGTCGGGGCTGCGAGCTCGTCGGCCCTAGACGCAGAGGCCACCAGTGCCACCTCACCAGAATGGACGCCTGGGGGCGGGACGGGCGTGCTGAACAAGGCCACGCAGGACGTCCATGCCCAGCTCCAGGCCCAAGGCGCCACCCTCTAGCAGTATACGAAGGCGTTCTTGGCGACGCGGATGGCCGTTCGGGTATGCTTCTTTGCTTTGTTTTTTTGATTCTTGCAGTCTTCCGTGGGGGCGCACCAGCGCACCCACTGGGTGTAGCCCCTGAGTTCCGGGCCGGCTGCTGAGCAGGCGGCTCGGAACTTTAAGGTAGGTTCCGAGTGCTAACTTGTTTTCTCTTCTTTGATCTTTGTTGCAGGACTACCACAACATCCGCGCAGCCGCCTTCAACTCCCAGGTCCAGGAGTTGGCTAAGCAGACCGCCGACCTCATCGAAAGCCGGCGTAAGCATTCTGTCTACTTCCTCGCGGGGGCGCGTCAGCGCACCCGCTGGGTGTAGCCCCCGAGATTCGGGCTGACTGCTGAGCAGTCGGGCCGGATCTTCTGGCAACCACTTTTCTTTTTTGGTCATCTTTGTTGATTGTCCTCTCTTTCTCATTTTTGCAGGAGCCAATGCCACACTACAGCAGCATCTGGGCGAAGTCCAGACCGAGCTGCGCGTCAAGGAGGAGGAGCGCCGTAAGGCGGCCATGGAGCGCGACCGTCTGGCCAAGAAGTTGGCGAACCAGGCGGACCAGCACAAGGCGGAGCTCCAGAAGCTCAAGGAGGCGGAAGGCGCCCTTCAGGCCGAGTTTGCGATCGAACGCTCAAAGTGGGCCGAGAAGGAGGCGATCCTCGCCGCTGGCTACGGCGAGATTGAGGACATGATCGACGGTAAGCTTCTTTCTTTGGAATAGCTGCCGACTGCATCGGGAGTCGGCTTCTGATCTTTGTTTTTCTTTTGCGTAGACTTCTTTCCTGGCAATGCCGTCGCCGTCAGCCAAGCCATCGAGGCGCGGCGCGACCGGCGTAGGAGGGAAGGAGTGGAGATCCCGCCCGACGCGCCTCGGAACATGAACGAGCAGCTCCTGGCCGTCAGGACGCATTTACAGCCGATTCACCGTCTGCTCTGCCACCTTCAGCGTGCCGGGTCTCAGCTGGTTTCCCCCCTCTGGCCAGGCGGCCAAGCTCCACGCACCCCCAGTCGGACCGCCGACTGGTTGGAGGCGGCAATCGGCCGCTTCGAGGCTTGGAGGGGCTCCTCCACTCGGGCAGGCGCACGAAGAGCCTTGGAGTTCGTCAAGGCATGGTATCCTGGGCTGGACCTAGCCCAGTTGGCCACGTTCCGGCAGGAGGCCATGGAAGAGTTGGTGGCAGCGGGGCCCGCGCTCATCCATCGTGCGGTGGCGATCGCTGAGTACACCGACACCGGCGTCTTCTTCCCTGAGCTGGACGAGGAGGGTGCCGAGGTGCCGATGGACTGGTTCGGACTGAACCCAGATGACGGCGAGGACTCGGCGGAAGAAATCGCCTCAAGCGATGAAGGCGAGGACGAGGAAGATGAGGATGGTGAAGGCGACGCACCGGAGGGCGGAGTGGATGCCCAGCCTCAGCTTGATCGGGCCTCGAGCAACGAGCCGCGTGCGAGTGCACCGACTACTGCTGAAGGCGAGCAAGCCGAGACTCGCCAGACGGCCACTCCACCAGCTGGCGCCGCCGACTCCACCAACCTGCCGGACCCGCCTGTTGCTCATTTGGCCTAGGCTGCCAACTTATCTTATCTTTTCCTGCTTTGGTAATCTTTAGAACAAACTTTGTTAAATTCGCGCAGTTCCACCCGCTGTGTGTATTCAAACTTTGTTGAATGCTGGCCGAGGTCCTCTTGCTATGTGATTTAATTCTCGCACAAGATGTGCTTCGCCGAGCTCTGACTTGTCTTGCTTTCTGTTCTATTGGCTTTTTCCTTTGCCGCTTTCCCTTGGCTGCCGCCTTGCCGGCCAGACAGCCATTCTTCGGTTTGCTGGCCGGGTCAAGTACTTGGCCATTTTGGGAAGACAAGTACTTTGGCCGCTTAGAACATAGCAATTTAAGTGAGAAGCCGGCCGGCCGGCTGCTCAGCAACCGGACGGCTAGGCGAGGAGCTGACTTGGCCTATGTGGGTGCTTTCATCCTTAGCCATTTTTCATGTGAGCACCATTTCCTGCCTTTGACTCTTGCCTGCCAGACAGTCACTCTGCGAGCTGCGGCTTATGGCAAGGGTGGGTTTAGATGCCGGCACACTACTTGTCCGACTGCAGGTAGAGCCAACATAGTACAAGGCGGCAAGCCCCCGGGCCGACTGGTCGGACCTGGTGCCGGGCGGAGGAATGAAATAACATACTCACAGGCATGAAACTTATCATACAGATAAGAAAGGTAGTCCCCGAGTGCTCCTCGAGGGACCCGGTGCCTTTGCCCTTAGTACAAAAGGTAGCGTGGTACATACTGTATTTAACTGTAAAATCTTCGGAGAAGATTTACGTTCCATGAGCGCTTTGCTTCCTTGCCGGAATCGTCCATTTTGCGCGCCCTGGGCTTCTGCGCGTCGATGAGGTAATAAGAGTCATTGCCCAAGGCTCTGCTAATGATGAAGGGGCCTTCCCAAGGGGCCGAGAGCTTATGCTGGCCAGCTGTTCGCTGGATCAGCCGGAGCACAAGGTCTCCCTCTTGGAAGGATCGTGGCTTGACCTTCCGACTGTAGTTGCAGCGCAGGCTCTGCTGGTAGATGGCGGACCGGCTGAGTGCTAACAGCCGGCCTTCTTCTAGCAGATCGATGCCGTCTTCTCGTGCATCCTTCGCCTCCGCCTCCGTGTACATGGTGACGCGAGGCGAGTCGAACTCGATGTCAGTTGGGATGACGGCCTCGGCCCCGTACACGAGGAAGAAGGGAGTGAAACCGGTTGATCTGTTCGGAGTGGTGCAGAGGCTCCAGCGGACGGCCGACAACTCGTCGATCCAGCAGCCGGCCGAGCGCTCCAGTGGCTCGACCAGTCGGGGTTTGATGCCGGATAAGATGAGGCCGTTTGCTCGTTCTACTTGGCCGTTTGACTGCGGATGGGCAACGGATGCTAAGTCCAGTCGGATGCCCTGCGTCGCGCAGAAACGGGCCAAGGCGCCTTTGGCAAAGTTAGTACCATTGTCGGTGATGATGCTGTGTGGTACACCGTACCGGACGGTGATATCTGCAATGAAGGTCACAGCAGTCGGACCATTTAGTTTCTTGATTGGTTTTGCTTCAATCCACTTGGTGAATTTGTCCACGGCGACAAGTAGATGGGTTATGCCACCGCGTGCTGTCTTGAATGGGCCCACCATGTCCAACCCCCAGACGGCAAAGGGCCAGGTAAGGGGGATGGTCTTGAGTGCAGAAGCCGGTAGATGTTGCTTGGAGCTGAATTTTTGGCACCCCTTGCATTTCTTGACCAGATCCTTGGCGTCCTCCAAAGCAGTCGGCCAAAAGAAACCATGGCGGAAAGCTTTGGCGACAAGGGATCTAGAGGCCGCGTGGTGGCCGCACTCGCCTTGGTGTATGTCTCTGAGGATTGCCTTGCCTTTCTCTGGTTCGACGCAGTGTTGGAAAACGTCGGTCACGCTGCGCCTGACAAGCTCTCTGTTTACTATCGTGTAAGCTCCTGCCCGGCCTTGCACCTGCCGGGCCGAGATCTCATCAACTGGCAGCTCTCCGCCTACCAGAAAGTTGAGGATGGGCTGCGCCCATGATGGTGCTTTGACTTCGTCCACTGTCATTACGGCTACTGCAACTAGGGCGGTTGGGTCGGGAGGTGGTGGGGTGGAGTCGGCCGCGTCTTGCTGCGTTGTTGAAGTCCCCGGGACGGCCGCTGCAGCCCCCGGGCCGGGTTGTAGAGTCCCTGGGCCGGGTGCGACTGCCGCAGTCCCCGAGCCGCTTGCCGAAGTCCCCGGGCCAGGTTGCGAAGTCCCCGGGCCGGGTGCGACTGCTGCAGTCCCCGTGCCGCTTGCCGAAGTCCCCGGGCCGGCTGCTGCAGCCCCCGGGCCGGGTCCGACTGCTTCGGGAGCAGCCGGCACGAAGATGGATTCTGATTCCGGGGAAGGCTTGATAGACGGCTTGCAGAGGCACTGAAGGGACACGCTGGCTGGTATGGCTTGCCTGGTGGAGCCGATCCGTGCCAGGGCGTCTGCTTGCTCATTGTCGGCCCGTGGCACGTGAAGGAACTCGCACCCATCAAAATATCCGCTGATGTGCTGGACGAGGAAGCGGTAGCTCGCCATATTTGCATCCTTGGCGTCCCAGTCGCCGGACGACTGCTGGACCACCAAGTCCGAATCGCCGTAGCACAGAATCCGGCGGATGCCAATCTCCTTGGCCAGCCGGAGTCCGTGTACTAGCGCCTCGTACTCGGCCACGTTGTTGGAGGCGGCAAAGTGGATTTGCAGCGTGTATCTGAGCTTGTCGCCTTTGGGAGAGGTGAGGACGACGCCGGCTCCCAAACCGGTGCGCATCTTCGAGCCATCGAAGTGCATCCGCCAATGAGTGGAGTCTGGAGCTGGCGGCAGGTACTGGGTCTCGGCCCAGTCGACGAGGAAGTCGGCCAGTGCTTGGGACTTAACGACGGCGCGAGGCTGGTAGAAGATGGTGTAGGGGGCCAGCTCGATTGTCCACTTGGCCACTCGGCCCGATGCGTCTCTGCTGCCTATGATCTCCGCAAGCGGGGCGGTGCAGACGACCATGATGGGATGCTCTTGAAAGTATGGCTTGAGCTTCTTGGTGGCAAAATGCACGCCATAGCATAACTTTTGGTAGTGGGGGTAGTTCTGCTTGGAAGCTGACAGCACCTCACTCAAGTAGTAGACGGGCCTCTGGACCGGCAGTGCCTTGCCGTCCTCCTGGCGCTCTACCACCATAACTGTACTGACCACCCGGCTGGTGGCGGCGATGTAGAGAAGCATGGGCTCCTTGGCAGCCGGAGCGGCCAGGACGGGCGGCGTGGTCAATGTCTTCTTGAGCTGGAGGAACACCTCGTCCGCCTTGTCGTTCCACTCGAAATGAGTGGTTTTCTTCATCAGCTGGTACAGGGGAAGAGCCTTCTCGCCCAGCCGACTGATGAAGTGGCTGATGGATGCCAAGCAGCCGGTGAACTTCTGAACGTCTCGCAGTCGGGTGGGCCTCTCCATCCTCTCGATGGCCTTGATCTTGACAGGGTTGCACTCTATGCCGTGCTCTGAGACAAGGAAACCGAGGAGCTGGCCGGCTGGTACTCCAAAGACACACTTCTCTGGGTTGAGCTTGATTTGAAAACGGCGCAAATTATCAAAAGTTTCCTTGAGATCTTCCAGGAGGGTACCGTGCTTCTCCGTCTTCACCACAATATCGTCTACATAGACGTGGGCATTTCTGCCGAGTTGCTTGAGGAGGCACTTCTGCATGCAACGCTAGAACGTGGCACCGGCATTTCTCAAGCCGAATGTCATGGTCAGGTAGCAGAAGGCTCCGAATTGTGTGATGAAGGCGGTCTTCAGGCGGTCGGCCGGGCTTAACTTAATCTGGTGGTACCCCGAATAGGCATCCAAAAAACTCAACAGCTCGCATCCGGCTGTGGAGTCTATCACTTGGTCAATCCGAGGCAAGGCGAACGGATCCTTCGGGCAAGCTTTGTTGAGGCTGGTGTAGTCAATACACATGCGCCATTTGTTCTTCTTCTTTAGTACAAGGACTGGGTTGGCTAGCCACTCTGGGAAGAATACTTCCATAATGAAGCCGGCTGCTAGAAGCCGGGCTATCTCTTCACCAACAATTCCTCTCTTCTCCTCTGACAGGCGGCGGAGGGGTTGCCTGACTGGTTTTGCATCCGCTCTGACATGTAGCTTGTGCTCGGCGAAATCCGTCGGAACACCCAGCATGTCCTTTGGAGACCACACAAAGATGTCCCGATTCTCACGGAGGAAATCGACGAGCTCGCTTTCCTATTTGCTGTCGAGGCAAGCTCCTATGACAGCGAACCTCTCCGGGTGCTCCGGGTCCATGGGTATCTTCTTGGTTTCTTTGGCCGGTTGGAAAGAGCCCTGAGCTTCTGACCCCTTGGGATCTGGCGATAGGTCCGGCTGCTCGCCGGCCATGGCCACAACCCGGTCAAGGAGCCGTTTCTCGGCAGCAATCACAAGGGACTCGGCCAGCCGGCTGCTGGCAGTGGCACAGGCAGCAGACTTCTGGTAGTCGCCGGCTATGGTGATAATGCCCTTGGTGCCCGGCATCTTCATCTTGAGGTAGGCGTAGTGGGGGACCGCCATGAACTTGGCCAGAGCAGGCCGGCCAAGCAACGCGTGGTAGGGGCTCTCAAGGTCAACCACCTCGAACCAGATTGTCTCTCGGCGGAAGTGACTCTTGTCTCCAAAGAGGACATCTATCTTGATCTTGCCGATTGGTGAGCAGGATAGGCCAGGCACAATGCCATGGAAGACAGTCCGGCTGGGCTGGAGCTGTTTCTCTTTGATGCACAACTTCTCCATGGTGTCGCGGTAGAGGATGTTGATGCTGCTACCGCCGTCTATTAGAATTCGGGAGAAACGAGCAGCCCACCGCTCTGTTGCGAAGGTGGCATCCAACACCAGGGCATAGGAATCCGGAGAAGGCATCACCTCCGGGTGGTCAGCTCGGCTCCAACTGATCGGCTTCTCCGACCAGTGCATGAACTCTGGGGCTTCAGAGGCGACAGTATTCACTTCTTGGCGCTGTTGACGCTGGCTGTGCCTGCCGTCAGTCACGCTGGTGAAGACGACGTAAGCTCCATGCTCTTCAGGAAACTTGTCTTGGATCACGCCGACTGGTCGGACCGCCGGCTGCTGGGGAGGCGGAGGCGGCGGGCCAGCAGGCGGCGGAGGCAGTCCTTCACCTCTGGCGATGCGGGTGAGCCAGTGGCACTTCCGGGTGGTGTGGTTGGATGGCTTCGCGCTGCTGTGGAACTTGCAGGGAGCGTCGAGGGTTTGCTCAAACGAGAAGGAGGGCAACCAGGCAGGCTTGCCGCCCTTCTGGCGTTTGGGGCCAGGATGCTCTCCTGGCTGCTGGTCTTCGACTGTCGCCACCTGCCGGCTGGTGGTAGCCGGCCGCGGGGCCTTGCGCTTATTGTCGTTTGACTGTTGGCGCTGACTGGAATCACCGGCCGGTGTCTGAGGGGCCAGAGGGAGCATCTTTCCTGACGCATCCACTCAGAGTTCCGACTTCATGGGGGAGTCGGCAGTGGCGTACTTGTCCGCTATGATCAACAGCTCGTCGAGCGTGGCCGGCTCGTCGCAGAGGAGCCGGTGCTTGAGAAGGGTGCCCTCTCGGCACCCGGCAGTGAAGTATTCAATGGCTTGCACCTCATGAACCCCTTCGCAGGGGTTGCGCAGCTCGGCCCACCGCGTTAAGTATTCGCGGGTGGACTCGATCGGGCCTTGGATGCACAGGGAGAGCTGGCGAGGCTTGGGCGGCCGCTTGTAGGTGCTGGTGAAGTTGCGGATGAAAACTTCGGTGAAGTCTAGCCAGCTGTTGACGCTGTAGGGCTTGAGGCTGTTCAGCCATGTCCGGGCCGTGCCCTGGAGCATGAGCGGAACATACTTCACAGCGACACGCTTGTTGCCATTCGCTATGTTGACGGCAGTGGAGTAGTCGACCAGCCAATCTTCCGGCTTCACAGAGCCGTTGTACTTAGGAGTGTCTCGAGGGAGCGAGAACCCTTTGGGGAAGGGCTCGTCGCGAATGCGGGGGCCGAAACAAGGCGGGCTGATTGCATCTTCTTCTTCCAACGCCAAGGACCGAGCCAAGCGGTCGATCCGGTTGCGGGCGTCGTTCTCTCTGACTCCTTCGCGGGGGCCCAGCCGGCGCCCGAGAGTCGGATGCTCAACAGGCGGCGGAGAGGCGCGCCTCTCCCTGCGCGGGGGAGGGGGCTGACGATTGTCCCGCCATTCTACTACTCGTGGGCGGCCGTCTTGGTCGCGCTCAATGGAGATGCGGGTGCGGCTGCGGCTGGCAGCCGGCTCTGGGTCTCCTCGGTCGCGGGCGCCGGCTGTCGGCGTCCGGGAGGTCGCGCCGTACTCCCGGCGAGGGGGAAGGTTCCCAGCCTGTAGGCCGGGTTCCACCGTGCGGCGGCCGGCTTCTTGCTGTGCGGCGGCCGCGTCGATGAGCTGCTGGACGCGCTCCGTCATGCAGCGACGCTCGTCGCCCTCCAGTCGGTCCAGCTCGTCTGCCGCTGCTTGGGCGGCGCGCAAGTTCTCCATGGGCGTGGCGTAGACCGGGCGGTCGGCCCCCAACATGCTAGCGATGGCGGCGCCGCGCTGCCGGACCATGCCCACGCGGCTGGGTTTGTCAGCAGCCGGTGTGCCACAAACGGCGCGGTCGATCTCGCGGTGGTAAGCCTCGGTGAGGCGTCTCATGGCCGCCAACTTGTTGGCGCTGTCAAGAAGTGCGATACGACATGCCTCCAGCGTTTCACCGCTCGCACCGGGCGCTACAGGAGCGGACAGGTCCCGCACTGCCGCCTGCAACGGGTCCCAGCCGGCCTGGTCGGAGGTTCCGTCGTGGCTGATGACCAGCACCTCAGTGACGGTGCTGGTGCCGGCGCTGCTGTCTGCAGCGGGAAGTGGATCGTCGAAGATCACCACGTCACCGGGGAAGGCATCAAGAAGCGCGACGTCGGCGTCGACGACTATGTCGACGAGCAGGTCAGTGGAGCCAACAGACTCTGGGTCGGAGACCGGCTCGTCGGTGATGTGAAGCTTGCCGAGGAGATCGACGAGGCAGCTCTCGGAGCTAGCTGCGCCCGCGTCGAGTGCGGGCTCGTCGAAGAGGCGGATCCCGCCGATGAGATCAGCGAGGTTGCTTGCGGCGCAAACAACTTCCACGCCGTGCAGTGTGTCGGCGCAAACACCGTCGGGCGTGCCGGGCTGGCTGCGATCGCCACGGAGGAAGAGGGTTCCCGTCCAGAACGTGTTTCCGGACGACGGTGCACCTAGCCCCACGGTGGGCGCCAAATGTCGGGGATATCGTGCGACATATGCCAGGAGATGGCTTATCGTGGATGGGGACAAAAGTACGTCGCCGGGCTCCAGAAGCGGGAGTGAGCGAGACCGCGTACGCTTGAGAATCTTACCCAGGTTCGGGGCTCTCCTAGGAGATAACACCCCTAATCCTGCTCTGCGGGGT
This sequence comes from Thinopyrum elongatum, assembly GCA_011799875.1. Classification (NCBI taxonomy): domain Eukaryota; kingdom Viridiplantae; phylum Streptophyta; class Magnoliopsida; order Poales; family Poaceae; genus Thinopyrum; species Thinopyrum elongatum. The sequence goes on along the minus strand of CM022303.1, from coordinate 305,393,908 downwards.
CTCCACATGATCACTATTTTAACAGGTGGCTACAAGCTTGCTCCTTGAGCTATCTGGCTGGAGGAGGAAGAAGAGCAAGGCTAGCTCTACTCCACTCTCTCTGCCTGTGTGTGGTGCTGTGAGTGCTCGAAGAGGCCTCTGCCAAAAAGCCAACCCCTTGCATGGGGTGACCTGGGGGGTTTATATAAGCCTACCCCCCAGGGGTACAACGGTAATCTGGCCAGATGCGGGGCCCGGCAGTCAGCGTCACTAGTCGCCGGCTTCTCCGCCGACCGCCGGGGCCCGCCGCCTGGTGGGTCCGCCGATTGCCGCGATCTCAGCCGACATGTGGGTCCCGCCGTCCACGGGCCGCGTTGACGGCTTTATGCTGTAGCATTGCCCCTGATGACGAAGACCTCGTCAGGAGGAGCGTGGATACAGTCCCGCCGCCTGGCGGGAACTCACTGTAGCCATACCCCGTCGTATCTGGTTAATGGCGCATGGACTTCGAGGGAGGAGGAGGGCCGCCTGCTGGGAGCCGGCCTCCCACTGAGCCGACTGGTCTGGGCTCGCCGCCCTCTGGCTTGTCACAGACAAGTAGGGCCCGCCGCCTGCGGGCCGTACTGACCGCCCGTCACGGGAGCATGGCTTCCTCTGCCATGGGTGACGTGATGAGCGGCATGGCAACAGTCCTACGTTGGGCACAGGATGCCTGCTCGGTACGCAGTACTGTGGCCACGCTCTGCCCTGGATTCGGGGGTGGCAGGCCTGTACTGTAGCCATGCCCTGTCTCACCATGTTTATGTTGGCGCTGATTTTGAGGGCGCGAGGGGCCGCCTGCTAGGACTCGGCATCCCAGGAGGCCGCCTGCCAGGAGTCGGCCCACTTTATGGCCGTCTTGTGGACTCCGCCGCCTCCCGGCAACCGGCTGCTTGGACCAGCCGGCCTCAAGAAGGCGGCCCTTGTCCTTGATGTTTGAGGGGCGCAACCTGCCCCGATGTCTTGAAATACCAAAGGGAGCTGATGGGGCTAACCGTGGTCGTTTACTCTGACATCAGTCCCTTACGAAGTAGCCCATAAACTAGGGTTTAAGCTTCTGTCACTCTAGCAACCCATCATCTAATAACTACTCCACAATGCATTCCCTTAGGCCCATATATGGTGAAGTGCCATGTAGTCGACGTTCACATGACACCACTAAGGGAATCACAACATACATATCATGAAAATATCGAACACATATCAAGTTCACATGATTACTTGCAACATGATTTCTCCCGTGACCTCAAGAACAAAAGTAACTACTCACAAATAATAATCATGCTCAAGATCAGAGGGGTATTAAATAACATAATGGATCTGAACATATAATCTTCCACCAAATAAACCATATAGTAATCAAGTACAAGATGTAATCAACACTACTAGTCACCCACAAGTACCAATCTAAGGTTCCGGTACAAAGATTGAACACAAGAGATGAACTAGGGTTTGAGAGGAGATGGTGTTGTTGAAGATGTTGATGGAGATGGCCCTCCCAAAGATGGGAGAGTTGTTGGTGATGACGATGGCGATGATTTCCCCCCCCCGGGAGGGAAGTTCCCCAGGCAGAATCGCTCCGCCGGAGGGTAAAAGTGCTCCTGCCCAAGTTCCGCCTCGAGACGGCGGCGCTTCGTCCCGAAAGTCCCCTCCTGATTTTTTCTAGGTCAAAATGACCTATATACCAGAAGATGGGCACCGGAGGTGGGCCGAGGAGGGCACAACCCACCAGGGCACGCCTGGGGGGCCTGGCGCACCTAGGTGGGTTGTGCCCACCTGGTGGGCCTCCTCCGATAGTTATTTGCTCCAGTATTTTTCATATATTGCAAAATAATTCTCCGTAAATTTTCAGCTTATTTGGAGATGTGCAGAATAGGTAACTCTGACGTAGCTTTTTCAGGTCCAGAATTCCAGCTGCCGGTATTCTCCCTCTTTGTGTAAACCCTGCATATGATGAGAGAAAAGGAATTAGAATTACTCCCAAAAGCATTATTATTCATAAAAACATTATAAATAACAGTAGGAAAACATGATGCAAAATGGACGTATCACCGCCATCTCCACCACCACCAAGTGCTCATCCATCCATTCATACTTGTAATCGTGCATCGCAAAGGCATCCATTGTAAGACATATTGCAAGCAATCAATCTCAAGATGTGTTCTTCAATGTTTTCTTCCCGCGATCTGATCTCCATGTGTCAGTAGTATGGTAAGGTATGGGTTGAGGCATAAGCCTTGCAACCCGAGGTATTTGCTGAGGGGATCAATGGAAGATTTTGACATAACGTCTCGTATGTGTGAAATAAAATTGTTCCGTGAAGATGTATCTTGTCTTGTCCGCGATCTTCATCCTTGTAGGTACCCAGGATCATGGAGATCGAGCACCGATGAGGCTAGGAGCAAGGAGACCGTGAAGTGTTATACCGAACACCGATGATAGCAAGGTTTAGTATGGTAACATGGATCATATCCTTGGGGAGAAATGAGGTGTAGTCATTAAACGCCTAAAGCTCTTGTCTAATTTCATTGTCTTAATTATTGAGGCAACCCCGCGTGACGGATAGGGCCTGTGGTAGGACAACTGATTCTTGATGCAGGACTCGTGCCGGTCAAGATGTTATTTGGACACATCACCAACTTCGATCCGTAACAAGCACATCTCGACGAGTGACCTCATACTCGTGCCTCTTTGTATTATAAGTGTTTGAATCACTATTTCCTTGTTGATCTGGTCAAAAGCTGGATTTGACACTTTGACGAAAGCTTGCTAGAGACCATCGCTTCAAGGAAATCTTCCTCTCGTGGGTTTGATAACCCAGGGTCACCTCTGGGGAAATAGGTGCAAGATACTCTTTTCCGTTTTAATACTGGATCAATAAAAAGGAGATATGAAATCCCCAAACCAACAGATAGCCACCCAAAATAATATTTCCATTGTCACAAGCTTTTGTTCTTCCGCGATCCCATCTGGAGGCCTTTTCTGATACTATGCCGGAGGGGGGATCGATCACGAAGGGCTTCTACATCAACCTTGCCGCCCTTCCAATGATGTGTGAGTAGTTCACAATAGACCTACCGGTCATAGCTAGTAGCTAGATGGCTTCTTCTCTCTCTTTGATCTTTAATACAATGTTCTCCATGATCTCCATGGAGTTCTATTCGATGTAATCTTCTTTTGCGGTGTGTTTGTTGGGATCCGATGAATTCTGGGTTTATGATCAGATTATTCCTTGAAAGCAATTGAGTCTTTGATGAACTTTATTACGCATGATTATGATAGCTTTGTATTTCTCTCCAATCTATCCATTTGGTTTGGCCAACTAGAATGATTTATCTTTAGTGAGAGAGGTGCTTTGTAGTGGGTTTAATCTTGCGGTGTCCTCACCCAGTGACAGTTGGGGTAGCGAGGCATGTATTGTATTGGTTCCATTAAGGGTAAAACAACGGGGTTTAATCATATTCCTTGAGTTTATTCTGTCTACATCTTGCCATCTTGCTTAAAGCGTTACTCTGCTTGTTATGAACTTAATACCATAGATGCAGGCAGGAGTCGGTCGATTGGTGGAGTAATAGTAGTAGATGCATAATCATTTCGGTCTACTTGTCACAGACGTGATGCCTATATACATGATCATTGCCATGAATAACATCATAACTATGCTCTTTTCTATCAATTGCCCAACAATAATTTGTCTACCCACCATACGCTATGTGTTCGAGAGAGAACCCTCTAGTGAAAACTTTGGCACCCGGGTCTACTTTAATCATATTACTAAAACCAAAAATACCTTGATGTAATTTATTTACTTTTCAATTAATCTATCTATCACTACCAGATTTGATCCTTGCAAGTAACGAGTTCAAGGGGACTGACAACAATGTTGCCCGTGTTGAGTGCAAGTATTTGCTCTTGTGTGTGCAGATACTGCTTACTAGAATTTGCTTGGTTCTCCTATTGGTTTGATAACCTTGGTTCTCACTAAGGGAAATACTGACCTCTACTATATTGCTTCACCCTTCCTCTTCGAGGAAAATCCCAACGCAGCTCACAAGTAGCACCGCAAGAGGGAAATGACACCCATGGGCCTCACTGCCACTGGCGTCGAAGCACAAGACTTTCGCCCGGAGCCTCTCACCTGTGCCACACCGAGGAACTCTAAGCACCTACACACCTTGAGGGAGGACACGCTGCCACCAAGAAGACCTCCAGAGCACGATCAGGGAATCGCCACCGCGCGACACCACCGACACCAGGATCACCTCGCGCAACATCCTCCACCGCCCACGCGACCAAAAGACGCCGCCGCCAAGATGCGTGCTGAAGAGCCAATCTGATGGACCGCCACCCGAGGCCACCGCCCCGGCATCCAAGTTTCCCACCTCACTCCCGTACACCTACTCCAAAACCCTAGCAGTGCACACACCGGCGACGAGACGGAAAACCCCCTCCTTTCCAGTCCCACGGCACACACCGACGGTGCCCCCACGCTGGTGCCACAACCACTTGTGGCGGCACCCAGCGAACTCAAACCGGTGTCGAGACCAGATCTGACTGGGAGCAACCCTCCACATCTGCCTCCACCATGCCACGACGAGCATGGGGTTCCACCCCGGCGTTACTCCAACAACCGACGATGGAGGAGGCAACGGCCGCAGGTCCCCCGGCCATGGGCACGACCTCCAAGGCAGATGCGCCCCCGCAAGGGCAGGGAACCAAGACGGTGCATCACCGAGCCCCATGTCCTCGCTTGGACACAGTCGGCGCCCCCGTCCGCCGAATGGACGGATCTGGAGTTCGACCAGCAGGGCCACGCAGGAGCTCGAGGAGAGAGAGTCGGGGACGACATGAGAAGAGGAGCCACACTTCAACCCTGCAGCTGCCGTAGAGCCACCGTCCGACCACGCTGGCACCCACAGCCGCTGCAGACCGAGCAAGTAGGAGAAGGATCCCGCAAAATTCCAGGTTGTGACAAGTGTCACATATGCAGTGCACCATTTGTCGCGAGAGTTACCTTTGCAAGGGGTACTCTTTAACTAGTGATTTCGCAAAATAAAACATATCTTTCTTTTTTTGAGACAACATAAAACAATATTTTTTTGAGTCTAAACACATTCCATGTTATTGATCATCATAAACAAAGTCATGGGATACAACTCAGGTCTGGGGTATTAAAGAGCCACATGTGGCGTCCTAAAGAAAGTCCTAGAGCGTGTTTTTTTTACGTAAAAGAAACAGAAAAATTGGGTTTGGGCAAGGTGGCCCGTTTTGATGGAAGGCCCTAGATATATGTAGTCCGATCTTTGCTATCCCGGTCCAGGGCAAGGCGGCCCAGTTTGATGGAAGGCCCGAGATGTAGTCGGATCCTTGCTCCTGGTCCAAGTTTACCAAAGTGCGACCCAACCAGGACGCCTAACCTTAGCCGCTCCATACATAACCCGGCGGCCGCATCTCCGATCCCCCAATTCCGCAGTCCTCCTCCTTCTCCAAGCAAAAATCAGAAGGGTTTTAGGGTTCTAGAACGAGCGGGTCGGCGAGAACAGCCATGGACGCCTCCCCCGAGCTGCAACAGTTCCTGGAGGTAAGACGGGAGCTCCTTTATGTTGATTGCAATCTGGTATTTTGGGTTTGTGTGTCGCTACTACGGCCCTTCTCGTGGTATATTTGGGCGTGCGCGTATGTAATGTAATTGTTGAACGCGGGCGCCGATTGCTTAGGGTCTGCTGTATCTGTGTGTTTTCTCTTGTGTGTGTTGCTGATCCGTGGACAGCGGAGGAGGACGCGGGTTAGTTCGTACGGGTTCTGGTCTCTGTCAGTGCGATTGGTGGTGGAGTGGATCTGAAGTTTCTCTTAGAGGAAACATGCGGGCGGTGTGATGTGGGTGGAAGGCTCTAGTCTAATTTGGATTGAGGATGTGTTCATGATTCGATTGGTGATGCTTGTTAAGTTTTGGATCGTTCGGTTCGGCTATGTTGCAACTGCTTGTATTAAGGATGTGTTCATGATTCGATTGGTGATGCTTGTTAAGTTTTGGATAGTTCGGTTCGGCTATGTTGCAACTGCTTGTATTATGAAGCTAGATGCAGGTTTGCACTGTTAATCAGAGGTAAAATAGCTCAACGGTTAAGTTCCCGGTGCATTGGAACTATTTGCTAGCTAAGCTGTTAGTTTGCAAGGAACTATTGCGTTATGTGCCAGACTATTTTCGGATTTGTTTGTCATCGTCTGATCTTTGGCCCTCTTATTGCTGCAGATACCACAACTGCTATGATCTATTGGCTTGTAGTGTATTATGGCTATAATAAATAGGCTAACATGTGTTCTGAGGAAGTCAGCGTTTACAGTTCATATATGTTCTGGGGCTCATTGAAAGAAGAACTTATATTTTCACTTAACATGCTTAATTGTTTCTTGCTAGCTTTGTTGTGAACTTGCTATGTGCTTACGTCGATTTGCTTTGCTTCTGGTTTCCCTCATGGTTCATTGACAATATCACAAGCTGGCAATTTTTCTGTTGCTACATAGAATAAAGTTCCTGCTGTTGTTGTAGCATGTACTCGTTCACAGCACTGTAACCTTAATATATTTTTTAGGGGAAAAAGCTGCACCCTTGGTTACCTACAATGATACTGAAAAGCTATTTGTGTATTTCTACTTTCACATGTTAATGAAAAATCCCATTGCACATATTGATCAAGTGTTTGCATCCAAATATGCAAGGCGATCATCCTTTGTGTCAAAGTAGCAATTGGTGTTGTAATCTACTTCTAGTACTTTTGACTTTTTGTAAGAGTAACACAAATTCCTGAGCTTGTCCATTAGATCATGCTTTATAACTACATACCTTCGACCCATCTGAATTCACCCATTATGTGGAAATTTTCATCCGTGTCCATTTCAATTTCTTTTAGCATCCGTAAGTTTGCCCCATGCCACTATACAAGCCCCACAACTATATGTTCATGCTTTTACAGCTGATGACTTATGCTACCTATGAAAACTATGTGGTATATTGAGTTGTTCTAGTGTGCTGTGTTGGTTATCTTTTGTAACTGGGTAAAACAGGACTCATGTGAATTTCTTTAATTCTGCAGCAAGAGAAGCAGAAAATGATGATGAGTGAGATGGTAACCAAGCTGACGAATGTGTGCTGGGACAAATGCATAACCAGCACCCCAGGAAGCAAGTTCAGCTCCGGTGAAACTACCTGCCTGACCAATTGCGCTCAGAGGTACCTTGACATGAGTGTGATAATTGCGAAGAGGTTTCAGATGCAGTAGGGCGTCTCCAACTTCAGCTGGTTGCGTCATCAAAAAGTTTCCAAATTCTGAGCTTCCTTTGAACATGCCAACAATGGCGAGTTTTAACAGTGAAAATATTTAATCTTCTGTCGTAAACGCTTGGTTAGTAGTTGTATCTGTGGTTAACCTTTGGTTAGCTTTCTTGTGAAGCTACTGTCATTTGATTCTCCGATCACTTAGTTGGTTTCGTTTCAAGTCAATCTATATGAAGCCTGGCAACAAGTCATGAAATTAATTCATCTTATTTTCAGTAGGTGTGGTACAGGACAATTAACATCTGTCGGATATGGATGATTACCATTGTTGGCTGGAACTTCATAATTTCTGCACTAAGGACATGTACAGTGGTTGTTAAGATGATTACCATGGTTGACTGGGAACTTCATAATTTCTGCACTAAGGACATGTACAGTAGTCTCATCATAAGCCCGCCACATAATTAAGAGAAGAAAAGAAAAGAAAAAATGATTGCGTCCGTACAGGGTTCAATAAAATGGGGAAGAACATTTGCTGCCGCACCAAACACAGACCTGCAAAATCAACCTTTCATGCCAAACATATCTTCAGCACCACAAGAGACCTACCACTTTATACCATGAGAAGCTATAACATAAGGGTTTTTTTTTTTTTTTGAGAAAAGCTATAACATAAGGTTGTAACATATCGAAACAATTTTGGAGACGTGAATGGAAGAAAACCGAACAAAGCCCCGAAGATGACGCCTTCTCAGGAGAATGGGCACTCCATATCCTCGAGAGACTAATCCGAACCCTGTCAACGACGAAGCAAGAACCATTGTGTTCATGATTATTGTGAATACCGCCACTATCCAACATATGAATCCCTAGTTGGTGCAACAGCCCCTGCGTTGTTCCGTGCACGGGCGACCCGGGAGGCACACAAACCCCACCAGTACCGCCGCTCCTCCCTTCCTCCCCTCCGTTGCCGCGGGCTAAGCCAGGCGGCCGACAACAGTGGTGGGGCATCATCTCCCTCTCATGGAGGTCAGGTAGCGCGGGGCACCCAGGCTCGCGGGGCCGTGTTAGCGTCCCAGGCCCAGCTCCCAACCTCCGGCATATGTTCGGACGTTTCCGGTGCGCATCGGACACATCACTATAAGCAAAGAGCCCATCACATCCCAAAAGACTAGCCTGAAGGGAGTGTGGCACTCCTCCTTATAAAGTGGTCCTAGCCCCCTCCCATATCCGAGGTGGGACTAAAGTCACTGACAACGCCCAATGGCCAGCGTCTCTGACACCCCATCCCCCTAAACAGGGCGGACTGGGGCCCAGCTCTGATACCAATTGTTAGCGTCCCAGGCCTAGCTCCCAACCTCCGGCATATGTTCGGACGTTTTCGGTGCGCATCGGACACACCACTACAAGCAAAGAGCCCACCACATCCCAAAAGACTAGCCTGAAGGGAGTGTGGCACTCCTCCTTATAAGGTGGTCCTAGCCCCCTCCCATATCCGAGGTGGGACTAAAGTCACTGGCAACGCCCAATGGCTAGCGTCCCTGACAGGGCGCATCCCCGTTTTGATCCACGGCGGCATGGCAGCTGTAGAAGACAATGTTTAGGCCATGCAACACAATTGCATTGATCTGTGCACTGGGCATGTATATATGATGTACAAGCTGGGGGCCACAATCTCAACTATACAGGAAAACTAGAAGGTGGGCCTACGACACAATATACATGCACATTATATTCAACATCCCCCCGCAGTCGAAGCGTCGCCAGAGACACAGAGACTGGAACGAAACTCCTCGAAGGTGGAAGTAGGCAATCCCTTAGTCATCACATCGGCAAACTGTTGTGCGGTCGGAACATGGAGAACCCGAATGCGTCCAAGGGCTACCTGTTCGCGCACAAAATGTATGTCCAGCTCGATGTGCTTTGTCCGGCGATGATGAACGGGGTTGGCGAAAAGATCATGGTTTTAAATAGCGGATAGCGGGCTAGTAGCGGATTGGGGTCCGTGTAGCGGAATGCGGATAGCGGGCGATATTGCGGGCGCTATGTCCGCGTAGCGGATTTGTAAAAACACTAGATTATTGTGTATATTTCTATATCATTAACAAAAAGTAATGACATTTAATTTAAGCAGTAGCGGACGCTATTGCGCTAGCGCTATTGCGGACGCAATAACGGATGCTATCTCCGCTATTTGAAACTATGGAAAAGATACACCGCAGAGACGTTGTCATAGTAGACAACCGTGGCCTGTGAGACGTCGTGATGCAACTCCTGGAGTAGCTGTCGTAGCCAGGTGCACTCAGCAACTGCGTTAGCCACTGCTCGGTACTCGGCCTCCGCGCTGGAGCGCGAAACTGTGGGTTGTCGCTTGGACGACCACGAGACGAGGGAGGGACCGAGGTAGACGCAGTAGCCAGAAGTGGAGCGACGTGTGTCAGGGCAGCCAGCCCAATCAGCATCAGAATAGGCCACCATATCCAGAGAGGTGGACGCGGTGAGAGTGAGCCCAAGGGACATCGTGCCACGGATGTATTGGAGAATCCGTTTCATGAGGGTCCAATGGGAGTCACGAGGGGCGTGCATATGGAGACACACCTGCTGGACATCATACTGCAGATCTGGTCGAGTGAGCGTCAGATACTGGAGAGCACCAATGATGGACCGGTAGAATGGAGCATCCGACGCGGGCGAGCCCTCGAGAGTAGAAACCTTGGCCTTCGTGTCAACAGGAGTAGCGACAGGATGACAGTTGAGCATGCCGGCACGCTTAAGTAGCTCATGCGCGTACTTTTGTTGATGAAGAAAGAAGCCGTCGGGTCGCCGAACGACTTCAATGCCAAGGAAATAATGGAGAGCACCCAAATCCTTGATGGCAAACTCGTCATGCAGCCGGAGAGTGATCTGCTGAATGAGGGCTGCGGAGGAGGCCGTCAGGATGATGTCATCGACGTAGAGCAGCAAGTAAGCAGTCGTGTCACCGCGGTGGTAGACAAACAACGAGGCATCCGAGTGGGTGACGCAGAAGCCAAGTGTCTGAAGAAACCCGACGATACGCTGGTACCAGGCGCGAGGTGCTTGCTTAAGGCCGTAGAGAGACCGGGACAGCAAGCACACATGGCCAGGATGAGAGGCGTCGACGAAACCAGTGGGTTGCTCACAGTAAACCTGCTCCTCAAGGTGGCCATGAAGAAAGGCGTTGGAGACATCCATCTGATGAACTGGCCAGCCACAGGAGACCGCCAGCCGAAGGACGGTGCGGATCGTGCCCGGTTTGACAACCGGTGCAAACGTCTCAGTGAAGTCAACGCCAGTACGCTACCGAAACCCACGGACCACCCAGCGAGCCTTATAGCGCTCAAGCGTGCCATCCGAGCGGGTCTTATGACGAAAGATCCACTTGCCGCTGATGACGTTGGCGCTAGGAGGCCGGGGAACCAGTGTCCAGGTACGGTTCTTCTGAAAAGCATCGAACTCTTCCTGCATCGCAGTGAGACAGTGAGGATCACGTAGGGCTGCTCTGGCGGACGCAGGAATCGGTGACGGCTCGGTGGTGGAGGCAGCGAGGAGATACTCGTCGTTGGAGTACCGCAGACTCGGACGATGGACGCCGGCCCTAGCCTGAGTGAGGGGGCGAGACAGCAACGCCGGGACCGCGACGGGCATAGGCGGCGATGACGAGCCGGCCAAGGCCGAGCTGGAGCCCAAGGGGGCGGCCCCTCCCGAGGGGGCCGCGCCCGAGGTGGCCGGTGCAGATACCGGTGACGGGGCGGCCGGCGAAGAGGCCGACGAAGCGGCGGCGGCCGGTGACGGGGCGGCCGGCGAAGAGGCCGGCGACGCGACGGCTGCCGGCGAAGATGCCGGCGAGGCGGGTGATGCCGAGGCGCCCGATAGAGTCGGCGAGGGCGTCGTGGGGGCGGGAGGCGCAGCTCGTCCCATGACGCAAGGACCGCCGAAGCCCGGAGGCGGTCCAAGAACCGAGCGGGGCCGTCCACCTGATGGGGTCGCCGGAGGGCCGCCGATGGCTGGCGGCGACGGGGCTACGGGAGGTACCTGCTGAAACGGAAACACCTTCTCATCAAAGTAAACATGCCGGGAGGTGAATACACGATGTGAGATGGGATCATAGCAGCGGTATCCTTTAGTGTTAGATGGGTAACCGAGGAAGATACAAGCGACGGAGTGAGGTGCAAGCTTATGAGGCGCGGTAGCGGCGATGCTAGGATAGCAGAGACAGCCGAAAATGCGAAGCTCGTCATAAGAAGGTGGTGCACCGAAGAGAAGATGATGGGGTGTAAAGTTCCCGCGAGTACGACAGGGGCGGAGGTTAATGAGGAGTGATGCGGTGGCGAGAGCGCCAGGCCAAAAGCGCGGAGGCACATTGGCGTGAAAGAGAAGCGTACAAACACAGTCGTTAAGAGTGCGAAGAACGCGCTCAACGTGACCGTTCTGTTGCGAGGTGTACGGGCATGTGAGACGAAAAGTCGTGCCATGGGTGGTGAGGAGAGTGCGAACAGCTAAGTTGTCGAACTCCTTCCCGTTATCTGTTTGGAACGCAAGGATGGGATGACCAAACTGCATGAAAACATAGGAGTAAAATGCGGCGAGCGTAGAGATAACATCGGACTTACGCCGCAACGGGAAGGTCCACACATAGTGCGAAAAATCATCAAGGATGACAAGATAATAAAGATAGCCCGTATTACTGGCAACTGGAGAGGTCCACACATCACTATGAATTAACTCAAACGGGTACGATGCAACATGAGTAGAAGCCCTAAATGGAAGACGAGCATGTTTGCCGAGGCGACAAGCATGACAAGAGTGATCGTCGATCTTATTACACGTGAATGAATAACTCCGAAGTATATGACGAAGGCTGGCGGGGTTGGGATGACCCAAGCGAGCGTGCCAAAGGTCCACACCGGTGGCGAGGGCAGCAGGAGTGGCGGAGGTGGTGGTGGCAGTGGAGTGGATCGGGTACAGCTCGCCGGGGCTATCACATCGGTGGAGTACCATCCGGGTACGAGCGTCCTTAACAGAAAAACCACACTCGTCAAACTCAACGGTAACATGATTTTCACGTGTAAAAGAACGAACAGAAACAAGATTTTTAATAAGATCAGGAGAAACTAAGATGTTAGATAATGATAATGGAGTAGATGTAGACGGAAAAGATGCATGCCCTTTGTGAGTAATGGGAAGTGAGGAACCGTCGCCGACAGCGATGTGAGCGGAAGTGTGGACAGGATAGGAGGAGTGGAGGTTACCGGGATGGGCAGCCATATGCGCGGTAGCTCCAGTGTCCATGTACCAGTCGCCGCCGCCGGTGTAGGTGGACGGAGTGGGGGCGGAGTGCAGAGCGGCCAGGAGAGCCGTGTCCCACGGCGCGGGTGGCAGCACGGACTGCTGAGGCGGGGCCGTCAGGGGCAGCAGCGGCAGCCCTCCTGGCTGCGGCTGCGTCCGTAGGAGAGAGGCCCGTAGGGCACCGCGTAGGGCTGCGACGCGGCGTAAAATGCCTGATGAGAGGGAGGCCGCGCGCCGAGGATACTTGGAGCAGGGGTACGGGGAATCGGCATGGAGTAGGCGTGCACAACGTCGGTCCACGGGTTCTGGCCGGCGTACCACGGGGCCGGCTGGTACTGCTGCTGGGGGCGGGCTGCTCCTCCCTGAGCCCCGTTGCCCTGCTGCTTCTTGCGGCCACCGCGGCGGCCGCCGCGGCGACCCCCGTTAGCGGCCGGCGGGGGCGGCGGAAGGGGGCGGCTGGCGCCTGTGGGAAGGCTAGCTGGGGTGGGAGGGCTGGCGCGGGACGTGGTGGAGGCGGCGCCGAGCCCCTGCGAGTGCCGGCGATGAGGGCGGTGTGGGTCGCCCGAGTCCGGGCCATCTTCATCCGCCTCTCCTCCAGCTTGAGATACGCCACCACCTTGGTAAAGGTGGGCTCCGGGATGAGGGTAAGGTTGGAGGCGGCGTTCACAAAATCCTCGTTGAGACCGGTGGTGAGAGTGCTGATGAGGAGCTCGTCGCCGACCGTCTCGCCGAGATCGCGGAGCTCATCGGCAAGCTTTTTGAGGCGCATGCAAAAATCGTTGATGGACGAGTCAAGCTGCTGGCACCCATAAAACTCGCCGTGGAGACGGACCTTGCGCTGCAGTTTGTTGTCGGTGAAGAGGCCGTTGAGCTTGGTCCAGACGGCGTAGGCGTCGTCGTCATCATCCACCACCGTGTGGAAGAGGTCCTTGGAGATGGTGAGGTAGAACCAGCGGATGATGGTGGCGTCGAGGATCATCCACTCCTCGTCGTTCACCATGAGGCTGGAGTCCACGGTGCCATCGACGTGGCCGTGGAGCAGGTACTCGTGAAACACCAAGGAAAAGTACCGCTTCCAAGCGGAGTAGGAGGCGGTGGATTGTTCAAGAACCACTGGGACATGCTCGTGGATGTTCAGATCGGCGAAGGGATTGGTGGCGGTGGAGGATCCCGTGGAGCTCATGGTGGTGGCGGGGAACGAGAGAGGTGGCGGCGGTTGAGGTGATGGCGCGGCCGGTTAGGGTTTGTGAAAGCGCGGCTAGAGGGTGGCGGCGCGGTGGGGGTGGGGCGGCGCGAGTGGGGAGGGTAGGAGGGGTAGCGGAAGCGGGAGGGGGTGGCGGCAGCGACCGACGGCGGCAGCTGTGGAGAGAGCCGGCGGCGGCGGCAGGTGGCAGCGACATTGGGAGAGGGTGGCGGCGGCGACCTGCGGCGGCATCGGCGGCTGGAGGGAGCCGGCGGCGGCGACGGGTGGAGGTAGCGGCGGCGGCGGCGCGAGGAGGGCGCGGCGGCGGCGGCTAGGGTAGGGCTAGGTTCGACCTGCGATAGATACCATGTAGAAGACAATGTTTAGGCCGTGCAACACAATTGCATTGATCGGTGCACTGGGCACGTATATATGATGTAGAAGCTGGGGGCCACAACCTCAACTATACAGTAAAACTAGGAGGTGGGCCTACGACACAATATACATGCACATTATATTCAACAGCAGATACTCCCAGCGGAGGCGCAGGGCGGCTGCTTGGAGCTGATGGGTGGGTGTGGCGGCATGTATGTGGAGCTGTGGAGGGCTGGGTGGTGACCTTTGTGTGCGAGTGGTCTTCGACCAAATCCGATTGGACGTCGCACCAAGGGTCAGTGTGCGTCAGGCTCTCTGCTGGATGTGGACCGCGTCGTCAAGGTGCTGGCCTTCCGCGTGTGCGGTGGCTGACCGGCGGTGCTTTGATCCACGGCTTGGTGGTGATGATTCTGATCCGATCAGTCAGATGGTGGTGACTACAAATTGTACTACAACGACTTCCTACAGTTCCACGATGGCTGTGGTCATGAACAGGTCTTTAGGAGGGTTCATCTCTTCTGATCCGATGGTTGACTACGAGGGTAAGATAGAAATTATGGACGACGGTTTGACGCAGACGGATGGTTGTGTAGTGGCAGTGGTCGCATCACATGTAGTTGCTGGGATGACGGAAAAATGGTGGTGACAACACATGAACGACTTAGATTGTGTTGCTACTTGAGCACCCGGTCTCGAGCTCCAGGGCAAAAGCCTAGGTTTGACCTGAGTGGTTATACCTGGCGATGACGATGTTTTCCTCATGTGTTACTTTGTTGAAGGCATTGTTCGGGTATGCTTGTATTGATTCCTCATGGTGAATACCTAGATTCTGGCCTTATGGTTGGATCCCGTGATGGCGGTGCTTGAGTGTCGCTCTCTTCCTGAAGACGTTGCTGTTGAAGAACCTCACCATTCATGTGGTGTCATGAGATGGCTGATACATATATGGTCATTGTTGTAGTTTGCCGATCACAGATCTGTTCGCTTTGCGGTTTTTTCCTCGCCTACGCATATCTTTGGTCTTATATGACTTTGCTAGTTGTCGGCATGTTCTCACGTATGTGTCAGTTAATGTTGGATGTGTGAATTCTAACTATGCAGAGACTGGGTCCGTGCTCACTGTGTTATATATCATCTTGATGCTGCTTTTTAAACCAATGAAATTTATCCTTTATCAAAAAATTCTGAGATATGAATCTCAAAAGCATAATGCAAACATATCCAAGTTGTGGGAAAAGGCCCCCTATAGTGTTGTAGCAACGAAGAAGATGTTGGTGGCAAAGGCATCCATATGGTCTCGACTCTAGAGATTTAGTGAGGGGAGAGGTCTAGCAAACATGACAAATATTACTTCTTCCAAAAACGATAACAAAGGGTCAAAACCGAAAAAACTCTCATGGTGACAACTGGAGTTGTTGGCCTCCCTAGTCTCACCGACAAGGCCTGGTGGTGGTGTGTAAGAGCATCTACTACCGGCATCATCAAATCTTCCTCAAACGTCCGTGGATCCATCCGGTCAGTGACTGCACAGGAGAGAGAAGGAAAAATGACCTAACCAGACCCCTTATATATTCCCTACACGTCCGGGCTGTCCGCAAACCCTCATATTGAGGACATATGTAGGGAGAACATAAGGGCTTGCGAACGCGTCCGGTCAATCCGCCATGCAGGACGCAGCCCATCCTTGACAATCTTTTCTTTTTCTTTATTCATTCTTTTCTTTCTTTCTTCATCTTCATCAATCACGTGCAAATAACCGGGCATATGATAAAGAAAATGAAGACCGTGGTTGTATGGACGGATTAATAGGGGTCCGCGGACGTTTAGGGGGTTAGATTCATTAAGTCCGGCTACAGATGCTCTAAGTGCTAGCCCATTGGCCCTGTTTGGATACTCTAACTTAGCTAGAGGTTAGAGTTAGTTTCTAGCTCATGACTAGCCCTGAGCTAACTCTAGCAAAGAGGTGTTTGGATGACAGGGTTAGATTGACAATAAATGCACTAGGAGAACTAGCTCCAATTAGCACCTCTTGGGTGGGATAGGTTTTTTGGGTGGGTTAGATGCAACTAGCTCAAACTAGCCCTAACACATGGATCCAAACAGGGCCATTGATAAGCATGTGTGCCTCGACGGGTGCAATGTCTGTCATCACCAACACCTTCCCAAATCTGACCGAGCCCCGTAGTTCACTCGCTGGGGAGGGTAATAGGGACTGCCTTGGAGTCATGGTTTGTGCTTTTTTTCGAGAGTACGCAAATTGTGTACCTTAGCTTTATAGAAGAGAGAGAGAGTTAATTACAAGAGATAAGACTAATGTGCACAGCCACACTCGGCTATCAAAACACCCCTCCACTCCACACAAAGCTAGGCTACTACTCTATACCGTTTTGTTCTCCTCTTCCTCGCGCCGCTGCCCAAAGCATGAACTCACGATAGATTATATCGGCTACTTCCCATTCGGTAGCAGTGGTGGTGTTGCGGAATACTCTGTTGTTCCTCTGCTTCCATATGTTCCAGCAGACGGACGTGCATAGAGCATCGAATCCTTTGCGGCCCCCCTTGTCGACGTGCTTCCTTGAAGCCACCCACCAGTCTTCCAAGGTATTTTCAGTGGTTGGTGTGAGCTCAAGGTCAATGCCCAATCTCCTGAAGCAAAGAAACCATACCTGTCTTGCATAAACACATTGCATGAGTATATGTTCCACCATGTCTTCCTCCTGCTCACACAGAAACCAAGGAGAGCTTTGCTCTTGCAATTTGTGTCTGTGCCTTTGGTCCGATGTCCATATCATGTGTTGTAAAGCAATCCACATGAAGATTTTGCATGTGAGGGGAGCCCAACATCGCCAAACCGCCAAAGCACATTGGAACCGGATGCCCCCTTGACACATCATCTTGTATGCAGATTTTGCAGAATATGTGCCGCTTGCCTCCCATTGCCAGATCGGTGTATCCTCTGTGTCAGGTATAAGCTCCATTTGTACCATTATCTCCCACATTCTGATGAACTGAAGTAACTCCTCAGTGGTCATCTCTCCCATGATATCCCGAGTCCATGCATGGAGATGTAGAGCTTCGTTGACCTTCCTCCTTTTCACCACTTGTTTCCTAACCTTGCTGACTAGCAATGGCGCAATCTCTCTGACGCTCGATCCGATGACCCAACGATCTCTCCAGAACAGCACTTGCGCTCCATTTCCAACATTCCACTTAACCAAGCTGTCAAAAGCCGATGCCACCTGCTTGTCTGCGTTGAAATTCAACCCTTGCCAAGGTCGCTCGCTGTCAGTCCGCTTCAACCATTCCCACCTTAATCTTAAAGCGAGTCCCTGTTTGTAAAGATCCATGACTCCTAGGCCTCCCAGCTCTTTGGGTCAGCACACCCTCTGCCAATCCACCGCGCATTTGTCTCCCTGGATCTCCTCTCTCCCATCCCAGAAGAACGCGCAACAACCCTTGTCAACCTTCTCCAGGGCCCACTTTGGTGCATCTGCCATGATCAAGTGATGTGTGGGCTGCGCGCGCACGACCTGATTGACAAGGATTAAGCGACTCGGCCTGGTAACAAGGCCTCGCTGCCATCCTGGCATTAGTTTTAGCACGTTGTCCACAATGGGTTGCCAATCCGATCTTGTAAGCTGCTTAATACCCAGTTTCAGCCCCAGGTACTTAATGGGGAACTGCTCCAGCTTCCACGGCAGCGCCTGTCCTACCAGTTCTTCATCGGACTCGCCCGATCTGATCAAAATTGCCGATAATTTGGCGAAGTTAACCCTGAGACCCGAGGCCTCCCCGAAGATTCTGAGTGCTTCCTGGACAAACTAGAGGTCTGATCTCCATGGCCTTATGAACATGACAACGTCATCTGTGTACAGCGAGAGTCTCTGCATCGGCGTGCATCCTGGCATCTTGCTAACAACATTCATCTCTTGGGCTTTGATCACCAAGGCTGTGAGGACGTCCATCGCTATCACAAAGAGAAGGGGGGATATTGAGTCTCCCTACCTTAGCCCGCAAGCATGCATGAACTTCCTGCCCGCACAACCATTGACAACCACACGCGAGCTTGCTGTCATTAGCAGGGTGGATATCCATGATCTCCAGGTGCTAGAGAAGCCCTTTGCCCGCAGCACTTCAAAAAGGAATGGCCAAGACAGGGAGTCGAAAGCGCGCGAGATATCCAACTTGAGCATCACTCCCTTCGTTCTCCTTTTGTGAAGTTTCCTCGCCAATTGGCTCACAAGCAGGAAGTTGTCGTGAATGTTCCTTCCCTTAATGAACGCCGATTGATTCACCTGAACCAACTCACCCATGCGCGGCCAGAGTCGAGATGCCAGCAGTTTGGAAGCCATCTTCGGTATGCTGTGCACCAGGCATATCGGCCTGAAATCATTGATCTGGCAGGCCTCCGGCTTTTTAGGAATCAACGTGATCAGCGCCTGGTTAAGCCTTCCAAATCAACGCCCATTGTTGAGGAATATCTTGTGCATGGCCGCAATGACGTCCACCTTGACGATCGCCCAAGCTTTCTGGAAGAAGATCCCAATGAAACCGTCCTGCCCCGGTGCGCGATCCGAGGGCATTTCCTTCACCACTTTCCATATCTCCTCTTCCTGGAACACCAGATCTTCGTCAGCCAAGTCAATTGGTTCAATGCCCAAGTATTCTAGGTCCAACGTATGTTCGCGAGGCATGCAAGTCCCTAGTAGCTCACTGTAGGCTTCAAAGAATGCCTCCTCCTTTCCAGCTTGGTCCGTGATAGTACGTCCTGCCATCGAGATCGCGGGGATGAAGTTGTTTGCTCTCCTGCCATTGGCAACCAAGTGAAAGAGCTTGGTATTGGCATCTCCCTCCTGCATCCATCTGAGGCGCGACTGCTACCTCGCAATAGTTCTTTCCAGGGATGCCAGGCCCGGAACCAAGAGTTTCAGAGATCGGCGCAGCCATCTTTCGCCCTCCGAAAGGGCCTGCGCCTCCTGTGCACAATCCAGCCGGAGAATCACTAGGTTTGCAATTGCAATCTGGATTTTGATGTTTCCAACTTTATGCTGCCCCCACACTGTTAGATGCTTCGCACAGTTCCTCAACAGTACATCAAGCCGTATGAACGGGTCCGATATCCTCTCATCACATGTCCAGCCTTCTTGAACCGCGTCCATGAACCCGTCCAGTTTCACCCAGAATAGCTCGAATCTGAATCTTTTCCGAGGTTGCAGTTGATCTTCCATCGATAGAAAAAGGGGGCAGTGATCCGAGGTATTGGTAGAGAGGGCCTGAAGCAAACACTCTGGGTACGCGAGCTCCCAATCAACAGACACCAGAGCCCGGTCGATCTTAGTCATGGTGGGATTCTCTCTGTCGTTACTCCATGTGAACCTTCTGCCACGTAGAAACAACTCTTTAAGAGCATTGTCATCTACAAACCTTTTGAACCTACCCATCATTCTCCTGTCCAAAAGGGAGTTATTATTATCCATGGCGTTGAGAATGATGTTGAAATCTCCTATAGCCATCCATGGCCCCGGGCAAAAGTGACCTTCTCGCTGTCAACTCCTCGAGCATTAGAATCTTATGCGCATCCTCTTGTGGGCCATATATCACTAACAACCACCAGGGGTCACCCTCCCTCGGTGTAACATAGCCCGTGATGAAATTCATGTCCAGCACCGTATTGGAAATTGACACCCTCGACGAGTCCCAAGCAATGAAAATACCACCACGAGTGTCAAACGCAGGCAAGTACGCGAAACCATCATATGCTGGCCCAAGGCACCGCAAGATTACATATCGGTCTACACGCTCCAGTTTAGTCTCCAAGATACACCATATAGCTACTTTCATAGAGTCAGCGAGCTCCCTAAGCGCATCCTTTTTAGCCGGGCTGTTGAGCCCCCTCACATTCCAACACACCAGCTCCACGACTGTGTATGACATTTGGAAGCAGCAAGGCTCCAATGTCCGTACCAACACATGAAACTCTACGTGACCATCCTACCCTCCATTGCACCGGCAAGATTGACCGGCACAATCTTCCCAAAGTTTGCCATGATTGCCTTGAGCTAAGGTTCGCGGAGGGGTGAGTCAAAGATGACTCGCAGCTGCTCCAAAGCTCCCTCCGAGACTGCTAGATCATCCTCCGCGATACCTAGAGTTTTGAGCAGGATTGTTTCCACCACCGATGCCTTAGACTTGCAACGGTTACCCACTCCAACGGACCGGGTGTTGCGCCTTGGGGTGAATGGATCTTGTCCTGTTCGGACACCCCGCATCGTCTCAATCTCCCTCAACAGGGGCGATGCCAGCTTGTTAAACAGTCCGGTGCAAAAGGACTTGATGTTACCCAGAGCCACTTGTTCTTTGGCCGAAAGGCCTATCTCCACTGCCCTGTGGGCCACCGTTTGCATGCCATCGGACGTGGTCATGTCAAGGGTGCCTGCATCCCCTGTCGGAATCTGCATGTCACCTGGGACCCGCCCCCGGTGGAGCCAGCACGATCGCTCGGGCGGTCTCATCAGACCCCACCTACATGGCATCCAAGGATGATTCGGTCTCCCCCACCGGCCCCACCTGGGGTGTGATAACCCACAAGTATAGGGGATCGCAACAGTTTTCGAGGGTAGAGTATTCAACCCAAATTTATTGATTCGACACAAGGGGAGCCAAAGAA
The DNA here is from genome assembly GCA_011799875.1 of Thinopyrum elongatum. Lineage (NCBI taxonomy): Eukaryota > Viridiplantae > Streptophyta > Magnoliopsida > Poales > Poaceae > Thinopyrum > Thinopyrum elongatum. Next base: position 305,373,082 of record CM022303.1, on the reverse strand, counting down.
TATTTGCAAGTATTAGCAGCTGAGTTGTCAATTCAACCACACCTGGAGATTAATTATCTGCAACAAAGTGATCAGTAGCACAGTAGTATGATAGTTTTGATAGTAGTAGCAACAGCAATAGTAATGGTAACAGTGATAACAGTAATTTTGTAGCAAGTGCAATAGTGAAAGTAGCAGTAGTAACTTGGCAAGAACAATATGTAGGAAAATCGTAGGCATTGGATCGGTAATTTATTGGATGACATTCATCATGAGACAGTTATAACCTAGGGCGATACGGCACTAGCTCCAGTTCATAAATATAATGTAGGCATGTATTCCGTAAATAGTCATACGTGCTTATGGAAAGAACTAGCATGACATCTTTTGTCCTACCCTCCAGTGGCAGCGGGGTCCATATTGGAAACTAAGGGATATTAAGGCCTCCTTTTAATAGAGAACCGGAACAAAGCATTAACACACGGTGAATACATGAACTCCTCAAACTACGGTCATCACCGGGAGTGGTCCCGACTATTGTCACTCCGGGGTAGCCGGATCATAACACGTAGTAGGTGACTATAACTTGCAAGATCGGATCTAGAACATGGATATAATGATGATAACATAAACGGTTCAGATCTGAAATCATGGCACCCGGGCCCAAAGTGACAAGCATTAAGCATGGCAAAGTCATAGCAACATCAATCTCAGAACATAATGGATACTAGGGATCAAGCCCTAACAAAACTAACTCGATTACATGATGAATCTCATCCAACTCCTCACCGACCAGCGAGCCTACGAAGGAATTACTCACTCCCGGTGGGGAGCATCATGGAATTGGCAATGGAGAAGGGTTGGTGATGATGAAGATCGAAGATCCCCCTCTCCGGAGCCCCAAACGGACTCCAGATCTGGCCTTCCGATGAAGAATAGGAGGTGGCGGTGGCTCTGTCTCGTAAAACACGATAATTCTTTCTCCCTGATTTTTTGTGGAAAAATAGGATTTTATAACGTCGGTTTCAGGGTCTGCGGGGCCACCAGGTGGGGACAACCCACCTGGGCGCGCCTGGAGGGGGTGGCGCGCCTTGGTGGGTTGTGCCCACCCAGGTGCCCCCCCTCTGGTGGTTCTTGGCTCCAGAAATTATCTTTTATTGTATAAAAAATCCTCGCAAAGTTTCGTTCCATTCCGAGAACTTTTATTTCTACACAAAAACAACACCATGGTAGTTCTGCTGAAAACAACGTCAGTCCGGGTTAGTTTCATTCAAATCATGTAAATTAGAGTCCAAAACAAGAGGGAAAGCATTAGGAAAAGTAGATACGACGGAGACGTATCAACTCCCCCAAGCTTAAACCTTTGCTTGTCCTCAAGCAATTCAGTTGATAAACTGAAAGTGAAAAAGAAAAACTTTTACGAACTCTTTTGCTCTTGTTTGCATAAATAAGCTTAAGTAGCACCCAGGTTTTCAGCAAAGATTATAACTAACCATGTTGACAATAACTCTTAAAAATTATATTAACTCATAACAATGACATAATCAGCTAGCGAGCAATAATAAGATATCTCGAACAACATGTTATTAAAACAACCATGATATAATATGACAATAGTGGTATCTCGCTAGCCTTTTCTGAGACCGCAAAACATAAATGCAGAGCACCTTCAAAGTCCGGGCAGCGACTAAACATTGTAATTCATGATAGAAAAGATCCAGTCATGATGCACCCAACATTAGTTACACACAATGCATAAGCATGACAGCAGTGCTCTCAGGTTCTGGTGCTTATTTGAGAAGATGATGACACAACATAAAAGTAAATAGATAGTCCCTTCGCAGAGGGAAGCAGTGTTTGCAGAGGTGCCAGAGCTCAAGTTTTAGAAACAGAGGTAAATGAAATTTTGAGAGATGCACCCTTCTTGTTTACTTCGCGACCATCAGCTATCAATATCTTCCATGCTAAACACATTAGTGGCGGTTCCCAAGCGATAAAAGTAAAGGTTTACTCCCCCTCCACCAACATTCACACTCCACGGCTTGTCCGAAACAATGGGTGCCGTCCATACCAACAACATTCCTGGGGGAGTTTTGTTTAATTATTTGTAATTTGAATTCGGGACTGGGAATCCCTATTACCGCCCCTCTCGTGCAAGGACGAGTGAATAAACACTCATCATGAGAATAACCCGCTTAGCATGGAAGATACAGACTACCTCCTGTCGCTCTATGAACAATCCAGGCACACAAAAAGGATATTTATTTGAAGTTTTTTTAGAGGTGGCACATGCAAATTTACTTAGGACGGCAGGGTAATACCGCATATAGGTAGGTATGGTGGACTCATCTGGAATAACTTGGGTTTCAGGTTTTTGATGCACAAGCAGAATTCCCACTTAGTACAGGTGAAGGCTAGCAAATAGGTTGAGAAGCGGCCAGCTAGAGAGCAACAACGGTCATGAACATGCATTATGCATAAGTAATATTGGATACTAGCACGAGTAGGATATGAACACCATGAACATAAATATCATAGAGGCTATGTTGGTTTTGATTCAACTACATGCATGAACATGTGCCAAGTCAAGCCACTCGAACATTCAGAGGAGGATACCATATCATCATATTACATCACAATCATTTTAACGCAATGTTGACATCCAAGATAAATCATTATCCTCTCTTAGCTACTTATGCATGGCATGAGAAACTATAATCTCTAATTGTCATTGCAAACATGTTTAATCATAATGGGCTGAATCATGGATACTAGGTTAAACATATTTACAAAAACAGAACAAGTCGAGTTCATACCCATTTCTCTCTGCCACGACCAGTTCATCGAATATCGTCATTATTGCCTTTCACTTGCACGACCGAACGGTTTGAAAATAATAATAGTGCAAGAGTGCCGTGGACTAAGCTGGAATCTGCAAACATTTTATTCAAAAGGAGAAGACAAGGTAAATTGGGCTCTTTGTTGGATTAACAATAATGCATATGAGAGCCAATCAACATTTTCATCGTGGTCTTCTCCTTGGTATGACTCAATAAAAGAAAAGAAGTTCAGAGAAACACACTGAAATATTTTTGGAGTTTTTAGTTTTCTGAAGGAAAGCAAATAAAAGGGAAAAGCAAAAACGAGAAAAAAAACTATTTACACGGGAAAGCTACCGACAAGAAAAAGAAGAACAAAGAAATCTTTTTGGGTTTTCTTTTTAGTGCTACAAGAATTTAAACTAGGAAGAAAAATAAAAAAGAAGCGAGAAATATTTTTGGATTTTCTCAAAGTTTTTCAAACAGACAAGAAGAAAGCAAGAAAATAAATCTAACATGGATAATACAATGAAAAAGTGTGAACACCGACGAATGAAATGAAATGTGTGAATATGAATGTAATGTCGGTGGAAATACGTACTCCCCCAAGCTTAGGCTTTTGGCCTAACTTGGTAATCACCAGTCGTAGAAGCCATGGCGTCCTATGTTGAAGTGCTGAGGAGCGGGCACTTGTGGATCCCATTGCTGAGGTTCCTCGTCTGTTGCAGCCTGGTTGTTCCGGTAAGCAACAATGTCCTCAGGCATAATCCTGTATCCGTGCCTAGCAATATGATCAAACAAAGCAGGTGCAGGCAGTGGAATAATATCACGAGTTTTCTTACTGAAAACTAAGTTATAGGGAATAGGGATATTAGGGTAATCAGTAGCAATAAACTGGTGGTGTTCCATAGCCGCACGATCTAGGTAAACCTTGGGCAAAGGGTAATCATGCTGGCGTATCTGAATGTTAAAGTGAGTCGCCAAGCGAGTAGCGTAAATGCCACCATGTATTTTGCCCTTGGATCTGTTAATGTGAAGGCGACGTGCCATAATAGCTCCCAAGCTATATGTGGTGTCGCCGTAAAGTGCGCGACGTAAAACAGCGAAGTCTGGGGCACTAAGTGCACCCACCTTCTCTCTAGCAAGCAAACACTTTGCGATGAATAAAGAAAAATAATGCACGGCAGGAAAATGCAAGCTAGTAGCGGTGACACTCGATACCCCTCTCTCATCCCCCACTGTCAGAGTACGGTAAAAACCATCAAACTCTGTAGGCCTAGGCTCAACTACACTACCATCAGAAGGAAGCAAGCATATGTCACAAATACCAGTAAGCGGTATCTGATGGGTTTCAGCATATAAATTAAACTGCACCTCAGGGGATTATTCCTAGGATGGAAATGAAAATTTTGCACAAAGGAATTTGTGAGAAGATGATACTGTTCGCATTCAGCTGCGATGAAGTCGGTGAGGCCGGCATTGGCAGCGTACTGTGCAAACTCCTGAAGGATTCCGGCCCCTTCCATGAACGGGTTATGCGGCCATTCGCACGGCCGTAACTCCGTCAGTCTCCGGGTATGGAGATCACTGTCAGATGACTCCCCAATAACTCCCTTGGCGTTCTTCTTGGAAGCAAACTTCCTAAAAATACTCATCTTTTTCCTATGAACAAAATTCTGAAATTTTTAGTCAACAATATTTTTCTCAACAAAACTTCACAAGATTGTAAGCAACTATTCATAGGGATGCATAGAGGCCATAGCAAGCATTCAAACTACTCAGAACTCTAAGAATTCAACATGCAAGCTCATCTACAGCAGCACCAAGAGTAGCTAATTATTCAAAGTATAAACTACAAAAGCAAAAACTAATTGGACACACGGAGGAGTCACATACCAAGCAACAATTCCCCCGAAACAGTTTCGGAAACGGAGCTTCGAGTAAAGAGATCGAAATCCGTGGGTTTGAGAGCAAGAACACGAGAGCAAGAGCAAAGGTGAATTTTTTCTGGAGGTAGGTGATGATGTGGGATGAAAAGGTAAGTGAGGGGGCCCACGTGGGGACCACAACCCACCAGGGCGCGCCTGGGGGTCCCAGCGTGCCCAGGTGGGTTGTGCCCACCTGGTGCACCTCCCTCTCAAATTATTTGCACCAAAAATTCTTAAATATTCAAAAAAAAAATCGTATTAAATTTTCAGAGCATTCTGAGAACTTTTATTTTTGGGTCATTTTTTTATTTCACGGAAAACTCAGAAGAGGACAAAACATGGCATTTTATTTTATTTAACTAATAAAAACAGAAAACTAAAGGTAGGGATAGAAGGTAGTGCTCACTAAATTCATCAACTTCATACCTCTCAAAAATGATCCATTAATAAGGTTGATCAAGTCTTATTAACAACCACTTTCGATTAGCATGAAACCGAAGAACTTTCGTAAATCACTAAGTTACCTCAACGGGGATATGAATTTCCCCAACAATAAGCATTTCATATTTCTTTTTAACAGTAGATAGAGGTAGTTGAAAACTTCCAATAGTGATTGTCGGAGATTTTTCAATAACATTAATACCATTCACTTGAAATTGTTTCTTCGGAAAGTGCACCGTATGCTCATTACCATTGATATGAAAAGTGACCTTGCTTTTATTGCAATCAATAACAGCTCCTGCAGTATTCAAAAAGGGTCTACCAAGGATAATCGACATGTTGTCGTCCTCGGGCATCTCAAGTATAACAAAGTCAGTCAAAATAGTAACATTAGCAACAACAACGGGCACATCCTCACAAATACCGATAGGTATGGCAGTTGATTTGTCAGCCATTTGCAAAGATATTTTAGTAGGTGTGAGTTTATTCAAGTCAAGTCTTTTATATAAAGAGAAAGGCATAACACTAACACCAGCTCTTAAATCACACAAAGCAGTTTTCACATAATTTCTTTTGATGGAGCAATGTATAGTTGGTATTCCCGGATCTCCAAGCTTTTTAGGTACTCCATCTTTAAAGGTATAATTAGCAAGCATAGTGGAGATTTTAGCTTCCGGTATTTTTATCTTATTGGTGATGATGTCTTTCATGTACTTTGCATAAGGAGGCATTTTTAAGATATCGGTCAAGCGAGTACGCAGAAAGACTGGCCTCAACATTTCAGCAAAGCGTTCAAATTCTTCATCATCTTTCTTTTTAGTTGACTTGGGTGGAAAGGGCATAGGTTTTTGAACCCATGGTTCTCTTTCCTTTCCATGTTTTCTAGCAACAAAGTCTCTTTTATCATACCTTTTATTCTTAGCTTGTGGGTTATCAAGATCAACTGCTGGTTCTATCTCAACATCATTGTCTGGTTCTTTATTATTTGTTTGAGTTTCTTCATGAACCTCATCATTATCTTTTTTATTATCAGAAGGTGAGTGTTCACTACCAGATTGAGTTTCAGCATCAGAGATAGAAACTTCATTATCATTATCAGGAGGTTTTTCTACTTCAGGTTCACTAGAGGCATGCAAAGTCCTATCATTTTTCTTCTTCTTTTTCTTTTTAGAAGGACTACGTGCATCGGTGTCAACTCTTTGAGAGTCTTGTTCAATTCTTTTTGGGTTTCCCTCAGGATAAGGTGGTTCCTGAGTCATTCTACCTCCTCTAGTCATTACTCTAACAGCATGATCATTGATATTATTGTTCATTTCATCTAACAATTCTCTTTGAGATTTAGCAACTTGTTCTAACTGAGTTTGAACCATAGAAGCATGCTTCCCTACACCTCTAACATTATTTGAGATTCTAAATAACAAGTCACTCAAGCGAGCAATCATATTAGAATTATATTTCAACTATTTCATAACATTTGCATTGAAGTGATCTTGCTTTCTAATGTAGTTTTCAAACTCATAAAGGCATTGGCTAGGGTGCATATTGTGAGGATTATCATTATCATTGAATTTCATTAGAGAATTTACATCTACCACCTTAGGTGGTGGTGGTGTATCAAGCCCATGTATTTCTTCAATAGGAGGTAAATTTTTGACATCCTCAGCTTTAATACCTTTTTCCTTCATAGATTTCTTTGCCTCTTGCATATCTTCAGGACTGAGATATAAAATACCCCTCTTCTTCGGAGTGGGTTTAGATGTTGTTTCAGGAAGAGTCCAATCATCATAATTTTTTAATATGTTATTCAATAATTCTTCAGCTTGCCCAATAGTTCATTCCCTGAAAACACAACTAGCACAACTATCTAGGAAATCCCTAGAAGCATCGGTTAGTCCATTATAGAAGATATCAAGTATTTCATTTTTCTTAAGAGGATGATCAGGCAAAGCATTAAGCAAACGGAGAAGCCTCCCCAAGCTTGTGGGAGACTCTCTTCTTCAATTTGCACAAAGTTAAATATTTCCTGCAAGGCAGCTTGTTTCTTATGAGCAGGGAAATATTTTTCAGAGAAGTAATAAATCATGTCCTGGGGACTACGCACACAACCAGGAGCAAGAGTATTGTACCAAGCTTTAGCATCACCCTTTAATGAGAACGGAAATAATTTGAGAATATAATAATAGCGAATTTTCTCATCATGAGCAAAAAGGGTGGCTATGTCATTCAACTTAGTAAGATGTGCCACAACAGTTTCAGTTTCATAACCATGGAAAGGATCAGATTCAACCAGAGTAATTAACTCTGGGTCGACAGAGAATTCATAATCCTTATCATCAACAAAGATAGGTGAAATAGAAAACTTAGGATCACATTTCATTCTAGCATTCAAAGATCTTTCTTTATACTTGCTTAATAATTTTTCTAGATCATCTCTATCTTTGCAAGCAAGAACATCTCCAGTTGCCTCCTCTCCCATAACATAACCTTCCGGTACCTTAGGCAATTCATATCTAGGAGGGCTAGTTCTAATAGGTGTTTCAAGGTTTTCAGTTTCAAGCTCATCATCAGTTTCAACAGTATCATGCTGTGTTACTCTAGCAATTTGTTCATCAAGAAATTCACCTAGTGGCACATCATCATCAAGCAAGGTACTAGCATCATCATGAGTAACATTCATAGCAGAAGTAGCATCATCAATAACTAGCGACATATCAGGATTAATAACATGTGGTGGTGTTGCAAGTTTACTTATAACAGAAGGTGAATCTAAAGCGGAGCTGGATGGCAATTCCTTACCTCCCCTCGTCTTAGAGGAAAAAATCTTAGTCTTAGCATCCTTCAGATTCTTCATAGTGATAATTTGATAATAATCCCAAGTCACTCAACAAATATAGCTATGCTCCCCGGCAACGGCGCCAGAAAAAGGTCTTGATAACCCACAAGTATAGGGGATCGCAACAGTTTTCAAGGGTAGAGTATTCAACCCAAATTTATTGATTTGACACAAGGGGAGCCAAAGAATATTTGCAAGTATTAGCAGCTGAGTTGTCAATTCAACCACACCTGGAAATTAATTATCTGCATCAAAGTGATCAGTAGCACAGTAGTATGATAGTTTTGATAGTAGTAGCAACAGCAATAGTAACGGTAACAGTGATAGCAGTAATTTTGTAGCAAGTGCAATAGTGACAGTAGCAGTAGTAACTTGGCAAGAACAATATGTAGGAAAATCGTAGGCATTGGATCGGTAATTTGTTGGATGATATTCATCATGAGACAGTTATAACCTAGGGCGATACGGCACTAGCTCCAGTTCATAAATATAATGTAGGCATGTATTCCGTAAATAGTCATACGTGCTTATGGAAAGAACTTGCATGACATCTTTTGCCCTACCCTCCTGTGGCAGCGGGGTCCATATTGGAAACTAAGGGATATTAATGCCTCCTTTTAATAGAGAACCGGAACAAAGCATTAACACACGGTGAATACATGAACTCCTCAAACTACGGTCATCACCGGGAGTGGTCCCGACTATTGTCACTCCGGGGTTGCCGGATCATAACACGTAGTAGGTGACTATAACTTGCAAGATCGGATCTAGAACATGGATATACTGATGATAATATAAATGGTTCAGATCTGAAATCATGGCACCCGGGCCCAAAGTGACAAGCATTAAGCATGGTAAAGTCATAGCAACATCAATCTCAGAACATAATGGATACTAGGGATCAAGCCCTAAGAAAACTAACTCGATTACATGATGAATCTCATCCAACTCCTCACCGACCAGCGAGCCTACGAAGGAATTACTCATTCCCGGTGTGAAGCATAATGGAATTGGCGATGGAGAAGGGTTGGTGATGACGAAGATCGAAGATTCCCCTCTCCAGAGCCCCAAACGGACTCCAGATCTGGCCTCCCGATGAAGAACAGGAGGTGGCGGTGGCTCCGTCTCGCAAAACACGATAATTCTTTCTCCCTGATTTTTTCTGGAAAAATAGGATTTTATAGCGTCGGTTTCAGGGTCTGCGGGGCCACCAGGTGGGGACAACCCACCTGGGCGCGCCTGGAGGGGGTGGCGCGCCCTGGTGGGTTGTGCCCACCCAGGTGCCCCCCTCCGGTGGTTCTTGGCTCCAGAAATTATCTTTTATTGTATAAAAAATTCTCGCAAAGTTTCGTTCCATTCCGAGAACTTTTATTTCTGTACAAAAACAACACCATGGTAGTTCTGCTGAAAACAGCATCAGTCCGGGTTAGTTTCATTCAAGTCATGCAAATTAGAGTCCAAAACAAGAGGAAAAACGTTAGGAAAAGTAGATACGACGGAGACGTATCAGGGTGCAGACCGAGTGGCAGAAGAAATCACGTCAGACACCGAGACCCATCCCTCCGGCAGGGTGGCCTCCTCCTGATCTGCAACCAGGGCGCACTGCTCCTTATCATGCAGGACCATTTGCGGCCTTGATTCCTCCACCCCAATCACTGTCTCAGGGCCGGTCACCGGTGGCGGCCGTACCAGATCCAACACATCCCTGCCGCGATCATGACCAACTGGCCATCCACCTGGGGATAGGGATGGCACCCGCAGGGTATGGGTACGGGTGGAGCCTCCCCATACCCTTACCTGTCCACCCTAAACTTACCAATCTCCCATACCCATACCCGTTAAGGGTACAACTTTTTCCCATACCCGTCACCCGACAGAGTATATGGGTACCCGCGGGTAAAAATACCCGCATTTACAACACATTAAGAGTAGAAAATAGTTGTGAAAAGCAACATATAATCATAAACTATTAATAGCAACACATTTTAAACAACAAAGTACAAAAACACATTCTCAAAAACAAAAAAATTGCCCATAAAGCAACCCATAAAAATGTTAAACGACAACATATAATCATAAAAACAACACATAGTCATACACTTTAAGTTCACAAAAGCACGATAAATTATAGAGATAATTTGAATGCACATTAGAGTTTTGACCTAGTGCGATTAGGGGGGAGTTAAAACGTTAGAATATTAAAGGAAACCGACTTATCAACATTTTAGATGGGTACATGGGTACGCGGGCATGGGTTATACGGTCCCATACCCATACCCTCTCTACCCGATGGGTATGATATTTTCCCATTTAAGTACCCATGGGTAAATTTTTGTTCCATACCCTTACCCTGATAGGGTTTTTACCTGCAGAATACGTGGGTAATGAGTACCCATTGCCATCCCTATCTGGGATCCGAACCCTTATCCTGATCCCCAACCAGAGCGTGGCCCAGCGTCCCATCCAGTTGGGCAGCCAGCACTTTGTCTGCCTCGGGTCCTGATCCCAGGTCAGTCTCCAACTGGGCGGTCCCTACCACCGAACCCTCTATCTGCATAGGGCGTCCCACCTCTCCTGTGCTGTCCCCAAGAACCGGCGTGTCCAACCCAACCACTGGCACCACCTCATTGGCCACCTGGTTGCCCGGCCCCACCACAGTGGCCACCAGGGTGATAGGCGCGTTTGAAACTCTCGGACCTGGTCGTTGAACTGCTCGATTCCCTTGGTGTCTGCTGGGGATTGGAGGCCCCACTGGCACCGGCGACGTCATGGAGGGAATCCTCCGGTCAGAGGGGCCCAGCCTACCCTCCAGTGCCTGCCTGTAGGAGCCACGACCAGCGCCGCCGCCCTTCGTCGGCCCCGGCGGCTGCCGCCCAGCTCCTCGATCGTCGCAGACTCCACGCGACCATGGCTGGACCACCTAATCGTCTCCTGAGTAGGATCCATTAGAACTGTCCGGCAGCCCACTCTGCCCGCTGTCTCCATCCGAGCTCGCCGCCCGCCGCCAATTCTCCGGCGCGGTGAAGTCCCGTAGCCTGCCAACGTGGATGAAAGCAGGGTACTCCAGCAGCTGACGATACTTGATGCGGCGCGCCGCGGGGTCTACCACCAGCTCCGGTGGCTCCGGCACCCAAAGCCGCCGGAAAACAGGCACCTCGTCGGGGTCGACGCACCAAGCACGCAGCTTGAACAGGGAAAGATCCTCCCTGCTCTCCGTTTCTGGCGCCAGATTGTCAATGAGACAGGAACTGCCCAGGAGCTCCGCCGCCGTGTCCCTCGACCAGGCATGGGAAGGAATCCCTTCGATCATGAGATCGACTTGCACGCGCATGATCCTGGACGCCGCCTGCGCTTGCCTAAGCCATGGCCTGATGAAGATCTTGACGCCCTGATGCTCAACGAACGGCACCGCCAGAGCCCTGTTCCTGAACTCATGCGCAGCGAACACCACCAGGAAGTATTCCGGATGAAACTTGTGAACTGAAAACTTGTGCCTTGGAATGCCCAGCTGCACAGAGATCGCCTCCACCGCCTCCGCGCAGGATGTGGCCGGCCTGGATCCTCCCACGTATGCCACTACCGCCAGCTTGAGCCTCCGCTTGAGGTCGTCCATGCCTGCCGAATGCTGCAGGATGCACACCTCCGACGGCGCCTCGAGGAAGGCGGCGCTGGCAGCCTCTGGGGGAAAGTTGGGCGCAACTGGCGAGAGACATGCCGGCGGCGCGCTCTGCCTAGGCTCCAGCAATCTTTCCCCCGAAGGTGGTGACAGCCTCGGCACCGGCTCCCGCCTGGCCACCTTGGCAATCACCGCACGCCGGAGCTCCTCCTCTGACATAGGGCTGCGCGGAAGCGTGCACTGTGAGGAAACATGACCCACATAGCCGCACCGGATGCATAGGGGGTCGTTGGTGCAGTCTTGTCTCCGGTGGCCGTCTTGAAAAGACCTGAAACAGAGCCCGTAGAGGTCCGGCGGGATCTTTCTCCTCTCCGAGGAAGTGGGCGAGTCCACGCGGATCTAGGCACCAGCACCCTGCTGGCGCCTCAGAGCACGGCGGCACTGCCACATGGCCTTGCGAGACGGCCCAGGCCTGCGCCACCCCGCCTCCGGCACGGCCGCCTCGAGCGCCGCGTGCGCCGTACCGGCGGACGATGAGTGCGCCGAACCAGGGGAACCAGAGAGCCCCAGCCCTGAGACCACCGGTCGCTCCCGCGGGAAGGTGGATGACACCGAGGGCGGGCTGCGGGAGCCAGCAGCCATGAGCGGGGCCCGAGGACGCCGGGGCGCCGCCGACAAGGAGGGGACGCCGGGGCCGGAGTGGCCGCCGGCGAGGGAGGGAGAGGTGGACGCCGGGGCCGGAGTGGCCGCCGGTGGAGGGGGGAGGTGTCTTCGCTCAGGGGAACTGTGGTGAGAGGTGGATCACTTACCAGTCATGGTTTGTGCTACTGAGGTGTCCAACATCGGTCGTGACTCACTGAGATGGACGACTGTAATGTATACATGCAGTTGGCGGGGTCGAACAGACTTGTCGTCCATCGATTGAGCGATATCACCGTTAGTCAACCTTTGAAGGATATGATAGCAATCGTCCTCTTCTAGGATTGAAATTTACGATTTCGGACATGCATTTGACACGAATTTTGTACACCGTGTAGCCCAGCTAGAACTAGAAGACATGCAGCTAGATGCGGTATAAAGTTCATGTACGCTGGGCCATCCAGCTGGAAGCTAATAGAAGCCCAAATACAGACATCTGTAAGAAACAAAAGACTCACAGAGAACTTGTCATAATAAAATAAGAGCCAACATATTTCCGATCCTTTTGTAGCTTTCTTCTGTGCAACCATGGGTAACTTTTGACAAATGTCATATATCCTGGACCTATAACTTTTGACAGGAATTGAATGATGAATGTAAAGAACCGAAGGTGCAGTAATGCTTCAATACGCAGGTCTAGGAACATCACGTGCTGATTCTAATCTGAATGGTGCATGTACTGAAGGTCAAGCAGTATTAAAATGGTAATTCATCAACCAACGAACGTGAGGCTATATTATGTACTCCCTCTCTGTTCACTTTTATATAAAGCTTTGAAGACATTTTAGACAGGGTGTAAAATAGCTCATTTTCAGTCGTCTGAAACGACTTATAAAAGTGAACGGAGGGAGTACCAAACACTGAAACAACGACAGTTAAGATGCTCAATACCTGACGATGATTTATACAGATCACATACTGCAGACTTTACGGATACTACTATGTCTAAGTGCAAGATGTGCAGCGAAGAATCAGACTGTTTTTATTTTTGAATTTGATTGAAGTCAATCAAGTTGTTTCTACTCCATCGCTACCTAACGTGAAGGAGGCATGGCGAACGGGTCATCTGTCTCGGCGAGTTTGCCGAGCGTCCTGTCCACGAGGCGCCTGAGGTCGTCCCTGACCTTGCTCTCCCGCATCGCCCTCTGCTCGTAGTTGAAGGTCGCGAGCGCGCGCTTCTCCTCGGCGCTGTACACCTGGTTCTCCTTCCGGAGGCGCACGGCGGTGATCCTCGAGTGCCTGCTCCAGCTCATCACGTACCCGGCTTCCTCGAACCTCTGGATCTCCTCGGCGGACAGGCCCACCTCGCCGCGCCGCGGGATCCGCTTCCCCTGCTGCACGAACTGCGCCATGGCGTCGCCCTCCCCCGGCCGGAGCGCGCCGCCGTACTTGACCTGGACATCGACTTGGGGGAGCGGCAGCGGCAGCGGCCCAACCAGCGGCGCCGTGTCGTCGTCCGGAGCGGGCTGCTACTTCCTCGACGCGATCATATTCTTAAACTCGATCGCTTCCTTCGTCTCATCGCCGGCCTTGACATTGCCCTTGGCGGCGCGGCCGTGTTTACCGGAGCCGCCGAAATCGGATCCCTTGCTTTTCTTCCCACTCGAGCGATTGTGACTGCTTCTCCTTGATCTCTTCCTGCTCTCGTAGGAGGCCTCCGAGTCAACATCGCTATCGCTACTGCTGCCATGCGATCGACCGCGACGGCAGCGGCTTCTCTTTCCACTGTTGCGTCCACGTCCCTTACGGCGGCGTCGGTGCCTGCTGTCAGTCCTGGAACCCTCCGATTCGCTTAAATTTGATACCCCATGGTCTGCGCCATCATCTTCGTGGCGATGGAGAGGGGGACTAGGAGATCGGTGGCGACGTCGGCCGCGGGAGGCGGCCGCGCCGCAGCCAGCTACCGAAGGGACGCCGGGCTTCGTCTGCGTCTCCAGGCGCGGCATGGCGGACATTGTTTTTCTTTCGGTGTAGGGGGAGGCGGAGATTGGCTTGGGGTCTCGAATTCTTGATCGGCCTCTCGGGTCGGCGGCTGGCGTTGCGATCTGTATGGGCTATATGGTTAAGGCAGGGCCGAGTTTCTCGGAGTTATTAGTTTCTCTCAGCGAACTAAGATACTTTTTCTTTTCCAAAATGCTAATTAGTGCAGGTGCACCCATATTGGCACTTCCCAGCGTACACCCATAATCATGACCATTTGATATGAAATCATGTCAGCGCAGCGTCTCACTCCACCCCGTCCACGCATTGGGGATGGGTTGGTGATTTTCGGGAGGCGTGACAGTTGTCTCTTGCTCTTGCCCTTCCCTTGAAACAGTCAAAGAGAGAGTAATCGTGGGTGAAGAGTGAGGGGGAAAGAGAGCAACCGCGTCGCGCGTCCTAAGCTGAGGAGTAAGGCCGAAGACGGGCCTAGTGAGCCATCCTCCCATGGGCTAGAGTGGCGGAGAAGCGAAGGGGAATTTGGCCCTCTGCACCATCCGCAAGAGGCCAGAGCGGAGGAGAAGCATGAGGGCTAAGCACATTTCGCGCATGTGATCACGAGTCGGAACTCGGCATGCGAAACCGCGAATCCACAGTACGTCCTGCGCGGTGTGTTGGATCTGCAATTTTCCATTTGCGTGCGGGGAGAGGCGGACACGGCGGAATATTTTGGAGATGTTAATGAGGGCTGGCACAGGATTTGGGGTGTTGGGTGGTATCGACGAATTCGTGTGCGAGGGTGGTGTAACAACCCAAGAATACCACACTAGATATATTTGCCTATTATATTAGGGGGAAACTCTATATGTCCGTAGTCCCATTGATTCTATCCATTAGAATCCTTCACAATCGTAGATTTATTTTTCAACCGACGTATGTGATGCTCATCTATTAATAACTGTCCATCCAATAAAATCAGGCCAACAACCCCACGTAAACCACGCTGTTGACATCCATGCACCATCAACACACGATTACTCCTCTGGCCATCCATCCGGTGACAATGTCTACCCTAACCGCGCCCCCATCGTCTCGTTCTTCCCAGATCGTCGATGCCAAGCACGCCTCGTCTTCTCGTCCATGCTGCCACAAAGGCAACTTCTCCTTCCACACTGGCGACTCCATCCACCCCGGCCATCCCTTACTTCACCAATCGATTCACACTGTGTAACACGACCCGTGCACTCATGACTTGGCAGATACCACGATGCGTTAGGAGGCGTGATTGCGATGGGGCTCACACATCCTCAACTGATCTAGATTATGATTCATCCCCTTATTGACCTATACTTAGCAATCAACCAGACCCTCGACTAACGGTGCATCTATGCTGCAGCGTGGCTCCAACCATGCCACAACACTCTGATCCGACCTCCTAGACCGCTTTCGTGGCAGAAGGAAGCAAAACTACCATCAGAACGAAGCATGACCAACATCAGAAGGAAGCATAGTCATCATCGGAAGGAAGAATGGATATATGACATGGAAGGAAGCAAATTTGTATCATGTTCAAATAAAGTTCTATGAACAAATGACACAGGGAAATCAAATTATCGTAATCCATTTGAAACAATATATTATGGTTGTTACATAAGGCAACATTCTGTTACATCGACGCAAATTTCACTATCCATGGATGCTCATTCCATGTTCGAAGGAAATGTGAATTTGTTGCTTTGAAAATACCACAATAGATTATATTGCATTGAAGCAAATTCAGTTAACTACAGAAGCTCATTCTCCATCGATGGAAGCATAATAAGTTTGTAGCGTTGATGTCTACTACGCAACTTTTATTCTTGTAGACGTTGTTGGGCCTCCAAGTGCAGAGTTTTGTAGGACAGCAACAAATTTTTCTCAAGTGGATGACCTAAGATTTATCAATCTGTGGGAGGCGTAGGATGAAGATGGTCTCTCTCAAACAACCTTGCAGTCAAATACAAGAAATCTCTTGTGTCCCCAACACACCCAATACAATGGTAAATTGTATAGGTGCACTAGTTCGGCGAAGAGATGGTGATACATGTGTAGTATGGATAGTAGATATAGATTTTTGTAATATGAAAATATAAAAACAGTAAGGTAGCAAGTGATAAAACGAAACACAAACGGTATGCAATGCTTAGAAACAAGGCCTAGGGTTCATACTTTCACTAGTGCAATCTCTCAACAGTGCTAACATAATTGAATCATATAACTATCCCTCAACGTGCGACAAAGAATCACTCCAAAGTTTCTATCGGAGAAAGTAGGACGAAAACGTGTATCAACCTATGTGCCTGGATTACCCCACTGTCACTACGTGAATCCACAAGTTGAATACCAAAAGATACACCAAGTAACTCAATAAAACACCCATTGTCATCGCGGGTATCCACATGCACGACACACATCAAGTGATCTCAAATTCAATATTCAATCTGATAATAATGAAACCTCAAAGCCAAAGACTCAATTCATCACAACAAAGATAGAGAGGAAAGAACACCATATGATCCAACTATATTAACAAAGCTCACGGTACATCAAGATCGTGCCAAATCAAGAACATGAGAGAGAGAGAAATCAAACACATAGCTACTGGTACATACCCTCAACCCCGAGGGTGAACTACTCCCTCCTCGTCATGGAGACCGTCGGGATGATGAAGATGGCCTCCGTTGATGATTTCTCCCTCCGGCAGGGTGCCAGAGAAGGCCTCCAGATGAGATCGTTTCGGAATAGAGGCTTGCGTCAGCGTCGTCGAAGTTCTAGGTTAAGTTTCGGGTTTTTTTGTACTTATAGTAATTTTTCGCGTCGGTCCCACATCAGGGGGAGTCCTGAGGGGCCCATGAGCTCAGTAGGCGCGCCCTGGAAGGGAGGTCGTGCCCTCTAAGCTCTTCGCTCCCCTGGACTTCATCTAGTCCATCTCTGGTACTTGGGAGGGGGGGGGGGGGGGGTCTATTTTGGTCCAAAAAAAAATCACCGTAAAGTTTCATGGCATTTGGACTTCGTTTGGTATGGATTTTCTGAAAAGCCAAAAACATGCAGAAAACAACAACTGGCACTGGGAATTTGGTTAATAAGTTAGTTAAAAAAAATCATATAAAAGTGCACCAAAAGCACATAAAATTGTTGTAAACATGGCATGAATACTTCATAAATTATAAATAAGGTGGAGATGTATCAGCATCCCTAAGCTTAATTCCTGCTCATCCTCGAGTAGGTAAATGATAAAAGAAATAATTTATAAAGTGTGAATGCTAGCATAGTGCATAGGTTTGAGCAATGATAATTTCAGTTACTTCACTACTGCAGGATGCTGCTAACGTGACACTACAATCAGAGACTCTTCGACAAAACTGTGTGCGATGCATTAATCGCAAACGAAGATGTAAAAAACCCGTCAAAAAAGATGTGAAACGTTTGCGATGGCGGATACATCAAACACGGTTCAGATTGTAGTTGCGTGTGCGATGGGTGGCATACGGTTCATTTCACTGAACTGTTTGCGATGAGGAAGAACAACAAAAACGGGCAGCCAGATGAAGATGTGTGTGATATACGACATACAGTTCACTGGGATGAACTGTTTGAGATTAGGGAACGCAACAGAAACAGTCACCCAGATCAAGGTGTGTGCGATATACGGCATACAATTCACTCGGATGAACTGTTTTCGATTAGACAACACAATAGAAACGGTTCAACTGAACAAGATGTGTGTGATATGCATCAAACAGGTTCCTAATCAGAAATGTGTGTGAAGACCCATAATAACATAGACAATTTCTATTAATAAGCCGTGTGTCTTGTGGGCAAACGCTTGCTGGTATACAATTGTCAGCGATTGATGAATTCATCACTGACGGCTTTCCTAGTATGGTCCGTGTGCGTTGTCATTGCATACAGAACAACAATATATGTGCTTATAAGGACTTGATTCCAAACCAAATTGAACATCCAATTACATAGGTGGCTAGTACACACATAACCTTTGCACACACCAAAGTATGTTCCAAAATGCCTAGAAAACTCAAATAATGTATAAAAAAGCAAAACGAATGCTGAATAATTTCATAATTTTTAGGACGACACTTCTATAGTTGCATGTTGCCTCTGAAAATAAATCAAGACGGGAAGAGACAGCGTATGTCGTTTCGCACACATATAGGTGACAAGTTCCCTCTCGGAACCATGAGGCTTCTTGAGAGAAGCTCCGATTTGTAAGAAGTTTATACCAAAACTTGTCCCAAATTTGACTATTTTTTATCACAGCATGTTGGTGCCATGTCATAACACCATGCCATGTTTCATGATTTTGAGGAGAGTTTTGGATTTACAGTAATTTTAAAACCAAGTTTCTCAACGTTTACTGTCGAGTTGGCACCGCCCTGGATAGGCTTTTTCCTTGTGGGTCCCAAATGTCAGAATCCAAATATGTCACTACCATGCAGCTTTTATTATTAAGAATTACATCCCATTTGATGTGCTAGCTGAAAATAAATTTGGTGGGTGTTGGCGGGCGCTAAGAATTTGCGGGTTCTTTAATGAACAAAGATCAAAGCCCAGTATGAAAGAAAATATGGGTCAAAACCGAGTTGAAAAGGGCAACAATATCTAACTCCAGCTTACAAAAGGTACAAAAGCACGAGGATTAATTGTTCATCAGGTTTACACATAATCCAGATTGAACATGGCAATAACACCTAACTCAACCAAAGTTTTCGGCAGTCACAATCAAATGGATCGGTCCGATCCATAAAATCAAAATCCCGGTACAAAAAATCTACTGGTCCATGATGACGACAAGTTGTTGTAAATAGAAGCCGAGCACAATCAGAAGCCCTTTGGTCCACCTGAAATTTCTTTTTATGATGTTCAACATATAGTTCCGTGAGAAATTTCTTGTTGAAAAACTTAATCCTCACGGATAACAGTGCCATCGCATTCCTCATGAAGAATGTGACAAAGTTAGTGTTTACATGGTTGGATGCATATCCTTCCACCGTTATTGTCTTCAAACGAATGTCATGAGATCTGAGAAAATCCTTGTGCTTCCTCTGCCATCGATTGGTTAGACCTTTTTCTCGAAGTCCTAGTACCTAAATAGACATGAAGATTGAAAACAGTTAATGTCTAAAATAGAGTATGTCGAAGGAGCGACAGCTGAACGGTTAATTCTAGTACATTATATATGGGCTTTCAATGTGTGTGAAATCATCACCTTTATATACAAATTCTCCATACATGGAAAGTATCGCAACAAGCCAATAGTGGTGTTCGGATCAAGACACCCTATATAAATATATAAGGTCTTGACAGAATCCAGCACCCTTGATACGCCATCCATGGACAAGCTCTTCATTCAGCATGGAACATAATATTAGCACCGAAAGTGTACTCCAAGATGATATTTAACTTATGCGCATAAATGAAAAATGCAGATTACAAAAGTGTACATGGATAACATACAATACCTGAATAAGTGTGGAGCCAACCACCAACTTGTAACCTTCAAATGGATCAGGAAATACACCTAAGGTCTCCAGTTTAGGCGCAGAGATCACAATTATTTGCGAAGGTTTATAACAACAATCAAGGAGCAACCTTTGAAGTGAAGGGGCATCTTCGATGATGAGCTCCTGTCCTTCAAAATGAATTCCAATGCTTACAAGGTGAGGCGAATTTATTTTGAGACAAGCGATATGGATTCCTTTCCCAAAAACAAGCACCAAACACTCCAGTGCAGGGCAGCTGGAGTGGATGATGCTGTGGAGAGAGGCCACCGACAGATCAACCAACACAAGCGTATGTTTTTTCAGCAGTGGGAGTCAAAGCATTTGTACCAGATTGTCTGCTAGATGGCACCAGGTCAAGGTGGTGGTGTGGAGAGAGGAGGAAAACCATGAGATGGGCATCGGTGGTGAGGGCACAGATGCAGCTCTTGGTGGTAACCTATCGCTGTAGTAATGGTAGAACTCAAGCTGCTGGAGTTTATCGAATTGACGGGATGTCAGCCAGGTGGCCATCGTGCAGGGTATGTCCAACAGGTAGCATGCCGAGATGCAGATGCGTTGAACGGAGCCCTGGTGGGAGGAGATGGTGGCTCCGTGGAGTTCAGAATCATCATCGACAGATAGCTGACGACAGTCGAGATTAAGAGGCGCGACGCGCCACTGAGTGCGCCATCGAGATGCGAGGACTTGTGTGCGGCAGCCATCCTTGGTGGGGAGAAGGGAGATGATCTCCCCAAGGATGGCATCCGGGAGATCGCTGATGCGGTCCGCCGGAGATTCTACTGGTTCCTCAGGTCCAGGGGGCATGGCCGCTTCTGGCCGCGCAGCCGGGTCCAAGATCTACATCCGGCGACGGCTCTGGCAGGAGCCTCATCTGTGTACATACCAATCTGAAAGAAAAAAATGGCAGAAACATACATGTAGGACATTCAAAATCAATTCTCAAGATCTGGAAGAAAAAAAGGCACAAACATATATGTAGGACATTCAAAATCAATTCTCAAGATCTGGCGACGAATTATTAGCACGCACGCTAACCCTAGTCGGATTATTAGCAAAAATCATTTGTACAGAACAAACAATTAATCACTAACCCTATACGGATACCATTCAAACAATCAATACACTACATGCATCTAACGGATCTTAATTACTCTGATTTCATGGACTGAGAGAACATAACCATAGGATTTGTATTCCAAAAAAATTAGAGAGAGGGGGGGGGAGTAACCAGAGAAAACACATGATATGTTTGCAGCACAAATGGGTATATAGATGACTAACCAGTTTTCCGTCGGAGTCGTAGTTGTTGCCGGAGTTGCTGTTGACCTCCGGCTCCGGCTGGGGGGGGGGGGCACGACGGCACCGACGAAGTCAAGGTCGTGCTGCTGCCCGCACGAGACCTCGTCGGCGGCGACGGCAACCTCTGTGCCCAGCTTCACCAGCCCCAGCGTCGCCACTCCCTTCGATGGTGCGCTTCGGTGGCATCCTCATACACTCTAGAGTCCAGACGTTGGTGACCACTGTGGACCGGGGGTGCGGCCACCTATTATGGCCGGCGGCTCGGGCATGCCATTAATACGGACCAGTGGGAGCGAGGCGGGCGGTGGTCAAAGGCTGTCTCGCCTCCCGGCGAGCCTGCGCGGCGGACTTCTGGCATTCCTACCATCATTTCACACAGCTACCCGCAGACCTCCCGGTGACACTGCGCAGCGAAAACGCCTCTCGTCAATTCACACACCTGCACGCACGCCTCCCGGTCTGCTTGCGTGGCGGACTGCTCGCATGCATCCCGTCAACTCACGCCTGCTCGCACGGCACACGGGGCGCGTGGCAGCACGTATATTTTTTGTTTTTTGATGATTCATTCTGCCGCTTTACTGCTTAACCGAAGCATGGCACGGTCTAACGCACACGGTCCGAATAAATAATCCGTATGAGATATTGGTTGCCAGTTATTAACAATCTCCCGTTTGTAAGAAGATTATATCAAAATGTGTCTCAAATTTGACGAAAAAATACAATATCATAGTCTACTGGTGTCCATATATGACACCACGATAAGTTTCATGAATTTCAACTAAGTTTTGGATTTACTGAATTTTAAAAATCAATATTTTCAATGTTTTGAAATATCTTGTATGGGGAAACATGCACCCAGGGACACACATATGTTTTTGCAATCCATTTTGGTGCACATGTAGCTCAAATTTGATTTTTGCATATTAAATCCCTAGGAAATCAATCAATGTATAAAAACGGTCGAATGATCTCTGTTTTTTTTAAATTTTAACACGACACTCCTTTGGTCACATGTTCATTGCAGAAAAAGTTTGACATGCCTCAGAGTGGCTGTGGTGGTGCGGGATGTGTGTGTCTGTGTGTGTGTGTTTCGGGGGGGGGGGGGGGGTCCGGCATGTACACTACGAGTCGTGAGCCTCCGTGTGGGATTATTGATCATTTTGTGAGTCATATATGCCACATCAAAGTTGTGAATTGGTATTTAAAGCATTACACAACCCTTTCATACATACATGTTCGGTCCACATGCATGCATTGGTGGTCCTCTCGGACACTCCCTCGTGCGGTTATCAGCGACGTGCCCATTCGTTAGCCCACAAAGGTTTTCAGTTTCCACCGACAACGAGAGGCATTTGACCAAAGGTGGATTCATCTTGGCATGTGTGTTACGGTGTGGATCATGGTGATATTCCATATCAAAGTTCGGGCACGTGCGTACACATGAGTCCCTCCCACCTGCTTGAAGTGAGGGGGCTACGCATCATGGTGTAGTGCGTTTTCGGTTTGCGAAGCATGTGGCACGTCAAAGTTGTGCATTGGGTATTCAAACATCACATAACACACGGGCACATGCACGTGGTGGTTGTCCTATGACACTCACTCGCGTGTGACTCTCTCTGTGCGCCCGCGAGGTCGTCGTCGATCAGTTGAACGTACAGCGAGAGAGCGGTTAATTTGACCAACAAGGATGGTTCTTTTTTGGTTTGTGTTATGTATATGCACGGTAGGAGTATGTAGTACATGTCAAAGAGGGGGCAACATGAATACTCTATATATATGCGTATGTCATAACCTCGTTCCATGTGGGGACTTTCCGGTTCCCGAGGCAGGTGCCACATCAAAGTTGTGCATTTGTATTCAAACATCACGCAATACCATGCAGACGGTGGTTGCCCAATAGGAACTCACTCGCGTGTGGCGCTCCCATCTGTGGGCCCGCGAGGTTGTCCTCCATCACTTTGACCCAACGAGAGAGGTTAATTTGACCATCAAGGAATGATTCTTTTTTGGTTTGTGCTATACAATAGAAGTACATATATACCACGCGTCGAATGGGGGCGTACGTATATCACATATATACCACGCATCATGAACCTCGCTCTTTGTGGGGAATTTTCGGTTTCCGAGGTATATATATATATATATATATATATATATATATATATACACACACACACACACACATATATATGGTGCCACATCAAAGTTGTGCATTGCGTATTCAAACATCACACAAACACCTCTTTGGGCCACATGCAGATAGTGGTACGTAGTCCTATATAGGATGCTCACTCGCGTGCGACGTACGCTTCGCTTCTGTGGGACCATGAGTTCGTCATCCATCACTTTGACCCAACGAGAGAGAGGTATGTTTGACGAACAAGGAGGATTAATTCTTTTCACTACAAAAAAAATACACTTCCGTGATGATACGTGTTTGTCACAGTAGGTCACGTTTTCTATCATGCATGTACATCCATGACGATTTTATGACAGAATTAAGATAGTCATACCTGTGCTGTCGTAGAAGTGTTCCATGACAATACCAAAATTATCATCATGGAAGTGTCCACTTCCATGACGATAAATGGCGCGTCATGGAAGTGCTTTCGTCAAGGGTAACTGACACGTGGCATCCACCATAACGGGTCGCCGTTAAGCTATCGGGTTCCGGTTTGAATCCGATAACCCGTTAACAGCCCGGACCAATGGGGATTTTCCACGTGTAAAATTCTCAATGGCTAGAGGAACCATGTGTTAGCTCACCGTTGGGACAGATGTCATCCACTCATTGGACCGGAGGCGCCTATGATACATCGATACGTGGCACGGCCCAACAGAGGCCCATTCCGGTGAAAAGGCCAGCCCATTTGACTTGGTCAAAGGGTAGTGGGCCGGCCCATGGAAAGCCTGTTAATAGCCTGTTTGCATATAGCCCATTTATAGCCCGCTAAGTCACGGCCCGTTATGACCTATCCGAATTAGGCCCAGTAGCGTCATCTGGGCCATCTAATATGATTCCAGCCCGTTGTAACTTCCGGCCCATGTATGGCCCATGACGTCTTTCAGCCCATACGAGGCCCTTTGTAACTCTGGGCCCATTAAAGGCCCGAGGTGAAACTGGCCCATAATGAATAGTGTATCACTTTATACCCATTAATGGCCCATTATTCTGTCGGCCATTTCCAGCCCGTGTTAACTTTCGGCCTTCTAAGGGCCCATTTATTCTTGGGCTCATTTCCAGAATTTGGTTACTTACGGTCAGTTACTGGCCTGTTCTGCTCGTGGGCCAAATTCAGCCCGTGGTTACAGTCGGCCCGATTGTGGCCTGTTAACCCGTTGGGCTGTTTTCATAGCGTCATCAAATATAGCCTATTAACGACCCGTTATGGTCGGGCCATAAATAGACTATTTCCACTCTAGCCCGTATACGACCCATTTTGCGGACCGTTATTGGTCCACGAATAGTACGGCCCATGTTTGGCGAAACGATTATACGACCCGTAGAAGGCCCATTGATTAGACGGCCCGTAGAAGGCCCATGGATCCTACGGCCCGTAGAAGGCCCATGGATCCTACGACCCATAGAAGGCCCATGGATCCTACGGCCCGTAGGAGGCCCATGGTCACTACAACAGGTAGTAGGACCATGGTTACAACAGTCCGTGTGTTGCCATGGTTATTGTGGCCTAGTTATAAAAATAGGTTATTGTGGCCACTAGGAAAATGCGGAAAAAGAACTGCAGTGACTACAAGCAAACAACTAAACAAGACAATAAGGAAATAAATAAGCAAGCAACTAACGCTAGGCTATTACGGCTATTACACATATTACATCCACTGGGCATCAAGGTTCGCCACCAGTGCAAATATAGGGAACAAAGCATCATATTACATACACTGGCCGTCTAAATTGGCCACCAGTGCAAATAAATGTGGCAGCTAAACAAGTCCATAACTGAAACAACTTCAGAAGAGCTCAAGAAACATTATCCTGGGTATCCACCATGCTGGCAATAAGCTTAGCAAGCTTATTAGCTTTCTCCTATTTGGCGCTAAAATCCTCCAAAGCTTGCTGTTGCACCAGAAAGTATGCATCTGAATTCTCTAGGGACTTCCGCAGTCCTTCGGCTTCTTGTCGCAGCACAGCTGATCGATGTCTTTCAGCTTGTAGTTGAGACTCAAGAAACCGAACTGATTCAGACAATGAGTTTGAATAGCTTGTGCCAGCGGTAGTGGCTAGTAACTCGAACACTACACCAAGACAGGACTTTGGGGTTGTCTCACTGTCTTCAAGATAGTTTTCCTTAGCTTTTTTATCAGCTTTGTTGGAGACCAACAAGGATGTCTCACTATCCTGAACCTTATCTGCATTACTTCCTTTACCATTGCTTAATAAGGCACTCTTCCCCAATATTCTGTCAGCATTCTAAAAGAAGAAACAAGAAGACACATAATAGGTTTAGCATGTACTAGTATATGAAACTCATTTCGGTGAACCAGTTCATTAGTAAGGTGGAAAGGATTAAACTACCAAGTCTTCTATTGCCAAGTAGTACATAATAAAAGCATCAAACAAACATATATCTATGTCCTATGGTCACTACATTGTCTTGCCAAATCAAAATAGAGACACGGTTCAAATCATATCAGTTCAAGACAAAGCAGCACTGAAAGAATACAACGCGTGGGAAACTACACGGCACAACAAGATTTCAGATGGGTACCATGGGTCTACATGTACAACAACACTATTGGCTCTGTTGTGATGCTAGTAATGTGCATGATATGAGAAGTCAACTGTATACACAATTGAAATTGAAATCAACAGAGTTATTTATAAGAGCAAACCTGTTAAAGAAACATGCGTAAACATACCTGTTGTGCCATTGGAGTTTCGATTGGATCCTTCAATTTAAAAATAAGTTTGTATGAGTAAATACAATGATACAAGAGCAAAGCAGTATGCACGATAGCAATGGAATCTTAAATGAGAACAGTTGTTCTTCAGGTTTAAGCACTTGTTCTACACGAACATAGTACAGTAAGACGCAGGCATATAGTACTTAAAAATGAAAAATGAGCTCATAGACCTTACCACATTCTTGGTTCGGGACCAGTACAGAACAAGGCATTCCCAGTCATTGTCCAGTAAATGTGTCTCAGGAGAACGTAAGGGAATTTGATGAGTTTCTTTGCCAGTGAAGTACGTTTTCTTCAGGTAATTCCGATACTGCCACCAAGCATTCTTGAAGATAGCAGAGGTATTAGCACAGGTTACCTCATCCTGAGTTTCCAAATCGGTCCTTCTCTATAGAGAAAAATGGGAAAATTTGCTGTATTATAACCATCATGGAGGTAGAATGTATGGGACAAAGCAAAGTAATTGCCATGAATAACATTACTTACACATAACTCCTAGACGAACACCTGCAACTGGCATTTTCCTTCATCTTCATTATAATATTTCCATGATGGAAATATACGCACATAGGATTTAACAACATCAAATGCGATAGATGCTAAACTACGAATGGCTGGTTGTGCTTCCTCCACAGGAATAGGTGTACTAATTGGTGGAGTTGGGGTTCGCCGTGGTAGTACTGGCGCTTTGGGCACTAGAGCTGCCTTACTAACTGCTCTTGTTTGGGAGCTCTGTGGTGGAGATGGTGCTGTGTCAACAGGAACTGGGTAACTATCGCTGGGGTTGGGGTTAGATTGGGTGAAGCTGGTTCTCTGTTCATCGCAGTAGGGGTACAATCTGCGAGAGTCTGGGTTATGTGTGGTAAGGCTGGTTCTCGTGCATGTACAACCGGGGTGCTATCTCCACCAAGAGGTAGCACTGTTTTATTTGAAGACCGTGTTTTTACTCCGCTAGATACTGCCATCACCCGCTCCAATTCAAATGGCTGATAAACAGGAAACATAGTTGAATGTACAGACCTTGTATGAGAGACAGATGCAATAGATAGTGTGGAAAAAAGAGGGCATGAAATAGTTGACATGTATATTGTTTAACTAAAAAGGATAGCATGACATAATTTCACATATATGATGTCTATCTAAACTAGATAGCATAGCATGACATAATTCAAAGATATGATGACTAACTAAATAGGATGGCACGAGATAATTATATGATGTCTTTAGTAAACAGGTTCGCATGACATAATTTACATACATGTTATCTAAGTAATCAGGATCGCATGATTTAATTCACATATGTGATTTATATGCTAAGAAGAGGGCGTTCGCATATATGATGTCTGAACTAAGAACATGGTGTTGAATATTGTGTATATGATGTCTAAACTATGCAATGCAAGACACCATATGCATGATATGAGCAATATAACCGTGCCAAGTTAGAGCATACACCTCGGTGGGGGAATAGGACTGGTCATCTGTCTCTGAATCCATCTCTGAGGAGCTATCGGGACCCAGCAAGAGATCTACTTCGACAGGTAGCACTGTCTGCTCTGAAGACCTTGTTTTCACTCCAGATTTTTCCATCACCCACTCAAATGGCTGATTCACAGGAAGAGTAGTTTAATGTACAAACATTGTCGACAAATGGAAATGTAATGAAGAAAAGGATGGGCAAGATATCATTCAAATATATGATGCCTGGTTAAACAGGATGGCATTGCATATTTCACATATATTATGACTGGCTAAAAGAGATGAGACTGCATAATTCCCATATATGATATAGAAACTAAACATGTGGCATTACAGAACATGTCTAAACTAAGCAGATGACATATATGATGTTGAAAGTAGGCACTACAAGGCAACATATGCATGATATGACCAACATCATCATGCCAAGTTAGAGCAAACACCTTGGGGGGTAAATAGGAGTGGTCAGCTGTGTCTGAATCCGCCTCAGAACAGATGTCTTCCTCTGGATTACAATCTGGAGAGGGGGGGGGGGGAGGGTTTGCCATTGAACCCACCATGGAGCGATGTCTGCATGACATTGTATTGCCGCACAAAACTCTTCTCTTTTTCTCTACATGTTCAGCATGACTGTGTACAATATCTGACACGCATACGAAAAAAATATAGTGAGATTATGTAAGGAGAGCATGCAGAAATCTAGAGTGATGGTAACAACGAGTGGATGGATCCAAAAATAATGATAACAGGCTGATGATAGCTTTAATTTAATAAAAAGACAGATGATGATTGCTTTACTATTTGTTTCCCACCCAAGATGAACAACATAGGCATACCCTAGGTGAACTAGATAATAGACAGAGATACTATTCATTGCTGCCTCGATATGGGCCCCACAAGTAATTTGAAAAATCAAGTTTGAACATTAATTTGGACCTGACTTGGAGTCTAAGAGGTGAACAGGACCATAAAGTAGCAGGTAATATTAAGCAATGCATAACATAAGCAGAAACAAAAGAGTGCGACCTCTCTTGTGGACCCGTGTACTCCTCAGGTTCATCTGCTGAGTCGATGATGGTGATGCAGTTGCGGTGGGTGCCGGCGGCAGGGAAGGAGATCTGAGGCGGCGAAAGACAGTCAGGAGTCGTGATGTCTGGTTTGGTGGATGCTTCTGTCGATGGAGCAGCTCAGGTGAGGTGGACGACGTCGCGGTAGGAGCAGGACAAACCACACAAAATTTTCTTCGACACCTACCTGTAACTGAAGTAATACTGTAAGGGCTCCTTTGGCTTGCAGGATTCTAAAAACGCAGGGATAGGAAAAACACCGGAATAGGATAGGAATGCACGTGGGAAATAGAGCATTTGTAAACACATGATTTCTGTCAACTTGGGTGTTTGGTTCACAGGAATTGGAAGAGCAGAGGAATGCAAAGAAACATGGCCAAATTAAAGTGAAACCATATGAAAGCATGTACAGTTAGAATGTTATTCTGCCACTAATGCACTTGGTCTTGTTTTCATGCATAGGATTTTGAAAAGTAGGTCCAGGTGGATGTTTTGCTCCATTCCTTTCAACAAAATGCATGAATAATTGAATAGTAGAGTGCCATAGGAAAATTTCCTATCGCTATGTTTTTCCTTCACTTTTTCCTTTGAACCAAAATAGCCCTAATGGATCGACATGAATGTAGAGTAATAAGTGATGCGACAAGTGTACAACCTCTTTGCCGTAGCCGTGTCGACCTCAGCATCATTGGGTTGGTCGCTAAAGAAGTTGCGGCAGAGGTGGCTATCGGAGGTGTGGAGGAAGATCTGAGGAATCTGTACATGGCGTCCAGGGCACTTCTCTGTTGTGATGGATGGTTCCGTCGTTGGAGCAGCTCCGGCGAGCCGTAAGACGTCGAGGCTGAAGCAGTACAAGACAGCCATCGTTAATCTCAAGTGGGATTCTAATAACATCTCCAATAGATGATGTAAAATACATTACCAAAAAGTGATAGATGTAAAATTTACATCACCAAAAAACACCTGACTACAACAGATGAGGTAAAAACTGTTGACTCTGAACTTAACTGTCGAAACTGAAATTTACTGTGGAATCTGAATGTTACTGTCGAAACTGAATGCACTGGTAGCAGAGAGGCACTTCACATGTAGTTTAGGCCGCTCGAGCACTAGTAGTAGAGAAACAGTGATCTAAATCAGCAGGCGATCGACGGGGAATACAGTAGCAAATAGCAGCCGGAGCCACAGCGTTTGGAGGAGCAACGCGAACTAGAGCCAGAGCAGCAACTCGTGTAGCTGCAGCAGCCCGTGTACCAGCATCAGCAGCACGAGCGAGAGCAAGAGCAGAGCAGCAACACGAGCGAGGGGGAGAGCAGAGCAGCAGCGCGACCGAGCGAGAGCCGGAGCAGCAGCAGCAGATCCGGCTGGTATGGATGCCGCCGCCGAAGGGGCCTCGCACTGGGGGAGAGCCGCCGTGGAGATGTCACCCACGACGCCGACTTCGAGGTATCCGCGCCATGGGGGTGCGGGATGGAGCACCGTCGGTGCCGGGAGGTCGAGTTAAGGAGAAGGTGCGATGCGATGAGTGTACAACCTCTTTGGTGGCGCCGAGTAGGCCTCGGCTTCATCCGAGGAGTCGGTGAGGATGCTGCAGTTCCGGTGGAGCAGGTTAAGGCGGCGCTGTGGGGATGGATCAGCCACGATTGACGAGGCGATCGTCGGAGCAGCTCCTTGGAGGTGGAGGACGGGGCGGCTGAACCGACGGGATGACGAGATCGACGACGGATCCTCATCCGGGGAGGTGGATGAGGGACGTCGGGCTGTTGCGGTGGATGACGTCGTCGGCGAAGAGGCTCCGGCTGGGTAGCGGTGGGGTGGCGGACGGAGGAGGGTGGGGTTTCGCGGCTGGAGCAGAGAGGTTATGGCGGCCTGGGATTTCGAATGGGGATTTTGAATGGCGAAAAGGAGGTGATTGGAGGGGGGGAACCATGACTTAGGGATGCGCTTGTCCAAAATGTAGGGTATGTTACAAAAGTACCCCCACCGATTTGAACTAGCGGCCCTTTTGGCTCAGGGTTAGAAGGGGGATTTCACGTGTTGGGATTTGGTAGCTGGACGGAGTTTTCACGCGCATTGAAATTTCGGGATAGCAAGGCACGGGTTGTGAAGGAGCGAGTTTTGGGAGCACGATATCTGAATTTTCGGGATATAACAAGGTGCGGGTTGAATTTTAGGGACAAGCCTAACGTGTAATATTGTACGTACCAAATCAATTCACACTTCCCTCAACGAAAAAAATGAAAAAAAATAAAACTATTTGCACCACACAAAGAGAGAGTCTTGTCCCGTTTTACTGTACAAATGCTATTCAAAGGAATCCATGTTATGTCCAATTAAATTTTTTCGCTGGCTGTATAATGCATGTAACCTACTCATACCAACATTTTAGTGCATTCCAAATGTCTATACTACCGCTGCAATTCGAACTAAATTTGAATTTGTTTCCCTATTTGAATAAGAATCTACAATCATGATTGTTGCCAACTTAAACCATCATTCGTGTATTATCTTAACAACACACCACATGATTACTATAGAGATAGATATGAACTATGTGTACTATATGAACTCGAATTCAAAATTTTGAATACACTTGATGTTGATTCCAAATAATAATACATTTGATGTACTAACTAGATCTTCATAATCTAAACCATGTTCCATACGTACACCGTGTTTATCACACAAAGTATAGTGCCCCGCCCCCTACATTATGACAAGTATTTAGCCCTGAGCTGCAAAAGCCACACATTATCACAAATTATAATCAATGTTCTATATATTATATGTAGTATAACATGTTCATAACCACACCATGCGTATCACCATTATATATATTCATTCATGCATGCGTCAGTTTAAAACACTATGATATCTTCTTCAAATATCCAAATCCACTTTTTTTATAATGAATTATGATCTCTGTTCGTCTTTTACACCCACACAATCCTCTTCTCTTTGTAGCTAGCGCTAACTTTCTATCATGCATGCACACGCCCGCCCCCTCTCACCCTCCCTCAGCGTCCCCTCCATCACGCACATTCGTTATTTCTCTTTAGGTCGTTCACCCATGGTGTGTGTAGGCCCCCCGGCTCCTTCTTTCCGGCACACACCGGTCGATATACGTCTCTAGCCAGGTGTGCCTACCACAAACACACACTTCCCCTCTTTTCTTCTCACTGTCAATGCCCCCCTATGTCCAATACGGTTCCACGCAGGTGCACACTCCCGCCCCTCTTTTCATTGATCTCATACTCGCACACTCCTCCCCCCTCGACATAGTAGGCCTCTCGGACCACCTCCTAGCCGCACCCCTCTCCCCCTGTCCGTCTCTCCGGACCTTATTTGCTTCTAACACATGCATGCATGTATACCTACCGATCTCCCTACATATAGCTAGGTCGACTATAATTCTTTTTCCCCATGCACCGATCGACGTACCTCTTTAGTTATGTCTCTCCCTTTCTCCGACACACGACGATTGATCTTCCTATGTAGTTATGTTTGCTTACCACAACCATATCGTCCCCCCTCATCATCCTTGCATACCTCCCGACTCGTCTCTCACACGCACGTGCATGGACAGGCAGGCATCCCCTCTCTTATGGATATTGCACTCGTACCCTCTGTTTGTCTAGCAGGCCTCTCCCACCATTTGTGAGAAGAAACTCCACCACCAACCCTCTGACACTCTACCTTTGTCTCTCTCCCAACCTTATTCCTCTGCTACACATATGCATGGATGCCGATCGATCTCCCTCAATACATAGCTAGGTCTCTCTCCTTGTCCACACATATACCAGTCGATCTACCTCTCTATAGTTAGGTCTCTGCCCCCTCCCCCGCCACACACACCGATAGTCGAACGTTGTAGGTAGGTATCCATGCCACAGAGACAAACTGCACCTCTGCCCTCTCACATTCCAGTAGGCCAGCCGCC
The DNA here is from genome assembly GCA_011799875.1 of Thinopyrum elongatum. NCBI lineage: Eukaryota > Viridiplantae > Streptophyta > Magnoliopsida > Poales > Poaceae > Thinopyrum > Thinopyrum elongatum. Next base: position 305,340,578 of record CM022303.1, on the reverse strand, counting down.
CTATATCTTTGACATGGGCAAACACAAATTCGATGGCACTCTTTATCGATCGCGCACCCACACACTTCATCCCTGTTTTCGATTCTATCGATATCTCACGCTGATGATCCCTCCACTCTCTTCTCATGGATCGCTCCATCTATATATGATATATCCATGACTCTGTTTCACACACATTGCAATATATGTTACATTTTTTTTGTTTGAGATATCATCGACACATTGCCTCTGTTTCGCACAAACCATCTCTCTCACACCCACCCACGTATGTACCTGCACGTAAAGAAGAGGTGCACGCACGACGCACATACTCATGTCTCGTTCCCGGCCACACCTATGCGAGTACATGGTGGAGTTCATTTCTGTACGAAAAGGCAGCCCACGTGATAATTTGACGCGTGTAGCGGTTGTTTACTCGAAGGAGGGTCATGTACCACGCGTAGACGGAACAAAGTTCGACTTGACGCGTTAGTATTAAATAAAGTTATATTTCTCAATAGCACGTACGGAATATAAAACAATTTTCATCAGGAAAAAATAAATCCGCTCCACTATATACAATGGAGCCTGCCTGCCGGGTTTGTCTCTCGTCACACTATCTCACACAAGGCGGCGGTGGCCTCTCTCTCTCACCGTTGGTCACTGATCCGGCCGCATCCCGTCCGCCGGCGGAAAGGGAGGATGTGCATCGTTTCTCCATTCGATGGCGTTGAGGCAGCACGTCCCGATCTGCGGTACCCGCCGTTCTCTCTGACCAAGCTCCAGCGCTGTAGGGCCTTCGCCACTTGCTCGCTGCCGCAGTATGGGCAGATCCCGGCCGCCGGCGCCCTCCTAGTTACATCCCGACGACCCTCAGGTACAACATCCTCCGGCCTTGCTCCACTGCCCATCTTCCCACGTTGCTGCATGTGGAAAATCCTGCATGTGGATTTTCTTTAGTTCTTTGCTTAAAACATATCTCGGCCGGCGTACTTTCCATCTTGCAATCTCGTCCTCAAACTGTTTTTGATAAACCACCATGCTGCTATCTTTCCCTTATGACATGGAATATGCTTCTTTTTTGTCGGCGTATGTGTCTTCAACTCCTGTTATTGGGCAGTAATTGTTTCCTTTCTACCTCTTTTTGCAAACATGGCTATCCATTTCACCTCGTTGCTATTGCGACCTTTTGGTGAACTGCATAAATCACTTTTTTCTTAAGAATGTTTTGTGCAGTTCCACCAAAATGTCACATGGGCAACATTTTTACATTTCTGTGGGACTGCAGAAAGGGAGATTGGTTTTGCTATCCTCCTCATCCAACTCCGTGCCTAATCTTCTCCAACAAGTAGTTAGTCCTAAAGAGAGATCGCAGAGGTGATCGGCTTCTATTTGTGCGTGTTATGTTTCATCATCTAGTTCCACTATTATTGTAATCACACTGACTGAATATCTTTGCAAACAGGGATGATCAGCTCGATTTTAGTGGAACTGCAGAAAATGATCGGATTGTGATGTCCTCCATACACCTCTTTCTTGGCTACAGAGCTGCGTGAAACTAGCTGCCAACCAATGAACACTGTGCCCAGGAAATGGAGCCATGCCTACGAACAACATCGATCAATTATATATTTTTCTTTATTTGTACACCTTCTCATAACTTTGTCTTCAGTTGTGATGTGAATATTGGCGCTGATCTGCGAACCATTGAGATGCATTGCAGCCATGGTAGTTTCATTTGTATTTGATGGAATGTTGTAACGAGACAATCTTGAGGCAAGAGGACACATGAATCCTAATTTGAAACCTTTTTTTTTCTGTGGGAACCAAAGTTGAAACCTTCATAGCATCACAGTACAATTTCATTATGCTGGAAAATTATGCGTACATGTAAACAACTCCTGAAAGATTGATAGCAATGCTAGAAACAATTCAACTTCGTTTCGCCAACATGTGGGACATCCTTCATCCGGCTCCACCTGCCATGCAGCAATATTGAGTGCAAAACTGCACGGGAGATTCACTCCGGTCATTGCGCCGCAGTAATAATGACTAGTGAGCAGTCAAATCATAGAGCCCCACCTTCGCCACAGTAAGTTGCTCGGACAAAGCAACCATCATTTCTCTCTTCGTTGAATCCGCTGGTACTCCAATATTCCCAGAGTAATAAGTTGCTCGGGCAAAGCAACCATCACTTCACCTTTCCCACAGTAAGTACTACCTTGTTTTTTTATTCTAGAAACAACCACACGCGAATATTGGACGGTAGCAGCACAGCAACTCAATCAAAAATCGAAACCAACCAATGAACTACTACTAATGGTGAGCGTTTGCTAGTATCATGTACTCCGTCTGTCCATGTATATAGGGCTTAATGCATTTTTGGAGACTAACTTTGGCCCTGTTTGGATCCATGGGTTAGAGTTAGTTTGAGCTAGTTGGGGCTCAAATAGCCCTAAAGTATCCAAACATGAGGGTTAAATTGGAGCAAGTTGCACCTAACCCACCAAAAAAAACTATCCCACCCAAGAGGTGCTAATTGGAGCTAGTTCTCATTGGGCCCACTGAAAAATCACTTTTATCTCTCTATCCCGCCAGCTAAGTGGTGCTAATTGGAGCTAGTTCTTGTGGGGCCCACTGAAAAATCACTTTTCTCTCTTCATCAAGTGCATTTATTGTCAATCTAACCCTGTCATCCAAACACCTCTTTAGCTAGAGTTAGTTCAGGGTTAGTCATGAGTTAGTCTAACCTCTAGCTAAGTTAGAGTATCCAAACAGGAGCAGTATAGGACATGCAAGTTGCTCAAAGCATACCGTCAAATTCGTACGTGAAAGGATCTTCGAATGATATAATTTTCAAATTATATAAAATCTTATCAATAGTCAAAGGCAACCTCGAAGAATACATTAGGCCCTATATATACGTATGGATGAAGGGAGTAGTACTAATCGCAACGCATGCATGCGTGTGGAGTACTACAGTACTAAACAAGAATGTTTTACATGCATTGGTTAATTATATCTTAGTTTTGGCACTTAACAATTTAATGCACAAAACAAGAACGGTTGACGGGATTAGCAGAAGCAAAGCGCCTTTTTAGCGGGGATTTTCATCATTCTATGAAGGTGCAAAACCAAGTGTTACTACTACACCAAACAAGTTCAAAATGAGAAACTGGACCCACTCACGGCACGGCACGCCTGTCTCGTTTGGTCCATCGATCAAAGCGCTTCCTCTTCTTGGCATAACAATAGAGTACAGTAATTTTTTTAGAATGCTCTTGGCATGTCACTAACATGTGGGAGCGAGTGATGAGTTAACCGACCTCAATAGATGGCAAAATTGCCAGCCCGCCGCACTTTGAGAGAGACGAGGAGCGAGAAGCGATACGAGCTAGTGGATTACTAGAGCTAGGTGTCGCACGGAGGCCAAGAAATATGGTGATAGCATGGGTTGGCCATGTATGATGTAACTACACTGGGCTGCCGTGTTTCGGACTCTTCCGGTCTACTGTGGAGAAGATTGGGTAGATTTTATATCGCTGAATAAAAATATTAAAGAGTCCAGACGCTCCACCGCGAGGTTTCTTGCTCCTTCTCGGTCGTCGGAAAGCGTTCTTCTAAGTTTTGCCGACACGTGGGACATCCAGCATCCAGGTCCATGTGTCATGCAAGAAAATGAAGTTAAGTATAGTAGGAGAGACTCACCAACGGTCACGAACGTAGGTGGAGTACATGCACGAATCACCCAAAAAAAAGGAATACGAGCACGAAGAGAAGAGGTGCAGGCACTGACGCAGGTACTCTTTGCCTCTTTCCCTAATACTCACGCGCGGGTACACGGTGAGCTCATTTCTGTATGAAGAGGCAGCTCACCTGATAATTTGGCGAGTGTGGTAGTTGTTCATGGGAACCACGCGTGGACGAATCAAAGTTTGATCATGACGCGGTGGCACATTTTTTATAAATTAAGTTATTCTATTCGATGGCACGTACGCAACACTATTTTCTCAATGGAACGTGAATCGTGCACGCACTGAATGACGGAGCTCGAGATGGTAGCCATGGATATGGTCAGCCCTTTTTGGAGACTAAAACACTACTTTTGATGTGTCCCGTCAACTCGCAAATGAGGAGAAGCTTTGCTTACTACTAGTACGACCTCTCCCTCGCTCACGCGCGCGTGGTGGCTCACAGGACGAGGAGTGCTGCAATGTGTCAGCGTCAATTGCAAGATGAGCCAGCAAGCTAGTAGTGGATTTGCCAACATGCTCAAAGTGCACGCAACATTGAGTAGAAAGAAGCATGCCCAGGAAATTAATGCGTGCTTAGGGAGGCCTTTGCTCAAAGAGCAACTGTATATAAGGTACAATCGGCATGCTATAAGGACGAGGAGCGAGAAGTGATACGGGCTGCTGGATATACTATAACTAGGTGTCCCACGGAGGTAACATTCAAAGTTATTCTCACACTATAGAATGGTATAGGAATGTGGAGAGATTTGGTTGATTTTATATCGTTGAATAATATAAAATATTATGAGTGCAGACGCTCCACCGCAAGGTTCCTTGCTCCTTCTCGGTCGTCGGGAATCTATGTTCTTCCACTCTTTTTTTTGACGTGAGCTTTGTTCATCCTTTTGCCAACACGCGGGACATCTAGCATCAAGGTGCACGTGTCATGCAAGAAAATGGAGATAAGCAGTGCGTAAGTGAGTAGTGCACTTCGATGGCACGTAATACGCAATATTTTTTCTCCTCGATGGCACATGAATAGTGCACATACTCAATGACGGAGCACGGGATGGTAGCCATGGACATGGTCGGCCCTTTTTGGAGAGAGTACTAAATAACTTTGATGTGTCCCATCAACTCGCAGAACAACGAGAAGCTTGCTTACTAAGCCTTCTCCCTCGCCCACGCGTGCGGGGTGGCTCGCAGCATGAGGAGAAACTTTTGCTTACAAGCGGTGGACGTGCAGCAGTTCATTTGGTGTCAGATTGCCAGAAGTACTACTGTAGTACCATCATTGTTGTTTGACTTCGGGAAGAGGCGAAGAGCCAAGCGCAAGGTCACCTACTAACCGTACAGTATACTATAGCCAAAGCTGGTCCACCTTTTTAGAGCATGGTTAATTAATATAGGCGGCTCTTGTGGCGGCACATCATTTAGAGCAAGTACTCTCTTCATAGGAACTTAAAATGCAAGAATAGGAAAAATAAAGGATTGGAGTGGCATGTACACTTGAATCCCATAGCATTAACACAGTGTTCCCCTAAAAAAAACCAGAGTGTTTGACACAGGAAAAACAAAGGAAGTGAATAAAAAGTTGGAGTGGATGCTAGATTGCCAATTAACACATGATTTCATAGGAAAAAATCCTACATCATTCTATCCTATGAATCAAACGACCAATGTAGGAAAATTATGAGGGGGGTCTCTCTAACAGTGTTCCTCGGCTCGCACCTAGCATCATGGTGGTCGAACTTGGAGTCATTCATCTGGTACACGTGGCATCTCAGATCTGGACACAAGGTGACGTACACCGTCAAGGTCCATTAGGCCTTGTTTGGTACTAGGGTTTTTGAGGGGATTGGTGGGGATAATCCCCATAGGGATTGGGTGAAACCCCAACCTTCACCCAATCCCTTCAAATCCCCATTTATCCCCAATACACTAGGTAGGAGTAGTGTATTGGGTATTGAGAAAAATGCATTAGAGTTTGTGGATTTGTGGGGAAATGTGGGGATGAAACATGTCAAATATACACTAGAACCAAATGGTGTTCTGGGATATGTGGGGATTTAGGGGTTTGACTGAGATAATCCCCACCAATTCCCTAAAATACACTAGTACCAAACAAGGCCTTAAGGATAATGTTGTCCTCAAAGTCGGACGTACACGGTTAAGGTCCACGGTCAAGGGGGTCAGGGCGGACGCGACCTCTCACTGCGTCCGCCATTTGAAGCGGCGCGCCGGCCGAAGGCGCCGGCCACTGCACTACCAGCTATACCCGCCTCCTCGCCGCATTCAAAAACCTACATTTAAACCCGCGTGGAATGCGAGAAACCCACTCCGGCCACACACGTCCATTCAGGAGCAGGACGCCGGCCAAGCTCCTTCCACCATTTTCTCCACTCTTTCAGCGGCATCCGACGAGCAGGAAGAGCAGTTCTCCGGCATAAAAGCTGTCTGGGTGGCCCGCCGAGCCCGGCAGTTACGAGCGAGGCAGCTCGCTGCTCCACCTACCTCGCCTAGCCCGTCGGAGGCAGTTGCCGCACTAAGCCAGCGCGTGGTTCCGCAGCTGGCCCCTCCAATACAGCTCGAGGAAGAGTGCCAACTTGCTCCACGCCGGCTTGTCGGGGAGCACGGTGTCATGGGCATCGTCGCTGCCCTTGACGCCGTCGCATCGTACAGCGCCTCCAGTGCCTGCGACTACGCCATCCGCCATCGACGCGCGTGTAGCCGCGCCATGCAGGCAGAGAAAGAAGCCGCTGCAGATGTCGACGAGGTGACGCGGCTATGCGGATATCGACGAGGTGACGACCAGCACGTCCCCGCCCGCCGCCATCATCGAGGAGAAGTAGAACATGGGAGGCCACCGCCGATTGTATCCCATGAAGGCCACCACTGAGGCGACGTCGGCGAAAACAGCCGGTGTCTTGCACGATTCTTCTTCAGCCAGATGCTGGAGGAGGACAAAGAGATCGGGCGGTGACCATTTAGATTAGGTATATTAATTCTACCAGGCTGGTTGTAATTGGAGTATCATAAGTAGTATCATGCATGCCAACTAGGCAAATTTGATGAGGTGGCGTAGAATTCAATGAAGAAAGAGAGGGTTGAGTATCATATTATGATATCGTATGGAATTAAGTTACTCCCACTGGGGTTAGTCTTAGGCCTTGTTCGGTTCAACCTCCTCCCAAGGGGTTTGGAGAGGAATGGAGGGGAATTTGGCTTGTAGTACATGATTTAATCCCCCACAATCCCTGTTAATCCCCGTTAAAACCCCTTGAACCGCACATGCCCTTAAGGTTAAAAATGACTGGGATTACAGAGGACAGGGTACAAACTTCAAGGATTTAAAGGTGAGGGTTTGTTTCTGACTAGCTCTACAACCTCAAGGTTTATAAATTGGACTTCACTCTCCCCTCACGCACACGCCCGGGTACACTCACGGTGGAGCGCATTTGCACACGAAAAGGCAAGTAACGTGACAATTTGAGACATCTAGTTGTCCACTTAATGTGGGGTCTGGGACCAAATGTCAGCCATACCAAGTGCGACGTGAACGTGGTAGCACGGTTATTGATCGAGTTTCTTTTACTGGTACGTTAAATGAAAAAATATGGCTGCGCACGTATTCAATTTAAAATGATCGCTACTGAGGGAAAAATAATTACTACTCCACTAGTCCACTTCGGGACTTGCTTGCTAGGGTTGTTCTCTTCTTCTCACTCTCTCACCCTCTCCAGATCTAAACAAGACTGTGGTGTCCACTCTCTTTGTCTCTCTCTCTCTTCTCTCCGGTTGACACAGATCCGGCCGGATACCTTCCGCTGGTGGTCGCTGGTGGCGAGGGAGGAAGCCGACGCGCGCCGTCTTCTCTGACCTGGCACCGGCGTGGGAGGTCGTCCTCACCCTTGCTCCCCGCCGACGAGTTGGCAGATCCCGCCGCCTGCCTCGCCACATCCCGCCGATCGGAGGTATAACTTTTTTTAGAACCAGCCTTGTTCTAATGGCCCAGCTCCCCACGTCGCTGCATCCCTTTTTTTTCATCAAGTTAGGATTGCTCCCCACATCGTTGCATCCTGCATGTGGATATTCTTCTAGTATTACAAAGCTCTCCATGTAGCTAGCTCTGTCGGCTTGCCGAACACTCGAACACCACCTAAATTTTTACTATTAGAGGAAAAAAGGTACTGCAGATACTGGCTAATGAACCGATCTCTTGGTTGGAAAGGGAAATAAAGATGCTGGCCTGACCGGTCTCTTGGTCGAAAAAGGACAGAAAGTGGGGGGTGTTGGGTCGACAATGCAACCGAGAATGAGCACGTCTAGATTTCTTGTGGTCACATAGGAAAGGTCACTGACGAGAACAGAAAATGCAAAAATCCAGACATGCTTTGCATGTTTGCCGCACTCGGCAACACCTTTGCCTCACCACTTTATGCCTTGGTGGATGTAAAACGTGCTTGTGCCTCTCCTGTCCCTATGCCCTTACTGCTGTTGTTAATCTAATATCACAGGTAAAATGAAACAATGCCACTATTAATGTGATGTCGCTGTTAAGTAATGCTGCTGTCAATCTATTGCCATTGATAAAATGAATCAATGCCACCACCGTTTGATGAAATGCTTCTGTCTTGCTTTATTTCTCATAAAGAGTGTTTTGGGCCGTTACACTCAACTCTGACACCGGTAACATAGCTCCATCTCCGTTGAACTGCACAAAATTTAATTGCATAATGGTTGACACGACAATGTGTTTCTCCTTTCTGTATCACCCTTTGTTAGAACGATCGTTCCTGTTAACCGTGCACGTACGTACTGATCAAGTGCTACTCCCAATCTCCACACATAGTCATAATGCAATTGTTATGCATGTTAATGTAAGCCCCCGTTAATCTAGTGCCATTGTTGATTTGATGTGATGGCACTTCTTAGTTAATGGCACTTTTTCATACTGTCACTGTAATGCCATTGATAACATATGAGATGCTGCTGTTAATCATATGCCGCTGCAAAAAAATGACACTGCTTAAATAACCCTGTTACATATTTGTGCAAACAGGGTTGTCTATCTCCATATGGTGTCTATTTGTGCAAACGGAAGCACAAACCTCAATTTTAGTGGAACCTGCTGGCAGCTGACCTCACGGTGCTCCAGGTATTCCTACATTCTTAACTAGGTAGAATGACCAACGCAAGATGAAATAAGCTTGTTCGTACGTTGACTTGCTATTTGCAGTGTGGAACGAGCCTGTCATGTGTGGAGGAGCAAACAAGCACTGCAGCCACTCCGTCAACGCAAGATAAAAGAGACCGAGTCATTGATGGCCTGGCCGGCGAGTAGGGGTCGTGCAAACAGCGGTGCATTATTTTAGTGGAACTGCACACAAAAGATATTGGGGTTAGTCGGACAAATTTTCTACAGCCACACGGAAGGAATTGCGCTCATCGATTGCATAGAATTTCCTCCGTGCCATCATAGGAGATCCCAAGGTGGAAATCAACTAACCACCTATAAAATTATGCATAATCTTCTTGACGCAGGTCAGTATCCCCTTCGTCCAGATGATCGTGTTTTGTCATGCCGAGCTATTGATATCTGCTACTATTTTGCGACACCGTTTAAGTACAGCGCTTTCCTATCTTTTCACATTCAGGACAATGAAGATGATTTTAGTGGAACTGCACAAAATGGTCTGATGTTGAGTGATCTCTATTGCCTCCTCTGTTTGCTGCAATGTGTCAGCGTAAATTGCAAGATAAGACATCAAGCTAGCTATGGAGTTTCCAACATGCTCAAAGTGCACGCAACATTGAGCAAAAAGAAGCATGCCCAGGAAATTAATGTGTGCGTAGGGAGGCCCTTTGCTCAGAGAAGCATCTATCATTTTTTCTTATTTCTACACCTTCTCACAGCTTTGTCTTGGTTATAGTCTTGTGAATCATTTAGATGCGTAAACATGCTGAACTTAAGTGCTTGTGAATGTTAGCTAGTATGCATACCGTATCTTGTGAAGCTTAGTTTAGTGTGAATGTTAGCGTGTCAACCTTTACAATCTATGTATATTGTGGGCATGTTATTTGACCCTTCAGTTTGCCGTGCTATGACCAGTGTGAGTGTCTGCATGTAGTACACCATCCTCTAATTTGGTGCATGCCAAGCTGGCCCGAAAATGAGCTATAACTTTTTTTCAAGTTGAAAAATGTTACCGATGAGGAGCCATAATTAAGGTGGAGGCGTCTCTTTTTTTCTTTCGAATGGGCAATAAGCTGGAGAGCTGGAGAGTGTCTCTAATGGGCTGCCTCTAGTGTTAAGGCCCTCCAGTACGAAACACGGGCAGCCGACTGGGCCGATACAAAAGCCTATACATCTTAAAGCCCATTTGTTTTTGTTTTTTGCGAGGAAAAACCTATATTTCTTGAAGAGGGGGCGATCCCAGAATAACCCTCCTTCCTCCTCACTTCCACTTATACTGCAGCTCACTGGACTCTCCCGCTTCTGTCGCCCCCCAATTCCCCCCGCTCCCCATCTTCCTCACTCGTACAGAAAACCCGCGCTCACCTTCTTCCTCACTCGTACAAAAAACGCCTGCTCCTCTTCTTCCACTCCTACAGAAAACCCCAGCCCTCCTTCTTCCCCACTCGCACTGCCACTAGGCTCGTCTTTGGCTACTCTGCTTAAACCCGTGAGCTCGGCGCGATGCCCGCAAGGAAAATGGAGTTGGCTGGCCCCAGCGCCAAGAAGATGAGGCTCCCGCCAGTGGCGACACCGGTTGTAGATCCCGCACCCGGCAACGCGGGGAGAAGCGGCAGGCCCCCCACCGGATTCTAGGAACCCGTAGAATCTCGGGTGGACCGCATCAGCGATCTCCCAGACGCCATACTTGGGGAGATCATCTCGCTTCTCCCCACCAAGGATTGCTGCCGCACCCAAGTCCTCTCAACTCGGTGGCGCCCTCTATGGTGCGCCACGCCCCTCAATCTCGACTGTCGTCAGCTATCTTTCATTCATGATTTTGAACTCCTCAGAGCCACCATATCCTCCTACCAGGGCTCTATTCAATGCCTCTACATCCCGACACGCTACCTGCTGTCCATACCCTGCACGGTGGACGCTTGGCTGACATCCCCTGAATTCGAAAAACTCCAGCAGTTTGAGTTCTACCATTACCATGAAAGTTTCATACCATGAACCGAACACCAAGAATTTGTGCCCACACCACCGTTGTCCAGCTCGTGGTTTTCCTCCTCTCTCCACACCACCACCTTCGCCCGGTGCCATCTACCAGATGATCTGGTACAAATCCTTCGACTCCCACTGCTAAAAAAAACTTTTGCTTGTGGTGGTTTATCTGTCGAAGGCTTCACTGCACAGCATCATCCACTCCAGTTGCCCTGCCCTGGAGCGCTTGCTGATTGTTTTGGGAATAGAAATCCGTATCAGTTGTCTCCAAATAAAGTTGCCTCACCCTAAAAGCATTGGAATTTGTTTTGAAGGACAGCAGCTCATCATCGAAGATGTCCCTTCACTTCAAAGGTTGCTCCTTCATTATTGTTATATACCTTCACAAATAACTATCGTCTCTGCGCCCAAACTGGAGACCTTGGGTGTAATTCATGATCCGTTCAATGATCACAAGTTGGTGTTTGGCTCCACACTTATTCAGGTACCGTATATTATCATCTACACATTTGTAATCATAAGCTGCATTTTTCATTTGTGCGCATAAGTTTTATATCATCTTGAAGTACACTTTGGGTACTAATATTATGTTATATGCTCAATGAAGAGTTCGTCCATGGATAGCCTATCAATGCTGCTGGATTCTGTCAAGATCTTATATATCGAAATGTTTAGTTATGATCTGAACATAATTATTAGCTTGCTGCGATGCTTTCGATGTTTGGATAATTTATATATAAAGGTGATGATTTCATGCACATTGAAAGCCCGTATATATTGTACTAGAATTAACCGTTCAACTGTCGCTCTTTTGACATACTCGTTTTTCAGACCTTAACTGTTTTCAATCTTCATGTCTACTTAGGCACTAACATATGGAGAAAAACATATAACCAATCGGTGGCGTAATAAGCACCGGGATTTTCTCAGTTCTCATGACATTCGTTTGAGGACAATAACGATGGAAGGATATGCATCCAACCAGGGAAATAGAAGCTTTGTCACATTCTTCCTGTTGAATGCGAGGTTACTATTGTCCATGAGGATTAAGTTTTTCAACAAGAAATTTCTCACAGACGGACATGTTGAACAGCAAAAAAAGAAGTTTCAGGTGGACAAATGGGCTTCTCAACATGCTCGGCTTCTATTTACAACAACTTGTGGTCATGCTCCAATAATTTTTTTGGCATAGGATGTTGATTTTATGGATCAGACCGATCCATTTGTTTGTGACTGCCAAAAATAGTGGTTGGGTTAGATGTTATTGCCATGTTCAATCTGGGTTTTGTCTAAATTTGATGAACAAATTAATCCTTGGGCTTTTGTACCGTTTGTAAGCTTGAGTAACATGTTGTTGCCCTCGTACTCCCCTTTGCCTGCCACTACACTGCCGCATCTTCCACGGCTCCTGTTCGTTCCTGTCCGAGGCCTCGCCGTCGTTCTCCGCCTTGGTTCGCTCACTATGCCCGCCGCCGTCTGGCGTTGTCAACATGGTCAACAACCGAGAGGAATCAGGAGATGACTGTATGTGGAGAGGCTGACAGTAGGGACCCACCAGGGTCATGGCATTATGCAAGCAGGTGCCTTGTTATTACAAACCAAAAAAAAAAATACTTCCTCCTAATTGTTTGACAACTAGGTCCCACGCCATTGTCAATGTAGTCAATAAACGAGAAAATTACACAACGAGCGGCTAACACCAGGGACCCAGCAGCTCACCTAGTTTTTTTTAGAAGAAGCAGCTCACCCAGTTGTTTTTAGTTTTAGAGACGGAGCTCAACTGCGCGCTATGCGGGGGCTGTGGCCCGTCTAGCCCACGCTTACGCTTTTATTCAAGCACATGACGAGCCCAGTTGATATCTTTTTTCTTTCTGAAAATGGCTAGCCCAGTTCTATTTTTTTTGGAGAATACCCAACCAAGGCCTAGTTGCTTTTCTCAGCCCTGCTGGGCTGCAAATCTTTCAAGACGAGGAGGGATGTATTCGGCTTCCCCAGAAAATGGGCTATAAGTAGTAAGAAATGGGCTATAAATTTTTAAACCAAAGCCAACCGGCAATTACATTCAAATATCATTTTTTCTGGATTTCAAGATTTTAAATTTCATTCATTTTTTTGCAGAGAATTTTTTTTGAATTTTTTTATATAATTTTTGAATTTTTTTTAACGTGACTCGAAATTTCGTGATTGAATGAGTTTAGACCCCACCGAAATATACAAAATTTCATTGAATTTTTTAGGAGTGCCCAGAATATGGTCTGTAATGATAATAAAAAGAATATGGGCTTCAAAATATCCTTAAGAATTAGCAAATGGGGTGTAAATTATTGAAAATAATGGCAAATGGGCTGTATGCTATTTTCCACAGATTTGGAGGCTAACTTCTGGGCCTACTAGGTTGACGATGACGCTGTCCTAAAATAAATTTTGACACGTACACAAGGCTTTGTCAACTTAGTCAACACAGAGCAGTGACTGTTGGATGTCTATCCAACGGCTGTCGTGCTTCTTCAATCTCTGATCTTCCTGCTCCAGCTGCCCAAACCAGCGCCGGCAGGACTGCCTGCTCCCTCCTCCTGTGGCCGGCTATGCTGCCGCCAGGCCATCCCTCTACCCACTCGCACATCCTGTTATTTTCCGATGACGTCAGCCTCACCCCGCAGCCGACCAGTCAGCCCTCGTTCTCCCCTCAGCGTGGGCATCCGCTGCTGTGGCTTCGCCGGCTCCGGGTCGTTCCCTTCCTGGGCCTCGCCCTCGTCCACCACGTTTGTGCTCTTCGCGCGGCGTGGTCAACATGGTCAACAAACAACAGCCATCGGAAGAGGGATGTAAGTGGAGAGGTTGATAGTAGGGACCCACACAAGCAAGTGCCTCCTTATTACGTGAAAAAAATGATTGCTCCTGCTGACAGCTGGGATCCACCAGCTGTATCTTCGCACGGAAGTTAATGCCTCCTTGTTATGCGAAAAAAACTATTCCTCCTGATGACAGCTGGGACCCGGCAGATTTGGTGGCTGACTTGTGGGCCTACCAAGCTGACGCGTACGCAGGGCTTTGTCAACTTAATCAACAAATGATTCTAGCAGCTGGACCATTGGATGTTAATCCAACAGCCGTGCTGCTTCTTCAACCTCTGTTCTTGCTCCTATCTCCCATGGGCGGCAGTGCTGCCGCGCACCCGAACCAGTCAAGTTTCCCACTCCGCTCCATCTACGACTCCAGTGCCGCGTCTTCCCCATCTCTGGGTCATTCCAGTTTGGGGCCTCGCCGTCGTCCACCGGCCTTGGTGCGCTCGGCACGGTGTGGTCAACATGGTCAACAAACGAGAGTCATCGGAAGATGACTGTACGTGAGAGGCTGACAATGGGGACGCACCACGCCCATGGACGCATGCATGCAACCGCATCCTTTTTACCCTGAAAAATAATTTTTTTCTCCCCCTGACAGCTGGGACCCACCAGCTACATCTTCGCACGCAACGAAGTGCGTCCTTATTATGGGGAAAAACTGAATTCCTCCCCCTGACAGCTGGGACCCATCAGCTATATCTTCGCACGCAAGGAAGTGCCTCCTTATCCTCCCTGACAGCTGGGACCCACCGGGTTAAACTGTATGTAGGGTTGTCTCTCTGGTAGCGAACATGTAAGTACATACTAGTCGATCGGTCTCTCTGCAAGGATGAACCATGGCCGAGCAAGGAGCAGCACGTGTGACATAGCAGTTGAGGCAGTCCTGTATAAATCATGTACACGTACGTACAGCCACGCTGCAAGAAAGTAAATACGGCTACGTACGTGCATACGGGCGGGGTCTCGAACATGTACGCATGCATAATTACGGCCAGGGCTCGTGTACATGGAGAGGCAACGGACGACAGCGATGTCGTCCTGTTCATCGGACGCTTACCGGCTGGGTCAGAACGGAGGAAACAACGTCGTGTTCACCGGGAGCCAAGTGACTGGGTCGAAATGCGTCATGTTCATCGAGAGCGAAGCCACTGGGTCGGAACGCGTCCTGTTCACCGGGAGCCAACCGGCTTGGATGGAACAGCCAGAACGGGGTCTGGCGTACCGCTAAACGGAGGAAAACGGCCTTCTGTTTGATGGCGTACAGTCGAAACGGGGTCCTATTCATTGGGAAGGGTCTGGCGTACCCCAGAACGGAGGAAACGGCCTTCTGTTCGAGTGCCTACGGTCAAAACGGGGTGCTGTTGATCGGGAGGGGTGTGGCGTACTGCAAAACGGAGGAAACAAACTTGTGTTGGAGCGCCTACGATCGAAATGGGGTCCTGTTCATTGGGAGGGGTGTGGCGTACCGTAAAACAGGACTCCACGGGCTACTGTTCATCCATCGTCTACTGCCTCGCACCAGCCTCCACTTGCTACTGTTCATCCACCATCGACTTCCTCCAGCCTCCACCAGATTCTGTTCATCCATGGGGTCCTGTTCATCCAGCCTCCACCGGCTACTGTTCAACCAGCCCTCCACGCGGTCCTGTTCATCAACCCTCCATCGGCTACTATTCATGGAGCCTCCACGGGGTCCTGTTCATCTACCCTCCATCGGCCTCCTCGATCGGGGTCCTGTTCATCCAGCGGCAATGGCCTACTAGCTACTACCACGGGGTCCTGTTCATCCAACCCCCAACAACGGTCACTGTTCATCAAGAGGCAGCAGGTTCGATCGGCTTCAGTTAGCAGCAGTAGCGAAGGAATCGCTCGATCGGGTTCAGTTAACAGCCAGGGATCGATCGATCGCTCGGGTTCAGTAACGCGTAGCCAGTGCAATCGCTCGGGTTCAGTAAGCGAACGCCTCACTCAGGTTCAGTTAGAGCCCAACACCTCGCACACACGCGTGTATGTGTACGAGAGAAACGCGCAATCCCTCCGTGCATTACTCGGCCCCGACCACCCACCGTAACCAGGAACTCCCCAATATTTTCCTCGCCCTCGTTTCTACCATGATTTTTTCCGTCATGGACGGCCCAAAGAATGTCATGCAGCTGCGTCTACGGCCCGCCCAGGACGAAAAGCCCATTTTCTGTCATGATTTTTTGGCATAGAAGTAGGAGCCCACCACATCTATGATGATACCGGGTTTTGTCACAATTATCGTCATAGAAGTGTCATAAGCATGACAGAAAAAAATTGGTTCGGCCCAAAATGTCACGGATGTGACTTTTTTTGTAGTGTTTAGGGCTGTGTTACTAGGTGTATAGTACGTGTCGAAGGGGGGGGGGGGGGGTGGTGGGACCAGCATATACTAGGTGTCACATGAACCTCACTCTCTCTGTGTGGGGACTTTGCGATTTTTTAGGCAAATGCCACATCAAAGTTGTGTATTAGGTATTCAAAACATGACAACCACACCCCTCTCCATATATATGTTTTGGCACACATGCAAGCGATGGTTGTAGTCCTCTGGCACTCACTCATGCGGTTATCGGCGATGCTTCCATCTGTCGGCCCTCTTGGTCCATCACTTTCACCGACAATGAGAGAGGTTAATTACTTTGGCTTAGGAGGGGATTAATTTTTTGTTTGTCTCAGGATATAGGTCATGATGTGAGATTACATATATATAATAGCGCATGTGTACACATGAATCCATCCTGCTAGATCGAGGGGGGGGGGGGAGGGCGAGCACACGACACGTCATGAACCGCTTGCTCTGTGTGGGGACCTCTGCGATTTTCAACGCATGCACCACATCAATGTTGTGCACTGGGTATTCAACACATATTCATGCATCACACACCTTCATAAATATGTTCGGAACACACGCATGCAATGGTTGTCTTTGGACACAATCTCACTCGCTTGGTTATGGGCGGCAAACCTATATATATTCGTGGGCCGGCGTGGACGTCCATCATTTTGACCAACGACGAGAAAGGTTACCAGGGTGGATTCTTCTTCTTTGGTTCGAGTTACCGTATAGTAGGTCGATCATTCCAGGCCTAATTAAGTTTGAGCGCATGCTACGTGTCGTGAACCCTCGCTCAGTGTGGGGATTTTACGGTTCCAAAGCATGGTGTCGCATCAAATTTGCGCATTGGGTATTCAAACACCAAACACACCACTTCCATATACATACTTGGGCCACATGCACAGAGTGGGTTTGTCTTCAGACATTACTCCCTCGCGAGGTTATCGGCGACAAGCTAGCTCATTTTGCGGGGCCGTGTGGATGTCCATCACTTTAACCAACAACGAGCAAGAGAGGTTGTACGGCCAAGTTGGGTTTTGCTTGGTCCGTGTTACAGTATGTCTTGGTGAGATGCCCTCCCCCTCGACGTGTGTGTGTGGGGGGTGGGGTGGGGGGCTACTTCGCACTACCTACAACCTCCGTGGGGTCGAGGAAGTCTGGTTAATTTACGAGGCACACGTGCCACATCAAAGTTGTGAATGGTAGTTAAATATCACACCACACCCTTTTCATACATATAGTAGGGCCACCCGCAGGTGGTGTGACGCCCCCGGCCCAATCGTGCACTAATCATACACGCAAATGCACACGATCAAGCCTAAGGACTCACGGAAAGATATCACAACACAACTCTAAAACATAAATAAAGTCATACAAGCTTTATATTACAAGCCAGGGGCCTCGAGGGCTCGAATACATAAGCTTACGAACAAGCGTCAGCGGAAGCATCAGATATCTGAGTATAGATATTAAAAGAGAAACAGAAAGGCCTTTAGAAAGGCGGGGCAAAATAAAACACTACGATCGAAAGGCGTAGGCCTCCTGCCTGGGACCCTCCGATCCTACTCCTGGTCGTCAGTCAACTCGTAGTAGTATCCATCCTCTGGGTAGTAGTAGTAGCGATCGTCGGGGCATCTGTCTCAGGGGCTCCGTCATCTTGGTCACGACAAACTGATATGGGGAGAAAAGGAAAACAAAGCAACCGTGAGTACTCAGAAGTACTCAGCAAGCAAGGATCTACACTAAATATGCAACATTTTCAACGGGAGGCTGTATATGTGGACTGGGCTGCAGAAATGCAAGAATAGAGAGAAGGCCTAGTCCTATCGAAGACTAGCATCTTCAGCGGTCTTGCAGCAGTAGAAGAGAGTAGAACAGATCAATATAAAGTAGCAGTAGTAATAAGTCTCAACCTCACCCAGAGATCCTTTCTCGACTACCTGCGAGAAAGCAATCCCAGAGCCATACAGTCATCAACCTCGTCCTGAGATCCCTTCTCGACTCCCTGCGAGAAGCAATCCCAGAGCCATAGTATCCAAGTATCCAGTTCTAATTGTATCAATCAGGATACAACTCCGAGTGTCCTTTACCGTAGGACCGACTATCGATAGAAGTTTTCTTCCCTACAGGGGTGCACCAACTTACCCAACACGCTCGATTAACTCCGGCCGGACACACTTTCCTGGGTCATGCCCGGCCTCGGCCAAACGACACATCGCAACCCTACCTACAGCTCAGCAGAGAGGTCCCCGCCGGTCTACATCCTAAGCGCAAGGGGGTCTTGGCCATCGCCCCTCGCCCTCTGGGTCGTTGTGAGCAGGGTGGATACCAGCGCCAACGGCAAGATCTGACCCGGCCACAATGCTGAACTGGACGTCTGACAAAGCTTTCGGCTGATGCTACGATGTAGAACGCCCATACTATGCCCACGTGATGGTTAGTGCTATCAGGCCAGAGACCTGCTCGGATCAAATATCCAAATCGTTAATGGACTAGGGCTTGCGGTAACGAGCAGAGACTCACGAAAGATGTGACGCCGTCGCCCCGTCTCGAGGACTTGCTGCAAGGGTTAAGAATGCCCGGCCGCGCCTCGTATTCACCACTCGGGCACCACACTGGCAACCCGCCTTCACATCACACGCGGGTACCCCTCAGGGTCGACCCGCCTTTCCAAGTAACAATAGTACATTCCAAGTATCCGTGTGTCCATAACATCAGGGGAATCCGAGGTATCACCCTCGTTGAATTCCCACTCGATATATCCGTCAAGGTGAACTCGGAGGAATCACCCTCACTGGGTCCACACTTGAGGTGTTGTACGACAGCGTCGTTATCGGAAGCGGTGAAGGAGGAATCACCCTCGATGACCACGACCGAATAGCTACTCTACAGAGTTAACATCAGAAGTGCTACAAGAGGTTTCACCCTCGGCACTCGATAGTAACACTGCAGTGTCGTTACAACTAAGGGGGGGGGAGGGGGGTGATGTGCGGTGTCAGGGCCTGGTCTTCAATTCCCGTTGATTGGGTCTTCTGACAATCCAGCGCGGCAGTCGGGATAAGTGGGGTCACTGATAGGTCTCTACCCAGCCTATACTAAACAGTTTAGGATATCCAGGTAATTATCAACAGCAGATTACAATAAACAGGCTATGCATCAGAATAGGTAAAGCGGTAGCAGCAGCAATTCTAATGCAAGCATGAGAAATAGAATGGGCGATATCGGGATGATCAAAAGGGGGGGCTTGCTTGGTTGCTCTGGCAAGAAGGAGGGGTCGTCAACACCGTAGTCGATCAGGGCTCCTGAGCTGCGTCGGCCTCGGGGACGACGTCGGTGTCGGGGTCTAACGAGAGAGAAGAGGGGGAGGAAACAAGTAAATACACGACAACATAAGCAACACGGAGCAGGCTATGCTAACGTGCAGTGCAGGGTTGCCTGAAGACACGTCTAAGTCTTTTAGTTATTTTAGGAATTTGTTTGGAATTATTTTATTAGGGTCATGCACTATTCATCTATCTGAAACAGGCAAAAAGTTGCATGTTCAGATAGTTAGAGACATCTAACAGGTATGTGGGTAGCGTATTCGGATTCGTGGGATTTTTCTGACCATTTTTCATATATAAATTATTTTCATCGGAGTTACGGATTAAAAGATATGATTTTCTAAAGTTTTAAATGATTTCCTGGAATTATTTAATTAATTAAATTCGAATTATCCAAAACAGTGCGGGGGTGATGTCATCATGACGCAGTGCTGACGTCAGCAGTCAACAGTGCATTGACTGGGTCAAACCTGACGTGTGGGTCCAGTGGGACCCACCTATCATTGACACAGTGTTAATCAGAGTTAGTTTAAACTTAATCTAAACTAAACAGTGGGGGTGGCCCACACGTCAGTGTCTAAACTAACTAACAATTAATTAACTTAATCATTTTAATTAGCTGTTAATTAACAGGGCCGTGGGGCCCACTAGTCAGACCAGTTGACCAGGTCAACGGTCAACAGTGGCCCCACGGGCCCACATGTCAGTGGCCCAGGGGGGCCCGGGGAGGTCCACGTGGCGGCCACGTCGGCTAGACCCACCGGAACCACCCCGGCGCGCGCCAGCAGAGCACCGGCGAGTGGCGGGATCGAGCTGTGGTGCGCCGTTTGGCGTGCGGCCGGGCGCGTTTGAACCGCACGTGTGCCGTGCGTCGAACGGTGGTGGTGGCGGGGGCAATGGTGACCGAAAAAGGTGCCGGCGACGAGCGTGGCGGAGATGTGCTCCGGTGAGTGGTGCGGGCGGTGCTTCGAGGGGGTTTTTGCGCACGCCAACTACGCCATTTGAACCAGTGATCGACGTGGTGACGAACGGAGCAAAAGCCAGGCCGAAACGTCGAGCGAGGCGACCGGACGGAGCAGCACCGCGGTGGCCAGAGCGGTCAGATGCGGCGAGGCAGCCACGGCGAGCGGGCGAGCCAAAAGAGGAGCAGAGGAGGAAGGGGATCCTCACAGTGAGCGTAGCCGTTCACGTGGGCTCGGGGGAGGCACGGTGCAGGCAGTGGCGGAGGAGATCGACGGCGGCGGGTCCGAGAAGGGGGCGACGCAGGTGCGGTGGTGGAGGGTCTCCGGGCTCGACTTGATGGCGTGGGGCGACGTAACGGCGTGGGGCGACGTAGTCGACGACGAGGAACGCGATGGGCACGGTGCGGCGACGAGACGGAGGCGGTGGCCGCGCCTACGCCGGTGGCGGGGCCATGGGAGCGCTCGGGAGAGGTGTGAGGAGCGAGAGAGAGTGAGGGGAGGCGCTAGGGTTTCGCCAGGGGGTCGAGGAGGGGGCCTTGTAGGCGCTGGCGTGGGCGCGACGTGCTGTCGAGCAGCGGTGAGGGGGGGCCTGGCCGCGCGCGGCAGGTGCTCGACAGCGCGCGCGTGAGCAGTGCGAGGTGAGGGACGGCGCGGGGGTGGGCTGGGCCGCGTTGTAGCAGTAGGCCTAGTGCACAGTAGATCCTTTAGGCCTTTTTCCTTTTTCTTTTCTGTTTTCTCTTTTCTTTTCTATTCTGTTAATTGTTTAGGCCCCAAATGGTTTTTGTAAAAAGGGAGACCTAGTCCATAAATACCAGTGTTTTATACCCTAACACCAAAAACTAGTTTGGGCAAAACATCATTTCATATTTGTTTTAAATAAATTAAAAGGTTACTAAATGTTATTTTCAGCCACTGTTTTAAGTTGTTTGAGTCACTTATCCAATTTTAATAATGTTGTTTACAATTTTAACATAGCCTCTGATTTATCTACTATTTATTGAACATTTTAGTTCTTATGTTGGACAACTTTTATATTTCACTTTCATTTAAATTTGAATTTGAGTTAGGAGTTGAAATGCAATATGATGCAAATGATGATCATGCACTGTTACACAAGATGACATGGCATAATCAAAAGGGTGACTACTGTAGTTAACCACCGGGGGTGTTACAGGTGGTTCGTATGTGGTCTCACCCATCTCGCTCCACAAGCACGCATTTGTGGGTCGGCACACGGTCCACCTTAGTCGGGAAGCGAAAGGGGAAGTTTGACCATATATATGATGGACTCCTATAGGTTTTGTGTTACGGTAGGGTGAGATTTCAGACCTAGCTATTTGGGGGCATGCATTCGTAGCTAGGATTCCCTTACCGCCGACATGAAGTGGGGTTCGTAGGGGGTGGCTGACTAGCAATACTGTGCTTTTGTGCGACAGTTGCCACATCAAAGTTGTGCATTGGGTATTCGAACATCAAACCACCCTTTTCATACATATCTTTGGTCCACATGCAAGTGTGTTTGTGTTCTGACCCTTTCCTGCGTTATTCTTTTTGCCAAATTTATAAACAGCACACGAGTTGGATGCAGAAACCGTCTGTGATTGGGGATGCAATATACACGGTTCGGTCAGACTACGCGTGTGCCACGCCCGTGCCCCTGCAGTCACTCCTGTCAGCATAGTAGATTGGGCTCCACGAGGCTTGCCTCCCGCTCTCGAAAATATCTACTTCCTCGCAATCTCGAAAATATCTACCGCCTGGAAGGTTTTTATGTTTGATAGCACACGATTAGTATGTGCGGACCATGTGCGATGTCTATTACTCCCGCTCTGCTTTAATCCCTTGATTCAAATTCTCAGTAGCCCCGACATTTTACTCCCGCCTCTGCATCCCTCGCAATCTAAAAAATATCTGCTTGCCCTTGATTTAAATTTTTAGTAGCCCCGCCTTGTTACTCCCGCCTCTGCATCCCTCGCAATCTCAAAAATATCTGCTCTCCCTTGATCCAAATTTTCAGTAGCCCAGGCATTTTACTCCTGCCTCTACATCCCTCGCAATCTAAAAAATATCTGCTTGCCCTTGATCCAAATTTTCAGTAGCCCAGGCATTTTACTCCTGCCTCTGCATCCCTCGCAATCTAAAAAATATCTGCTTGCCCTTGATCCAAATTTTCAGTAGCCCGGCATTTTACTCCCGCCTAGTAAAATTTTCAGTTGCCGCGGTATTTCCTCAAACACCACCTTGGCCCCCCTCCACACACACCACACACACCCAAAAACCTCCGCTCACACAGACATACACCACCCCTCCCTCCCTCGAAACCATTGGTAGGTCGCCGTCGTCGTCGCCGCCGCCGCCGCCTCCATCCTCAATCTCTGCCTGTGTGCCAGGGAGCTCGAGGAGCCAATGGCCCAAAAGTGGTTTATCACGGCCTCTTCGCCCGACGCCGGTGGGGTGGCCGCCGAGGTGTCCCCGTCATCCTCCGCGGGCTCTTTATCGATCCGCCGTCGCCGGTCGCCCGATCCGCCCGCCGTCGCGCCCCTACGCCGGTTCAAGGACTTCCTCATCCTCCCTCGGGCCCGGCCGTCGACGAGGTCCTACCTCAGGGTCTGACAATGGCGGTGGGGGACGTGGGTCACCGAGATTACAGATCGGGAGACCCACACCCGCCGGTGGCTCGGTAGCTTCCACACGGCCGAGCTCGCGGCCATGGAGTTCGACTGCTGGTAGGTCCGCTACCACGGTGCGGCAGCTAGGCTCAATTTCCCCTTCAGCACATGTCCGGTCGACCTTGTCCCGCCGGAGCCAGGGGTGGTGAGCTCAGCCATGGCGCGGGAGGACCGCGAGGCATGGGAGCGCCTCGAGGCCGAGGCCGCCGATGAGGCCTACATGCAAGAGCCCCGCCGGTAGCACCCAAAGCTCGTGGAGGCAGAGTGGATGATCTTTGCCGGCGTGGAGGGCGGTGTGGTTATCGTGCTCTCCTCCGATGACGAGGTCGAAAGCGGCAAGGACGGCAGCGCGGAGGGCATCAAGGTGGGCGGCGAGGACGAGGAGATCGACGTCAACGAGTGGAGGAGTGTCTTCCCCAACGACCCCGACGATGGCACTGGCCTGGACCTAGCTCGCGGGACACCGTACCTGACGAGGAAGGATTGGGTCGACCTCCTGTTCGACCGAAAGTAGTTTAGTTTAGTTAAAATTTATGTTTTATGTTTGGTTATGCAAAACTATCTATGTTTATGTTTGAATGCATGCTACTTTCGGTTGAACCTGCTTTGAACTTGATCAAATTGAAGTTTACAACGTTAAGTTTAGGGAATCGACTAGAAACAGCCAAAAATTGCTGGAGTATATATACTCCACTAAGGGTTTTAGTCCATTAACTTTTAGGGGATCAGCTAGAGATGGCCTTATGCCTTGTTTATTTCAGTTCTTCACAATGTGATGCTCTATATGTGCAACTATTTGCCGTGCAGTTCAATTTCATCAATAACAGTTTCAACAATACCACTATGAATTATGATATTTGGTTGCTGTTAAGGATGTTGCAGTTAACATGCCTTTTCATTTTTTAACAATAACTAGTGTACTTTAGACCTGCACAATACCAGTTTGAATGACTATATTTGCTTGTTCTTAAATGTTAAGCCTATTGCAGTTAACACACCTTTCCACTTCTTGTTTTTCTTAACTAGCATGCTTAAACCTCCACACCGAAGCTATCATTTGTAGATTATGTTGTCTACCATGGATATATTTGGTTGATGTTTAGCCTGTTGTGCTTAACATGCCTTTATATGTACTCATACAGGACAATATTGAGAACAACCGCTGTTTTCCATCGAGGTTAGTTTCATCGCATTGCTTATATATACTCACTGTTTAGGATATCGGTAGCTGGTACCATATAGCCTGGGGGCTGATAAGGGATTAATCGTCGAATCGGACATTTCATTGAGTATATCTGTAATCCATTTATCGGTAGGTTAACTAGGGCCATATTTAATATATCTGAGGCTACATAGCAACATGCATTGTACTGAATGACTAAATATGCAATCCCAGGCTACATAGCAACAAGGAAGAGTGTTACCTTAATGTTCTGATGATGTCTAGATATACATGTAAAAAGATCTTATATAATGGGATGGAGGGAGTGTTGTACTACATCATTTTGCAATTTTTGTTTATAGCTTCTAATATTAACTTGGTGCTTTTAGGTACATATGTCATTGCCAAAGATCCACACTTTGACCCTTTCTGTGTATGGGGTAATGAGATATTCATGAACCAGCATCAAGTGAGGAAACTGATAAAGATTGTTATTAAAATGGGTCAAAAGATGTCAATCGAACTATTTGTTTACACTTTATGCAAGACAACAGTGAACTGCAGGATGGTAAGTAAGAACTCGATAGCCTTCTTTTGCTGCCCGTAATGAGTTATGGTAGATGACAATGTCTGAATCTTTTTCCTTTGCAGTGGATCCTGAAGCAGTTTACTCAAGATTACCTCTCAAACTACATGATTGGCGGCCGGCCATCACAAGGGGTTGGACTAGAGTCGTGCATGCCTTTTGCATCGAGGAGAGCACAATAGGGCCATTCCGCTCACCTTGTTCAGCAACCAGAATGTCTCTCACCTCTTTCTTTACCATCTGTAATAGTACAAGTATACAACCCTGGTTCATCATTCTTTATTTGGTGCTTATGTAATTCTTGAACATATGTACCTGTGAATCGAATAATGCATTGGTTGTTTGAACCTGATGGATATGAATAAAGCTATAGCCTACTTTCAAATTCAAATTAGGTACAATTTTAAGTAGCAGCAATTAAATTAGGGTGAAATTACGCTCTGCAGGTCATTACGGCGCACACGGTCTATAAAGCACAACGTGTGTGATATACATCATAATCTGACACGGTTCACGAAGAGGAAACGTGTCGGCGCAGCAGACCCTAGGTCCATTGCACGGACTGTGCACAGGCCAGAGACAATATTACAAGACCAAGATCAGACCAAGCAAGGAGGATCAACTCCCCTGGGGGATCCAAGTGCAAGCCGAGAAGGCCAAGGTGAGACAGAGGAGCATGGCATCGCTAAAGGAAGGACCTACCTTGCCGGGCAGGCGAGCCTGGCAAGGTTGGGTTTTGCCCCAGAAGCAAGCTCCCAGATCATCCCGGCAAGCCTGCCGGGGCTGGCGGAGGCAAACCACTCCACCGCTCCACCTCACAAGTGACGCAAGTCATTAATCAGAGTGGTGTCAAGCTCCAAGGTGACTAAGTGGCTGCTTTCTGCCACATGGCAGCCACTTCCTACAACAAACATCTCCATATGACACCCGTCCTGAGAAGTGTCAAGCGAGCAGGCGCAAAGCTGGCAAAACAGCCCGGCAGGGCCTGCCGGGCGAGCTGTGATGTGACACTGAGCGGCGCATTTAATGCGCTCTGTCAGCCTGCAGAGTTAGATATGATAGCACTATTAGCTGTCTAATCAGTACGCAAAGACTGATTTGCCACTGTGGTGACCCCTTTATCTATAAAAGGAGGCCCATGGCGACCGTAGAAAGGGTTGGTCGTTTTGAACCCCCGCGTATCCATACGCGCGTAGCCACTCTCGTCCCCAGAGCAACCTTGCCGGACATGTGTGCTACGTTCACCACCATTATCCATCATCAATCCACCAAAGCAGGCGTAGGGTTTTACGCCTCATGGCAGCCCGAACCTAGGTAAAGGCTGCCCGTGTGATCTCTGCCGTGCTGCGCGATGCTTTTCGCTCTTTGTGCAACGTGCCCATCCCCCCGCCGAACCAAAAGGGGCTCATGGCCCCATAGGTGGCCATGGTTTCCCACGACATCTTTGGCGTGCCAGGTACAGGGATTGTCGGCGTACGACACCTATGGGATCCAAAGTTCCCCTTTACAATTCGGCAGGGAGATAGGTATGCACAAAGAGCAGAACCGAGGACCAGCGTGAGTGGATTTTTACCCAGGTTCGGGCCGCTGATCAGCGTAAAACCCTACTCCTGCTTTTGTTTATTATCAGTGTATTCGTCCCAGTTGTTGGAGCGCTTGCAATGAATAGTGTGTTCATGCAGCAGCTACGCATGCAGAAT
The DNA here is from genome assembly GCA_011799875.1 of Thinopyrum elongatum. Lineage (NCBI taxonomy): Eukaryota > Viridiplantae > Streptophyta > Magnoliopsida > Poales > Poaceae > Thinopyrum > Thinopyrum elongatum. The sequence continues at coordinate 305,314,075 of CM022303.1, read as the reverse complement.
GGGCCGAGGGTGTTCTCTCTCCCCTGTAGCAATTGCCTTGGGCCTCCTTTTATATGCTTGAAGGGGTCACCACAGTGGCGAACTGTTCATACGCGAGGTGTAAAGTAGCTACAGGGTTATACAAATGCAATTAATGCACCGTGAAGTATCCGTTTAGGTGTCCCTACTTTCTCGGGGATGGAAAAAGGGGCCATCCCATCAGCACCGCTTAAGCTCACCTCCACTAGCGCCTTGCCACGCATCCAGAGATGGGGCCAGAATGCCAGGCTTGGTCGCTGCGCTGGAGCGGTGGCACAGTGGCGAAACCTTGCCGGGGTGCGAATCTTGCCGGGCTCTGTGGGCTCCTCCGGCAAGGTCTTGCCGGGCTCCGCAGGCTACCCCGGCAAGATCTTGCCGGGGGCTGAGCCCTTGATCTCCAGTTCTCCTTATCTTCTGGTCCTTGGCTTGAATGTCTCTGATAATCTTGGATTAATCTTTAGCTGTTCCCCGACAAGCCTTGCCGCAGGTATGGCTACAACCGCCCGTGCACAAGTATGGGGTACTAAAGGCCCAATACTTAGTACACCGACAGGTATCACTTGCGCAAAACCGAGAGCGTACGCTGCGCGTCATCTTCATCGACATTTTCATCGTCGGCTGCGTCATTGACTATGGCGCCCAAGAGGAAGCCCGGAGCTACAAATCACCCGTCCACCTCGAAGGCCCCACCGCCCGCGACTGCCAACGTCGCGGGGAACGCGGGGGCTCATGAGGGTGTGGATGCTGCGGGGGACGTGGTCGGCGCAGGCGGCGCCGTCACCACCTCCCCCACGACTGAAGCAGGGATGGGAGGTACCGGGGAAGGACAACATCAACGACATCTCGATGGCCATGCTCCACGAGGTACGGATGGAGGGATCATTTCGCCTGAACCCCTTCTCCTCGCCAACGGGCACAGCCGCAGTGATGTTACTCACTCTGGGGCGAATCGCAACCCTCCAGCCGCCCCCACTGCGGGTGTGACCGCAGGGCACGCGCCACCCCCGGGGCGGGCTGACCCAGCTACTGTGCCCAACGGAGACGCTGGCCCTCAGGCGCCTCCACCGCATCATCATGCCGTCCAAACGGCTGGTTCGCGGCAACGAGGGCGTGGCACAGTCGCCACCGGCGACGTCAGGATCCGAGCGACGCTACGATCTAAATCGTCATCACCTATGCCAAGCACTGCCTCGGAGGCCATGGCGCAAGCCCAACTGCTGTTGAGATTTCCACCAGCGGCAGACCAGATGGATGAGTGGCGAGCCACCATCCAAAGTTTGATTGGTTTCGCCGAGGCGGAAGGATCACAGTGGGCCGGACCGCCACGGCCTTCCCAAGCAGCAACAACGGCTCGTGCGGCTGGTCGTGCGGGAGGGGCCACCCTCACGGTGCAATCCCCACCATGGCAAGATGCCTAGGAGCCGCAAAACCAAGCACCCGATGACATCTCAATGGCCTTGTCAGATCCTCGAGCACGTCAAGGCCGACAGCGTGCCCCGGAGGGCAGGCGAGGGGAAGGCGCGCGCATGATCGACGGGCGGCGCCGCGACGACCCCTGCCGGTCCAATGGGTGTGATGGCCCCGACGTCGATGAGCCCGCGCTCGGAGATGGCGGGTGCCTGCCTTTCGAGGTTGGGTGCCCTACCTTCACCCGTGAGCCGCGGCAAGTCTGTTGGCCGTCCGCTCGCACGTTCAAGCCAGGGATACCCGAGAAGTATGATGGAAGACCGAACCCGGCAGAGTTCTTGAGTATCTACACCATCGCTATTCAAGCCGCCAGGGGAAAAGATGAGAAGGTGTTCGGCAACTACTTCCCTTTGGCCCTCAAGTCAAATGTGAGGTCTTGGCTGATGCACCTGCCGGAGAACTCCATTTCGACTTGGGCTGACCCATGCCACGAGTTCATTGGTGCCTTCACGGGCGGCCATCAAGAACCAGGGCAGCCCAGCGACTTGCAGCTTGTCCGACAGAAAGAAGGGGAAACTCTACGGAAATACTTGCAGAGATTTAGCCGAGTCCATAGAAATATCCCAGATATCCACCCAGCTGTCGTGATAGCTGCCTTCCAATCCAACGTGTGCAACTGCAGGATATGTTCCAAGATGAACGTTCGTTTGCCCAAGACTGTGAAGGAGCTCTACACTTTGGTGGACAAGTGTGCTCGGGTGGAAGAGGGGAGGAAACTTCCTGGAGAGGAAGATTGCGTCGACATCGACTTAGAAGATGACGACGAAGCCATCAGTAAGAAGAAGAAGAACAAGAAGCACAACAAGAAGTGCAAGGATAAGACAGTGATGACTGTTGAGGGGTTAGGCACGCCTAGTACCGGCAAGAAGGCCAAGCCTGAAGCCCCCGGCAAGGAGGCTACCGCATGCGCTGACTGTCGGGAGGCGGCGGCTGCCGAGAAGGCTGGGAAAAGTGATGGGCCGTACTGTAAGATTCATCGGACGAAGGGCCATGATCTCCAAGAGTGTCATCAGGTTGAGCAGCTCGTCAAGAGACAAAAGGCTGAGTATGAGAAGCGCGACAAGGAAAAAGGTCAGAATGGCACTGGCGGGAAGGGCCGGTGTGGTGAAGCAAATCGCCCATGCAAGGCTCCTCGGAACCAAGGGAAACCCGCCAAGGGCCGAGAGAAAGAGGATTGTAGTAACGAGAGTGATGGAGGGAACGAAGAGGAAACCAGTGAGCAGGAATTCCAGAAGGCCACTGACGCCCAATGCATTGATGGGGGTGCATCTTTGCACTCTTGTCACCGCCAACTTAAACAGTGGGCGCGTGAAGTCAATGCCATGGAGCCACCGGCAGATTCTCGGAAGCCGCTCAAGTGGTCACGCACGCCCATCATCTTTGATGAAGATGACCACCCCGACCGCATTACTGCGGTGGGGTGCTTGCCGTTGTTGGTCTCACCAACAATTCGCAACCTCAAGGTCACAAAGATGCTAGTTGACGGCGGGGCCGGGTTGAATCTAATTTCCCCAAAGGTTATCAGCAAACTCCAGATAGCAGAGGAAGAACTTAAGGCCACAGGCACGTTTCAAGGAGTCAATCCCGGCAGGAGCCATCCTAAGGGAAAGGTTACGTTGCCAGTGACATTTGGAGGAGAGTTGAACTACAGGACTGAGAAAGTTGTGTTTGATGTGGTTGACCTCCCCCTGCCGTACAACGGGATCCTTGGGCGCCCGGCCCTGGGCAAATTCATGGCAGCATCCCACTATGCTTACAACACCTTGAAGATGCCAGGGCTGATGGGCGTCATTTCCATTCCATCGGACAAGAAAGACGTAGTCATTTGAGTGGATCAGATGTACCGGGACGCGGTCACGGTAGAGGTCACGGAAGCCACAGTTCCCGCCAAGGACAAGCATAGCAGAGGCACTGGCAAGGAATCCGGGAAGCGTACCTCTGTGGAATGTGCCACGCCGTTGATGACACGCCGGAGAGTTCCAACAGTAAGAGATCCAAGGCTGCTCCACCCCAAGTGAAAAAGGTCGCGGCAGGACTGGCTGGCGCTGATGGTACTTTCACTATTAGCGCCACCCTTGATGACAAATAGGAAAGCGCGCTCGTTGCCTTCCTGCGGGTGAATATCGATGTGTTTGCCTGGCAACCATCTGATATCCCCGGTGTTCCCAGGGAGGTAATCGAGCACCACCTTGCTGTCTGTCCACATGCCTGGCCCGTCAAGCAGAAGGTTCGGAAGCAGGCCTTGGAATGGCAGCAATTTATTGCTGAGGAAATCAAGAAACTTGAAGCAGCTGGTTTGGTCAGAGGAGTACTGCATCCAACATGGTTAGCAAACCCAGTGGTTGTGTGCAAGGCTAATGGAAAATGGAGGCTTCGCATAGATTTTACGGATCTGAACAAGGCATGCCCAAAGGACCCATTTCCCTTGCCGCACATCGACCGGATCGTGGATTCTACTTTAGGATGTGAGTTGCTCTCCTTTCTGGATGCATACTCTGGGTACCATCAGATTTTTATGTCCAAGGAAGACGAAGAAAAGACCTCATTCATCACCCCATGCGGCACGTACTGCTTTGTGCACATGCCTTTTGAGTTGAAGAGTGCCGAGTCCACTTTTGCAAGAGCAGTCTAGATTGGCTTTGAACCACAGTTGCACAGGAACATTAAACTTATATGGATGATATTGTGGTCAAGACCAAGGATAGATCAACCCTCATCCAGGATTTAGAAGAGACATTTGCTAATCTGCGTAAGATCAACTTGAAGCTGAATCCAGAGAAGTGCGTGTTTGGCGTTCCCTTCGGCAAGCTACTTTGTTTCTTTGTGTCCGACCATGGGATAGAGGCCAACCCCGATAAGATCAAGGCTATTGAGCAGATATAGGCACCCAAGACAGTTAAGGATGTTAGGCGTTTGACAGGATGCGTTGCCGCGCTTAGCAGATTCATCTCCAAGTCTGCCGAGCGCGCCTTGCCGTTCTTCAAGATTTTGAAGAAGGCAGGACCCATAAAGTGGAACCCGAAAGCAGATGCAGCACTGCAGGATTTGAAGGCCTACTTGTCTTCTGTGCCTACTTTGGTTGCACCCAAACCACAAGAGCCGTTACTGCTATATCTGGCAGCAACTAATCAAGTGGTTAGTGCGGCCCTAGTAGCACAGCGACAAGTGGAAGAAATAGCAACCTCAGCAAGTGTCCCGCCCGGGGAAGAGGAAGAGAGCGGCCCGGCAAGGCCAGATATGGATCAGGACAAAGAAGAGCACGACAGCGGAAGCAACCCCAAGGACACGGCAAGGAAGAAAGTGCTGCATCGCCTAGTATACATCGTCGGCTCCCTGTTGCAAGGGGCTAGATCCAGTTACTCTGGCGTGCAAAAATTGATCTTTGGCCTTGTCATGGCCTCAAGGAAACTGCGCCACTACTTCCAAGCCCATGAGATCACGGTTGTCACCTGCTTCCTGTTGCAAAGGATACTTCGAAACCCAGAGGCCACCGACAGGATAGTGGAGTGGGCATTGGAGTTATCCAGCTTTGGCCTGAAATTTGATAGCACGACAACGATCCAGAGCAGGGCGCTGGCAGAGTTTATTGCAGAATGGACGCCAACCCCTGATAAGGAAGTACAGGAAACAATTATCCCCGGCAAGGAAGCGCCTCAAGAATGGATCATGTATTTCGATGGTGCCTTCTCCCTACAAGGTGCAGGGGCTGGCGTGCTTATCGTGGCTCCCACTGGAGAGCACTTGAGGTACGTCGTCCAGATGCACTTTCCCCGGGAGGAGGCGACCAACAATACAGCAGAATATGAAGGGCTTCTTGCCGGGCTCAGGATTGCCACAGAATTGGGAATCAAGAAGCTGATCATTCGAGGAGATTCACAGCTGGTGGTGAGACAAGTCAACAAGGATTACCAAAGCCCATTGATGGAGGCATACGTCGAGGAAGTGAGAAGATTGGAGGAGCGCTTTGACGGGTTGCAAACAGAGCATGTACCCCGTGCGGAAAACAACATTGCTGATTACCTGTCAAAGTGCGCTGCGTAGAAGCTTCCTGTGGAACCAGGGACTTTTGTTCTCCATCTTACTCAACCCTCCGTATCCCCGACAACAATGGCCTGAAAGAGGAGGAAATTGGACTCCGGTAAGCCTCTCCTAGTAGAGCCTTTCAGGTCTCCTGGCAGGGACCCTGCCGGGAACAACTCCTCTTCGCTTGTCGGGCTGCACCCTCCTGCCGAGCCACTGGTCCCCGCAGACGAGGGATGCGCCCCCACGAATGAGGAGGTGCCGCTAGTCCTCGTTGCCGAGCCCCAGGCTCCAACTTGGGCAAGGCACATAGTCCATTTCCTCCAAACTGGAGAACTTCCCGAAGAGCAAGAAGAAGCTGAAAGAGTAGCTCAGAGGGCCAGTATGTATCAGTTTATCGATGACACACTATACAGAAGAAGGCCCAACGGTGTGAAATTGAAGTGCATTTGCCGGGAAGGAGGAAAGGAACTGCTGGTAGAGATACACAAAGGCATGTGCGGCTCCCACATTGGATCAAGGGCTTTGGTTGGGAAAGCATTCCGGCAAGGATTCTATTGGCCCACAGCCCTCCAAGATGCGGTTGAGCTCATCACCAAGTGTGAAGCCTGTCAGTTCCATACCAAAAATATCCATCTGCCTGCCCAAGCAATCCAGACAATCCCTTTGTCATGGCCGTTTTCGGTCTGGGGGCTCGATATCCTCGGCCCTTTCCCCCGAGCTGCCGAGGGCTTTGAATTCTTGTTCACTGCAATCGACAAGTTTACAAAGTGGCCGGAAGTAGATGCCGTGAGAAAGGTGACTGCTCAGTCAGCTATCAAGTTCTTAAAAGGATTGGTGTGCCGCTTTGGGGTCCCTGCCCGGATCATCACCGACAACGGCACCTAGTTCATGAGCCGCGCCTTCATGCAATATGTTCATGCCCTCGGAAGCAAGATCTCATTTGCTTCTGTTGCACATCCCAGAAGCAATGGACAAGCTGAGAGGGCGAACGCTGAAGTGCTGCAGGGACTCAAGACAAGAACATTTGATAAGCTGCGGAAGCACGGCAAGCAATGGATCAATGAGCTGCCGGTGGTTCTTTGGTCCCTCAGAACGACACCAAACTGAGCTACCGGGCAGACTCCCTTCTCCCTAGTCTATGGGGCAGAAGCAGTTATCCCCACGGAACACATTTACGGGTCACCTCGAGTGCTTGCCTACAATGAAGTAGCGCAGGAACAACACATGCGTGACGACGCCGTGGTTCTCAAGGAGAACCGTCTCCGGGCTGCTACGCGTGCTGCACGCTATCACAAGCCCTGCATCGCTATCATAGCCGCAGGGTTCATGCCCGGTGTTTTGAGGAAGGCGACCTTTTCCTTAGGCGCGTTCAGTCCGCCAAGGGTACAAACAAGTTGTCGCCGATGTGGGAAGGCCCTTACCGGGTAGTACAAGTCACCAGACCTGGCGCAGTCCGTCTAGGGAACAGAGATGGCATTCAATTGCAAAACTCATGGAATATTGAGCATCTCCGCAAGTTCTACCCGTAAGGCACGACTCTCGGGCCCTGCCCGGCAGCCACCCTTTTGTACATGCCTTGCCTCAGCTACATGTAACCCCTCGTACAAAGCTAGGCGCAGACCCTGAGCAACAGAGAAATAAATGAAGCGCTAGGGGCACCCGACAAGTTGCATGCCTGGATAAGCATTGCATGATTCATGTAGATAGGTTGCATGATCATGTAGATAGATTGCATCTGGCATCATATTCATTTGCATAAACTGCAGGCTCCTGCCGTGGACCCAGTCCTAGGAAGAGGATGCGAAGACAAGCCAGCACTGCGATCACCGGCAAGCGAAACAGATAAGTTCCATCTCTTATCCATATATGTTCCCTGAGTAGGGCTTGTGCATATGAAAACCTCGCTGCCTGGGAAACAAAGGTGCTCCCATCTACTGACATGATTGCTGCTTTGGCCAGGATGGTCGTAGTGGCCTCTGGCTGGAAGGGGTTGGCGGGGCGCTGGTCTCTCCCAATAGGTTCTGCGCCCGGCTGGCTCAGCCTCACGGCAACAGTCCTATGGGGTGCCGGCAAGGTAGCTTGCTGGGATCTACTTGTTTACGTGAAAGTATGGAGGCATTCCACCTCTGCATGGATATCATACATGCACAAGTGCCCGACAAAGCTTATCTTTTTCATTAGTGTGCTGATCAACAAGTACAAATCTCACGGAACATAAACGTGGATACAAGAGATTACATTATTTGAACTTAAATTTGGCAAGTGCCTACAGATTTAAGACTGAAAAAAGATAAGTGCCCCGTAATGCCCTTTCTTGTCCCTCTCCTCCTAGGAATGGCGGTAGAAGGCGAAGAGGGCAAAAGGAGTGCCAGAGCGGAAGCCTAGCCTGACCCTGTCGGGCTCTAGGAGAGGATGCCCGGCGGGGGCGGGAGGGCATGGACGAAGGCGTCGACGGAGAGCATGGCAGAGGTGACCCAACGACCGCCACCACCATGGCCAGCAGGGCACGGCAGGGCTAACGGAGCTGCAGCCCAAGAGGAAGCCTGCCGGGGTTCAGCTGGAGGACTGCTGGAAGGGCCAGGGGGGCACCATCACCACCTCTGCATCCAACTTCCCAGCAAACCACCTTGCCGGGAAGAAAACACACGTGTAGATGATGGTGCTACCGCCTGATGAAGATGGTGCGGGCGATGTTCAGCCGGAGTCGGAGTCGTCGCCCTCCCGGCCGCTGTCGTCGTCATCACCGTCAATCTCCTCCTCGTCGCTTTCGCTCGAGGTGGAGCTTTCATCGTCGGTCAAGCTCTCCGCGCAGCATCCTAAGCAAGCTCCCGAGCGCCCAAAGACCTTGATGGAAAGCAGGCCGCTCTCCATTAATTTAAACTCGAGAACGTGCCCCTCCAACAAGCTATGGGCTCGAGCAAAGGTCTTCCAGCCGCGGCGGAGGTACATAACATGAGGTGGAGGGAAGTCAACATCCACCCACATGCCACCATTCCCACAGCCCCTCATGTGCAACCTCAGCGCACGTGGCTGTTCGAGCTCCATCACCCTTGCAAATGGAGTAGGGAGGCAGAGGCGGCCTCGCGGAGGCTTATACAGCCTGATGACGAACTCCAAGGGTTGATCTCCGACGTGGCCTTCCATCAGGAGAGGAGTGTCCGATACGGGCGCAATCGAGGCGCCGCCCCGGCCTCCTCGGCCGCGCCCATCATGACGGCCTCGGCCACGCCCCCTTCCGCCTCCTCTCACAGCGGGTTCTGCCCCCACATCATCGAGAGGAGGGGGGAGACGCTGTCAAGCAGAAGATCTCGTCGCCACCACCGGAGTACCACTACGCCCTCGCCCCCTCACCATGGCAAGCAAGGGAAGCTTTGAGGAAAGGGAGAAGGAAGGTGTGTGAGCAGACACACTACTCCTACCCCCTTTTATAGGAGAACGAGGCAGAGGACTAGCCTCTCATTCAGCAGGTGTCGTGGTTCTAAGTCTGACAGTAGAATATGGGGTAGGTATGAGGAGGCAAGATCCTAGCTACGATGAGGTTGTGCACGCAAGATTTACGAGTTCGGGCCCTTCTCGGAGGAAGTAACAGCCCTACGTCTCGGTGCCCGGAGGCTCGGTCGATTGAATTATGCGTGAAGTTACAGGGGGTGCCAACCCTTGTGCCAGTGAAGGGGGGTGGCTTATATAGAGTGCGCCAGGACCCCAGCCGTCCCACGTTACAAGGGTTTCAATGTCCATAAAGACAGGACGTTACTGATAACGCCAGCAATAAAGGCAAATAAATGATCATTAAGACTATGGAGTGAACGCCTGACCATTGTCATCCTGAGTGACCTTAGATCTTCTGTCTTACGAGTGGTTTCTGGTGTGGTCGAGTGAGTACACCCCGGTCGAATGGAATTGGGTTATCCGAGTGAACTGTTGGTCGAGTGGGTTGCACCCTGTGGTGATTTCAGTCGGTAGATGATGCTATCCTTTGAATGTCCTTGGCCTTAGAGCAGTGTCCTCGGGGAAGGGTGTCTAGGTCAGGCTTATTACCCTACCCTAGGTACATGTCTTCGTCATTAGCCCCCGAATGGATCATGGTCCGAGTGGAGAAGGGGTTGAAGATGGTTCCGACCCGATTTATATGCTTCAGAGGCATTTTAACTGGGCCGGTGATCTTTGTAAAAACTTCAACTTTATTTTCGATCGCCTGGGTCCATTCAGAGGTCGTCGAGTGATTTTTGCTGATAAGCTCTGAGTGTTGGTATGGTATAAAATCCTCAGCGCGATTGGTCACACTGCCGCTTCCGAATCTCACGGGATTCGAAATTTGGAGAAGCGCGCGGGACGGAGAGTACCACAGTAAACGGAGCGGGTTAGGCAGGGACGCCTCAATCCTCGTGCCACCTTTTTTGCCACATATCCAGCGCGCGACTGTTGCGGGATTTGACTGCATTGCCTGGGCCCACAAGTCAGCCACTCGGGAGTAGGCCCATATAAGGCGCCGGGGCCGATGAGTCTGGCACTGTGCTCCCCATCTCCTTCTTCTTCTCCTATTTCACCACCACATTCGCCGCCACCTTCGACGCCGCCGCCCCTTCCGAGTGCAGCCTGCCGTGATGGGGAAGGAGAAGACAGCGGCCCTGGAGTGTGCGAAGAAAGCGACGGAGGCAGCGAAGGGCAAGAAGACGAGTCGGGGTGGATCGTCGTCGAGATCCGGCCTGCCGCCCGGCTGGATCCAGGGTGACTGGATTCGATCCACGATTCAGCAAGAGGATCTGGAGGATCTGGTCGAGGGGGGCTTGATCGCTCATGGATGCTGGAGGCTGCCAGGTGATGAGACCGAGCCACAGCCGCAGGAGGGTGAGTGCGTCCTCCTCGCGACCCACGTCGACCGTGGTTTTTCTCTGCCCCCTCATCCTTTTTTCCGAGGTTTTCTGAACTTTTTTGGGGCCCAACTTCATCACTTTTCCCCGAACACCATCACATACCTCGCTGCGTTTGTCTCCATGTGTGAGAATTTCCTGGGTTGTCGACCGCATTGGGGTCTCTTCAAACACATTTTTACTTGCCGCTCACAGTCTGTGAAAAAGGCCAATCCGAGTGATGAGAGGACGCACGTGATCCAGATGTGCGGAGGTCTAGGGATCCAGATGAGAGGTAAAAGCACTTTTCCACCTATGACTCTTCCCGATTCGGTCAGAGGGTGGCAGTCGACCTGGTTTTATTGTAAGGACAAACCAACTCCTGGTCAGTCGACTGGCCTTCCCCCCTTCACCATGGGGCGAATTGAGAAGCCCTCTCCCTTGAAAGTGACTCCAGCAAAAAAGGCGGAGGTGACTACGTTGGTTGAACGCGTAATCCAACTTGTCCATGATGGTGTGACCGGCATGGATTTGCTTGAGGTGTTTCTCACTCGCCGCATCCAGCCGCTCTAGGCCCGCGATCATCCTATGTGGATGTACTCGGGCGCCGATGATTCTGCTCGGATCCACCCGGAGGAAGTTGCCGAGGAGACGGTGGCGCAGTGGCTGCAGGACATTACCGAAAACAAAGACAACCCCAGGGGGTCCAGGAGAATTCCGCCACTCGGCGCTGATAACGAACCAGACAAGGTCTGACCTTCGATGTCGAGTGACTTTTACTCTAATTTGTAAACTGTCTTTGGAACCGACTGATGCTTGTTCGATTCTTTGCTTCACAGATATATACTGAGATGTACTCGATGCCCAACGGGGAGCAGATCCAGGAAGGAGAAGAGAGCAGAGGCGACAGCGGCGACTGGAACTCCGATGGCGAGAGTGATGAAGAGCACGAAAACTCGAGCAGTGATGAGGAGGTCGATTCTCCACATCGCGCGGAAAAGCGTTCCAAGCATAAGCACGACCCAGCAAGTATCCGGGGCAAGGTGGCAGCACCGACTGGACAGACTTCGAAGTGCACTCGGACATCTTCTCCGGTGCCGACTGAGAAGGCTCCGAAGCAGCTCAAGACCGCGCCGTCAAAGCCACGGAAGGCTTTCCCCAAGATCAAGGTTGACGTTCCCGTCGCCTCTGCGTAAGTGTTTCGTTTTCACCCTTTGTTCCAAGAATCTTATATCAGTTGTCGACCCATTCACTTGCTTGACCGAGTGAACCTTGAGATTTGGAGCGCTGCTACCTCCAGGACTTCTGCTTACCAAGATGATGGTGACGAGGAGATGGAGGACGCGGTCACATCCAAAGCGGGTATGACCCCTGTTATCTCGTCTTTTCTTTGCTAGCCGATTCTACAGTCGACTGAACTCTTGTGGTCGATTCTTTTGCAGCTCCGCAAAATGTTATTGAACTTCAAGACGATGATGAAGATGAGCCACAGAAGCTCGTGGGTAGGAGGAGCAGGACCTCGGTCAAGAAGGTACCAGCTAGCAAGACGCCTCAGTCGATGCCGGCGACGGAACCAGCTATCCAGCAATCCGGGGACTTCAACCGTGCCTCCATTACTTTTGCGAATCCCTTGTCGAGTGTTCGTCCTTCATCGTCGACTGTGCTGGCCCTTGCTTCGTCTGTCCAACTTCATGCCTCAAGCTCTCAAGCTACTGCAACTGATACACCGACTCCACTTCCCACCGCCCATCATGTCCCAGAAGACCAAGTGAGTGCTGCCAAGGAGGCTTTACGCCAGGCTCGCATTATGATGGAGCAGATGAAGGTGGTGCGCGAGGCCAGTCAAGCTGCCTATGATGCCAGCTCAGCACTTCAGGCCAATGTCCAGGTTAGCTTACTTCCGACTGAACTCCATCTTGACACTTGTTCTGTTAGGATATGATATTTAGAAACTGCTGCTTTATCCGCAAGACGTCCGTGGATGAGCGTTTTGGAACCTTAATTGCACACCCATTTTCAGTCTATACACCCACTGGGTGTTTTAATTTTTGTTGAGTAGTTTTTCCACTTGAGTCGACTAGGTTGTGCTGATTGAATCTCTGAACCAATGGGGGCACGCTGAGTGCACCCACTGGGTATAGTCCCCGAGACCGCCGTCAAATGTTTGATTCGGCGGGGGTCTTTGAACAGAGCTTTTCCACTCGGTCTGGGCAGATCATGCCGAGTGGAACCTTTACCAGTGGGGGCATGCTGAGTGCACCCACTGGGTGTAGTCCTCGAGACCGTAGTCGACTGCGGGCAGTCGGCTATGGTCTGAGTTTTTTTTTGACTGGACGGACCAAGTCGATTGAAAAAGTCGGACCAGTGGGGGCACGCTGAGTGCACCCACTGGGTGTAGTCCCCGAGACTATTGGCGAATGTTTGATTCGGTAGTAGTCTTAGAACTATTTGAACTTGCTACTTTATTGCTCGGAAGCAACCAATCTTTGTGTCTGCCGACTGACTATCTTCTGAACACAGAAATCTTGTGATCTTGGAGCCCGGTTTGCCGACTTGGAGAAGAAGCAAATCCAGCTCAATCTTGACCTGGAGTTGGCTCAAAACAACTTGCAGAAGGCTAAGGATGACGCTACTGGTAAGGAAAGCTTGTCGACCGGTTCTCTTGCCATCTTTTCTCCTCCTTTTTCTGATTCGAATGTTATTCTTTCTAGAAACAATGAGACAGGCTTTGGAGAAGAAGGACCTTGACCTTGCGGCTGCGAAGAAAACCGCCGAAGACAAAATGGCGCTTGCCGACCAAAAGATGGCCTCAGTCAGAAAGCTGGAGGAAGAGAATACCAAGCTGAAGGCTGCTCTTGACGAAGCCAACAAAGAAGTGACTCATCTGAAGAAGGACAAACGGACCCTGACCGACAAAGTAGAAGACATCACCCGCAGGAGGGACGAGCTGGAGAACTATCTGGGTGGGCTCGCCAAAAAATTATTCCTCATGCTTGAAGGTACTTTTCTCTGTGCGACTGGTTTGCTTTCGTTGACCCATCATACTGCTGTCGACTCATTATTTCTCTGCGAGTGCAGAATTCTGTCAAGACTTCGAGGAAGAGACTGGGCGAGTCGAGACGAACTTGGACCCCATCAACTCCCCTGTCAAAGATGAAGCTGCCATGAACATGCTCCGACTGGAGTCTCGCCTTGCCAGTGCCTTGGAATATCTTGCTCGACTCAAGGTTGTGGTGTCGCGGCTCGACACAGCGCTCTGGCCAAGGGAAATGCTCCGAAATGATCTTGAGTCTCTGATGACTCGACTCAATGAGATTCCTGGTCGAGTGCAGGAGTGGAAGAAGTCCGCTGCTCGATGCGGTGCTGACGTAGCTTTGTCCCTGGTTTGTGTCCACTGCAAGGAAGCCAGAGAAGAGAAGCTAGTGGCAATCAAGGTCACCAACAACAAGAAACTTGACTTCCAGTCTTTCATGGAGACCTTCATTGCTACTGCTACTTGAATTGCAGATGGAATCGACCTGGACGAGTTTGTCGAGCCTGCCAGCCCCTCTGCGGAGTGAATGAAACTTTTATGATCTGATTCAATTTGCCTCGGTGTGCCGAGTGATTTTGTAACCGTAAAGCTCCTTCGGGCCTGATGCCCGAGTACTTTAAACTCCTTCGTCCGAACTTTTATGATCCGATTCAATTTGCCTCGGTATGCCGAGTGATTTTGTAACCGTAAAACTCCTTCGGGCCTGATGCCCGAGTACTTTAAGCTCCTTCGTCCGAACTTAGTTTGCCCTTAAATATGCTTGTTTTTATTTCTGAGTGGAACTTGTATCTTCACATGGAACAGACTTTTGTTCTTGTGATGCAGTTCTGAGGAGAGGATCGCGGACGACCTGCACCTCGTCGTCCTTGCAGATCAGGATGGAGCGTGTTTTACACTCAGGCGAGTATAGGACCGCAGCTAAGCCCTCGAGTGAGAGGGTTGCTCATCACTCGGTAGGATTTTACAAACTTAGGCGAGTATAGGACTGCAGCTAAGCCCCCGAGTGAGAGGGTTGCTCATCACTCGGTAGGATTTTACAAACTTAGGCGAGTACAGGACTGCAGCTAAGCCCCCGAGTGAGAGGATTGCTCATCACTCGGTAGGATTTTACAAACTTAGGCGAGTACAGGACTGCAGCTAAGCCCCCGAGTGAGAGGGTTGCTCACCACTCGGTAGGATTTTATGAACTAGGGGTACAAGACTGCAGCTAAGCCCCCGAGTGAGAGGGTTGCTCATCACTCGGTAAGATTTTACAAACTTAGGCGAGTATAGGACTGCAGCTAAGCCCCCGAGTGAGAGGTTGCTCACACTCGGTAGGATTTACAAACTTAGGCGAGTACAGGAAGAGCTAAGCCCCCGAGTGAGAGGGTTGCTCCCACTCGGTAGGATTTTACGAACTTAGGCGAGTACCGGCATGCAGCTAAGCCCCCGAGTGAGAGGGTTGCTCATCACTCGGTAGGATTTTACGAACTTAGGCGAGTACAGGACTGCAGCTAAGCCCCCGAGTGAGAGGGTTGCTCATCACTCGGTAGGATTTTACAAACTTAGGCGAGTACAGGACTGCAGCTAAGCCCCCGAGTGAGAGGGTTGCTCATCACTCGGTAGGACTTTACAAACTTAGGCGAGTACAGGACTGCAGCTAAGCTCCCGAGTGAGAGGATTTGATCATCACTCGGTAGGATTTTACAAACTTAGGCGAGTACAGGACTGCAGCTAAGCCCCCGAGTGAGAGGATTGCTCATCACTCGGTAGGATTTTACAAACTTAGGCGAGTACAGGACTGCAGCTAAGCCCCCGAGTGAGAGGATTGCTCATCACTTGGTAGGATTTTACAAACTTAGGCGAGTACAGGACCGCAGCTAAGCCCCCGAGTGAGAGGGTTGCTCATCACTCGGTAGGATTTTTTGAACTTAGGCGAATCGGAATCACGGCTAAGCCCCCGAGTGGGAGGGTTGCTCATCACTCGGTAGGATTTTTTGAACTTAGGCGAATCGGATTCGCGGCTAAGCCACCCACTGGGGGATTTTGGAAACATGTATTTGTAACATCAATCATTTAGGAGACTGTAAAACCATGTCTTTGATAAACGAACTGAAAGGTACTCTTTATTACATCTCATCAGTCTGAACACTTAAGTATAAAAACGGCGGAGTAGCTCCGCATTCCAAGCGCGTGGCTCGTCTTTATTATGCTTCGCATTGTAGAGGTGATACACTCCGTTGTGGAGCACCTTGGTGAAGATGAAGGGACCTTCCCAAGCGGGGGCAAGTTTGTGAGGCCGTTGCTGGTCCATTCGGAGCACAAGGTCCCCTTCCTAAAATGCTCGACCCTTCACATCTCTGGCATATAATCAACGAAGGTCTTGCTGATAAATGGTCGATCGGATCAAGGCCATCTCTCTTTCTTCTTCCAAAAGATCAACAGCATCTTCTCGAGCTGGTTCTGCTTCGGCTTCTGAAAAAAGTTCTACTCGGGGCGCATTGTGAAGCAAGTCACTCGGCAGCACAGCCTCAGCCCCATAGACCATGAAGAAGGGGGTTCGACCAGTCGACCGATTTGGTGTTGTTCTTAATCCCCAAAGGACTGACGGTAGCTCATCTACCCAAGCGCCGGCCGCATGCTTGAGGTCGCGCATCAATCGAGGTTTTAGCCCTTTGAGAATCAAACCGTTCGCTCTTTCTGCTTGTCCATTCGACTGAGGGTGGGCGACTGAAGCATAGTCGACCCGAGTACCTTGGGATGCACAGAAAGCTCGAAACTCATCAGAATCAAAGTTTGACCCATTATTCGTGATGATGCTGTGTGGGACTCCGTACCTAAATGTTAACCCTCTGATGAAGCTGACTGCAGTACTTGCATCCAGGTTTTTGACAGGTTTAGCTTCGATCCATTTGGTGAACTTGTCGACTGCTACAAGCACATGGGTGAAACCACTCCTGCCAGTCTTCAGAGGTCCTACCATATCTAAACCCCAAACAGCGAATGGCCAGACGAGTGGAATGGTCTTCAGGGCTGAAGCGGGTTTGTGGGACATGTTGGAGTAGAACTGACAGCCCTCACATTTGTCAATTATTTCCTTTGCCATCTCATTTGCCCGCGGCCAATAAAACCCTGCTCGATACGCTTTGGACATGATGGCCCGAGAAGACGTATGGTGACCACAGGTTCCCGAGTGAATATCATCGAGGATCATTCGGCCTTCTTCCGGAGTGATGCATTTCTGAACGACCCCAGTGACACTTTCTCTATAGAGTTGCCCCCCATTACTGTGAAGGCTTTGGATTGATGGACAATCTGGCGAGCCTCTTCTTCATCCTCTGGAAGCTCTTTCCTGAGAATATATGTGATATACGGCACTGTCCAATCAGGAATAACGATCAAAACTTCCATGATCAAGTCGACCACAGCTGGGATTTCAACTTCAGTCGGATCAGTGGAACTTTTAGGCTGTGGGGGCTCTTCAGTGAAGGGATCTTCTTGAACTGATGGTGCGTGAATATGCTCCAAAAACACATTGCTGGGAATAGGTTCCCGCTTGGAACCTATTTTTGCCAAGTCATCAGCTGCTTGATTCTTCAGTCGGGGTATATGGTGGAGCTCTAGCCCTTCAAACTTCTTTTCTAACTTTCTCACCGCATTGCAATAACTAGTCATAGCTTGGCTCCTGACGTCCCACTCCCTCATCACTTGATTAGCCACTAAATCTGAGTCACCGTAAACCATTAGGCGGCGAACGCCGAGTGAAATGGCCATATGCAAGCCGTACAAGAGTGCCTCATATTCAGCTTCATTGTTGGAGGAATCAAAGTGATCCTGAAGAACATATCTGAGGTTGTTGCCTCGTGGAGATACCAGGACTACTCCAGCGCCTGAACCATTCAACATCTTGGACCCGTCGAAGAACACAGTCCAATGTTCCGACTGTATCTGGGTCAGTAACTGTTGTTCAATCCACTCGACGAGGAAATCTGCTATCGCTTGAGATTTGATCGCTTTCTTTGCCTCGAACTTGATATCCAGCGGAAGGAGTTCAATCACCCACTTTGCCACTCGACCAGTTGCATCTCTGTTGTTCAGAATTTCTGACAACGGAGCGTCACTGACGTATTTAATCGAATGATCCGAGAAGTAATGTGTAACCTTCTTTGTGGTCAAGTAAATTCCATAGACAAGCTTCTGATAATGTGGATATCTCTGCTTGGATGGAGTTAAGACTTCAGAAATATAGTACACTGGGCATTGAACCTTGTAGGTTTTACCTTCTTCTTCCCGCTCGACTGTGAGTACCGTACTGACAACCTGTCCAGTGGCTGCTATATAAAGCAGTAAAGGTTCTTTGCTGATTGGAGCAGCAAGCACCGGCTGGGTGGAAAGCAGGGCTTTGAGCTCTGCAAACGCTACGTCAGCTTCCGGAGTCCACTCGAACATATCAGATTTCTTCATCAGTTGGTAAAGAGGTAATGCCTTTTCGCCGAGACGAGAAATGAATCGACTCAAAGTAGCCAAACAACCAATAAGCTTCTGAACGTCGTGTACACGCACAGGGCATTTCATTCAGAGGATTGCACCAACTTTCTCTGGGTTTGCATCGATCCCACGTTCGGAAACGAGGAAACCAAGTAACTTTCCTCCTGGAACCCCGAATGTACACTTCGACGGATTAAGCTTGATATCATATCTTCTCAAATTGGCAAAGGTTTCGGCAAGGTCAGTCAGCAGGTCGGAACCTTTGCGCGACTTAACCACGATGTCATCCATGTATGCTTCCACATTCGACTGATTTGAGCTAGCAGACACTTCTGTATCATGCGCATGAATGTGGCACCAGCATTCTTGAGACCAAAGGGCATGGTGATGTAGCAAAAGCACCCGAATGGGGTGATAAAAGCTGTTTTTATTTCATCAGGTCCATACAGTCGGATCTGATGGTACCCAGAATATGCATCCAGGAAGGACAATCGCTCACATCCCGCAGTTGAGTCGACTATCTGATCGATGCGGGGGAGAGGAAAATGATCTTTCGGGCAGGCCCGATTGATATGCTTGAAATCAATGCACATACGGAGTGAATCGTCCTTCTTGGGAACCATGACAACATTGGCGAGCCACTCGGAGTGGTAAATTTCGCGGATGAACTCAGCTGGCAAAAGCCGAGCCACCTCTTCGCCGATTGCCTTTCTCTTCTCCGCAGCGGACCGACGAAGGTGCTCTTTCACGGGTTTTGCCTTTGGATCGACTTGCAAACGGTGCTCAGCCAGCCCCCTGGGTACACCTGGCATGTCAGACGGCTTCCATGCGAAGATGTCCCAGTTCTCACGGAGGAACTGGATGAGCGCTTCTTCCTATTTGCTGTCGAGTGTTGTTGAGATATGAGTCGGAGCAGCACTGGGATCGATCGGGTGAATGTGAACAAGCTTTGTTTCACCGGACGACTGAAATGCAGACTCGGAAGCAGGCTTCTTAGCGCGCAACAAATCACTCGGATCTGCAGTCTTCTTATATTCTTCCATTTCTATCGCTGCCATCTGTTCATCGGCTATCTTAGAGCCCTTCTGGAGGCACTCTTCTGCTCGTTGCCGATTACCAGTGACCGTGATCATGCCCCTGGGGCCAGGCATCTTCAGCTTGAGGTACACGTAACACGGTCGAGCCATGAAACGGGCATATGCAATTCTGCCCAGAATAGCATGATAGGCACTGTGAAAATCCACAACTTCAAATGTCAATTTCTCCTTACGGTAATTCTTTGAGTCACCGAAAACCATGTCAAGAGTGATCTGTCCGAGTGAATCAGCTTTCTTCCCTGGAATGATACCATGGAACCGCATGTTGCTCTCACTAAGCTTGGACATTGGAATGCCCATCCCACGAAGAGTCTTAGCATACAAAATGTTCAAGCCGCTGCCACCATCCATCAAGACTTTGGTCAGTCGGGTGCCCCCAACGACCGGGTCGACCACCAATGCTTGCCTCCTGGGGGTGGTGACGTGCGGTGGGTGGTCAGATTGGTCGAATGTGATGGGAGTCTTTGACCATTTCAAATATGTTGTCGTTGCCGGAGCAACCATGTTTACCTCTCTGTTGATGACTTTCAGTCGACTTTTACTCTCAATGTCAGCAAAAATCATCAAAGTGGAATTGACGTTAGGGAAACCGTCATCATCTTCTTCCTTGTCACCATCCTTGTCAGACTCCTTTTCCTTTTCATTGGGCTGTTTCTCTCGGAACTGCTGGATTAGGAGCCGACATTGTCGAGTGGTATGTTTGGGATAAATCAGATTACCCTCTTCATCCTTCTTGGTGTGAATGTGATATGGCAAGACCAACACATCGTTCCCCGCCTGATCTTTCACCTTCTTGGGGATCCAGGGTCCCTTGGGCTTCCCCTTGAATTTTCCTTGAGTTACAATTGCAGCTTCACCTGGACCTGCTGGCTCGGCTTTGCGTTTCTGCTTCCGACCCACTCCGGTGTCTTGGGCGACAGGTTTGCCCTTTCCACTGCGGAGTCGGTCCTCTTCTTCACCATTAGCGTACCGGGTGGCTATTTCCATCATTCGGGTCAGAGACATATCTCCTGTCCGACCGAATTTCAAGTTAAGCTCTCGATACCGAACGCCCTCCTTGAAGGCACAAACTGCTTGGTGTTGGGATACATTTTCTACTGTGTAGTGTAAAGTGGTCCATCTTTGGATGTAATCCCTCAGAGTTTCATTCGGCTACTGTACACAATGTTGCAATTCCGTCAACCCCGCAGGTCGTTTGCATGTGCCCTCGAATGTCCTGACAAACACTCGGGTTAACTCCTCCCAGCTAAATATACTGCCTGGGGCCAACTGATTCAGCCATGCTCTGGCCGACCCTTCCAGCATGAGAGGAAGATGTTTCATAGCTACCTCATCATTTCCACCACCGATCTGAACAACCACTCGGTAATCTTCCAGCCAAGTGTCAGGCTTCGACTCACCGGTGAACTTACTAACCCCGGTCGCCAACCTGAAGTTGGGGGGGGGGGGATCTCAGCGGCTCTGATAGCTCTGCTAAAACACTCGGGACCCGAAACATGGATTCTGCTTCCACTCGGGCGATCCCTGCCTTGCCCCTCTCTGTGTGCTCGGTTCCTGTCGACCAAACCTTGCACTAAAATTGACCTCGCATCAAACCCTGGCTCTCTTGGGTCGACCGGAGTCCTCCGCCCTCCGCTATACGGGCGCCTGTCATCATAGTGCCGGGGCACATATGATCCGCTTCTCGGAGGGGGTGTAGGCGCTCGACGGCGGTCATCACGGCCGAGTCGATGATCGTACTGCTCGTGGATCCGACCCAAGTGCTGATCTTGGCGATGCACCCGCCCCTCACGCCGCGGAGGCGATCTTGGGCTGTGAGCCGATTGAACTGTGTCAGCCACCATAGATCTGCTATGGATTCTGTTACGCGACTGTGATACTGCAGTGTTTTGGTCTCCTACCACCCGGAGCAGAGCCCAGATTTGCATCAAACCTCGTCCAGCTTCTGACTGGGATGGCTGGATGGATTTTGCTATACGAGCTGCTGCTGCAAGATTCTGAATCGGAGTGCGGTATACCTGAGGTTCAGGAGGGAACAATTGTCGCCGTCGACTGGACTCAGGAATCCGCTGCCAAGCACGTTCGTCGAGTGCATGCTGAAGATTTTCCAGTCGAGTGCGTTCAGCCAAAGTGGCCAAGCGCGCTGCCTCCAAGGCCCGAGCCTCAGAGGTCTCTCCGACAATGGGCGTGTGGAGTGCTTCCTCGTTACGGCGGTGAAGTTCCTCCCTCCGCTGTGAAGAGAGGGTTTCGGGGTGGTATTCCTCGTGAACACGCGACGGATCGCCACCGCCGTCGCCGCCTCCGTTGCGACGCATGCCAGGTGGGCTACCCGGCGTGTCGACCATCAGGACCTCCGCCGCAGGATCGCTGCTGTCGCACTCGAACAGAGTCTCGACGGAGCCAGTCGACAGATCGAACAGGCCGTAGAGAGATTCATCGGGCTCGATTGCCGCGACTTGAGGGGTGGCCGACTGACGTGCCACCGCATGCCTCACCCACCGCTGAAGCCGCGATCGACCAGATCGCTTGCGATGGCGAACAGCGGGGAACGAAGACGCCGTAGGAAACGACCGATATTTGGTCGACGGCTGCCGTAGAAGCACGCCGCGGACACACGCGCGAAAGTGCTTCGCCCCGCGGACGGGGAACGTCTCGACGTCGAGGGGGGCCTCCTGGAGCCAGGCGGAGTCATCGGCGATGAAGACGAGCGCACCGAGACAGATCTCGTGGCCCTCAGCCAAACCTCCACCCGAAACCATGATGATGGGAATCGGAAAAAATCGCAACCTCACCGGAAAGTCGCTAAGACACCAGCCCCAAGGTGGGCGCCAACTGTCGTGGTTCTAAGTCTGACAGTAGAATAGGGGGTAGGTATGAGAAGGCAAGATCCTAGCTACGATGAGGTTGTGCACGCAAGATTTACGAGTTCGGGCCCTTCTCGGAGGAAGTAACAGCCCTACGTCTCGGTGCCCGGAGGCTCGGTCGATTGAATTATGCGTGAAGTTACAGGGGGTGCCAACCCTTGTGCCAGTGGAGGGGGGTGGCTTATATAGAGTGCGCCAGGACCCCAGCCGTCCCACGTTACAAGGGGTTCAATGTCCATAAAGACAGGACATTACTGATAATGCCAGCAATAAAGGCAAATAAATGATCATTAAGACTACGGAGTGAACGCCTGACCATTGCCATCCTGAGTGACCTTAGATCTTCTGTCTTACAAGTGGTTTCTGGTGTGGTCGAGTGAGTACACCCCGGTCGAATGGAATTGGGTTATCCGAGTGAACTGTTGGTCGAGTGGGTTGCACCCTGTGGTGATTTCAGTCGGTAGATGATGCTATCCTTTGAATGTCCTTGGCCTTAGAGCAGTGTCCTCGGGGAAGGGTGTCTAGGTCAGGCCTATTACCCTACCCTAGGTACATGTCTTCGTCAGCAGGCGACCGCCTTGCTCCTCCAATGCGGTTCCCCTGCGCCTCCAACGGCTCGGGGAATCAGAGCCGCCCCTCTGCACCACTCGATGACGCCTGGCTTTCTGCCATGGCGCCCGTTCCTGCACCCTCTGCATCCACCACCTACCCTGCGCAATGCATGCGGTACACGTGATGGAGGCACTCCGGGGCAGGAGGCAAGTGGGATGGAAGTTTCCTATCCCATGATCGTGGGGCATGGGCCGCCCACAAATCATGGTTCAGTTTCTCCCCCAAACATTTCACACGACGCGCGGGAAAACCGGAAACTGACCCGATCTCGGGTTAATGAAGAAGCAAAGAAGATCTCAAGGGGTGGAGCCACCCTTACATTTCTTCCTGTGCACTGGTTAGGGCCTACCCCGACGATGCCCAGCGGTGCGTCCGTGCCAGGCCGGGGGCTCTTGTTGGTGCAACAGACCCTGGGTCCATTGCACAGACTGTGCACAGGCCAGAGACAAGATTACAAGACCAAGATCAGACCAAGCAAGGAGGATCAAATCCCCTGGGGGATCCAAGTGCAAGCCGAGAAGGCCAAGGTGAGCCAGAGGAGCATGGCATCGCTAAAGGAAGGACCTACCTTGCCGGGCAGGTGAGCCTGGCAAGGTTGGGTTTTGCCCCGGAAGCAAGCTCCCTGATCGTCCCAGCAAGCCTGCCGGGGTTGGCGGAGGCAAACCACCCCACCGCTCCACCTCACAAGCGACGCAAGTCATTAATCAGAGCGGTGTCAAGCTCCAAGGTGACTAAGTGGCTGCTTTCTGCCACATGGCAGCCACTTCCTACATCAAACACCTCCATATGACACCCGTCCTGAGATGTGTCAAGCAAGCAGGCGCAAAGCTGGCAAAACAGCCCGGCAGGGCCTGCCGGGCGAGCTATGATGTGACACTGAGCGGCGCATTTAATGCACTCTGTTAGCCTGCAGAGTTAGATATGATAGCACTGTTAGCTGTCTAATCAGTACGCAAAGACTGATTTTCCACTGTGGTGACCCCTTTATCTATAAAAGGAGGCCCATGGCGACCGTAGAAGGGGTTGGTCGTTTTGAACCCCCGCGTATCCATACGCGCGTAGCCACTCTCGTCCCCAGAGCGACCTTGCTGGGCGAGTGTGCTACGTTCACCACCATTATCCACCATCAATCCACCAAAGTAGGAGTAGGGTTTTAGGCCTCACGGCAGCCCGAACCTGGGTAAAGACTGCCCATGTGATCTCTGCCGTGCCGCGCGACGCTTTCTGCTCTTTGTGCAATGTGCCCATCCCCCCGCCGAACCAAAAGGGGCTCATGGCCCCATAGGTGGCCGTGGTTTCCCACGACAAAATGCGTGTAACCATGGACACAGTTGCTGTCTGTAAAACATGTGTGATGTCAGACAATATCACAAACGGTGCGGCAAAACTAAATGTGTGTGATTGTGGACCTATCGTACATGGTTTACAATCATGAACTGTTTGTGATGTGCCGGGCATCGTAAACGTAGAGCCAGTTTGGTACGTGCCTAGAAAAATCCCGTGCTTGGAATGTGCCTGGACTGCGCCTGGTTTTAGGTAAAACCACTAAAGTCCGACTGCGATGGTAATGCCAGCACACACGAGTAGCAAGGATGGAGCGTTTGGGATATTCGAGATATCAGAAACAGTTTTATAGGGACAACTGTATGCATCAAGGCCCCCTATCCCCGACGGTTTCTGGGTCGTGTGGGAAGGATCCCCCTATCGCACACACTCACTTGGCGACGGTTCAAAATGCCGTCGCGGAAAGGGGTTAAGAACCGTTTGTATAGCACCTCGCTGTACCAGTGATTTTCCTAGCATCATAAAGAACAACTCTTTCTCATAAAACTCATTTTGATAAAGTAGCAATCAATTCACATGTTATGGTTCAAACAACGCATTCTCTTGAAACTTAACAACCTATGTTCGTAGTCAACAAACAATTCCAATGCATCTTATTTTCAGCAAAGTCTAAGTAAGAGCTCCACATACTCTATAATCATATAGTCTTCTATGATTGCGAATACTCAAAGCATATTTTTAGAACAAATAGTATCCATCGAACACAAAGAAAGATACGTGCTTAATGTTTCGCCTCCCAACTCATTGTCATAGAGCTAATTGTCAACAATAATAATTCATGATCAAATATATTTGAATGGATATATGTGCCTGGATCTTTCCCCACCACATGATGCTTGCCAAGAATAATGAGGTTGGAATAAGAAGTTGACTCAACAAAAATAAAATTGACCGAAAAATAAAAGATAAGCCCCTCATAGAGGGAAGCAGGGATTTGCAGCGGTGCCAGAGCTCATTATTTAAAACAGAGATGAATAGATTTTGAGTGGTGTGCTTTTCCTGTCAATGTCACGACTAAGGATTTCAATATCTTCCATGCTAAACACATTATTGGTGGTTCCCATGCGGAAATGAAAAGTTTAGTCCCCCTCAACCATACAAACACAAGCCATGGCTAGCCTAATTCACGGGTGCCCTCCGAACAATCAACTTTCCAGGGGGAGTTTGTTATATATATTTTTATTTATTTTTTTGTTTAACAGGACTGGGCATCCCAATTATCAGCATCTCCCGTGCAAGGACAAGTGAATAAACATCCATCATGAGAATAACCTACTTAACATGGAAGATATTGACCGCCCCGTCGCTCCATGAGGGCTACAGGCACACAAAACAGATGTTTATTTGAAGGTTTTAGAGATGGCACATGCAAATTTCCTTGGAACGGCAGGGTGATACCGTATATAGGTAGGTATGGTGGACACTTATGGAAAAAAATTGGCTCAAGGATTTTTGATGCACAAGAAGTATTCCCGCTTAGTATATAATTTTTGGCTAGCAAAGATTATAAACAAGCACCACATGTTGGAGGATCCATAACAATATAACTTTGATGGAAATATACCCAACCATAACTCATTATGTTATCTTCCTTGTCCAACTTCAACTAGTTCGATAAAGTTTGAAAATAATTAATGGTTATTTACAATCATAAACGATGTCCAAGATAATATATTTGTATGTGAAATTCCCTTCCATATACTAATCATTTATGAATTGCTAGTATGACCAATATTATGATTGTCAAGCTTCAATAGATTTTACTTTATAAACCCAATGTGAAACTACTACAAGGCATGAGACAAGTATATGAAGCACATATAATTTCAACTTCATGATGTTCAATTCATTGAACAATTTATTCATAGGGTATAGGTGAAGCACAAGAGTAAATGATAAACTACCCCAAAAGATATAAGTGAAGATCAAATGAGTAGTTAAATAATTAAGTAGCTACTTGAGGACTCTCTCTCTCTCTCATTTAAAACTTTCAGATCTAAGTATTTTATTCAAATAGCAAAAAAATATAAAAAGATCCAAGAATAGCACATATCATGTGAACAAATAAAAACTTAGGCTCAACCAAAACCAACCAATAGTTGTTGATGAATAAAGGTGGGATGCCTACCGGGGCATCCCCAAGCTTAGATGCTTGAGACTTATTGAAATATTAACTTGGGATGCCTTGGGCATCCCCAATCTTGAGATCTTATGTCCCCTTAATTCCTCTCATATCATGGTTTCTCCTAAATCTTAAAAACTTCATCCACACAAAACTCAACAAGAACTCGTGAGATAAGTTAGTATAAATCAATGCAAACCCTATCATTCTCTATTGTAACAAATTACTAAAATTATAATTTGACATTGCATACTAAATGCCTCCGCATATTTAATACTCCTATCCTCAAATAGAATCATTAAACAAACAAACATACGCAAACATAACAACAATCTATCTAAACAGAATAGTCTGTAAAGGATGAAGCAAAGTTCATACTTCTTTAACTCCAAAAATTCTGAAATGTTACCAGCCTGTAGAATTTTTTTATAGCTTACTCTGCCAAAATTTCAAGATTTTATCACATTCTGTATTTTCTGAAGAATTCAGACAATAATAGAAAACTTTCTGAGTTGAAACAACAACTCATGAACATGCAAACTAAGCATGGTAAACGCTATACTTGACACTTTTGTTGAAATAAAGGATATAAAACATTATTATAAATAACATAAAGCAAATATCAATAAAATAAAATGATGCTCCAAGCAAAACACATATCATGTGATGAATAAAAATATAGCTCCAAGTGAGGTTACCGATCATGTTGAAGACGAAACAGGGGATGCCTTCTGGGGCATCCCAAGCTTGGACACTTGGGTATTCTTGAATATTACCTTGGGATGCCTTGGTCATCCCCAGGCTTAGGGTATTGCCTCTCCTTATTCTCTTCATATCAATATCTCACCCAAAACTTGAAAACTTCAATCACACAGAGCTTAATGGAACTTCGTGAGATAGGTTAGTATGATAAAGAGCAAATCATTCAATTTGGTACTGTCAAGAAAAGATTCATAATTGTTTCCACAAAATGCCTATTGTACTCTATCATTTCCACAATTTATATTGACCAATATAAGCCATAGAAACAATACAACAAGCAAACTATTCATGGAAAACAGAGTCTATCAAAAACAGAACAATATGTAATGATCTGAAAAACACCATACTTATGTAACTCCAAATATTCTGAAAAATTAGGAAAATGTAGGCAATTTGTATACCAATAATGTGTAAAAATTTCAAAATTTTATCACATCGTGGTAAATTATAGTAATTCCAGCACTAGGCACAAAAGTTTTTGTTTTTGCACGGAATCAATTCAACTATCATCCAAATCATCCCAATGGCTTTACTTGGCACATTATTGAAACAAAGCTATAAAACATGATTAGTATAGTAGCTTAATAACGTGAATACACAAAAGCAATAGGTATATATATTGGGTTGTCCCCCAATATGCGCTTTTCTTTAATGCCTTTTTAGCTAGGCATGACGATTTCAATGATGCTCACATAAAAGTAAAGAGTTGGGACATAATAGGAGCATCATGAATCACATGGAAAGCACATTTAAGCCTAGCACACTTCCTATGCATAGGTATTTTGTGAGCAAACAATTTATGGGAGCAAGAATCAACTAGCATAGGAGGGCAAAACAAGCATGACTTCGAAACTTTCAACACATAAAGAGGAAACTTGATATTACTAAGATATGTAAAAGCACATGTTGCTCTCTCATAATAATTTTCAGTAGCATCATGAATGAATTCAATAATATATCTATCACATAAAGCATTATTTCCATGATCCACAAGCACAGAAATTTTATTACTCTCCACATAAGCAAATTTATTCTCATTCATGATAGTGGGAGTATCATGTGAAACTCGAATACTACAAATTGTTTCCACATTAAAAGAGTAATGTTCAGTAAAAGGATATTCATAATTATGAAAATAATCACTACTTTTTATAACATAAGTATCATCACAATAATCATCATAAGTAGCAACTTTGTCCTCATCATAATCAATTGAAACCTGTTCCAGAATAGTGGATTCAACATTAAATAAATTCATGACCTCTCCAAATCCATTTTTATCATTGTAATAATATTCAACACCCTCCAAAATAGTGGAATAATTATTATCTAAAGTTGACACTCTTCCAAACCCACTTTCATAAATATTGCAATCACCATAAATAGGAGGCATGTAATCATCATAACAAATTTGATCGTTCAAAGTAGGGGGACTAAAAAGATCATCTTCATTAAGAATAGTATCCCCAAGCTTAGGAAAAACATTTAATTGCAGCAAATAAATTCTCAAACATGTCATTCTCATCAAACATAGCACCCCCAAGCTTGTGGTTTTGCATATCATGAGCATAATCACTCTTATCATTAATAGAATGAATAGCACCAATAGTATAACAATTACTATCATCATAAGTTTCCTAGTTGGTGCCAAAAGGATTCTCAAGATTATAAGAAGTGTCACTATCTTCCCAATCATAATTATCATAACTAGTAATAGGCATAACAAAATCATCCTCAATAGTTCCTTCAGATATTATGCCATAGGACCAAAAAACAATGTCATCATCAAGTGTATCATCTTCCACAATTATTTTTGATTTCATTCTCATGAGGCACAACAATAATAGGAGCAACATTATTTCGGAGAGATACCTAATACGTCTCTGTCGTATCTACTTTTCCAAACACTTTTGCTCTTGTTTGGGACTCTAATTTGCATGATTTGAGTGAAACTAACCCAGACTGACGCTATTTTCAGTAGAACTACCATGGTGATTTTTTTTGCAGAAATAAAAGTTCTCGGAATCGGACAAAACTTTTTTGAGATTTATTTTGAAATATATAAAAAATACTGGAGCCAAGATCCACTGGAGGGAGCCACCCTGTGCCCGCAAAGCACTAGGGCACGCCCTACCCCCCAGGCGCAGCCTGGTGGCTTGTGGGGCTCATGTGGCTCGTTTGACCCTAATCTCAGCACTATAAATTCCTATTTTCCAAGAAAAAAATAGTGGAGGAAGTTTCATCGCGTTTTACGATACGGAGCCGCCGCCACCTCGTGTTCTTCATCAGGAGGCCAGATCTGGAGTCTGTTCGGGGCTCCGGAGAGGGGGGTCTTCCGTTTTCGTCATCATCAACCATCCTCCATCACCAATTTCATGATGCTCACCGTCGGGAGTGAGTAATTCCTTCGTAGGCTTGCTGGACGGTGATGGTGTCGGCGTTCTGGGAACCAGGGTACCCAGACTTGCCTGCCTGCGGCCCACGGCATGGCTCCCTCGATGGCCTGGTATGGCCCATCTGCAAGACTACCAAGATGAGACCCTCGCGAGGTCCCCCTGGCCTCGCGAGGCAGACGACACCAAGACCTCCAGAGGAGCGGCCTCCCCAGGTTGCCTCCCGAGGAGCGGAGATTTCTATGTAGGTACCCAGCCTCCTGAGGCTGTGATGACATGAGCCATGACAACCAAGGCCAGGTGGGCACCAGTGGGCGTAGAGGAGGCAGTTTCCCTTTTGATGCTAAGGGAGCAAGGACAGACGTGGGTTGCCAAGGAACCCTCCAAAGGTTCCCATTCTGGTGTAACGAGATCAAGACCACGAGCTCGGCAGGACGGATGTCATCTCTGAGCCCACCGCTGCGTCACGACCAGAAGCATTGCAGGCGAAGGCCACCTTTCGTCAGGATAAGATATACTACTTGTCCCCTTTCGAATTGGCCACTGTGGGATCCCTTCCCACCTAAGTTTTGAGGGAAGAGGACCGAGGCCACTATAAATATAGGTTAGCCACCACCGTAGAGGGGGTCGACTCATTCTCTCCCCCTGAGCCCTCGCAAGGCAGCTCACCCATTGTACTATTTCATCCTCAAACCTCCTCGTGAGGCCAATCCACCACAAAGCAGGAGTAGGGTTTTACACCGCAAGGTGGCCCGAAACTAGGTAAACTACCATGCCCATCTTCTTCCCCGCTCGAGCGTGTATCCGGCGAGGCTAGGCTGTAGGGCGATGAGCTTGAGACTTGAGAGGTTGAGATCTTTGCACATGCCCCAGAGTTCGAACCTTCTTGGGTCTGCGGAGCCCTGAATCCGGCATTTGGCATGCCAGGTAGGGGCGTGTCAAAGTCCTTCTTCCACCTCCGCTTCGCCTCCATTCTGTCGCTCCCATGGCCAACGCACGCCGTGTCCAAGCCGAGCGCCGGGCCGCTCGTGTTGCCCAGATGGCACCCGTGGGCAATGGCGCTCCTCGCCGCTCGGCCTCCCCCGCGGCCAACGCTGCCGCTGACCCTGCTGCGCACGAGCAGCAGGATTCGTCGTTGCCAGCTACTCCGTCGCCTACTCCTGCCATGGCGTCGTCTTCCCACATCCGCCGCGGGCTGGCAAATGCGCAGGCTGCGCTGCTCATGGCACGCAAACTCCTACGTTACCGCCCAGCCAATGACCGCTACGACGACTGGCTTGGCCGCATCGCCGAGCTCGTCAACGCCGCCAGTGAAGTCCCTGCACCATCCTGCTGGCTCCTTCCCTCGCCATCCCAGGCGGGCGACGTGGCTCATGGCGCGCCTCCTCCTCCTCCTCTGCTCGGCACCGACCCCGAGCCCAGGCGTGATGCGCCCCAGCGCGACCCGGCGCGCGACGCGCCGGCGCGCGATGAAGCAAGCTGCCAGGTGGTCCAGCGGCCGCAAGCCGATGCGCGCGTGCTCCTAGTGCCATAGCGCCAACACCAGGACCGCGCGCCACCAGAGGTTGCGGTGCGTGGGCGTCAAGACCGAGCTCACCCGGTGCGCGCTGCTCCCGTGAGCGCGGCGGGCTGCCGCGCCTTCACCCCGGAGCTGCGCCGCGTCGTCTGGCTCGGCAAGTTCAAGCCATACCTGCCTCCGTGTTAAGACGGCAACCCCGACCCCGCGGAGTTCCTCCAACTCTACTCGGTGAGCATCGAGGCAGCCAACGGTGATGAGAAGGTTATGGCAAACTGGTTCCCCATGGCCCTCAAGGACGGCACGCGCTCTTGGCTCCTGCACCTCCCGGAGGAATCGATCTCCTCTTGGGACGAGCTTCGCAAATGCTTCATCACCAACTTCTAGGGCACCCGCGACCGCGCTCCCGCAGTGGGCGACCTGCGGCGCGTGTAGTAGCATCTGGGCGAGACCTTGCACAAGTACATACAGCGTTTCATGATTGTTCGCCTCAAGATTCCGAAGGCGTTGGATGAGGCCATCATCTCGGCATTCTCTAATGGTGTCTGGGATGTCAAGATGAAAGACGAGCTTGCCATCCATGAGGACCTATGCTTGGCCCTGGAGATGTTCAACATAGCGAACAAGTGCGCAAGGGCCGAGGAAGGCCGCCTCTCCCTCCTTGAGCTTTCAGAGGCCAATCCTGAGGACAAGAAGGCCAAGGCTAAGGAGGCAAAGAGCAAGGATCCCGCCGTGCTTGCGGCTGAACCTGAGATGAAGCGTGGTCGCGACAACGACTAACCTCCCCGGGGCAACCGCCGTTCTGCATCTTCCACAATGTCCACAACCACAACACCAATGACTGCCAGGAGCTCAGGGCCCTCTGCGAGGGGCGCCTTGGCCGCCGCCCTGAGCGGGGTGACCGTGGCTACGGCCGTGGAGGAGGCCGCGGCGGAGGCCGCTGGGACAACCGCGACCCTCGCCAGGATTGGCGCGATCAGCCTCGTGAGGACGACTAGCGCGATGAGCCTCACGATGCGCCTTGGCACGATCAACCTCGTGAGGCCTGTCCTCAAGGCAATGCCGACCTCCCTCCGCTGCCGTCACCACCAAGGAGGAATGACGACAACCGGCAGGATGATGGGGCTGGGGGCTTCCAGGAGCCTCAGGCGATCGCCTGCATTCTGGGTGGTGCTCAGGCCCCCGCTTCACATCGCATCTTCAAGCAGTTCTCTCGTGAGGTGAACGCGGCCCTCCCGAAGCTTGAGGCTGTGTGTCCCCTCAAGTGGTCGCAGTACATGATCACCTTCTATTCCAAGGATCACCTCAAGTGCTCGGCTGCCGGAGGCGCGCTTCCCATGCTCTGCACACCCACCATCAGCAACGTCCTCGTCACCAAGACCCTCATCGACGGTGGCGTGGGGCTCAATGTTCTCTCTGTCGAGACGTTCGAGATGCTCTAAGTGCCTTACGACCAGCTCCTGCCAACCAAGCCTTTCTCAGGGGTGACCGGCGGCTCCACCATCCCCCTGGGGTAGATACGCTACCCAGTCACCTTCGGCAAGCGCGACAACTACCACACTGAGCTCATCGACTTCAAAGTCGCCCACATCGACCTCCCGTACAATGCCATCCTAGGGTATCTGGCCCTCGCCAAGTTCATGGCAGCAACCCACCATGGCTACAATGTCCTCAAGATGCCTGGGAGCGGCGGCATCATCACGGTCGCCTGCGATGAGAAGGATGCGGTGTGCTCCCTCGAGCGTGCCTACCAAGCCGCGGCGGCTGACAACCCAGACGACAAGGGCGCCGTCCTACCTCCGGAGACCACCCCCAAGAAGAAGAAGAAGATCCTCCTCAAGAGTCGTTAGGAGGCTGGTGTGCCCGCCGATGGTGCCTCAGGCCCCGCGCCCACTACTGGGGCGCCCCTTCCCTCCGCATAGGAAGGCGCGCCCGGTGCTTCCCTTAGGACGGGCTTGGGGGCTTCCGACTGGAGAGCCTCCGACCTGACTAGTGCGACAAGGGAGGTGCTCGGGCACCACTTGGAGGCGTGCTTTGATGCGCATCCCCATGAGCAAGACACACGATGCGAGGCGCCAGGTGCGCGAGAGTTCATCACCAAGGCGATCCAGGAGCTTCAAGAGGCAAGGGCCATGCATGGCGAGCGTCGCCCCGCACGGCCTCCCAGTGCAGCTGCGGCCCTTGACATGGGCAGCGAGCTGCGCGTCTGTGTCAACATCCCGGGCCTCAACAGGGTCGCGTCGCAGGACCTCTTCTGGCCGTCCCGCGTCAGCCAGAGTGGGGGCTACCCCTGCAACTACGTCCGCATGCCGTTTGGCCTGCTGAACATGGGCGCCTTGTACCAGTGCTTTTCGCAGAGTGCCATGGCGTCTCACGAGGCCAGGCGCTCGGCAGTCCTGTCTCAGGAGGTCCAGGGTCCGTGCGAGCCCCCCGGACCTCGTGAGCCTCCCGGGCCTCAGGAGCCATATGGCTGGTGAGGAATGGTCTTCGCGACACGTGTCTTCAGCTACCTCGACGCTTATACAACAATGGTGCCAGGTGACTTTTTGGTTTGTTCAGTTGAGGGCGCCCCCCGGGCTGCATCATCCTTAGGCTGTCGGGGTCTGCCCCCACGGCTGCACCATTTTGATTTATGTAATTTGGACCAGCTATGCTCACATAAGCCGCTGTGGCCGTTTACCTTGCGCCTGACCTTGTATTGCTCCTAGAGTTGCCCCTGCGGGCTTCGCGCGTTGCTAGCTCTCCCCCTGAACGTCCCACGAGAGGGGGCTGACAGCATGGCGCCTATGCTCGGGTCCGTCCTGCAGCGCCGATAAACCTAAGAGATTGAGCTCTGGCTCACGGGCCGGCCCCGCGCACGTCACCTCACTGAGTCCTTAGTGCCTTCGTCTTCTCACGGAACGATCACGAGCAGATCAGCAAGCGCGGCCGCGCCATATATGTTGCAACTAACTAATATGCAGGAACTTCCAGAGACAGGGCCTCAGGTGGCCTTGCCGACACCTCGCCGCCCTAAAAGGACACACCGCGATCAAGCAGCGTTCCAGCTCGCGAAAGGCTAAGTGAATTCGTTTTCATGCACCATGTGCCGTGGGACACAACCTTTCCTAAGCACCCTTGCGGGACGAGCCATTTCTCTCCCGCGCAAATCGCTTGCACGTTAAAGGGGGGCCCTTGAGCATCACGCCTCAGGGGCTCCTACTGGCTTTTGAGCCCCCACCCCCTGGCCTTGGCCACGGCATCGCGACCTGGCATACCAGCGGCGGCTGAGCTCTGCTCGAGGGCCGGGTCCTGAGAACGTAGAGCACCATGATGAGCGGGGAGAGAGGGGTCGCTAGCCTCGCAGAGGGGTACAGGGGAAGGGGTGTGGCCCAATGCTGGTGACGTTTTTCGAAATATGATGGGCATCAGTCTCCTCACGCACCTCTTGCGGGGTTTGCCTTGATTCCTCACAGAACAGGGAGCATGCCCAAGATCAAAAACTTAAAGAAGCTCGCCCTCGTGATGAGAGAACCGCCGCAGGCTGCAAGCCTATTAAGCTAAGTCATCTCACACGCGCTAGCGTGAGCCTTGTCATTGACATTTTGTTTTCTGGCGACCTCGCTTGGGCAAGGAAACCTTCCTCTTAGCCTTTCGGAAGCTGCTTGCACGCCAAAGGGGACCTCCTGAGCATCACGCCTTAGGGGCTCTTACCGAACCTCGGGCAGCTCACCTCCTGGCCTTGACCACGGTATCGCGACCTGGCATACCAGCGACGACCGAAGCTTGCCTGGGGACTGGGTCCTGTCGGTGTAGAGCACTAAGCTGCCGCGGGGGCAAAAAGGGGGCCCGTGCCCGAGCAAGAAATGCAAATATGTTGCAAACCGATAATATCAACATTAATGCACAAGCGCCATGGTCCTTACACGCCCTCGCGGGGCCCTTCTTGATTTTCTATGCAGGAAACAAAACAAAAGAAAAGATCTCCCGAGGACCACAACTCGGGAGGCGCCGGCATCACGGCGCCCAGCCGGCGTCATCTTCCTCCTAGACTCGGGCGCGGCGGCTCGTCGTAGTCGTCGTCTCCTGAGCTCGACCTGGAGGAGGTGCCGCTGTTGCTGGAGGTGCTGAGGCCAAGGGCAAGTTCACCGCGGGAGGCCTCGCGGCCGCTGTTGCCACCACTAGAGCAGCACTCCACGCGTCCACCGTCTTCCCCGAAGACCTTGAAGAAGAGCATCGACGCCCCGTCGTACCTAAAATGAAGGGCATGCCTCCCTTCCGAGCCACAGGCGCGGGCGACCGTCCCCCAACCCCGGGTCATGAAGACATCACCGGAGCAGGTGGCTTCGACCTCCGCTTGCGAGGCTTGGCCGCAGCAGCCGTCGTGCTGTAGCCACACCTCGACGGGTCCCCGCGCCGGCAGCTCCTCAGCCAAGGCGCGCGGGAGCCGGATCCATGTGCGCGGCGGGATTGTCACCCACACCACGAACTCGTAGGCTGTGCCGTCGGTATGGGTCCGTGGGTGAGGCGGTCGCGCGGTCATCGCTTGCTTCCCTCCACGGCCTCATCCTCCACAGTGCCCATGGTCACCCCCATGGGAAGGGCCCTGTGCGCGGACAATCGGGCCAGCATGAACTCCCAGCGGTGCATGCTCGCGCCGGGAAGGGGCTGCCGTGGGTGTTGTGGTGGCCCGACGAGGGAGGCCGCGGCCCCTCTTCGATGGGAGCGGCTCTGGCACCTCCTGCGGAGCCTTCCCTTTCTCGGCAGCGGAGAACCTCCTAATCGGTGCCATGGAGGCTGCGGCAAGGAGACGAAGGGACGGCAAGCGAGAAGATGAAGACGGGCTGGGGGCTCCGCCTCCCTCGCCCTCTTATAGGAAGTCGAAGGCCAACCGACACCCCCCACGTTCCGAGCAATGATGGCCCTACCGCATGCACCAGGCAGTTGTCAAGTCGGGGCAGTTGCCGAGGCGACGTGGGGAAGCGGAGTCGTCCGCGTCCCTTCGGGCGCCACGTGTCAGCCTGGCCCGCAGGCGGTTGGGGCCCGCGGTGCTTCGACCCTGCCCCTTGGCTTCGCCTCGAAGCCAGCCCGAGCGCACCTTGGGCCCGGGGGCTACTTTCAGCGTTCTGGGAACCAGGATACCCAGAATTGCCTACCTGCGGCCCACGGCATGGCTCCCTCGACGACCTAGTATGGCCCATCTGCAAGACTACCAAGACAAGACCCTCACGAGGGCCCCTTGGCCTCGCGAGGCGGACGACACCAAGACCTCCAGAGGAGCGGCCTCCCCAGGTTGCCTCCCAAGGAGCGGAGATTTCTATGTAGGTACCCAGCCTCCCAGGCTGTGATGACGTGAGCCATGACGACCAAGGCCAGGCGGGCGCCATCGGGCGCAGAGGAGGCAGTTTCCCTTTCGGTGCTAAGGGATCAAGGACAGACGTGGGTTGCCAAGGAACCCTCCAAAGGTTCCCATTCTGGTGAACGAGACCAAGACCACGAGCTCGGCAGGATGGATGTCATCACCGAGCCCACCATTGCGTCACGACAAGAAGCTTTGCAGGTGAAGACCACCTTTCGTCAGGATAAGATGTACTACTTGTCCCCTTTCGAATTGGCCACTATGGGATCCCTTCCCTCCTAAGTT
Source organism: Thinopyrum elongatum (assembly GCA_011799875.1). NCBI lineage: Eukaryota > Viridiplantae > Streptophyta > Magnoliopsida > Poales > Poaceae > Thinopyrum > Thinopyrum elongatum. The sequence goes on along the minus strand of CM022303.1, from coordinate 305,277,883 downwards.
TTGAGGGAAGAGGACCGAGGCCACTATAAATATAGGTTAGCCACCACCGTAGAGGAGGTTGACTCATTCTCACCCCCTGAGCCCTCGCGAGGCAGCTCACCCACTGTACTAGTTCATCCTCAAACCTCCTCGTGAGGCCAATCCACCACAAAGCAGGAGTAGGGTTTTACACCGCAAGGTGGCCCGAACCTAGGTAAACTGCCATGTCCATCTTCTTCCCCGCTCGAGCGTGTATCTGGCGAGGCTAGGCTATAGGGCGACGAGCTTGAGACTTGAGAGGTTGAGATCTTCGCACACGCCCCAGAGTTTGAACCTTCTTGGGTCTGCGGAGCCTTGAATCCGACAGATGCGTTGGATGGGATTTGTCATGTAATCGAGTTACTTTTGTTAGGGCTTGATCCCTAGCCACTATGTTCTGAGATTGATGTTGCTATGACTTTGTTATGCTTAATGCTTGTCACTAGGGCCCAAGTGACATGATTTCAGATCTGAACCGTTTATGTTTTCATCAATATATTTGTGTTCTTGATCCGATCTTGTAAGTTATATGGACCTATTACGTGTTATGATCTGCATACCCCAAGGTGACAATAATTGGGATTCTTTCCTATGATTACCGTAGTTTGAGGAGTTCATGTATTCACTATGTGTTAATTCTTTGTTCCGATTCTCTATTAAGAGGAGGCCTTAATATTTCTTAATTTCCTTACGGACCCCGCTGCCACAGGAGGGTAGGACAAAAGATGTCATGCAAGTTTTTTTCCATAAGCACGTATGACCATATATGGAATACATGCCTACATTACATTGATGAATTGGAGCTAGTTCTGTGTTGCCCTAGGTTATGACTGTTACATGATGAATATTATCCAACGTTATCCCCGATCCAATGCCTACGAGCTTTTCACATAATTGTTCTTGGTAATTTACTACTGTTGCTACTACTGTCATAATTGCTAAAAAACTATTGCTACTACTGTTACCGTTACTGTTGCTGCTATTACTAACCAAATTATCATACTACTGTGCTACTGATCACACTGCTGCAGATATTTAGTCTCTAGGTTTGGTTGAATTGAAAACTCAACTACTAATACTTACAAGTATTCTTTGGCCCCCCTTGTGTCGAATCAATAAATTTGGGTTGAATACTCTACCCTCAAAAACTGTTGCGATCCCCTATACTTGTGGGTTATCAAGACCTTTTTCTGGCACCATTGCCGGGGAGCATAGCTATATTTGTTGAGTCACTTGGGATTTATATCTATTGATCACTATGAAGAATCTTAAGGATGATAGAACCAAGATCGTTCCCTCTAAGACGAGGGGAGGTAAGGAACTATTATCTAGCTCTGCACTTGATTCACCTTCTGTTTTGAGTAAGCTTGCAACACCACGACCTGCTATTAATTCTGATATGTCACAAGTAATTGATGATGCTACTTCTGCTATGAATGATGTTATTGATGATGCTAGTACCTTACTTGATAAGACTGTGCCACTAGGTGAATTTTTTGATGAACAACTTTCTAGAGCTAAAGAAATTGAGAATGCTGAAACTGATGGAATTATTGAAACTGATGAAGTTATTGATACTGAAATTTATGAAACACCTATTTGACCTAGCCTTCCTAGATATGAATTACCTGAGATACATGAGGGTTATGTTATGGATGGAGAGGTAGCTAGGGACTTTCTTGCTTGTAAGGATAGAGATGATCTTAAGAAATTACTATGCAAGTTGAAAAAAAATCTTTGAATGCTATAATGAAATATGATCCTAAGTTTGCTACTTCACATATGTTTATTACTGATAAGGATTATGAATTCTGTGTAGATCCTGAGTTAATTACTTTGGTTGAATCTGATCCTTTCCATGGCTATGAAACTGAAACTGTTGTGGCACATCTTGCAAAATTCAATGAAATAGCCACCCTATTTGCTAATGAGGAAAAAATTTGCTGTTACTATATTATTAAGTTGTTTCATTTCTCGTTAAAGGGTGATGCTAAGATATGGATACTCTTACTCCTGTTTGTGTGCGTAGTCCCTAGGATATGATTTATTACTTCTCTAAAAAAATAATTTCCTGCTCATAAGAAACAAGCTGCCTTACAGGAAATATTTAACTTTGTGCAAATTGAAGAAGAGAATCTCCCTCAAGCTTGGGGGAGGCTTCTCCAATTACTTAATGCTTTGCCTGATCGTCCTCTTAAGAAAAATGAAATACTTGATATCTTCTATAAGGGACTAACGGATGCTTCTAGGGACTACCTAGATAGTTGTGCTGGTTGTGTTTTCAGGGAACAAACTATTGAACAAGCTAAGGAACTATTGAATAATATATTGAAGAATGATAATGATTGGACACTTCCTTAACCACCGCCTAAACCCACTCTGAAGAAGAGGGGTATTTTATTTCTCAGTCCTAAATATATGCAAGAAGCAAATAAATGTATGAAGGAAAAAGGTATTAAAGCTGAAGATGTTAAGAATTTACCACCTATTGAAGAAATACATGGTCTTGACACACCACCACAGATGGTAGAGATAAATTCTCCTATAAAGTTTGATGAAGGTGATATCTCTTACAATAAACCTCCTAGTCAATGCTTGTATGAATTTGACAATTACATTATTAAGCAAGATCATTTCAATGCAAATGTTATGAAACAATTGAAACGAAATGCCTACATGATTGATCACTTGAGTTACTTTTTGTTTAGAATTGTTAATGATGTCAAGGATGTAAGTAAACATGCATCCATGGTCCAAACTCAGTTAGAACAAGTTGCTAAATCTCAACGTGAGTTGCTCAATTAAATGAACAGTAATATGAATGATCATGCTGTTAGAGTAATGACTAGAGGAGGTAGAATGACTCAGGAGCCACTTTATCCTGAAGGTCATCCTAAAAGAATTGAACAAGAATCTCAAAGGATTAATATTGATGCACCTACTCCTCCTAAAAAGAAAAAGAAAAATGATAGGACTTTGCATACTTCTAGTGAACCCGAAGTAGAAAAACCTTCTGAGGATAGTAATGATGTTTCTATTTCTGATGCTGAAACACAATCTGGTAATGAACATCCACCTAGTGATAATGAAAATGATAATGGTAATGTTCATGTAGATGCTCAACCAGACAACAATAAAGAGCCAGATAATGAGGTAGAAATAGAACCTGCTGTTGATCTTGATAACCCACCTACTAAAAATAAATGTTATGATAAGAGAGACTTCGTTGCTAGAAAACATGGAAAAGAAAGAGAACCATGGGTTCCAAAACCCATGCCCTTTCCTCCTAAACCATCTAAGAATAAAGATGAGGAATAATTTGAAATCTTTGCTGAAATGCTTAGGCCAGTCTTTTTGCGTACTCGTTTGACTGATATTTTAAAGATGACCCCATATGCTAAATACATGAAAGATATTGTCACTAATAAAAGAAAAATACCTGAAGCTAAAATTTTCACCATGCTTGTAAACTATTCTTTTAAGGATGGAGTACCTAAGAAACTAGGAGACCCAGGAATACCAACTATACCATGCTCCATTAAAAGAAATTATGTCAAAACTGCTTTATGTGATTTAGGAGCTGGTGTTAGTGTTATGCCTTTATCTTTATATAAAAGACTTGATTTGAATAAACTCAATCCCACTAAAATATCATTGCAAATGGCTGACAAATCAACTGCCATTGCTATCGGTGTCTGTGAGGATGTGCCCATTGTAGTTACAAATGTTACTATCTTAACAGACTTTGTTATACTTGATATGCCCGAGGATGACAACATGTCGATTATCCTTGGTAGACCCTTTTTGAATACTGTAGGGGCTGTTAATGATTGCAACAAATACAAGGTCACTTTTCATATCAATTGTAATGAGCATACGATGCACTTTCTGAAGAAACAATTTCAACTAAATGGTATTCATGTTATTGAAAAGACTCCGATAATTACTATTGGAAGTTTTGAAATTCCTCTTCCTACGATTAAAAAGAAATATGAAACACTTATTGTTGGGGAGATGCATATTCCCGTTGAGGTAACTTATTGTTGGGGAGATGTATTCATGTTGAATAGGGCACCATCTAAATCCATTGAGACGACACCGTATGAACTGTGGTTTGGCAAGAAACTTAAGTTGTTGTTTCTTAAAGTTTGGGGTTGCGACACTTATGTCAAAACGCTTCAGCGTGATAAGCTCGAACCCAAATCGAAGAAGTGCGTCTTCGTAGGATACCCTAAGGAAACAATTGGGTGCATGTTCTACCATAGATCCGAAGGCAAGATCTTTGTTGCCAAGAATGGAACCTTTCTAGAGAAGGAGTTTCTCTCGAAAGAAGTGAGTGGGAGGAAAGTAGAACTTGATGAGGTAATTGTATCTTCTCTTGAATTGGAAAGTAGCACATCACAGAAAACCGTTCCCGTGATGCCTACACCAACTAGAGAGGAAGATAATGATAATGATCATGAAACTTTAGATCAAGTTGCTACTGAACCTCGTAGGTCAACCAGAGCATGATCCGCACCAGAGTGGTACGGTAATCCTGTTCTGGAAGTCATGTTATTAGACCAAGGCGAACCTACGAACTATGAAGAAGCTATGATGAGTCCAGATTCCGACAGATGGCTTAAGGCCATGAAATCTGAGATAGGATCCATGTATGAGAACAAAGTGTGGACTTTGGTGGACTTGCCCGATGATCGGCAAGCCATAGAGAATAAATGGATCTTCAAGAAGAAGACTGACGGTGATGGTAATGCTACTGTCTACAAAGCTCGACTTGTCGCAAAAGGTTTTCAACAAGTTCAAGGGGTTGACTACGATGAGACTTTCTCAACCGTAGCGATGCTTAAGTCTGTCCGAATCATGTTAGCAATTGCCGCATTTTATAATTACGAAATCTGGCAAATGGACGTCAAAACTGCATTTCTTAATGGATTTCTTAAAGAAGAGTTGTATATGATGCAACCAGAAGGTTTTTTCGATCCTAAAGGTACTAACAAAGTGTGCAAGCTCCAGCGATCCATCTTTGGATGGGTGCAAGCTTCTCGGAGTTGGAATATACACTTTGATGATGTGATCAAAGCATATGGTTTTATACAGACTTACGGTGAAGCCTGTATTTACAAGAAAGTGAGTGGGAGCTCTGTAGCATTTCTAATATTATATGTGGATGACATATTGCTGATTGGAAATGATATAGAATTTCTGGATAGCATAAAAGGATATTTGAATAAGAATTTTTCAATGAAAGACCTCAGTGAAGCTACTTATATATTGGGCATCCAGATCTATAGGGATAGATCAAGACGCTTAATAGGACTTTCACAAAGCACATACCTTGACAAGATTTTGAATAAGTTCAAAATGAATCAGTCAAAGAAAGGGTTCTTGCCTGTGTTACAAGGTGCGAAGTTGAGTAAGACTCAAAGCCTGACGACGGCAGAAGATAGAGAGAGAATGAAAGTCATTCCTTATGCCTCAACCATAGGTTCTATAAAGTATGCTATGCTGTGTACCAGACCTGTTGTGTGCCTTGCCATGAGTTTGGCAAGAGGGTACAATAGTGATCTAGGAGTGGATCACTGGACAATGGTCAAAATTATCCTTAGTTACTTAAGAGGACTAAGGAAATGTTTCTCGGTTATGGAGGTGATAAAGAGTTCGTCGTAAAGGGTTACGTCGATGCAAGATTTGACACTAATCCAGATGACTCTAAGTCTCAATCTGGATACGTATTGAATGTGGGAGCAAACTAGCTAGAGTAGCTCCATGCAGAGCATTGTAGACATAGAAATTTGATAAATGCATACGGATCTGAATATGGCAGACCCGTTGACTAAATTTCTCTCATAAGCAAAACATGATCACACCTTAGTACTCTTTGGGTGTTAATCACATGGCGATGTGAACTAGATTATTGACTATAGTAAACTCTTTGAGTATTGGTCACATGGCGATGTGAACTATGGGTGTTAATCACATGGTGATGTCAACTAGATTATTGACTCTAGTGCAAGTGGGAGACTGAAGGAAATATGCCCTAGAGGCAATAATAAAGTTGTTATTTTATATTTCCTTATTCATGATAAAGGTTTATTATTCATGCTAGAATTGTATTGATCGGAAACTTAAATACATGTGTGAATACATAAACAAATACCGTGTCCCTAGTGAGCCTCTACTAGACTAGCTCGTTGATCAAAGATGGTTAAGGTTTCCTAACCATGGACATGTGTTGTCATTTGATAACGGGATCACATCATTAGGAGAATGATGTGATGGACAAGACCCATCCGTTAGCTTAGCATAATGATCGTTCTGTTTATTGCTATTGCTTTCTTCATGTCAAATACATATTCCTTCGACTATGAGATTATGCAACTCCCGGATACCGGAGGAATACCTTGTGTGCTATAAAATGTCACAACGTAACTGGGTGATCATAAAGATGCTCTACAGGTATCTCCGAAGGTCTTTGTTGAGTTGGCATAGATCAAGATTAGGATTTTTCACTCCGAGTTTCGGAGAGGTATCTCTGGGCCCTCTCGGTAATACACATCATAAGAAGCCTTGCAAGCAAAGTGACTAAAGAGTTAGTTGTAAGATGATGTATTATGGAACGAGTAAAGAGACTTGCCGGTAACGAGATTGAATTAGGTATAGAGATACCGACGATCGAATCTCGGGCAAGTAACATACCGACAGACAAAGGGAATTATGTATGTTGTCATAAAGGTTTGACCGATAAAGATCTTCGTAGAATATGTAGGAGCCAATATGGGCATCCAGGTTCCGCTATTGGTTATTGACTCGAGAGGTGTCTCGGTCATGTCTACATAGTTCTTGAACCCGTAGGGTCCGCATGCTTAATGTTTGTTGACGATATAGTATTATATGAGTTATGTATGTTGGTGACCGAATGTTGTTTGGTGTTCCGGATGAGATCACAGACATGACGAGGATCTCCGGAATAGTCCAGAGGTAAAGATTGATATATGGGATAATAGTGTTTGGTCTCCGGAAAGGTTCCGAAATTCAACGGAAGGGGTTTCGGATGTTTCCCGAAATGTTTGGGCATGAGAACACATTATTTGGGCCAAGGGGTAAAGCCCGTGAGGGTTTTGGAAAGTGCAAAAGGAAGTTTTGCGGACGCCAGCGGACAAACGCCAGGAACCCTGGCGCCTGGGGGGTAGATGCCGGGAACCCTGGCGTCTAGCCTTGGAGTCCGAGAAGGACTCTTGCCTTTCGGGCAAAACCGACTTTGAGGAGGCTTTTACTCCAAGTTTCGACCCCAGGGCTCAACATATAAAATAGAGGGGTAGCACTAGCACCCAAGACACATCAAGATTCACCAAGCCGTGTGCCGGCAACCCCGTCCCCTCTAGTTTATCCTCCGTCATAGTTTTCGTTGTGGTTGGTGAAGCCCTGCGGAGATTGTTCTTCACCAACAGCGTCACCATGCCGTCGTGCTGCCGGAACTCATATACTACTTCGCCCATCTTGCTGGATCAAGAAGGCGAGGACATCATCGAGCTGAACGTATGCTGAACATGGAGGTGCCGTATGTTCGGTACTTGATCGGGACGGATCGTGAAGGTGTACGACTACATCAACCGCGTTGATAAATGCTTCTGCTTTGTGATCTTCAAGGGTATCACTACTGGAATCAGCTGCTTTGCCGTCTGCCATAGCAGACGATAAAGGCATGCTTGGCGAACGGCAAAGGCTTTGCCGTCCGCTAGCAGACGGCAAACACTCCGGCTGAACTGATGCCGGTAAAGGCCGCTTTGCCGTCTGCTGGCTAACGGCAAAGAAGGAAAGTTCTTTGCCGTCTGCTAGCAGACGGCAAAGCTTGTGGACGGCACAAAAAAGGTAACAGCCCCATTAGTGGGCTAACGGCGCTCTTTGCCATCTGCCAGCAGACGGCAAAGAACTTTGCTTCTTTGCCGTCTGCCAGCAGACGACAAAGTGGCCAAATAGGCCAGCCCCTTGCTTACAGGTAGCTGCCACGTGGCCTCTTTGCCATCTGCCAGCAGATGGCAAAGCTCTTTGCCATCTGCCAGCAGATGGCAAAGTGCCGATATTGCCCCATTTAATTCTGCTTTTTCTTATATCAATTCATTTTCACAGAAAATCAAACACAGATATATATATATATGACCAATATAGGATATCCAACACATATTACCAATAGTCATGAACACATATATATCCAACACATATCCAACACATGTTACCAATAGTAGCAAGTTTCATCCATACATATACATAGTTTCATCAATATTACACAGTTTCATCCATAGGTAGCAAGTTTCACAAAGTCAAAACAAAAACTAAAGACAAGCACTAAAAGAGTAAATTAAAAACTTTATTAATAATTGGAATAGGTAATACAAAGTCATATTATAAAGAATCAGAAATGACCTAAAACTAAATATCTATTTTCCTAAAAACTATCTTATTACTAAGTTTTTTTCTGGATCTTCTTCTTTTCTTCCAACCTGCATAACAAAAACACTAAGAAAGAGAGAATGGGTTAGGAGTAGAAATGTAGCATTCCACTTGGTGAAATGCAATGTTGTAGGAGCTATTCCTTGAAATCAAGACTATCTCAGTCAGGATTTCTAAATACCAAATGACCTTATTTCAGAAAAGCCAAATAGAGGAAAATCATTATCAAGAGCCAAATCAGAGAACCAGCCAAGAGCCAAGTCAGTAAGCCATCAACTGCCATATATCAAAGATCATTAACAGAAATAGCTTCAAGGGATTAAGCCCAACTAAAACTAGTGTTTAGAGCCAATGATTACACTCTACCACTACAGCCAACTTTTGTCCAGTGACAATGAGATATGTCACTGAGCAATTCAAAACAAAGCTCCAGGAGGAGATATACATCAAACCAGCCGGCCAGACCAAGTCCCAAGCCCAATGAGACACCCAACAGCTTACTAGATAACTAGAAGACCTCAAGGTATACTTGAGGATTGTGTGCTCAGCTAGCCTGGAGATGCCAGGGCTAGATCATCACAGCACAGGGATAGCTACATGTAAATTAAGCTTAAGAGAAGGGGCTCAGACCAGCATCACTGCCCAAATCAGATGTAGTATCTGTCTTATCAGTAGAAAACTAGGAAGTAACAGCCAAAACCAAGTATAGCATCTGTTCATAGGCTATTAGAAAGAGACCAATAGAATAGCCAAACCAAGTGGTATCTGTTCATATCAGTATTAGAAGTAAAACAACTAAGAACAAGTGAGTATCTGTTCATGAGTAAAGTAGCTATAGCATAGAAGAAATAGCAGGGTAGCACCCCAAATGATTATCTGCTTTTGCAGAACACAGCACCACACTTGCACCTAGTATTTTTCTGCAATTAGGGCACTACACCCACAAGCACAGGGGGCTAGTACCATTATAAACTGCTACTGCAAGTAATAGCAGCAGCAACAAATAACAACAGAAGTGATAACTAATTTCCAAAGGTTAAACAGACCAATGGAAAAGAAAATGTAACACTAGAGATTTAGTTAACTGAATTAAGTTACCATCAACAGCTAGTGAGATAGCTAATAGTAGCAACAAAAAAATACAGGGAGAGATCCCAGTCCAGTAGAGCACAGGTTAGCCACCGATTTAACAACACAGTCAGAGCTACCACATATGCACAGGAGTACATCTACACACATGAACAACTACTGACCATATTAGCCAATCCAGGAGCACATATGTAAGCAGATACACATAAACAGTCATTGACCAAAACCCTGACACAGCAAGAATCCATCACAGAGAGCTCCAACACAAGTTGATGCTCATCTGGAGCATCTAGCAGCAGCTAGTAGAGCTTCACATCCAACTAGATCAAGAGCTAAAGCTATGCATTAGAGAGATCAGAGGAGGGGAGTAAGGAGAAGCTCACCAAGAGGAGTTGTAGCCAAAGCAGGAAGCAGCAACACCATCACTATGGTGTGACCAGCAGCACAACCAACACCACCACGGCGGCGCCAGCGAGAGCATGCAGCACGGAGGCGGCCAACCCAGGGGCACCGCAGCATGAGGGCGCCAATCCAGGGGCACCCCCGCGCCACGGCACGCCCAGCACCACTGGAGCACCTCACGGCCACCGGAGCCCCACCGAAGGCGAGAACCACCCCAACACCGAAATCCTAGCGGAGAGAAAACCGAAGGGAGCGACCACAGGAGGCAGGGAAAATCAGATCGAGACGGAGGGATCGATAGAGCTCGACGAGAGGAAGAGATGGGTAGCCAAGGTGTCGCCGGAGACCGTCGGAAACAGCCGGAATCGGCCGGAAAACGTGGCGGCAGCAAAGGGGATCGGGAGACAGAGAGAGAGAGCTGAGCGGCGGGGGCGCCGGGCGGCGGTGGCTCCAGGGCCGCAGGGCTCCGGGGTGGCGGGGTGGTGCGGCGGCGGCGGCGGGGTGTCCGGGCTGCGGTGCTCGGTGAGGCGGTGCGGGCGCGGGTGAGGTGCGGTGCGGGAGAGCGAGGGGAGAGAGAGGGGTGGGGCCGGGCGGAGAGAGAGGGGAGAGAGAGAGGAGATGGGGGCAACGGCTTTTATTTTTACCTACAAAAAAAAAAGATAGCCCCACCTCTTTGCCGTCTACCAGCAGATGGCAAAGAGGTGCGACGGTTTTTTTAACCCAAAAAAAATAGCCCCACCTCTTTGCCGACTGCCAGCAGATGGCAAAGAATGCCGTTTGCTAGCAGATGGCAAAGAGCCTAGCTAGTGGGGTGGGGCCGGACGGAACGGCCGTTAGGTTGGCCACTTTCTTTGCCGTGTGCTAGCAGACGGCAAAGAAAGTGGCCGTTAGGTTGTTCTTGTTAGTGGGCTACCCTCCCTCTTTGCCGTCTGCTAGCTGACGGCAAAGCTTCTATGCCGTCCGCTAGCAGACGGCAAAGAGCTGGCTGACGGCAAACATGATCTTTGCCGTCAGCTCTTTCTTTGCCGTTAGTTTTCTGTAAGCTGATGGCAAAGACCTTCTTTACCGTCTGCTAGCAGACAGCAAATTCCCTGATTCCAGTAGTGTGTGAAGATGCTCTCCCCTCTCGTAGCTATGCATCTCCATGGAATGATCTTGCGTGTGCGTAGAATTTTTTTTGTTTGCCATGCAACGTTTCCCAACACTTGCATGTTGACTTCTTGAGTTCCAAGTAGTTTGAATACTTGATATAGCCTCTAGACATCCTTATGAGTAATTGCTATCAATCTTGGGAAGTTTTGTTGATATCATTTTGTGGCCCAAATTTTTTAGAAATTTGTTCATAGGAGAAATGAATATCCAAGAGGAGTTCTTCGAGGAGAAGGTCCTCGGAGGCATCGTCGAGTGATAGCTCGATACGACAAGCTTATGCTGAACCAAGGGCAAGCTCGGTGCGGGATTCTGACACCAAATCATGTCGGTGCCTGTGCAATGAATTCATGATAGGCGTGGGTATTAAAGAAGAATTTGATGAATACATTCATAACACTGAGCTCACTCCCTTCATCACAGATAAGTGCACACAACACTACAACCTTACCATCTCGTTCACTAAAAAGTTTGAGTTTCATCCCCGCTCTTCTAGAATTCTGTTTCACTTATATGACCGTGCCTATACTATGCCTCTAGAAGAATTCTGTGATGCTTGCAAAATTCCATTTTGGGGTTCATTAGATGAACCACAAAAATCTGATTATGAGATGTTTTTGAGTAGGCTCTGCTGTGGTGAGGATAGGGGAGTTACGCAAGCTAGAATAAAAAGCATTCAGTTCCCCTCAATCCGTTACTTTGCACTATTTAATGGCAAATGCATTGTGGGTAAACAGGACTGCAGTACACTTTGTGCTCCTGATTTGAGCCTCATAGACACCGCTTTAACAGGCATTAAATGATATAATCTTAGAGCGATTGTTGCACGGAGGTTGCAACGCAACGCGAGGAGTGGTCATTTTTATGGAGGAATTTATGCCTCTCGCGAAGCTGCAAGGCTAGGAGTTTCACCTATGCCAAATGATCCTATCTTACCTGACCAATACTTAGACTTTGATGCAACACATCGCCGTGAGTTCATTAAGTATAGAGCTTAGAATTATGACTATAACTTAATGTTTAATAAAGAACACATTATATCTGTTATTTTGCCTGCACCTGCTCTCTTTGATTTTCAGAGTAAACAAAGACATTACATCTATGCAAGCGAGGCACGTGAGTACAATGCATAGGTACAAGCTGCTCGTCTGGCTGAGGAGGAGGCACCGAGAGCCTCTACGAGCTACCACTTTGACTATTACCCAGACCAGCGATGGTGATTACCAAGCTATGCAAAAGCCTAAGCTTGGGGGAGTACGTATTTCTCACTGACATTACATTCATGTTCACACACTTTATTCCAGTTGTCGGTATTCATCATTTTTCATTCTATAATCCATGTTAGTTTTATCTTCTTGCTTTCTTCTTGTGTGTTTGAAAAACCTTGATAAAATCCAAAAATATTTCTTGCTTCTTGTCGGTTTTTCTTTCTAGTTTAATTAGTTGTGGTATTAAAAGAAAACCCAAAAAGATTTCCTTTTCTTCTTTTGCTTGGTGGGAGCTTTCCCGTGTAAATACTTTTTCTCATTTTTGTTTTTCCTTTTGTTATGTTGCTTTCTTCAAGAAAAATCAAAAACTTCAAAAATATTTCAGTGTGTTTCTATGAAATTCTTTTCTTTTGTTGAGTCATCATGAAGAGAAGACTGCGATGAAAATGTTGAGTGGCTCTCATATGCATTATTGTTGATCTAACAAAGAGACCATATTACCTTGTCTTCTCCTGTAAATAAAATGTTTCAGATTCCAGCTTAGTCCACGGCACTATTGCACTATTATTATTTTCATATCATTCGGTCGTGCAAGTGAAAGGCAATAATGACGATATTTGATGAAGTGACTGGGGCAAGGAAAAGCGGGTATGAACTCAACTTGTTTTTGTTTTTGTAAATATGTTTAACTCAGTATCCATGATTCAACATATTATGATTAAACATGTTTATGATGACAATTAGAGATTATAGTTGCTCATGCCATGCTTAAGTAGCTAGGAGTGGATAATGATTTATCTTGAGTGTCAACATGCATTAAAATGATTGTGATGTAGTATGATGGTATGGTATCCTGCTCTGAATGTTTCAAGTAGATTGACTTGGCACATGTTCACGCATGTAGTTGATTCAAAACCAACATAGCCTCCATGATATTTATGTTCCTGGTGTTTATATCCTACTCATGCTAGTATTCAATGTTAATTATTCACAATGCATGATTATGGCCGTTTCGCTCTCTAGTTGGTCGCTTCCTAGTCTTTTTGCTAGCCTTCGCCTGTACTAAGCGGGAATGCTGCTTGTGCATCAAAATCCTTAAACCAAATTTATTCCATATGAGTCCACTATATCTACCTATATGCGGTATTATCTCCGCCGTCCCAAGTAAATTTGCATGTGCCACCTCTAAATATTCAAATGAACATCTGTTTTGTGTGCTCATACCGCTCATGGAGTGACATGGGGCGGTCAGTATGTTCCATGCTAAGCAGGTTATTCTCATGATGAGTGTTTATTCACTCATCCTTGCAAAGAGAGGGGCCGGTAATTGGGATGCCCAGTCCCATGATCAAAATTGCAATAATAATGAAACAAACTCCCCTGGACTGTTGTTGGTATGGAGGGCACCTGAGGATTCGGCTAGCCATGGCTTGTGTTTGTTGGTGGAGGGGGAGTAAACTTTACTTTTACCGCTTGGGAACCACCTCTAATTTGTTCAGCACGGAAGATATTGAAAACTCTTGATCGTAACATTGACAGGAAAGGTATACCTCCCAAAATTATATTTATCTCTGATTTAAGCTTTGAGCTCTGGCACCTCTGCAAATCCCTGCTTCCCTTTGCGAAGGGCCTATCTATTTACTTTTATGTTATTTTACTTTTATTGTTGAGTCATCACCTTCTCAAACAAGTACTAGTCCTGAGAGCACTATTGTCATTCTCATGCATTGTGTATAGTTAATGTTGTGTGCATCATGACTGGATCTCTTCTACCATGAATTACAATGTTTAGTAGCTGCTTGAACTTTGGAGGTGCTCTGCATTTATGTTTTGCGTTCTCAGAAAGGGCTAGTGAGATACCATTATTGTCATATTATATCATGATTGTTTTGACAAAGTGTTGGCATTTGAGATATTTTATTATTGTTCGCTAGTTGATTATGCCATTGATATGAGTGAATATCGTTACTAAGAATTATCCTTTTCTTGTTAGTTATAATCTTTGCTGAAAATCTGGGTATTATTTAAGCATATATATAAACACAAGAACAAAAGAGTTCGTAAAAGTTTTTCTTTATCACTTTTAGTTTGTCAACTGAATTGCTTGAGGACAAGCAATGAGTTAAGCTTGGGGGAGTTGATACGTCTCTATCGTATCTACTTTTCCAAACACTTTTGCTCTTGTTTTGGACTCTAAATTGCATGATTTGAGTGAAACTAACCCGGACTGACGCTGTTTTCAACAGAACTACCATGGTGTTGTTTTGTGCATAAATAAAAGTTCTCGGAATTGGATGAAACTTTTTGAAGATTTATTTTGGAATACATAAAAAATACTGGAGCCAAGATCCACTAGAGGGGAGCCACCATGTGCCCACAAGGCACCAGGGCACGCCCTGGTGGCTTCTGGGGCCCATGTGGCTCCGCTGACCCTAATCTCAGCACTATAAATTCCTATTTTCCGAGAAAAAATAGCGGAGAAAGTTTCATTGCGTTTTACGATATGGAGACGCCGCGACCTCCTGTTCTTCTTGGGAGCACAAACGCTATTGGAAAGCTTAGAAACAAGGCCTAGGGTCCATACTTTCACTAGTGCAATCTCTCAGCAGTGCTAACATAATTGAATCATATAACAATCTCTCAACGTGCGGCAAAGAATCACTCCAAAGTCTATCGGAGAAAGTATGACGAAAACGTGTATCAACCTATGTGCCTAGATTACTGATATCTCCTTTTTATTGATCTGGATTGGAACATAAAAGAGTATCCCGCACCTGTTTCCCTAGAGGTGACCCTGGGTTATCGAACCCATGAGAGGAAGATTCCCTTGAGGCGATGGTCTCTCGCAAGCTTTCGTCAGAGTGTCAAATCCAGCTTTTAACCAGATCAACAAGTAAATAGTGATTCAAACACTTGTAATAAAAAGAGGGACATGTATGAGGTCTTATGCTTACAACCTTGTATTTGCGATGGGATCAAATATGTTAATAGTTTCTGCGCTGGAATTCACCCATCGAGAGGTGTTTGCTACGGATCAAAGTGGGGGATGTGTCCAAACAACATCTTGACTAGCATGAGTCCTGCATCAATAATCAGTTGTCCTACCACAGGCCCTACCCATCGAGTGGGGTAACCTTGATAATTAAGACAATAAAATCAGACAAGAGCTTTGACCATCTAATGACTACACCTCATTCCTCCCCAAGGATAGGATCCATGTTACCCTACTAAAACCTTACTGTCACCGGTGTTCGGTATAACACTTCACGGTCTCCTTGCTCCTAGCCTTACCGGTGCTTGATCTCCATGATCCTGGGTGTCGGTGTATAAAAACATGGGTATTTTATACCCTGACTTATGCACAGACAGTAGTAGCTCCCCTGCTGGCCAAGGTTTGCCGGGAATTGCCAAGACCAGACTACAAAGAAGATCCCTTGGCCAGAGAAGCCACTCTTCGTAAGATCAAGGAGCGCATCAAGAAGACCAAGTTCTATGCCGAAGACTACACTTGCCGGCAAGGTAAAGGCCCGGCAAGCTCCGTGGCCGGCAAGCTCTCACTAGCTGTCAGCGCTCCATATCATCGAGCAGCCTATCGCTAATCAATGAGGTGTCGAGCCCGCAGGCAGTTAGGTGAGGGTTGTCGGGCATGTGTTAGCATGCTGGAAGGAGAATTACCTTTAATGACACCCGTCCAGAGGGCGTGTCAGCAAAATAGGAGGTAGCTGGGCGAGCGGTGCAGAAGCCTTGTCGGCATTCCTCCTCCACATGACACCTAACGGAGCATTTATTGCTTTTGTCCTAAGCCGGCGGAGTTAGGTATGATACCACTGTTTGCTATCTACTCAATATATAATTACTGTTTTGTCACTATGGTAACCCCTTGAGCTATAAAAGGAGGACCAGAGCAACCTTGACAGAGGATCGCATGATTGATAAATGAACCCTTGTACAACTCACATGCGTAGCTGCTCTCTCCTTGCGCCTTGCCCGGGGAAAGCGCTCCTTGTACTTGTGTTCATCCACCCACAATATACGAAGCAGGAGTAGGATTTTACACCTCTTGGTGGCCCGAACCTGGGTAAAAATCCCTGCGCCCTTTGTTGATTCTGCTCCTTGTGCATGCGCATTCCCTTTGCCGAACCACAAAGGGGCTAGATGGCCCCATAGATGGTCGTACCCCGACATCTTTGGCGCGTCAGGTAGGGGAATCACTTGCGCGAACCTGAATCAGCAGATCGCGCATCAATTTCGTGAGCTTCATCACTTTTCGCATCGTCGATGGCTCCCAAGAAGAAGGGCATCACAATGACGAAGCCCTCCACTTCCAAGGTTCCATCGCACGTATCTGCGGGCGGCGTAGGCGACGCAGCCGACATGAGCGGCGCGGACACCGCGGTTAGCACGACCAGCGCAGGCGGCGTGGTCACTGTGCCAACCGTGGCCGGAGCAGGAGGCGGTGGCATTGGAGGCGGCCTGCTTCCTCGACCATCTGGCGAGCAAAGCAATAACGATGCGGCCGGTGCGAATACGTGACTCCCACCTCCGCGACACACCAGCGAGCGCAGTCATCGGAGCGACACCGCTCGGTCTGGCGCGAGCCAAGATCCTCCCGCTGCAGCAACTCCAGCAGCGGCAAGGGAAATAGCATCAAGGCGCATGCCATGTCCATCGCAAGATGGGCGCACCCTGACTCCAAACAGCATTGTTGATCATACACAGCAGCGTCCGCACGGCAAGACACCTATTGATCTAGTCCAAGATCCCTAGGTGCCGCTTCCGCCAGGACAGCCCGCTGCTGCGCATGAGCTGCGGCGGCAAGATCACAATGGTGCTCCTGCTGGCTCTGCCAGGAGTCAAGCAACATCGAGTTCTTTGCTCCCGAACATGCCAGCCACGACAGCAGAGGTGTTGAACTTCCCTCCAACGGTAGATAAAATGGATGAGTGGAGAGCCACTATCCAATGTTTGATTGGATTTGCAGAATCAAGCAAGTCACAGCAAGCGGAGCCCTCACGGCGTCCGCTAACAGCACCAGTAGCTCAAACTGGAGACCGTGTGATAGGTGTTGCACCAACGGTACACTCACCTCCACGACAACAATCTCAGCAGCAGCAACGTCAGCATCCGCGGCAAACCCAATGAACTACAAAGCCCAACAAAATGTCGATGGCCTACTCAGATCCACGGGAACGGCAGGATCAGCGACAAGTGCTGCAAGACAGGCGGATAGAGGATGCCCGCACCACCATTGAATGACGTCGGGAAGCGCATCGTTAGTCTGACGAGCGCAATGATCCAGTCGTTGATGAGCCTGCGCCCATTGTTGGCGGGTACCTACCTTACGAGGTTGGGTGCCCTGCTTTCACTCGTGAGCTGCGGGAAGTTTGTTGGCCGTCTGTCCGGGCGTTCGAGCCAGAAGTACCAGAAAAGTACGACGGCAAGATGAACCCGGCATAATTCTTGGGTATCTACATGATTGCCGTGCAAGCTACCGGGGGAAGAGACGAAAAGATCCTCGCCAACTACTTCCCGTTGGTACTCAAGCCCCATGTGAGGTCTTGGTTGATGAATCTGCCAGAGAACTCCATCTCATCATGGTCTGGCCTCTGCAATGAGTTTGTTGGCACCTTCATCAGGGGCCAGAAGGGCCCTGGGCGGCCTAGTGACCTGCAAGTGATCCCACAAGGAGAAGGTGAAAATCTGCGCAGATATATATAGAGATTCAGCCGTGTACACCGCTGTAACACCCCATGTATTAACTACAGTAATCACCCTTTTGATTATGCCATGTCACCATGATTATCAGTGCCAAATCATCATCTGCATCCATTTTTGCATTCAGCTTCTAACTAAAATTTCAAATTAAAATTAAAGTGGAAAATAAAAGTTGACCAAACCTGAAAACTAAAATGTGCATCATGTTGCAAATATTCCCATAGCATTTATAAAAATGATTGTAACATTTTTTGGAATTGTAAAAGGACTCGAACAACAAGAAACAGCAGCAACATAGCACTATTTAATCCCTTTTCAATTAAATAAAATCCCAACAAAAAGATATGGACACCAATCCAATTTCTAGCAGTGACTATTGTTGCACTGTGATTTATGGACCAGTTCTTATATTTTACAAAAGTCCATAAGTGGCCTAAACATTTTTGTAAACAGCAAATTAAAAAAGAAAAGAAAAGAAAAAAAAGAAACCTTCCCCTCCCCCCCCCCCGACTGGGCCAAGCCAAGCTGGCCTCAGCCAAACAGGCCGGCCTAGTAGCCCCTGGCTATACCCCCCCTGCGCGACCCCGAACCCTCCACCCCGTGTGCCTAAGTGGCATAGTGGCCGGCCCAGCCCACCCCGCACCCTCTCCCACCTCGCGCACTGCTCCCCCTCGCCGTTGTCGTCCCCACGCGCGCGCGCACACACCCGCAACCTGGCCCCCCTCGCTCCTTGGACGACAGCGCGCTGCCGCGCCCTCCGTGGAGGTTAAGGGCAGAGCCCCACGCCCCCCTGGTTCCCTCTGGCCTCACTCTCCCCCGTTCTCCCTCTCTGTCTCGTCCTCCCCGCGCCACCGAACTCGCCCGCCACTGCCGTCGCCATGGACGCCGCCACCGACCTCTCCCTCGCCTGAGATCGCCTCCCGGAGCTCCGTGGAGCTCGACTCCTTCGACTGCCCGCACAAGCTCGACCGGGAGGCCCTCCTCCGCCGCACCTGCATCGTCCCCTTCCTCGGATCGCCGCCACCATTCTCCTCCGACTCCGGCCGCACCACGCCTCCCCCGAGCCCACGTGAACGGCTACGCTCACTGTGAGGATCCCCTCCCTCCTCTGCTCCTCTTCTGGCTCGCTCGCTCGCCGTGGCTGCCTTGCCGCGTGTGACCGCTCTGGCCGCCGAGGTGTTGCTCCGTCCGGTCGCCTCGCTCGATGTTTCGGCCTGGCTTTTGCTCCGTTCGTCACCGCGTCGATCACTGGTTCAAATGGCGTAGTTGGCGCGCGCAAAAACCCCCTCGAAGCACCGCCCGCACCACTCACCGGAGCACATCTCCGCCACGCTCGTCGCCGGCACCTTTTCCGGTCACCATTGCCCCCGCCACCACCACCGTTCGACGCACGGCACACGTGCGGTTCGAACGCGCCCGACCGCACGCCAAACGGCGCACCACAGCTCGATCCCGCCGCTCGCCGGCGCTCTGCCGCCGTCTCTGGCGCGCGTCGGGGTGGTTCCGGTGGGTCTGGCTGACGTGGCCGCCACGTGGACCTCCCGGGCCCCCCCTGGGCCGCTGACATGTGGGCCCGTGGGGCCACTGTTGACCGTTGACCTGGTCAACTGGTCTGACTAGTGGGCCCCACGGCCCTATTAATTAATAGCTAATTAAAATGATTAAGTTAATTAATTGTTAGTTAGTTTAGACACTGACGTGTGGGTCCACCCACTGATTAGTTTAGATTAGATTAAAATTAATCCTGGTTTAACACTGTGTCAATGACATGTGGGACCCCCATGTCAGTTTGACCCAGTCAAATCCACTGTTGACTGATGACGTCAGCGACACGTCACGATGACGTCACTCTGCACTGTTTTGGATAATTCAAATTTAAATAAATAATTAATTCCAGAAAATTGATTTAAAACTTTAGAAAACCATATCTTTTAATCCGTAGCTCCGATCGAAAAACTTTATACATGAAAATTGCTCAGAATGACAAGACGTATCCGAAACCGCGGTCCGTTCGTCCGTCACACGTCCCTAACTATCCGAACATGCAACCGTTCCTCTCCGGTCATCTGTCTGACAAATGTCCGGAACCGGGAAAACATTCCCGGATGGATTCCTCCTTCCTCGGTGACGTGCAACCATACGTTAGGACACACCCGGCACTGCATATTGTCATGTCGTACATTGTGTTGCTCATATTTACTGTGTATTTATACTGTTTCCTCCCCCTCTTCTCTCTCGTTAGACCCCGACGCAGTTCCCGGTACCGACGCAGCTCAGGAGCCCGACGACACCGTTAACGACTTTGCCTTTGCCGCCGAGCAACCAGGCAAGCCCCCCCTTTGATCATCCCGATATCGCCCATTCTATTTCTTATGCTTGCATTAGAATTGCTGCTGCTGCTTTACCTATTCTGATGCATAGCCTGTTTACTGTAACCTGCTGTTGATAATTACCTGCATAACCTAAACTGCTTAGTATAGGCTGGGTAGAGACCTATCAGTGACCCCACTAGTCCCGACCGCCCCGCTGGATTATCAGAAGACCCGATCAACGGGATTGAAGACCAGGCCCCGACACCGCACATCACCCCCTTTAGTTGTAACGACACTGTAGCGTTACTATCGAGTGCCGAGGGTGAAACCTCTTGTAGCACTTCGGATGTTAACTCTGTAGAGTAGCTATTCGGTCGTGGTCATCGAGGGTGATTCCTCCTTCACCACTTTCGGTAACGACGCTGTCGTGCAACACATCAAGTGTGAACCCATCGAGGGTGATTCCTCCGGGTTCACCTCGACGGATACATCGAGTGGGAATTCAACGAGGGTGATACCTCGAATTCCTCTGATGTTATGGACACACGGATACTTGGACTTTACACTGTTACTTGGATAGGCGGGTCGATCCTGAGGGGTACCCGCGTGCGCCTGAGAGGCGAGTGTTGTGAAGACGGGTGCAGTATGGTGCCCGAGTGCTGAATACGAGGCGCGGTCGGGCATTCTTAACCCTTGCAGCAAGTCCTTGAGACGGGGCGACGGGGTCACATCTTTCGTGAGTCTCTGCTCGTTACCGCAAGCCCCTAGTCCTAACAATTTGGATATTTGATCCGAGCAGGCCTCTAGTCTGATAGCACTAACCATCACGTGGGCATAGTATGGGCGTTATGCATCGTAGCATCAGCCGACAGTTCTGTCAGACGTCCAGTTCAGCATTGTGGCACGGTCGGATCGTACCGACCCTCCGAGGCGGTGCTGGTATCCACCCTGCACACAACGACCCGGAGTGCACAGGACGATGGCCCAAGCCCCCTAAGTGCTTAGGATGTAGACCGGCGGGGACCTCTCTGCTGAGCTTTAGGTAGGGCTGCGGTGTGTCGTTTGGCCGAGGCCGGGCATGACCCAGGAAAGTATGTCCGGCCGGAGTTAATCGAGCGTGTTGGGTAAGTTGGTGCACCCCTGCAGGGAAGAAAACTTCTATCGATAGCCTGTCCTACGGTAAAGGACACTCGGAGTTGTATCCTGATTGATACAATTTAGAACTGGATACTTGGATACTATGGCTCTGGGATTGCTTCTCGCAGGGAGTCGAGAAGGGATCTCAGGACGAGGTTGATGACTGTATGGCTCTGGGATTGCTTTCTCTCAGGGAGTCGAGAAAGGATCTCTGGGTGAGGTTGAGACTTAATGATACTGCTACATTATATTGAACTGTTCTACTCTCTTCTACTGCTGCAAGACCGCTGAAGATGCTAGTCTTCGATAGGACTAGGCCGTCTCTCTATTCTGGCATTGCTGCAGCCCAGTCCACATATACAGCCTCCCTTTGAAAATGTTGCATATGTAGAGTAGATCCTTGCTTGCTGAGTACTTCTGAGTACTCATGGTTGCTTTGTTTTCCTTTTCTCCCCATATCAGTTTGTCGTGACCAAGATGACGGAGCACCTGAGACAGATGCCCCGTCGATCGACTACTACCACCACCCCGAGGATGGATGCTACTACGAGTTGATTGACGACCAGGAGTAGGATCGGAGGGTCCCAGGCAGGAGGCCTACGCCTTTCGATCGTAGTGTTTTATTTTGCCCCGCCTTTCTAGAGGCCTTTTTGTTTCTGTTTAATATCTGTACTCAGATATCTGATGCTTCCGCTGACGCTTGTTCGCAAGCTTATGTATTCGAGCCCTCGAGGCCCCTGGCTTGTAATATAAAGCTTGTATGACTTTAATTATGTTTTAGAGTTGTGTTGTGATATCTTCCCGTGAGTCCTTAGGCTTGATCGTGTGCATTTGCGTGTATGATTAGTGCACGATTGAGCCGGGGGCCTCGCAACCGTAACATACCAGATGTACACCCGGCAGCTGTGATTGCTGCTTTCCACACGAACGTGCGCAATCAAAAGATGCGGGAAAAGATGAACATCCTGTTAACAAAGACCGTCAACTAGCTCTATACGTTGGCGGACAAATATGCACGTGCTGAGGAGGGGAGAAGGCTTCCCGGGGAAGATGCTGGTGCAAAAGTAGATTCTGAGGACGAGACGCCACCGCCCTGAAAAAAGAAAGGCCGGAAGTGCAACAAGAAGCGCAAAGGCAAGACAGTGATGGCCGTGGAAGGCTCCGGTAATTCAAACACCACCAAGAAATCTAAAACAGAAGGCTCCGGCAATGAAGCTGCTGCACCCGCTGCTTGCCAGGAAGCCGCGGTGGGAGAAAAGATCGGCAAGTCTGACAGGACGTACTACAAAATCCATCAGACCAAGGGCCATGATCTCCAAGAGTGCCGGCAGGTTGAGCAATTTGCTGGGGAAAAAAAGCTGAGTATGAGAAGCGCGACAAGGAGAAAGGCCAGGACGATGCAAGTGGATCTGGCAAGAAGGGTCGTGGCGGCTGAGGAGGACGCCGCGGCAAGGCCAAACAGCAGAAAGAGAAACCTGCTAGAGGTCGAGCGAAGAAAGAGGAAGATGATGGGAGTGAAGAAGAGGATGACGATAACGAATCCAGTGACCATGAATTCCAGAAGGCAACGAAAGCCATGTGCATTGACGGGGGTGCATCTTTGCATTCCTCTCACCGCCAACTCAAGCAGTGGGCACGAGAAGTCAATGCAGCTGAACTGGCAATGGATGCCCAGAAACAACTCAAGTGGTCACACACGCCTATCTTTTTTGATGCCGAGGACCACCCTGATCGCACGTCTGCGGTCGAGTGTTTGCCGTTGTTGATCTCGCCAACAATCTGCAACCTCCAGGTCACGAAAATGTTAGTGGATAGTGAGGACGGGAAAATGGAGGGCGTGAGACACGCATCCACGTCATTGATACAGTGTGAATAAATTTAAGTGCATAAAGGCATAAAATGAAATTAGGATCAAACATTGCAGGTACTTTACTTCCAGAACTCTTACATTTACATAAAAATTCTGTTAGTTACATCTCCAAAGAGAAAACCCCTGATTAAGAATTCTAACAATTCTATTACATAGGATTACACCACATGCCTATTACAATATTCTAGAAAAAATCCTCCTCGCAGTCGACGTTGAACTCCTGTCTGGGATAACTTGAAGTTTATCCATGTAGGTTTTCTTTGATGACATTATGTTTGATATTTTTTCATATGTTTCTCTACCACGCAACGCATTTGTTCGTGCTCAACTTCATTTTTGTTATGGTGTAAATGAAGGTTGATTTTGGCCAGGCTTGATTTGGCCCCATGTTTGGATGCATAGGATGTATCCATGTATTTTCAATATTTGTAACTCATGTCATGGAATTCATATAGGAGAACCCATGCTTAGAGCATAATTTTTGTTTTATTTGGTTGATGGTTTATTCCATGGAATTCATTTGAAAGAACCCACGTCATAATACAATTTTTATTATGCCATGGGATTCATGAAAGAACCCATGTCATAGGGTAGTTTGCATTTTGTTTACTTCATGACTTATACCATGGAATTCATTAAGGAACCCATGTCATAGCATAGTTTGCGTTTTGTTTTTTTATGGTTTATGCCATGGAATTCGTATGAAAGAATCCATTGCATACTTTGCATTTTCTTTTGTTTTATGGCTTATGCCATGAAATTCATTTGAGAAGAAACCCTGACATAGCATAATTTGCATTTCGTTAATTATATGGATCACTCCATGGAATTCATGTGTGAGAACCCATATCGTGTCATAGTTTGTATTTTTAGTCATTTTATGCATCGTGCCATGGAATTCGCGAGAAAGAACCCATGCACGAAATGTGCTTTGTGAATATTTTAGAATTTTGTGGCTCATGTCATGGAATTCACATGAAAGAACCCATGCTTACAGCATTTTATATGTCCACCCAGACACGACATGTCCGCGTGAAGAAAAATATGCATCCTTGATTCGAACCAAATGGCCGAAACTAAGGACAAGATTCCTATATGAAAAATATCCAAATCCTTGATTTCATGTAGTATGTAAATCGCTCGATCCGAACCAAAAGGCCGAACCTAAGGCGTGATTTCATGCGTGCATATTCCTTGATCCGAACCAAAAAAAGGCCGAACCAAAGGGCATGATTTTATGTGTTTATATTCCTTGATCCGAACCAAAAAGGCCGAACCTAAGGGCATGATTTCATGAGTTATATATTCCTTTATCCGAACCAAAAAGGCCGAACCTAAGGGCATGATTTTATGAGTTCTATATTCCTTGATCCGAACCAAAAGTCCGAACCTAAGGGCATGATTTTAGGAGCTATATATCCCTTGATCCGAACCGAAAAGGCCAAACCTAAGGGCATGCTTTTATGAGTTATACATTCCTTGATCCGAACCAAAAGGCCGAACCTAAGGCATGATTTTATGCGTGAATATTCCTTGATCCGAACCACAAGGCCGAACCAAAGGCATGATTTTATGAGCGAGGGAGAGACAAATCCTTGATCCGAACCAAAATGGCCGAAACTAAGGACAAGAATTCATGAGTAACAGAAAGAGAGCTGCTTGATCCGAACCAAATGGCCGAAACTAAGGACAAGATTTCATGTATGGGAAGAGAGGGCTCCTTGATCCGAACCAAATGGCCGAAACTAAGGACAAGATTTCATGGATGAGAAGAGATGGCTCCTTGATCCGAACCAAACAGCCGAAACTAAGGGCATGAGAGCAGCATCATATCTCACCTTCTCACCTCCTTGGAACAAACCAAAGTTCCTCTCCTTGCTCCTCCCTTTCTCACAGTGTCTCCTTTTTTTGATGTAGTATATGGTGTGTAGTAGAATATTGCTACTAGAGGGGAGGAAGAAGACCAGCAAACTAGGAACCAAATGAGCAAAATATGAGCCGAACCTCCATACGCATGGCACCCAGGTATTTATAGGGACGGAGCGTGCAGCGGTGCGGCCGCAGGCGCGTGCGCCCACGTCCACGTCTGGTTCCTTTCTCTTTTTTTCCTATTTGTTTAATTGCTAATTAACTGGCAACGTCTAATTACCCGTGGGTCCTGGGCGCTAACTCATTTACTTCTATGCGAGATTGGCTAATGGATGTGGCTATACATGCACATGTACGTAGCCATTTTCAAAGTGGGCTAGGTGTTGACGCTCAAAAGTGGCACAATCATAAAGAGTAGCTTTAAGTTATATCAAGACTAATTCAAACTTATGATTGGAGGTCACCTCCGGATGTCTCTCTTTAAGAAGATCGAGATGGATATGAACATGGTCTAAAACGGAGCTCTTATGTAATAGTTATGACAAGTTCAGAGATGCTCATGTTGACACCAGATTAAAGAATGGCATGAAACTTAATTAAGATGGCCTCTTATGGAAAATGTTTCAACACGAAAGTTGTGAGTCTCGTCGAAACGGTCGATTTTGATATAAAAATCGTCACAATCCGAGTTCGTATGCAAAAGTTAGAGTCATCGAAATGCATCCCTGCCAGGAGGCAAAATATGGCGCGCCCCATCAGACACGTGTCTGATGGGTAGCGCCACCAATCATCTGTTTTACGTGAGAGATTCGGCCCTCAAGATGGCTTTGAATCAAAAAACATTCAACATAAAAGTTGTTCGTCTCGTCGAGACGGTCAAATTTGCTTTTGGGCTCATCTTCATCCGAGCTCGTTTGTGGCCTGTGGGACCTAAAAACCGAACTGATGTTCCAGACTTACCTAAATCCGAGTTCGGTTAATTTTGGAAAGATATGAACGCGATTTGTACATGATTTGGAGTCCTTTTCTTGTACGGGAAGTCCATCCGCCTCTTATATACCTAAGGGGTGACGGCCAATTGAACAACACACAATCGAACAAATCATCTACCACTTTTTATCTTTTATCTTTTACCTTCTCCCTTGTTCTTCTTCTTCCTCGTTCTTCGTTCATTCTTCTTGTTGCAGGGCGGCGAACCTCGAGGCCCTAGGGGCGATCAGGTCAACCTAGGGCAGCCCATAGCCGCCGCGTGCCCTGACGGGGTCCCTCCCGGTCGTGTGGGGTTTCGGGTCCTCAAAAGCGCCCGCCGGATTGCTTGCGTACTGCGCTTCCGGACGGGTCACCTTCAACGTGAACTGCGGTGTATCACCCCCGGCATCGAGGGTACACGGTGATGTGTTCGTGTGCGAACACACTTTTTGGCGACTCCGCTGGGGAAAAAGCTTTGAACGGTCTCCGGCCCGTTCTTGCTACGAAAAGATCGTCATCTAGGGTTTGCAATCTACAAAGGTAACATGAATACCCAATTCACCTATGTAGAGGCAAATAATGCATATGTTGTTGCTAGATCGTTTAATGAGCATAATGTATCGGCTAGCCCTAGCTTTATCAATCATGCATCTAATTATGTGCAAGAGTCGATGCAACAAAATCTCCATGCTTCTACCTCATATAATTTTAGCAACATGGAACATATGTATACCAACTCCCATGCATCGGCAACCCCACAAATCCATATGCCGATGAACAACGTGATGAGTTTGGTTAATCAAGTTGAAACACCCTATGTAGGAACTTTCAATAGCATGCAACAAAGTGTCCCACATTTTTATTCATCGGCAACTAACTTGCAACATCTTAATCCAAACATGCCGGTGGATAGAGGAATTGGCCATGCTACTACTAGTTATTCGGCCAATTACCCTCAAACATCATATGCTACACCTCATGCTACTAATTTTTTGGCACCATACGCAACTGTTGATGTCCATAATTCGGCCCCGCACCTTCACGGTCATGGTCGAATAAGTGAAACTTCTGCAGGAGCACAAATGCCTTCACCTATTACCGTGGCATATCATGTTCCCCCTACACAATTACAGAATTTCGGCAACATCTCATTGCCAAAAGAGTTTAAAAGCATCGGGGGGCAACCATATCCAGATTGGGTAATTGAGAAAAAGCTTACATTCTCTTGGGATTTGTGCAACGATTTTCATCAGGAACTAATAGATGGTGGGAAGCCTCATGATTTTGCTGCTGTAAAAGCTAGAGTTGTGCAAATGATGCATTCACCTAGTACTGTGGCATTAAGTGCACCCCCTAAACAATTGCAAAGTTTTGGCAACTCATTGCCGAAAGAGTCGCAAAGCATTGAGGGCAATCTCATGAGGAGTGGATGGAAATTGAGATGAAAAAGTTTAAAGCTCGCCAAGCTGAGATGTGGGCTAAAATTAGACAAGAGCGAGAAGCCTTGCGAATTCAAAAAGATAAAAGTATTGATTCGGGTAACAAAGAAAATTCGGTTATTAAAAGCCGAATCAAATAGTATGTGTACTGAATCTATTGAAGAAAAAGAGGATGCCAAGGCATTGGAGAGTCATTCAAAAGTGGAGCAAAGTATTATTCAAGTGATACAACCATGTTGCTCTCCTAGCGTGTATGAAGAGGTATGTCTAGCAAGTGATTTACCTATTTTCAGATTTGGTCACAACTTTATTGTTGATGCATCTATTAGGAAAAATCTTATAAGTAATTTTGAAAGACCGATGATGAAGGGAAATTTATTTGTTAGCAATTAAATTGTTACTAAGCATATCGGTCAATATATTGTACCATTCAAAGAGTCCGATAGTGACTTATTACTGCAGCCAAAGCTTTTTCCCATTGCTTTATTTAAAGTTCATATCTAATTGGGTAGCTTTTCTTGCTTCATACTTGGCTTACGCATGGTCTCAATTGAGACATGTATGTTCTAACTACTTTGATTTCAGAAATTTAAAGCCAATGTTATACTCTGTTGAGAAAACCAATGATAGTATAATTTGTTTTTCAAAGACATCGGAGAAAGAGTGCAAAACACAATGCATAGCCGAATGGGGTGATGTCAAATCTGAACCATTTATTTCCTTAACTCCAAAGCCGTTCTCACAGCAAGATCGGGTAGAAAATAAAAGGTTTACCTTCAATTCAAGCATGTGTGATCGAATATTTGATTTGTTGCTGAAAAATAATTACATAAGAATTCTTGATCACCATGTCAAGCCATCAATTCAAGGACGAATGTATTGTAAGTTGCATGATTCGTTCAAGCATAGTTTTGAGGATTGCAATATGTTTCGCCAAATAGTTAAATTGGCCATCGAAAAAGGACAATTGAAATTTGTTGACACACCAAGGGATGACCAGTCTATTCTGATTGGTCCTGATGGCAAAAAGTTTTTGAATTGGCTGCTTCAAGATGATTCCTTTAGGGATGAGAAGGTAAAAATTGTAGGTGATGAGATCAAGCTTTCAAGTAAAGAAGTTGTTCAAGAGCACAATGAAAATATTCTTGAAAGCATGAGTTCTATCAAAGTTACAGTGAAGATGCCAAGGACTGGGGGGCAGCAAGCAAATCCTATGATCAATGAAAGCAAACAAAAAGAAAACAAAGGCCGAAATAAGCGCAAAGGTAAGAGATCAAAAATCACCTTCACTGAATTATTAGATAAATATCAAAAGAAGAGTGAAGAGAAAAGTGCTTATCAATCAAGTATTTCAGAAGCATCAAGATCACCCCCTAGGCGCAAATCCGAGGGTCGGTATTGGCAAAGTGAGAATGTCAATGCAGCATATTCATATCATTACTTTGGGTCGCCAATGCCAATGTCGTGGATACCTCCTTATGCTCATGTGAATCCATATCCATCATGGGACAGGTATGATACAAGGACACATTCTCCATCTTATTTTAGACCATCTCACCAATACTATGCAGCTCCAAGAAGATCAACATTTGAATAATCACACGTCAAAGACCGTTTCAATCATAAGGAATCGGTCCAGAGCTCAAGGAAGAAGAAAGAGGTGGTCAAGCAAGTTTACCACATGAATAGATATGGTCGTAAGTGTGCTACTTCAGATTTGATCTCAAATAACAAAGAGCCAATTAAAGTGTTGACATTGGCTACAAAAGGCAAAGAAGTGAAGCAAACAATTGATAAAAACCAGAGTGCCAAATCTGAAGAAAAGAAGTTGAGGGTGCACAAGGCCCAAAAAGAGTTGCCATTGGTTGAAACAAAATCACAGTCGAGGTGCTCACTCGGCTTATCGTATTGGCAAAAGAAGGAGCTATAAAAGCTTAGTGCACAAGAGCTGAGAAACAAGAACATGGCATGGGTTCCCAAGAGGAACAGTCAAAATAAAAATGATGCCTGCCTTCTATTGCACCAAGTGTTACAAAAGTGAATAAAAGGAAGGATGGAAGCGGAAAACAATTAAGCCGACGGTGTGCATCATCCCATGAGAATCTTCGGTCAGCACATCATCCATATTTGTCAAACATACCATTGATGTCTTTGCCATGGAATTCATCCCCAGGTATGATTGGTTACCCTCCATGGGCTTATTTTGATCGATGGATGCAATATAATTTTTTATGTCATGAAAGGGTATTACCAAATCACTATACATTTGATTAGCTACAAGTTTGTTGCTGCTCCATAGGGCTGAAATATTTGATTTGTTATTTCACTTGTTTATTTTTGGCTATACGTGCTTTGGTGGACGAGGTTTACATGGACCTTATTTTAATGGCCGATACTTAACTATCGCCCTAAGAAACTATCTAATCATGGCCGGTGTGGAATTCTAACATCGTCCTTAGTTCGATTGGAGAGCGAGACAATTACTATGGAGATTATGTTTTGGTGGTTGAATTCATAACAATGGCCACTGTGTTGGTGTTATTTATATATCTCCATATAGTGTTGTTCTGTGAAGCCTCGTATGCCTCTTAAAATATTTATTGCACAATAATCAAAGCCGAATATGCAATGTTATTCGGTTTGGAGCTTTTGGTTGCCATAGGTGCTACACATATTGAGGCTTTCGGTGATTCGTTATGAATAGTGCAACAAATATCAAAAGTTATCAATGTCTCAACGAATCGCTTATAGTTTATCTTGAGGCATGTTTAGATGTAATATTCTCCTTGGGTGGCTTTCAAATTGTTCATATATCTAGACATGACAATTGGAAATAATTGGCACCGCGAGCATTTGGCTACCATGTTGATCATGGTGTATTGCATATCTATCAATAGCCAATGCTTAGTCTCATCGAAATAGGTAAGGCCGAACTGAAGCCCACCGCTTCGGCCACTAATGAAACTTTTATGCAGGCGAAGCAAGGATTGGAGAAAGTTCATTCATGATTATCTGCAAAATCCTAGCAAAAGGGTGAACAATATGGTTCAGAGGATGGCTTTGAGATACATATCTATGGAACTTTATCACCGGATTGTTATAGAAGTTGAGAAGTTTTCACCCAAGTTTGCATCAAGGATTCAAACAAGTAATGGTCGATATATACTTATCGCCCTAAGCACATGCAAAATGGCCGATGGAGTGTTGACATCGTCCTTAGAACCAGCATGGAAGACGTTATTTTTCGGCACGCTAGCTTTGCCAAAAAACAGGGGGACATGTATTGACGCTCAAAAGTGGCACAATCATAGAGAGTAGCTTTAAGTTATATCAAGACTAATTCAAACTTATGATTGGAGGTCACCTCCGGATGGCTCTCTTTAAGAAGATCGAGATGGATATGAACATGGTATAAAACGGAGCTCTTATGCAATAGTTATGACAAGTTCAGAGATGCTCATGTTGACACCAGATTAAAGAATGGCATGAAACTCAATTAAGATGGCCTCTGATGGAAAATATTTCAACATGAAAGTTGTGTGTCTCGTCGAAACGGTCGATTTTGATATAAAAATCGTCCCAATCCGAGTTTGTATGCAAAATTTAGAGCCATCGGAATGCAGCCCTGCCAGGAGGCAAAATATGGCGCGGCCCACCAGACACGTGTCTGATGGGTAGCGCCACCAATCGGCTGTTTTGCGTGAGAGATTCGGCCCTCAAGATGGCTTTGAATCAAAAAACGTTCAACATAAAAGTTGTTCGTCTCGTCGAAACGGTCAAATTTATTTTTGGGCTCATCTTCATCCGACCTCGTTTGTGGCCTGTGAGAACTAAAAACCGAACTGATGTTCCAGACTTACCTAAATCCGAGTTCGGTTAATTTTGGAAAGATTTGTACCTGATTTGTACATGATTTGGAGTCCTTTTTTTACGGGAAGTCCATCCGCCTCTTATATACCTAAGGGGTGACGGCCGATTGAACAACACACAATCGAACAAATCATCTACCACTTTTTATCTTTTACCTTCTTCTTTGTTCTTCTTCTTCCTCGTTCTTCGTTCGTTCTTCTTGTTGCAGGGCGGTGAACCTCGAGGCCCTAGGGGCGATCAGGTCGACCTAGGGCAGCCCATAGCTGCCGCGCGCCCTGACGGGGTCCCTCCCGGGCGTGTGGGGTATCGGGTCCTCAAAAGCGCCCGCCGGATTGCTTGCGTACCGCGCTTCTAGATGAGTCTCCTTCGACGTGAGCTGCGGTGTATCACCCCCGGCATCGAGGGTACACGGTGACGTGTTCGTGTGCAAACACCAGGCCTGATTAACTCTAATGATCCATTAAGGCTAATTTCCCTAATGTGGCATGAGACAGAGATATGAGAATACATTCTTTCATTGACAATTCTACGATGGTGCCGGACGCATTTTCATTCATGCATTGCATCAATATTTCATTAGATGTTGTAGAATAATATGCACACATTTATTCTGCGGACTAATATTTTGGTGGTATTCGTGCCGGCCATGATAATTTGAATTTATGTCAATTCTATCATCGATGAAATTTCCTTAGGACAAAAACTTGATGAGTATTATTTGTTTTGTCATATTTTAATTTTTGCCCCTTTTAATTGTTAGCAATATCGACTTTTGTCAATAATTCAATAATAATCTGACATTGTCGTCACCCGAGGCATTTTTCTTTTATATGCTTTAACATTATTGGAATAATGTTCGCATTTACTCGATGATTTAGTATTTTAGCAATATCAACACTGCCTATCACAATTAAAATTTATTTGAAAATTTGAATTCCGCCGCCAGTGACGGTGTATATGCAGGCGAGCCATGTGTCCTCTATATTTTCTTACGACAAAACTTAACGAGTATTTATTTCTATCATCACATTTTATAATTATTGGCTCTTTTCAATGTCCGCAGTACCGATATTCGGCAATATATCGTATGCCTCTTTTATCGCCAGCCCTCGCTTTGAGCAGTTATTTTTTTATTTCAATTTTATTATATAACGGACTTTTGTCGCTGACAATTATTTATGGTTTTACACACTATATTTATTTTGGCCAAAAACCATGTCAACAGACGGTGAGGCCGGTCTGAACTTGATTTCTCCGGAGGTAATCAATAGGTTGCAAATTTCCGATGAAGAGCTCAAGAAGACGGGGACATTCCAAGGAATCAACCCAGGGAGGAGCCAACCTAAGGGGAAAATCATATTGCCGGTAATGTTTGGCGGGGAACTGAATTACAGGACAGAAAAGATTGTGTTTGATATGGTGAAGATCCCTTTATTGTTTAATGGAATTCTTGGCCGCCCAGCTCTAGCCAAGTTTATGGTAGCATCTCACTATACCCACAACACGTTTGACATGCCAGGGTCGATGGGTGTCATTTCCATCAATTCAGATAAGAAAGATGCAATCATGTGTGTCAATAAGCTGTACAGGGATGCAGTTGCAGCAGAGGCCGCCAAGGCACTAGCTCCCTCCAAGAAGAAAAGCAAGAAGTCCGATAAGACCTCCGACAAGAATCCGAAAAATGCACCTCTTCAGAGTGTTGCGCGCCTGTTGAAGACTTGCCGGAGAGCTCTACCAGCAAGAAATCCAAGGCTACTCCACCAGCAATGAAGAAGGTGCCGGCAAGGGAGGATGGCACTGGCGGTACCTTCACCATCAGTTCCACCCTAGACAACAAATAGAACAAATAGGAAAGTACGCTCATTGCCTTCCTGCGGGCGAATGTCGATGTGTGTCGGGGTACGACACCTATGGGATCCCGAGAGACCCCTTTACGATTCGGCGGGGGGAGAGGTATACGCAAAGAGCAGAACCAGTGATCGACGCGGGAAGCTTTTACCCAGGTTCGGGCCGCTGATCAGCGTAAAACCCTACTCCTGCTTTGTGTTCTTATTGATGTTCTTCAGCCCAGCCTTCAGGAGCGCTCGCGACGAACAGTATGTTCAAAGAGCAGCTACGCATGCAGAATGGGCCAGAAATTCTCCTCTTCTGTAGCAGTTGCCTTGGGCCTCCTTTTATATGCTCAAAGGGGTCTCCACAGTGGCAAAATATACATACATTGAGGTGTAAAGTAGCTACAGGGTATCATACCTAACCCCTGACGGATTAGGACAAACGCATTTAATGCACCGTGAGGTGTCCGTTTAGGTGTCCTCACTTTCTCGGGGATGGAAAAGGGGCCATCCCATCAGCACCGCTTAAGCTCTCCTCCACTGGTGCGTTGCCACGCATCCATGGAAGGAGCCAGAATGTCAGACTCATTACTATGCCGAAGCGGTGGCACAGTGGCAGAATCTTGGCGGGCGCCAGGGCTTGCCGGGCGCCGAGCCTTGCCGGGCTCCACGGCCATCCCGGCAAGGATCTTGCCGGGGGAGCTGGCCTTCGATTTCCAGCTTTGCTTATCTGCTGATCCCCAGATCTCTTACTTGACGATTTTCCTTGACGACTTGAGTTGACCTCGAGCTGATTCCGGCAAGCCTTGCCGCGAAGACGGCTACAACTGCCCGTGCACAAGTACGGGGTACTAGTGGCCCAATACTTAGTACACCGACAGGAGCCCCCCGGCCTAGGCCATACACGAGTGCGAGGCGTTGTTGGGCTAGGCCCAAACAGTGCACGGGCACGCGTGGCAGGGAATTAATCTGCTCGTGAATATCTTGTTTTACTGTGCCCCCCACTACGCGCACGGAGCGCGCGACATGGGAAGCGTGCCAAAAAGGCTGCAAACTGTTTCGCGCCCATAGAGGCGCATTCATATTGGGGGATAAACAAGGCGGCCCCGCTCCTTCCCCATAAAAAGGAGAAGTTGTGGAGGCGCAAACCTATTCACCCCCCTCTTCTTCCCAATCTAGCCATCGCCATCGCCTTCCTCTGCTCGAGCTCAGAGCGAGACCTTTTTTCTCTTCTGCCCGCTGCTCCCGCGCTCGCTCCGCCCCCGGGCCTCCATCTCCACAGTCGCCATGCCTCCCAAGGCCAGCAAAGGCAAGGGCACGGACAAGGAGGCGAAGGCTGAAGTTCCGGAGAGCGAACTGGTGAAGATGCGGAAGAGGCTCGTCGTCTTCCCTCCGACGCTCGATGCCGAAACTTTGAAGGGGCGATACCAATGCATGTGGGCGAAGGGAACATAAGCTCACCCTGCCACACGCGTAATCCCAGGTGCTTGTTCCAAAGGCGGATCGGACAGATACCCCTTCTTCACTGCGTATTTTTATTGCGGGCTCTGTCCACCCTTTTCCGATTTCTTCAACGACATCATGTATACATACGGCTTCCGCCTTCTTGATTTCACGCCGAACGCCGTATTTTGCATGTCGATCTTTGCCCACCTTTGTGAGAATTTCGCTGGCGTGATCCCCAATTCTGCTCTTTTCTGCCACTATTTCTATCCTCGAATCCAAAAAGGAGAGGCTCTCTCTGGATCGATTGCTTGGATTCCAAGGGCCTGGAACAAAGAGATATACCCAGATGGGGTATACCGCGAAAAGTGGGATGAGTGGCGGGCCGAATGGTGCTGGATCCAGGAAGCAGATCCTCATCCTTTTTGTCATCCCCGGCGACAGAAGGTGGTCCGCGGCAAGGATTGGGGCGATCTCGCCGCAGAAGACGAGAAGCTCACAATCGCCACTACCAGGATCCTCCGCTTGAAGGCTGCCGGGCTGACAATGGAGATGATCGGCTTCGACTTCCTCCGCCGCCGCATCACCCCTCTTCAGAATAGGGGGAGGCCAGCCTGGGAGTATAAGAACGCAGCGGATGTCATGAGGCTGCGCCCTGGGCTGAACAATAATCTGACCGCTATGCAGCTTGGCGCTCTCCGCCAGAAGTTATTCCAGCGTGAA
This sequence comes from Thinopyrum elongatum, assembly GCA_011799875.1. Lineage (NCBI taxonomy): Eukaryota > Viridiplantae > Streptophyta > Magnoliopsida > Poales > Poaceae > Thinopyrum > Thinopyrum elongatum. The sequence goes on along the minus strand of CM022303.1, from coordinate 305,242,390 downwards.
GACAAGCACCGGCTGCCGGCAAGGATCGTCCCCTTATGCAACAACTCTGCATTGGGGTCGATCATTGCCTTCTTGCCGATGTTTAACGCCCATGGCCTTGACCCGACCTGGGTAGAGCCAAGCGAGGAAGAAGCGCAGAAGTTCTTCGACAATCTGACGGAGAAGCCTGTCCGGCAAGAGTCAGATCTTATTCGCGCCACCACAGATCAAGAGGTAGCATACATTGCTACCAGAGTGGAGGAAGCGAATCTTGCCGCGGAGGCCAGCATCGTTGGCTTCACAGAGTGGGAAGCCAGCGATGTAGAGTTGGTAGTGGAGGCAAAACCTGCCGAGGAGAATAAGGTTGCCGGGGAAGAAGGCGGCGCAGCCGCTGAGAACTCATCCGGCGAAGACACGGCCAAAGAGGAGACGCGAGAAGAGCCCTCGCCCCCGAAGAAGGCAAAGCGTGTCCTTTGGAAAGCTGCATCAGGCGTCCCGGCGAGCCAACCCACATCGAGCGGCGACTCCCCCGGCAGGAAAGTGGCCGGCAAGACTGGACCGCGGCAGGGGGCCCGGCAACAGCCCGCGCGGCGCGCGAGACCCACACCAGCGACCACCGCCGGAGCGGCAGGAGGGTCTCACGCAACCGTGCCGGAGGTTGCCCCGGCGCCTGCCACAGCCAAGCGGCCTAGGACCCCTCCTCCGCCTCCCCACTCAGACATCGCAACGGAGGTCGACTTTGACATCTCCGGCTTCAGTCCAGAGCGGGAGGAAGAAGAGTGAGTATCTGCCACAACTTCCACCTTCCAATCTGTATCAATCTTACTGACTTGCTTGTATTGTTTCTGCAGTGACACAGAAACCTTGCTGGAGAGAATGGCGAAGAGGTTAAGGACTTCTACGGGCGACGAGCCCCCGGCAGGCTCCACTAGCGTGCCAGAAACCGTCATCGTGAGCCCGGAGCCTAGCCCTCAACGCAGCCTCCAGCGCAGCCCCCAGCGTAAGTTCATTATCCCTTTTTCTGTTGGCTGGTGCCGAGGCTTTCACTCTTGTCGCTGATGTCTTTGGGTTCGCAGGAGAAGAATGACAACAAGGAGAAGACATTCCCATTGTGCCTCCTTCATCGACCGCTCCGCCCACAAGCACGTCCCCGGCAAGAGATCCTGCCGACGAGCCCGTCCGAACTGAGGGGGAGCCGGCAAGCGCGGACTCCGGTGACACGCCCCCAGCAACCAGAGTTGCCGGGGGGTGAAGCCACCTCCCGACAGCCCGACACAGGTACTCGATTGCCTCAGAGTGCTTGTTATTCTTTTTCTCTTATCTCTCTGTCTACAGTTACTTCAAACTTCAACTTTGATCTTATTCTGTTTTCCTCCTTCGCCCTTCAGAGTTCCCTGTGATGGAACATATGGACGTTGACGTCGTCATCGAAGAGACCGCCAGGGATGCCGCCGCCGAAGCGGACAGGATCGCTGCCAGCGAGGCCACCAAGGATGACGTTGCCAGGGCTGGTGATGCTCTTGACGGGGAGGCCGCCAAGACAGCACAAGAGGAAATCGCCGAAGGACCTGCTGAAGAGGGCGATAGGGAGGTTGAGGACCACACTGACAGCATTCCTGCCGCGGGAGCGCCAGGCGCTGCACCGGCCATAGAGCCCCCTGTCACTGGTGAGGCGGCCACTGAAGACCAGCCATCAACATCTGAAGAGCCCTCATCCAGCAAGTATCTCAAGGTTGGCCAAAATCTATTCATCAACTTGCCAGGGACGGCAAGCACAGAGGCACCGGCCGAAGGAGAAATTTTCGAGGAGATTATTGCCGCTGCCGGGCTTTAAGTTGTTGACGATCCCAGTGCTAGCAGCGGCAAGTCTGAAGAGGATCAGCTCCTTCAGGCCATGGGCGAGAACTTCCGCAAACTCCAGGCTCTCCATCGTGCCCGAAAAGAGAAAGCGGACTCCAGAATGGCAGTTGTCGAGGCAGCCGAAGCGGATTTTCAAAGGCGCGTCGCACAAATGCAAATCTGGCACGCCGAGGCCCTTCAAGAGCTGGTCGCCGGCCGAGAACAAGTGAGCCAGCAGTGGAATGAGGTCCTCCTAAAGCAATCCGATATGGAGAAGGCGCATGATGAAGCTGCTCAAAGGATTGCTACCGAAGATGCCCTCCTGATGGGGCGCCGCATTGCTCTTGATGCTTATGAAGAAGATCTCACCGCACGTGAGCAGGCGCTCACCGCCAAGCTTCGTAGCAAGGATGAAGACATTGAAAATCTCGTCGTGCGGCGGACCCAGGAGCTGGAGCAGAAGCATAAGGAGGCGCTCGAAGCTCTAACTGTCAGTCACGCCGGCAAGCTCAAGGAGGCCGTCGATGCTGCCGAAGCTGCAGAGGCCGCCAAGAACGTGCTGAGCGATAAAGTGAAGAGGCTGGAGACAGATCTCGATGAGCATGGCAAGGAGCTCTCGACGCTCAAGGGGGACAGGGAAAAAACCCTCCACTCCTTGGCGGAGATGCAAGTCGCCCTGTCCGACAAGACCAAGCAGCTCTCCTCTGCGGCTGATAGTATTGAGGTTCTGGAGCTGAAGCTAACCATGCTGCAGAAGTCTCTCGAGGCCGGCAGGGCCCGTGAGAAGGCTCTACTCAAGGATCTCCAAGGAGAGAGGAACCTGCTCAAGAGCGCTGCCGCCGCCCAGGCTGATTATGAAAAGGGAGTGGAGATCTGGACTGGCCGTCTCATCGCCACCGCGGAGAAGCTTACCGCAGAACTGTCAACCATGGGCTTGTCGAACTTCAGATATTCTTCTGAGGAAAGAATATCTCCAAGCGCCAGGTTGACAATGTTCTTTGAAAGCATCATCAATGCGTTGAGGGCGCTCCAGTCCAGCCGGGCGACCCAACTGGCGAACGAGACTCGCTGGCTTTGCCGGGCCGTCCTTCGCAAGGTGCTCCTCAAGGTGGTGCACAGCAATCCCGGCATCGACCTCTCCAGCGCACTCGGCCACCTGCCAAAGGATGCAAATGTTGAGGCGCTTGAGAAGTGCATCGCGCCAATCCTCGAGAAGGTGGACTCCATCAAAAGGATCGAAGGCCAGCGCAGGGATTGAGTGCTTCTCTTTTATTCTTGCCGCCATCATCCCATGTAAAAGACAATTAAGTCTCAAGTTAGAACTGCGGGAACTTATGGATGCAATATAATTTGACTATGTTTAGGCTCATGCTAGCTACTTTCCTTGTCCGATTCCTTTATGTATGGAGTTCATCCTACGCTTACTGAAAAACTTGCCGGCGCGCAACCTACCGCGAGCGCTGGGTGCGGGACTTCAGCAGCCTGCCGGAGGCGCGGCGGCCGGCAAGACTCCTTGGCGTTCTCAGTGCAGCCACTTAAATCGTTGAGCGGACTCAAAACAAAATAAGGGCGCAACTGATTACAACAAGGGTTCCTTCGCGTGCAGATTTCCCATACAAGAGTCGGAATCGTCCAAGGAAATAACTTGGTATTAAAAGAAAAACTTGCTCTAAGTTTTAGGACTTAGCTTTCTGGCTTTGTTCTTCCTCCGGCAAGCATCGATTCCGAACGTCACCAACTGGTACCCTTCCCCCCCGGCAAATGTGCATGCAAGGAATCCTTCTGTCTTTTGAGAAAAAGAAAGATGAGAAAATAAAGGGATGAAACCTTGGCGGTTTGTTAGAACTTACCGGGATCAGGTGTCATACAACATCTTAGACAAACATGCATATATGAATGTGAACATGAGAATCAATAAGGGAATGTACAACACTTAAATTTATTCATCTGTGCTCAGGATCTGCGCCTGGCTTTGTACAAAGGATCACATGCCTTTCCGGCAAGACTTGTACAAAAAGGTGGTTGCCGGGAGCCCCCGGCAACCGCGCCTTATGGATAGAACTTGCGAAGATGTTCGATATTCCAGGAATTACTCACTGGAACGCCATCTTCGGTCTCCAGGCGGACAGCGCCGGGCCTGGTGACTCGTACTACCCGATAAGGGCCTTCCCACTTTGGCGTCAACTTGTTTGAATTCTTGGCGGACTGAATCCGTCGAAGAACAAGGTCGCCTTCCTCAAGGCTTCGGGCATGGACTTTGCGGCTATGGTAGCGGCGCAAAGCTTGCTGGTAGCGTGCAGCTCGCACAGCAGCCTGAAGACGATTCTCCTCAAGGAGCACAGCGTCATCTTGCCGCAGTTGCTCTTGCTCGAGATCATCATAAGCGAGCACTCGAGGAGATCCGTATATGAGTTCTGTGGGGAGAACTGCTTCCGCTCCATAGACCAGAGCGAAGGGCGTCTGGCCGGTGGCTCGATTTGGTGTCGTTCTGATTGACCAAAGAACCGCCGGCAACTCATCAATCCAGTGCCTTCCGCACTTTCTCAGCCTGTCAAAGGTTCTGGTCCTGAGACCGCGCAGCACTTCAGCATTAGCCCTCTCCGCTTGGCCGTTGCTTCTTGGGTGAGCAACAGAGGCAAAACAAATCTTGCCGCCAAGGTCTTGGATGTACTGCATGAAAGTGCGACTTGTGAACTGCGTGCCGTTGTCGGTGATGATTCTATTAGGCACACCGAAACGGCAAACAATTCCTTTGAAGAACTTGACAGCCGACTGCGCTGTCACCTTCCTCACTGCTTCCACCTCCGGCCACTTTGTGAACTTGTCGATAGCAACGTACAAGTACTCAAAGCCCCCGGTAGCACGGGGAAAGGGGCCCAGTATGTCGAGCCCCCAGACCGAAAATGGCCAGGAGAGAGGGATTGTTTAAAGAGCTTGAGCTGGCTGATGTGATTTCTTCGAATGAAACTGGCACGCTTCACACTTGGTTACTAGTGCGGTCGCATCCTCGAGGGCGGTAGGCCAAAAGAAGCCTTGCCGGAATGCCTTTCCGGCAAGCGCTCTTGACCCTACATGAGAACCACACATGCCCCCATGTATCTCTGCCAACAGCTCTAGTCCATCCTCCCGAGGAATGCACTTCAATTTCACACCGTTTGGTCTCTTTCTGTACAGGACGTCATCGACGAACTTGTACATAACAGACCGACGGGCTACTCTTTCCGCTTCTTCTTGTTCCTCAGGGAGTTCACCTGTCTGAAGGAAATGGACAATGTGCTATGCCCATGCTGGAGCCTGAGGCTCGACAACTAGGACTAGAGGCATCTCCTCTGCCGGGGGATCAGTTGTCTCGACAACGAGGCCCTGAGGTCCTGTCGGAGCCTGTTGTTCCCCGGCAGGCGTGTCGATCCCGGCAACTTCCTTGCCGGCGGCTCCGGGGAGCTCTGCCGGGAAGTACTGGCCAGAGTTCAACTTTCTTCTCTTTTCTTGCCGCATCGATGGCGCCACGGATGGTTGAGTCAATTGGAGCATAAAAGTTCCTGGTTCCACAAGCAACTTGAGGGCAGCACGCTTTGACAGGTCGTCAGCAACACTGTTCTCGGCACGAGGAACGTGCTCCATCTGTAGACCGTCAAAGCGCTCTTCCAATTTCCTCACTTCATCTACGTAGGCCTGCATCAATGGGCTTTGATAACTCTTGTTAATCTGCCTGACGACAAGTTGTGAATCGCCTTTGATGACGAGCTTTCTGATACCAAGGTCTGCCGCGATCCTGAGACCGGCAAGCAAACCCTCGTATTCTGCAGTGTTGTTGGTTGAACTCTCCCGGGGAAAGTGCATTTGGACTATGTACTTGAGGTGCTCCCCGGTGGGTGCGACAAGCAGCACTCCAGCACCGGCGCCTTGCAGCGAAAAAGCCCCGTCAAAGTACATAACCCATTGCTGACCGGTTTCCTTGCCGGGGAGACTTGTTTCTTGAACTTCTTCGTCTGGCGTCGGGGTCCATTCTGCAATGAACTCCGCCAAGGCCCTGCACTGAATTGTGGAAGTGCTTTCAAACTTAAGACTGAATCTGGACAGCTCCAACGCCCACTCCACGATCCTGCCGGTTGCCTCCGGATTTTGCAAAATCCATTGCAATGGAAAGCGAGTGATGACGGTGATCTCATGTGCTTGAAAATAATGGCGCAGCTTTCTCGAGGCCATAAGGAGGCCGAAAAGCAACTTCTGCACACCAGAATATCTTGACCTAGCTCCTTGTAACAGAGAGCTAACAAAATAAACTGGGCGCTGCACCACCTTCTTCTTCTGCACAAGTTCTTCTGTTTGCGTAGATCCTGTCTCGCCGGGATCAACCCCTACCGGGAAAGATCCTGCCGCGTCACTTGGCGGTCCTGCCGCTGATGTTGCCTTCTCATCAGCTTCTCTCTGCGCCACCAGCGCAGCACTAACCACTTGATTTGTTGCCGCCAGATACAGTAGCAACGGTTCTTGTGGTTTAGGTGCGACTAGTGTCGGCGGAGAAGAAAGGTATTTCTTCAAATCTTGCAGCGCCGCCTCCGCTTCCGGAGTCCATTTCATTGGACCTGCCTTCTTCAAAATTTTGAAGAAGGGCAGGGCGCACTCAGCAGATTTGGAAATAAACCTGCTTAGAGCAGCAACACAGCCGGCAAGACGACGCACATCCTTGACGCGTCTCGGCGCTTCAATTTGCTCAATGGCTTTGATCTTGTCGGGGTTCGCCTCGATTCCCCGGCAAGATACAAAGAATCCGAGGAGCTTGCCGGAAGGAACACCGAACACGCACTTCTCAGGATTGAGCTTCAAGTTGATCTTGCGCAAGTTTGCAAATGTTTCTTCTAAGTCTTGAATGAGCGTCGCTTTATCCTTAGTTTTGACCACTATATCATCCATATATGCCTCCATATTTGTATGGAGTTGTGGCTCAAAACCAATCTGGATTGCTCTGGCGAATGTTGAACCAGCACTTTTCAACCCGAAAGGCATCCGTATAAAACAATACGTACCACATGGGGTGATAAAGGCGGTCTTCTCTTCATCTTCCTTTGCCATAAAAATCTGATGATACCCTGAATAGGCACCAAGGAAGGACAGGAGATCACAACCAGTGGTGGCATCCACAATCTGGTCGATGCGCGGCAAGGGAAAAGGATCTTTTGGACAAGCTTTGTTGATATCTGTATAGTCGATACAAAGCCTCCATTTCCCATTCGCTTTTCGCACTACAACCGGATTGGCCAACCAGGTTGGATGAAGCACTCCTTTGACCAGTCCTGCCGCCTCCAGCTTCTTAATTTCTTCGGCAATGAATTCTTGCCGCTCCAAAGCCTGTTTCCTCACCCTTTGCTTGACGGGCCGCGCATGAGGACAGACAACAAGGTGGTGCTCAATCACTTTCCTGGGAACGTCGGGGATGTCAGACGGTTGCCACGCAAACACGTCGACATTCGCCCGCAGGAAAGCAACGAGCACGCTTTCCTATTTTTCATTTAGGGTGGAACTTATGGTGAAAGTTCCCCCCGTTCCGTCCTCCCTGGCAGGCACCTTCTTGGTTTCCGGCGGGGCGGCCTTGGACTTCTTGTTCTTGCCGGTGGAACTCTCTGGTACGTCCTCGACGGAAGCGCAGCACTCCGAGGAGGTGCGCTTGCCGGAGTTTGCGCCAAGGTTCCTGCCGGTCTTCTTCTTCCCCCCGGGAGTTCCAGCGGCAGGAGCAGATGCCTTGATGGTAGGTGCTGCAACTGCTTCCCGGTAAAGTTGGTGGGCACAGATGAGCGCATCCTTCTTATCGGAATGGATTGTGATGACGCTCAACGGCCCGGGTATCTTCAAAACATTGTAGGCGTAGTGTGATGCCGCCATAAACTTAGCCAGCGCTGGCCGACCAAGGATCCCATTGTATGACATGGGGATCTTAGCGACATCAAACACCACCTTTTCGGTCCTGAAGTTAAACTCGCTGCCAAATGTTACCGGCAGCGTGATCTTGCCCTTAGGCTGTGTTCTTCCCGGGTTGACCCCTTGAAACGTACCCGTTTCCTCGAGGTCTTCGTCGGGAATCTGAAGCTTTGTGAGCACATCTGGTGAGATTAAGTTTAGACCGGCCCCGCCGTCAACTAACATCTTCGTCACCTTGAGGTTGCGAATTGTTGGGGAAACCAACAATGGCAAGCACCCGACCGCAGTTGTGCGATCAGGGTGATCCTCGGCGTCAAAGATGATAGGCGTGCTGGACCACTTCAGAGGCCTACATGCATCGGGGGATGGCTCTGCCGCATTAACCTCCCGCATCCACTGTTTAAGTTGGCGGTGGGAAGAATGCAGCGAGGCACCCCCATCAATGCACATAGCCTCCGTAGCCTTCTGGAATTCCTGCTCACTGGACTCGTCATCTTCCTCATCATCATCTCCTTCTTTATCTCGGCCCCGAGCAGGCCGATCCTTCTGTTGCTTGGCCTTGCCGCGGCGACCCCCTCGGCCACCGCGTTTCTTGCCGGATCCCTCAGCACCATCTTGGGCCTTCTCCTTGTCTTGCCTCTCGTATTCGGCCTTCTGCTTCTCGGCAAGCTGCTCAACTTGCCGGCAGTTCTGGAGATCGTGGCCCTTAGTGCGATGGATCTTGCAATACTGCTTGCCGGAGTTCTCCGACTTGTCGGCAGCCGCCAAGGCCTGACAGGAAGGGCACCCGGCAAGATCCTTGCCGGGGTCACCAACCTTGGCCTTCTTGGCGGCGCCAAGGTTGTCGGATTCCTCGACAGCAAGCACGGCCTTGCCTCCGCGCTTCCTGTTCCGCCATCGGCCTTTCCTTGACGGAGCCGCGGCATCTTCCTCTTCTGAGTTGCCTGCCGCACCAACAGCCTCACCGGGGAGTTTCCTCCCCTCCTCAGCTCGAGCGCACTTGTCGGCCAAAGTGTAAAGCTCGGAGATACTCCTGACTTTGTTCATTGCCAGCTCTTCCCGCATCCTGCGGTTACGCACGTTCTGATGGAACGCGCTAATGACAGCGGCAGGATGAACGTTAGGAATATTGTATTGCACCCGGCTGAATCTCTGCATAAACTTGCGCAGGGACTCGCCCTCCTTCTGAGGGATGATGTGCAAATCACTTTCTTGGCCAGGAGATTGGTGGCCTCCAACAAAGGTGCGAACAAACTGATGGCACAGATCCGACCAGGAAGAAATAGAATCCTCCGGCAGATGCATCAACCATGACCTAACGTTGGGTTTGAGCACCAATGGGAAGTAGTTGGCAAGTATCTTGTCATCTCGGCCCCCGGCAGCTTGCACCTCAATGGTGTAGATGCTCAGGAACTCCGAGGGATGGGTCTTGCCGTCATATTTCTCCGGGACCTCTGGCTTGAAGGTTCGGAGATTTGGCCACTGGACTTGCCGCAGCTCACGGGTAAACGCTGGAGGTCCTACCTCGTAAGGCAAGTCTCCTATGTTCCCTGGCGCGGGCTCGTCGACAACCGGCCCCGCGCGCTTATCAGACTGATAGCGCGCTTCCCGTCGCCACTCGATGGTTGTTCGAGCGTCCTCCTTGCCTCGTTCCTGGAGAACCAGACGCTGATCACGGCGCATCCGTGGATCGAACGACGCCGTGGAAACTTCTTCATGGCGGTCAACTTGCTGAGTCGTCGGCCGCTGCGGACACCGCGGAGGAGAGTGCACTGTAGTTGCACCACCTCCGGTTTTCTCTGCACCGGCTCGCGTCGGATCGATGGGCCTCCGCTGAGAGGGCCCTGCCTCTTGTGGTCCATCCTTGTTAGCGAAGCCGATAAGGCTCTGGATAGTAGCTCGCCACTCCTCCATCTTCTCCGGGGCGGGAGGAAAATCGAGGAGCAGTTGTGCACGTGCCAAGGCTTCCGCTGGCGTAGGTGGCGGCGACAAGTGCGAGGTACGTGAGGTGCTCTGACTCCTAACCAAGTTAGAAGGAGCACCGCCACGGTCACGCGACCGTGCACCACCTTCGCCGGCAGCTTGGTGTGCATGCTGGTCCCGCGCATCTTGGGATCTATGCGCAGAAACCTTTTCGTGGGGACGCCCCGAACCACCAGCGCCATGATGTCGCTCATCTCGCACGACCTGGGTAGGTCGCGAGGCTTGCGCCGACGTGGGAGCTCCAGCAGGCGCCCTTCGATCCCTAGAGTTAGTTGTGCCACCCGTAGGCAACACAGCACCATCTCTAGATCCAGCGGCGCGCAAGTTACCACTGCCACTGCGAATGATACCGCTCGCTTGGCTTGGGTCACCAGAACGCCGCGGGGGTTCTAGTCCTCTTCCTTCTGCACCCACACCACCGCCTGTCTGCGAAGGCGCAGGCAAAGCAGATCCGGACGGTTGTGCTGTCGCAGCGTTCTTCTTCTTGGGCGGCATGATGATGAAGATGATGAAGGAACTAGGGCGTCTACCACCAGATCAGGTTCACGCAACCTTCAATCCCCCTACCTGGCGCGCCAAAGATGTCAGGGTACGACACCTATGGGATCCCGAGAGACCCCTTTATGATTTGGCGGGGGGAGAGGTATACGCAAAGAGCAGAACCAGTGATCGACCCGGGAAGCTTTTACCCAGGTTCGGGCCGCTGATCAGCGTAAAACCCTACTCCTGCTTTGTGTTCTTATTGATGTTCTTCAGCCCAGCCTTCAGGAGCGCTCGCGATGAACAGTACGTTCAAAGAGCAGCTACGCATGCAGAATGGGCCAGAAATTCTCCTCTTCTATAGCAGTTGCCTTGGGCCTCCTTTTATATGCTCAAAGGGGTCTCCACAGTGGCAAAATGTACATACATTGAGGTGTAAAGTAGCTACAGGGTATCATACCTAACCCCTGACGGATTAGGACAAACGCATTTAATGCACCGTGAGGTGTCCGTTTAGGTGTCCTCACTTTCTCGGGGATGGAAAAAGGGGCCATCCCATCAGCACCGCTTAAGCTCTCCTCCACTGGTGCGTTGCCACGCATCCATGGAAGGAGCCAGAATGTCAGACTCGTTACTATGCCGAAGCGGTGGCACAGTGGCAGAATCTTGCCGGGCGCCCAGCCTTGCCGGGCGCCAGGGCTTGCTGGGCGCCAAGCCTTGCCGGGCGCCGAGCCTTGCTGGGAACCAAGCCTTGCCAGGCGCCGAGCCTTGCCGGGCTCCACGGCCATCCCGGCAAGGATCTTGCCGGGGGAGCTGGCCTTCGATTTCCAGCTTTGCTTATCTACTGATCCCCAGATCTCTGACTTGACGATTTTCCTTGACGACTTGAGTCGACCTCGAGCTGATCCCGGCAAGCCTTGCCGCGAAGACGGCTACAACTGCCCGTGCACAAGTACGGGGTACTTGTGGCCCAATACTTAGTACACCGACAATGTGTTTGCATGGCAACCATCTAACATCCCCGGCTTTCCCAAGGTGGTAATTGAGCACCACCTTGCTGTCTGTCTCCACGCTCGACCCGTCAAGCAGAAGGTTAGGACGCAAACTTTGGAACGACAATAATTCATTGTCGAGGAAATCAAGAAACTTGAAGCAGCAGGATTAGTTAGATGTGTACTACATCCAACTTGGTTAGCAAACCCAGTTGTAGTGCGTAAGGCAAATGGGAAGTGGAGACTTTGCATCGACTACACTAATCTCAATAAGGCATGTCCAAAGGATCATTTCCCCTTGCGCGCCTTGATCAAATTGTAGACTCTACTGCTGGCTGTGATTTACTCTCATTCCTTGATGCATATTCTAGATACCATCAGATATTCATGGCTAAGGACGATGAGGAGAAAACCACATTCATTACTCCATGTGGCACATACTGCTTTGTGCATATGCCTTTTGGTTTAAAGAGTGCTGGTTCAACATTTGCCAGAGCAGTCCAAATTGGTTTTGAGTCCCAGCTGCACAGAAATGTGCAAGCATATATGGATGATATAGTGGTCAAAACCAAGGAAAAATCAACCCACATTCAAGATCTAGATGAAACATTTACAAATTTGTGCAAGATCAATTTGAATCTCAACCCCGAGAAGTGTGTGTTTGGCGTTCCATCCGGCAAGCTTCCCGGGTTCTTTGTATCTCAACATGGAATTGAAGCAAATCCCGACAAGATCAAAGCAATAGGGCAGATTCAATCGCCAAAAAGCGTCAAGGATGTGTGGCGTCTTTCCGGCTGTGTTGCTGCCTTGAGTAGATTCATTTCAACATCTGCTGAGCGTGCCTTGCCATTTTTCAAGATAATTAAAAAGGCAGGTCCAATGAAATGGACTCCGGAGGTGGAGGCCGTGCTGCAAGATTTCAAAACATACCTGTCCTCCGCGCCAACACTAGTTGCACCTAAACCACAAGAACCATTGCTGTTGTACCTTGCGGCAATAAATCAAGTGGACAGTGCTGCACTTGTGGCGCAGAGAGAAGTTTATGACAAAGAAATAACAGCGGCAAGCCCATCCAGTGGCAAGCCAGAATCTTATCCAGTAAACTCTGGTACTGCAAAGCAGAAACAATGCAAGCAAATGAAGCTAATCAGCAAGTAGTGCTCAAGAAGAAAGTGGTACAATGACTAGTGTATTTTGTTAGTTCCCTCTTGCAGGGGGCAGATCAAGATATTCTGGGGTGCAGAAGTTACTTTTTGGACTTCTCATGGCCTCAAGGAAGTTGCACCACTACTTCCAAGCACATGAGGTTATAGTTGTCACTCACTTTCTGTTGGGGATATAACCCCACGGCATGACCCGCCCATTCAGGGCCGGGTTATCCAGTGGCTACTTGAGGAACATGTTCATTATATGGGCCGCGATGACCATGAAGCTCAGGGCCTAGATGGCGACTCGCGGAGTGGTCCATGGCCTAGCGTCTGGCACACTGACTCGACGAGGAGACAAAGAAAACTCCCTTACTTGGGAGGTAAGTTAAGTAGAAAACAAACTAGGGCACGGGTTGTATTATGACCCAGACTAGGACTAAGTTACGAGCTCTCAAGTACTATGTTAGCCAAGTTGCACCCTTGTAATCGAGATCTAAAGCAATAATCAAATCAAGCATGAGTAGGCTTTTACCTCCACCGTGAGGAGCGGAACCTGGGTAAACCCGTGTCTCTCGATTTCGATCAACCCCGTTCAAGCTACTACTTAGCGGCGATGGCCTCACGACAAATTCTTTCACGAGGACATCTGCTATCACAAAACCACGACAGTTGGCGTCCACCATGGGGCTATCGCTCGGTGGTGTTGAGTTCTTGAAGGGATCTCTCCCAGGGTTCGAGAGATATGCGATCGGCCGCATGACCAAGAGTCACCACGGCAAGCTCTACATCGACAACTCAGGCTGGGGCCCCGAGGCCAACTCAATCGAGTATGGGTACCGGGCCCCCTTCGGAAATATCCACGTATTCATCAGCAAAATTGGTGAATCAATACCCAGGCTGGACATCTGCACCGACATCGTCCAGCCGGCTTGGCCCACGCAACCCACCCGGGCTCATGCCGGCCGGAACCACGTCTTCGTCAGCTTCACCTAGGGCGTCAATCTCGCGGACAACTCTATGTCTGGAGGGGACATTCTGGTCTACTCCGACGGCAGGTCATTAGTCGGGGACTGTCGATGTACGTAAATAGGGGTATTTGTTTCCCCCTGACGGTACGCAGACTCGCGGGCAAAAACTGCCCTTGCCAGGCATGACAGCGAACCAAGAAGAACAAGATAGTTGTAGGCCACCTTGGGAAGGCATGCCTTGCAGGACAGGAGGGCCTGGCCAGGTTGAGGCCGCCCCCAAGGATGAGTCCAGATTCGCCCCAGTAGGCTTGCCGGGGCCGCCAAGATCAAACCCCGCCAAGCTCCTTCAACAAGGAATCTTCACCAAGACGCCACCGCTCCACCTCACTGCACCCAAGTCACTAATTAGTGCGTTGTCAAGGTGTTAAGCAACCAGGTGGATCCTATCAAGCACGTGGCAGCATCAAGGAGAAGAGATTAGCTTTATTGACACCCGTCCAAGAGGCATGTCAAGCTGATAAGAAGTGGTAGATAAGCAGCGCGACAGACTTGGCGGGATTCGCCCTCGGCATGACACCTAGCAGTGCATTTAATGCACTTTTTCCTAACTGCTAGAGTTAGGTATGATAGCACTGTTAACTATCTAATCACACCCAAATGACTGTTTGGCCACTATGGTCGCCCCTTAACCTATAAAAGGAGGCCCGAGGGAACCTATCAAAGGGTTCGAACACTTCGACCCCCTGCACTTGTACGCGCATGATTGCACTCCCAAGGCAACCTTGCCAGGCTAGTGCACTCTGCGCCTTCGTCTTCCACCAGAATCAATCCACCCAAGCAGGAGTAGGGTTTTACGCTGAAAAGCGGCCCGAACCTGGGTAAAAACGAGCTGTCCATCGCCGTGCTGTCCCTCACTGTTTCTGCTCTTTGTGTAACGTGGCCGTCCCGATGCCAAACCACAAAGGGGCACCCCTGCCCCATAGGTGATCGTGCTTCCACACCGACATCTTTGGTGCGCCAGGTAGGGGGCGTCGCTTGTGCGAACCTGAAGCAGTGACCAGCGCATCGATCTTCATCAGTCTTCATCATCCATGGCTCCCACGAGTGGGAGAGCGGAGCGGTGGCGCCGTTCCCTGATTCGTCAGTCCCTCCTACGGTTACGAGCGCTGCAGGTGCCGCAGCCGCGACATGTATGCTGGGCAAGGCGGGCGGCGCAGCCATCGCGGGCCGTGCTATTATCCCCCATGCCACGTTCTCATTCGTGCGGGGGCGCAGCAGCACTGATGCGGGGATAGAGAACCGATCACTAACAAGCCGCGCCTGGCTGTACGGGCATTCTTCCCGCGGGAGTGAACGTTCAGCTAAAGCTACGGGACACAGCAAGTCCATCCGGTCCACATTCCAGCCAGCGGAACGGCACTGCCATGGAAAAGAGTCGCGGCGCGGCTCGTTTCCGTCCTGCTCCGGCAAGCCTCATCGCACGCGATAGTGTCCTGCAACCATGTTGCGCGCGTGTTAAGCGTCACTTTCCGTGTGTGGGACTTCCCGATAAAAGGGAGGACTCACGCCCACGCGACAACAACAATCGCATCATAAAGAGAAAGATAAGTTGCAACGCCTTTCTTCTGGTCTCAGGATCCTTTCTGCGTGTCCCTTGCGACTCCTTTGGTTTGAACCCTAGCATTTTGTGTGAGATATCTGTATCGCGAGAGGGACTCTTCCGTTCTCGCCTGCGTCCTCGTCTTTTTCGAG
Organism: Thinopyrum elongatum; assembly: GCA_011799875.1. Lineage (NCBI taxonomy): Eukaryota > Viridiplantae > Streptophyta > Magnoliopsida > Poales > Poaceae > Thinopyrum > Thinopyrum elongatum. The sequence continues at coordinate 305,227,333 of CM022303.1, read as the reverse complement.
TCCGCTCAACAGACCAGGCAGCCGCACCGAGGATGTCGAAGGGTAACTTGCCGGTGGCGCCTACGCTTGTAGAATGCTAAGGGCTCGCTCCCAATAGCAGCACAGCTAGTGATTCCCTCGGCAGGCTCCCGGCATGCGTAGGATTCACAATCACACAAAAACAATGGGCGATATAAACTTAAAGGATAGCATTGGTCCACGCAAACTACTTATAAGTGCTATTACATCACAGAAAGTAACAAGGCCTAACACAAGGCCGAAATTTGTCTTTTTTTGTTTGACAGCTTCCCAGCAAGCGAAGCAAGAGAATCTAATCCTGGCATCCTCCTTGGACCCGGGGCACACGAAGGACCTTGTCAGCCAATGGCTCGACAACTTGGGCAGCAGCAGAAGTATCTGTCCTGGAAGGCAGCCTCTTGAAAGCATCAGAGATGTCGACATCGGGATGGCGATGCACATAATTAACGAGAAGAGTGAAGATGGCATCCCGGGCAAACTTTTGAGACTCACTAGCGAAGCAGGCTGATCTGTCATCTTCGTATGTCTTCAACCCTTCAATGAGACCCTCCAAGAAATATGTCAGCTTGACACTTGGGACCTCGTGCTCATTGACAGAGAAGATCCAGCTTTTCATGTTCATCTTGGCAATCTGGGAGGAGATACGCTCAGCTATGTCCACCAGACTCTTCGACCAGAGGTTATACAGATCAACTTGCTCCTTGAGTTTGTACTCAGCATCCTTGCGGAGAGATCCGGCAGTGTTGACTTCTTTCGCCAAGACCCTCCCACGGTCCTTGCCTGCTCAAGATCCTTCTCAAGGGTGCCAAGCTTGGTTTTCTGATCTTCAATAGTGCTGGAAGCGGTCCTCAGGTCTTGGTCCTTGGATGTAAGCTGCGATTGCAGTCCCTCCAACATGGAGGCTATTTTCCGCGCTTCTTCCCGGAGGGCCTCGATCTCTTTCTTACTCCCGGCAAGTTCTTCTTCCAGTTTTCCCATGCGGGTTTCGAGCTCTGCTTTGGCTCGAGAAGCTGCAACAAGGTTATCCGAGACTTCCTTCAATTTAGCTACCGCGTCCTGAGCCTGCGAGTGGATGGCCTTCTTATGGCTATCATCCAGATGCTTGGTGCGCTACTAAACAAGGATTTCCAGCTTATCGTCTTTGGCACAGAGGGCATCGGCCAGGGCCTGCTCATGAGTGGCAATATCTCTGGCTTGGGCATTGAGTCGCACCTTGCGCTCTGTCATCTTGGCATCACGAGTATTTGCTCTCTCTGCAGCGGCCGCCATCTTCTCCTCTTGGTCCCTGAGCTCACGGGATCTTCTATTATACTAGGAGTGCAGTTCTTCTGACTTGTCCTTCAGTTGCCAGGTGGCTGAATCGTAGGCTTTGTGATCATCTCGGATCACTTGCTGCTTCTGGTTGTACCTCTCCTGTACTTCCTTGAGCCCGGCAGCCACTATTTCTAGGAAGGCCAAGTAGGCACAGAAGAATGGGTAGGAGTCGTTTGGAACCATGGATCCATCAGGGAGAACAACCGGCTCCCCATGCCCCTTGGTCTGTCTCCCCCACATGAAGGCATACCTCTGGATCAGGGTATTGCCGTCCAAGTCTGATGGCGAGAAGACCATGTTCTCTTGCCGCCGCTGAACAAGAGCTTTCTCTTCCTTCTTCTTCGCTTCAGCCCTCGGATCTTCCGGCTTGGCCATTTTGCTTCCCCTTCACGGTGCTCTTCTTGCGCCCCATTTCCTATGGGCGGAGAAGAAGGGAAGATCTGAAGGTGGAGAAGAGGGATGGTGGCGGAGGCAGTTTTCGTCGTGAGGAAGAAGATGGAGCGAGAAGGGCGAAAGGCGTAAATGAGTAACGCTCCTATCAGTGTACGCAAATAGGGCTATTTGTTTCCCCCTGACGGTACACAGACTCGCGGGCAAAAACTGCCCTTGCCGGGCACGACAGCGAACCAAGAAGAACAAGATAGCTGTGGTCCACCTTGGGAAGGCCTCCCTTGCCGGGAAGGAGGGCCTGGCCAAGTCAAGGCCGCCCTGAAGGACGAGTCCAGATTCGCCCCAGAAGGCTTGCCGGGGCTTCCAAGATCAAACCCCACCAAGCTCCTTCAACAAGGAATCTTCACCAAGATGCCACCACTCCACCTCACCGCACCCAAGTCACTAAACAGTGCGGTGTCAAGGTGTTAAGCAACTAGGTGGATCCTATCAAGCACGTGGCAGCATCAAGGAGAAGAGATTAGATTTATTGACACCCGTCCAGGAGGCGTGTCAAGCTGATAAGAAGAGGCAGATAAGTGGCGTGACAGACTTGCCGAGATTCGCCCTCGGCACGACACCTAGCAGTGCATTTAAAGGACTTTGTCCTAACTGCCAGAGTTAGGTATGATAGCACTGTTAGCTATCTAATCACACCCAAATGACTATTTTGCCACTGTGGTCGCCCCTTAACCTATAAAAGGAGCCCTAAGGCTACCTAGCAAAGGGTTCGAACACTTCGACCCCCTGCACTTGTACGCGCGTGACTGCACTGCCAAGGTAACCTTGCTGGGCTAGTGCACTCTGCGCCTTCGTCTTCCACCAGAATCAATACACCCAAGCAGGAGTAGGGTATTACACTGAAAAGCGGCCCGAACCTGGGTAAAAATGAGTTGTCCATCGCCGTGATGTCCCTCACAATTTTTGCTCTTTGTGCAACATGGTTGTCCCCATGCCGAACCACAAAGGGGCACCCCTGCCCCATAGGTGATCGTGCTTCCACGCCGATAGGGATACTGAGTCGATCTGCCCCCTCTACGACGGTAGACTCGGGGGCTACTCCGACGATGAGCCGGCCCCGGTCGGTCACACGCCACTCCATCAGACCACCATCTACATGGCAGGCACTGCGCCGTCTCTTGACTCTACCGCAGCAGGCGCCATGGGAGGAACCGGTACCTCAACAACAAATCCCAGCGTGGCCGGCTCGGTCAAGCCACCGGCTCAAGTCCTTTCAGAGCTAGTCGCCTCATTGATGACGGTTCTGGAGTCACCATTGACACCGGAGAACCAGGCGGAATGCAATGCAGAGATCCTAAACTTCGTGAGCAGATGGCTAAGGCTCAGGAAGATATCAATGCCGAGAACACTCACATGGTACAGCTGTGAGCCCAGATTCACAACGAAGAAGAAGGCCTGAGGACGGAAGCCTGGCGCATGGGTCTACGGCAAAACGCTTCACAGATGTTTCATAGAAGGAGGCACAAAAGCCGGGTGGCCCCTAATTTTTAGCCCATGTATCTGTTCAACACGCCTACACCAGGGGTTGGGACGAGTACCCCAGCGGCTCCGGTCATACCCCAAGTAAACTGGGTCGTGCCCCAAGATGGAGATAGACAGCCACCTTCGGCTCAGCCTCGTCAGCCGACTCAACAGCATCAGCTCGAGCCGGCCCAGCACCCGCCGCCTATTCAGACGGCTCTGGATCATTTCGTCACGCCAACGGGTCATTTTTCTAATCATGTTGATAATTTGTTGGAAATAGCCACCAACCTTGCCGCATTTCCTATTACAGGGAATACCCCCGTAGAGGTCGATGCCCTGAGTGCCATCGAGATGCTGAAGACTGTGGTTGCCTAGCAAGCAAACTACTCTTATAGTCAGCAACGACTCCACTCCACCCCACATCCGAGCCACAGCATGAGCCGCCATGCTGAGTCGCCCGCGGTCTCTAGCACCACCCAGATGAGACATGAGCAACCACATGACTCACCTCATCATGCGGCCTTGGACGTTCAGGAAATTGTCGACACAGCCCGAGCGCGGCGAGAACTGGAGGCAGCCAACGCGGCGGCCCAGCTGTCGCCTGTTGCAAACCCTTTGGTTTCCTAGGGGACGGGGTCGAGCACCAGGACCATTGGAATACCCTGTCTAGTGTCAGCTCTACGCAACGAGGGTATGCCCAAGGATTTCAAGGTCCCCCGCAAGGTTCCAATTACACAGCTGATCTCGAGCCGGTTGCCTAGATTGAGAGCTATGAGATCGCCATGGACATGCTGGATGTCAGCGATGCAGTTTGTGCCAAATATTTGACTATGATGTTGGAGGGGCCGGCTCGCACATGGTTGAAAAACCCGCCCCCAACTCTGTCAACACCTGGGGCGAGTTGAAGGATCGTTTCATCAAAAATTTCCAAGGAACCTGAAAGCGTCCGATGATGATTGTTGATCTGCAGCATTGTGTTCAACAAGAGGATGAGTCTGCCCACCATTGGTCGCGCCGGGTCACAGGCATCATTCACTCCTCTGATGGCATATCAGCTATTTAGGCTGTCTTGATCTTGGAGAAAAACTATCATTTTGATCCTTTGGTCCAGAAGCTCGGGCACCTCAAGCGGATGGTTCAGGACATGGGTGGTCTCATGGATGTCCTGACCAGGTATGCTGAGTCAGATACCACGAAAGACCGTGGTTTGGATGAGGACAAGTCTGGTAAAGGTAAGAATAATGGAGGTGGAAAACAGTAACAGCAGAATAACCCCGGAAACAACAGCAATCACGGTAACCAGGGCAACGGTGGCAAGCACAGGCACCCGGAAGGCGTCTCAGATTTTGTTGCCAACACCAACACTGGTTTCAAAAACCAGAGGCAGAACAACCCTGGGAGATCTTTTAATGGGAACAGGCCCCGTAATTTCAAAGAGGCCTTGAAAGGCCCGTGTCCCAAGCACAGTTTTCCTGATAAGCTGGTGACTCGTTCCTGGGAAAATTGCTATATTATGCAGGATTTCCGCAACCAGGTATACTAGAATCATCAGGGCGACAATGGTGGCAACCCAGGGCAGCATGGAGCAGGCGGCTCGGGTTCTGGCTTCCCAGGAGCCGACTCATCCGGTGGTTTCCAGAATCCCTGTTTTCAGGGCCAAGGCGGCTCAGGGCCTGGCTATCAAAACTCTGGCAACAATGGTGGTGGTAATCAGTGTTCTAGGCAAGGCAATCAGCAGTAGAACAACCAGTCTGGTTTCTAGAGTAATCCCAAGCAGCTGAACAATGGACAATACCACATGTTTACGACCAATATTGGCAAGCGTGATTGTAAGCTTCAGAGAAGTGCAGCCAATATGGTTGAGCTGGCGGTCCCCGAATACCTCTGTTGGTCAGAACAACCGGTTATCTAGAGTAGAGAGGATCACCCTCCCCAGGTTGAGAATCCGGGTTGTTTGGCTTTGGTGGTAGCAACTCAAGTTGACGGTTATACGCTCACAAAGGTGCTCATGGATGGAGGGAGCAGCATTAACATCTTGTACTCTGACACTTTCAGGCGGATGAACCTATCTGAGAATCAGCTCCAGCCTTCTTCAAGTGTGTTGCATGGGATTGTTCCAGGAAAACCTGCATACCCGATCGGCCGGATCAAGTTGGAAGCTGCGTGTGGCACTGAGGATAACTACAGATGTGAATTCTTGACGTTTGAGGTAGTCAAGATCAAAAGCCCGTATCACGCCCTGTTGGAGCGGCCAGCTTATGCTTGCTTCATGCCACGTCCTTGTTACGTTTACCTCAAGCTAGAAATGCCAGGGCCAAGGTGTCGTGGTTTGGTCACGGCAGATGTCCTTGTGAAAGGACTTAGTCGTGAGGCCATCGCCGCTAAGTGATTGCTTGAACGGGGTTGATCGGAATCGAGAGACAAGGGTTTACCCAGGTTCGGCCCCTCACAGTGGAGGTAAAAGCCTACTCCTGCTTGATTGATATTGATGATGATGATCTCAATTACAATGGTGTAACTTGGCTAACCTAGTACTCGAGAGCTTGTAACTTAGTCCTTTCCGCCTTAGGGGCTCCCTTTATATAGGTTGAGACCCTGGGCTTACAACAGAGTCCAGGTCGTATTACAACCCGTGAACTAATTTACTTCCTACTTATCTTATTCTTTAAGTAAGGAAACTCCAGGTGGCAACTTGTACTTCTGGGCCATCAAGCCGCCGTCTTCAAGTGTTGGGCCCTAAGCCGACCCACTCTGTGAGCCGCCCCGCAAGTCTTGATATATTGACGCCTTGGCCCATCTTGAGTCTTGATCGTAAGTCGCCACTTGAATGACCCAGCCCATCATGGCGGGTCATATCGTGGGGTTATATCCCCAAGATTAGCCCCCAGATTGATTTGAATTTATTCGTGCCAATCTTATAACCTGATGAACATCTTGAGTCGCCTTCCTTTTCTTGGAAACGCTTCATCGCCGGGTTAAGGATTCCGGCTTATGTAATTCACACTTTACTGTTTTTTCAAGTCCTCAAACTATGACATCATCTTTCGGATTCCCTGGAACTGTAGCATGACATCACAACGAATCTTTGAGTATATCTGTTGAGGCCGAAAACTGAGGCGTCCATTACTCAAAAAAGTTACTATGTTTCCTCAAATCTCGCGCCTGCCTTTTCCTCTTGTTTCCATCTTATAAATACACCCAAGGGGGTTTCTTTTTCACTTTTACTGCTTCACAACCTCGCATCTTCTTCTTCCTCACATCTCATCTGCTCGCGACCACAGCTCCGCCGCTGCATGACCTCAAGTGCTCCGGCGACGTCAACTGCTCCATCGACCCTGTGCGCGCCGCCGTCGACGCCATCCAGGACCACCTCAAAGCTTCTGCCGCATCTAGGTATGTGAAAATACACCTCCAGATCCACATTGACCTTGCTGTAGTTCATCAGAGTTCTTCGCTGTTCATCGGTCCTTCAATGCCACTATTGTTTAGATCTAGTTTCTCATGATTTACTTATAGAAATAGTGTGGCGTTAGTCTCAACTCCATTTTTGCATCTAGGAGCCTCATATCCCCTACAGAATCCGTAGGTTTTCACTCACTGCTTCCTAGTGCTCACCTTAAGTTTAGCAAATATTTGACCTTTTAGACCATTTTGTAGATCTATTATTGTACATGCCTCTGATGGAAAGTTGTTTGTCCAACACATAGCCGAACATAACCCTTAATTTTGAGATAAGCCGCCTCAATCCTTGCTGGCTTGTTTATGCATAGAACTCGTCAGTTGTAGTAATCATAGCCGTACTTTTCTTAGGCCGACTCATTTATGACTTTGGCGTCTAATTAACACTTGAATATGCAGTTGACTCGCCCTTTACCTTAGCTGTTTTATCATGTTGCCAACTCATCATGTGGGAAAAAACCTGGCGATTTATTGTTCATAAATGACCCGCCATCCATATTTTTCTGCAGTCTTTAGTCTTGGCTTAGGCGACTCATTATGTCGAAAACTACAACTTGTAACTGGGTGAGGTCCCAGGCCTCCAAGCTCATGCTTGATGATCTCGTGAGTCATGGTTTGCTCCTGGCTCAAGAGGTGATTGGCTGGCGAGCTCTTGGCATGGAAGATGTTGCTCAACCCGGAGAGGGAGAAGTGATTGTGTTCACAGACCACCTTACCAGAGGTTTCACCCCACCCGGGTCAAAAAAAATCTAGGATGTCCTCAACTTCTACAATCTTCACCCTCAAGACCTTGCTCCAAACTCCATAATCAACCTATGCCAGTGTCAAGTCTTCTGCGAGGTTTACTTACAGACAGAAGCAACCGTTCCTATCTTCAAGGAATTCTTTTATATCAACTGTCAAACATAATGCGCAGATGGCCCTAGTATAGAGCTTGGTGGGATCTCAATTCAAAGGCAGAGAAACATTTCTTTCCCACAAGCTACCCTGCTGAGTCATCCCAAGGGTTGGAACATGACTTGGTTCTATTGTAGGAATACTACTCCAACGGATGAAAATCCTTTGCCGGCTTTTAGACCAGACCGCCTTGATAACAACATCAAATATCCTGGTTGGGCTTCTGCAGAAGAACATGCTCAAGTCGCCCATATATATCCTAGGGTGAGAGCCTTATTAGCCAATGGCTTAACTGGAGTTAATCTGACCCGATGCTGGGTCAGCTGGAGGATTCAACCCTTAAGCTGCCGCCGCGGCTTAATGTGCACTTATACTGGCGGCTTAAATGACATGCAATGCTTCAGTCATGTTGACCTGCTGGCTGATGAAGTAAACAAAATCGCGAAGAAACTACTAGGGGAGTCTCAGGAGGCGTGCAACAAGACAGGACTTAACCCCTTCTATGTTCAAAATCCTGCACCTCCAGTAAGTATGCTTAAAATCATTTGTCTAGTTCGTCAATCCTTTTCTTAATTTGACCTCTCTTGTTGATCTTACAAAAATTTGTGCAGGCCAATTCTCCATTTTGGAACAAGAAAAAGAAGAAAACCCAAGTGTGCAAGACTAAGCCTGCCTCGGCTTCAAGAAGAAATAAGTCGGCTGTTGGAAGTGACCCGGCAGCTGGAGATGAGTCACCAGCGGCTGATGACGAGTCAGAGGTAGAACTTGTCTCCCTCGACCGTCTTTTTATTGATCTTGCTGACGCCTCTTATTCTAAGGATAACACCGAAACAAGTCGAGCTAGTGATGTTGAGGTAATTTCAATTTCTTCCAGCTCAGAAAACTTGCCTCCAAAGAAAATAAGGCGGGTCGTTCGAAAGGTAAAGTTTTCTCACCCTGATGCTTATTTGGATCCCAAATTTCTTTTGAAGAAGGCACAACATGAAGGTACTTCAAGACGCCAAACCCGGAGTGGCTCTAGAGAGATGGTTGCTGGCTTATCTAATATGCCGAATGCCCGCAAGCGACGTACAGAGGTGCCTCATAGTCCAACATTATCTCTTCCTCAAGCCGGTCTTTTTAGACGACCTCTTAACCCTTCTTACTCAAATTATCAGGAGTCGCCACCATCCTCTGGAGGTTCAACTGGTACTCAACTTCCACCCTTTGTGATCAAGCCAGGGTAAGTATATAAACAATTAACATCTCTTCATAATAATTTGTTTGTTTACTTAGGCATTTTGATCATGATTACAGAGCCCAAGCCAAGAAAAACTGGCGAGTAATCTGTTGTTCCTCCTGACTCCGAGGTTCAAGATGTGGCGCAAGATAAACTAGAAGAAACTCAAGAAACAATTGTGACTGACAAGCCGCCCACTGATGAAGGGGCAACTATTGTTGATGAGCAAGTCAATCCAGATGAGCCGACTGACAACCTTCAGCCGCCAAGTCCTACTCATGCCCCCAGCCCTCGTCAAGAGGTGGAATGGGTCAAAGTGCTATTGACACCTGATCCAGCCTGGCCAAGATCCCAGCCAAGGATGAGCCAGCTTGTGAAGACAAGGGTAAAGCAAAACTGGAGCTGCTTGGCTTTGATACTATGATCAGTGAAGAGCTTCATCATGAGTTCTTGATCCGGCTGTCTGAAAGCTGTGATATGGAGGCCAACATAGTCAATATGTTGAAGAAAAAACATGAGGTATGAACTTAACTCGCCCTGGTTATACTTATATGCATGTATGCTTAGCCCCCAAGTGTTAGACATAGTTAATCATAAGTATGTGTAAGACTTATATGTAGAATCTGAAAAACTTGGATGTGTAGCCCCCAAGGGCCGGGTTATCATGCAAATGATAAGCCGGTTCTCTAAATATAAGTCCTTAGAGATGTAAAATAGAAGAAATACCATGTAGCCCCCAAGGGTCGACTCATTTTTATGAACTGAGTCGGGTCTTCTGATATATTTTAGATGAAGAAAAATGACATGCATTAGCCCCCAAGTGCCATGCATGTTACGGGCAACTGCTTGGGACTTTTTAAAAGTCGAACAAATTCACATTGTATAGCCCCCAAGTGCCGGGTCGTGCATTTATGCCGGCTTGGGACTAACTTGTATTTGAAATGCTTATCTTTTTTCAGGAGACTTTGAGTGCAGCCGAGTTACAATTGACCGGCTTGAAGAAAAAATTTGATGTTGAACAAACTTTGCGGATCAAAGCAGAGTCGAGCCTGCAATCCTCTGTTGAAGAGCTGGAAAAAGTGAAGGTGGCTTTTGATAAGAAAAGAGCCGCCTTTTAGACCAAGAAAGTCGTCTTGCTCAAGCGTGCGGAGGATGCTGAAGGCCAACTTAGGCCAATGACTGAAGAACTAGACGGGTTGAAGCGTCACATCGGTTAAATGACACAAGAAATCTTTGGTAAGTGATTCATTGATTTTGTATGAATAACTCACCTGGCGACTCATATATATGGATAACTGCCTGATGTCTCATGTTGTTTGAAAATTTTACAGGAAGTAGAAGTCATAACCTTCGGCAAGATAACTGGGTGAAGTTAAAAGTGTGCATTCCTTGCTTGAGAAGTTGTATGCAGGAAGCCTCTTTACCATTATGGCCGTTCACGGGGGAAAGAGCCACCATGTTTCATTAGAGACGTTTTGAAGATACTCTCAACTATCCCCAAACAAATTGAAGAGATGAAAAAATTAGCCACCCGAGCAGGGGCGATGACATCTCTAGTCCGGGCCAAAGCATATGTGCCAGATATGGATCCTTTAGAGATGGCTGGCGGGTTCCCTCAATTCAAAGATGATGTCACAGGATTATGAGCAGCAGATTATGCCCGTTGTGCGAAGGAGACCTGTGTGTTGGCGAGTCAGCTGGTTGAAGATCTTGATTTGAAGAAATACCAGGCGGCTTATGATGAACACAACATGCGGGTTCAACCACCAACCTTTGAGCCCTTTGACTTGACTCCACAATGGTGTAAGCATATCTTTGCCCCTGATGTCGACCCATCACCTATCATGCATGATGAGGCCATTTTCCAAGAGTTGACAACTATCGACTGGAATCTGGACAACCTGCAGATGAGAGGAATAGAAGAGTCGGCACAGGATAACCCGTAGTCGTTGACTGCTGGAGATCACCAAGACATCAACCCGGAGCAGGTCAACTCGGCAGGTACAGAAACTGTCCTACAGGAGTGATGACTCCAAAAAAAACTTTGGCGACTTATTCAGGCCATTGTATGTCTATGTAATAGGATACTTGGAAACACTTGGGTGCTCTGACGTGCCTTCGTGCACTTGAATACTTTGGAAATATTTTGGACGAAATAGTTGAACTGGTGTGGTTGTATGCAGACCCACCCAATCTGCACTTTGTTAAATACTGTTGTGGCAACTCATATTGGTATGAACCGCCAATAGTTGATCCTTCTCTGGATTGATTCAAAAGCATTGTTCAGGAAATCAGTAACTGGTAGCTGCTTGGCCAACTTGGGAGTAGCGATTAATCGATGAATTGACCTATTGACTTGATTAATCGGTCGACCATTAGTCGGTAGATTAATAGGAAATTGCCAACATATATCTAGTTATTATACCATACTCTCATGCTCTCAGCATGTAATATACCAAAATATGCTACTGTTTGGTCGAACCCTAGCTATTAAGGAGTGAGAGAGGGATGGGAGGGATTATGGTCCAAAAATTTGGGCTTTTTTCCCACAAGTTAATGGGCCGACAGCGATTAATGGCCTAACAACCGATTAATCGGTCTGACAGGCCAATTAATCGGCCTGACAAGTTAACACGACGAATAGGTGTTATTCAATTTGGCCACCCTAATAGTAGCGATTAACTGGCCTGTTAACTGATTAATCGAATGAATTCTTGAACAGTGTTCAAAAGTAAGGAGTCGCGTAACCCGGTGTCTTATAGACCCGGCGACTCATGGTCGTAATGAAACTCTATGATTAGGATGAACCGATGTATTAATGACCCAGCGGCTCATGGCCAATTGATGATCAAAAAGGAATAGTCCCGTAAGATAGATAATAGTTTAAAAATGAACAAGTTAGAGAAACACATAAGTATAAATATTAAGTTGGCTTTCGAGGCTCGACAAAGAGACTGGCTTTCGAGGCTCGAGTCTTGCTTCAATGAAGCTGGCGTGATAGCCAATGGTTTGTCCTAGCTCTCTGTAGGCCAGCTCTCACATGACTTAAGCCGGCGTTTTAACCTTGACAAGTTCAGGGTCATAATAGATTGATTGTCAAGAGTACGCCGGGTCATCTTGGCGGATGAGCATCGAGCAAACAGGCAGGTTTAACCATGACAGATATTGTGGCATATGCTGGATCAAGAGGGTTATTATGAGCTAAACTTGATGAGTTGGAAGCCCCCAAGTGACCTATGATCAAAGAATAAAGACTCGTACACAATATTTTGGACGAAACGACAGAGACCCCGAGTTTTGGGGGTGCCGGCTTTATTATCATTGATCATATGAAATATATACACTGATGTATGTACAAAAGTTGGAGCCAGTGGCTCTATGTGTAATAAGGACGGAGATGAGCAATGTTCCAAGGCCTGCTGGTCTCCTCAGATGTACGTGACTTCTTGTGCTCACGTATGTCAATTAGATAATATGACCCATTATTGATGTTTTTGCTGATGACAAAAGGCCCTTCCCAAGGAGGCGAAAGCTTATGCATACCAGTTTGATCGTGAATCAACCGAAGCAGTAAGTCGCCCTCCTTGAAAGTACGGCTACAAACTCTATGGCTATGATAGCGATGTAGGTCTTGCTAATATATTGTTGACCTTGATGCTGCAAAGTCACGTTCCTCCTTGAGGGCGTTGAGTGAATCTTGGCGAGCTTTCTCTTTATCTGCCTCAACGTAAGCCGCCACCGAGGGGAATCATGATGAATATCGCTTGGGAGCACTGCTTCAGCACCATAAACCATGAAGAAAGGTGTGTAACCAGTTGATCTATTGGGGGTGGTCCATATGCTCCAAAGGACAGAAGGAAGCTCTTCTACCCAACAACCTGGTGTACGCTCAAGAGGAACCATGAGTCTGGGCTTAACGCCTCATAAAATCTCCTGGTTAGCGCGTTCTTCCTGTCCATTAGATTGGGGGTGTGCCACAAAGGCTACATCAAGCAGGATATGCACTTGCTAGCAAAACTTTTTCATGGCTCCTTTGGATATATTGGTCCCATTATTAGTGATGATACTATGTGGATAACCAAAGCAAAAAATCAACTTCTTTAGAAACTTAACTGCTATTTCCGCATCACAATTACTGATAGGCTCTGCTTCAACCCACTTGGTGAACTTATCAACAACCACGAGAAGATGGGTTTTCTTGTCCTTGGACCATTTGAATGGACCAACCGTATCAAGCCCCCAGACTGCAAAGGGCCAAGTGATGGGAATCATTCAGAGTTCTCGAGCTGGCACATGAGCCTGTCGTGCAAACTTTCAACATCCATCACACTTGCGCACAATGTCTTCAGCATCTGCATGAGCCGTGAGCCAATAGAAACTGTGTCGAAAAGCCTTTGCAACCAATGATCTTGAGCCGACATGGTGACCACAGTCGCCAGAGTGAATCTCATTAAGGATTTCGCGGCCCTCCTCAGGGGAGACATAACGTTGAAAAACACCAGTGATGCTTCGTCTATGTAACTCGCCATGAACAATAGTCATGGATTTTGAATGGCGAACGATCTGACGAGCGATAAGTTCATCCTTAGGGAGCTTGCCTCGAGTCAGATAAGTCAAATAAGGGACCGTCCAGTCAGGGGTAGCATGTAAATCCGCCACCAATTGTGCCTCCGGGTTAGGTATGGCCAGATCTTCCTCAGACGGCAGTTTGACAGAAGGATTATGAAGGACATCAAGGAAAACATTGGGAGGGACTGGCTTATGTTGAGAACTGAGTCGTGGTAATGCATCAGCCGCCTCGTTGAGCCGCCTATCAATGTGATCCAGTTGATAACCCTTAAAATGACCTGCAATATTAGTCACTGCCTGCCGGTAAGCCGCCATGTGGGGGTCCTTGGAATCCCACTTTCCAGAGACTTGCTGAGCAACCAAATCTGAGTCGCCCAAACATCTGACCTGGCTAAGATTCATCTCCTTAGCCATCCGGACACCATGAAGGAGAGCTTCATACTCACCTGCATTGTTAGTGCAAGGAAACATTATCCTCAAGACATAACAAAATTTATCACCTCCTGGGGAAGATAAGATAACTCCAGCCCCTGAGCCCTCCAACTGTCTGGAACCATTAAAATGAATTGTCCAATAAGTTTTATTTGGCCTTTCTTCGGGAACTTGAAGTTCAGCCCAATCATTGATGAAATCCATGAGTGCTTGGGACTTGATGGCTGTTTGAGGCACATATTTCAGATGATGTGGCCCAAGCTCAATTGCCCACTTAGCAATCCTTCCAGTGGCTTACCTATTTTGAATGATGTCTCCCAACGGGGCAAAACTAACCACAATTATTGGGTGTTCCAGAAAATAATGTTTCAACTTACGACTCGCCATGAAGACCCCGAATACCAGCTTCTGCCAATGTGGATATCTCTGTTTGGACTCTGTCAAGACTTCGCTGATGTAGCAGACTGGCCTCTGAATAGGATATTCTTTCCCTGCCTCCTTGCGCTCCACGACAACTGCAACACTTACTGCTTTGTTATTGGCAGCAATGTATAGGAGCATAGGCTCTTTGTCAATAGGAGCAGCCAAGACAGGCGGCTCAGCCAACTGTTTCTTGAGGGCTTCAAAATCATTGTTTGCAGCGTCACTCCAGATGAAGTTATCCGTCTTCTTCAACATCTGATACAGAGGGATAGCATTTTCACCCAGGCGGCTTATAAACTGGCTTAAGGCAGCAATACGACCCGCCATCCTCTACACATCGTTGATGTTGGCTGGCTTACCAACGGAAGTGACTGCTTTGATTTTCTCTGGATTTGCTTCTATGCCTCTTTCAAACACCAGGAAACCCAACAATTTGCCTGCTGGAACTCCAAAGATACACTTGGCCGGGTTGAGCATCATCTTGTACCACCGAAGATTCTCAAAGGTCACCTTGAGATCATCCAGCAAAGTATCCTTCTTCCGAGATTTGACGACAATATCGTCAACATAAGCATGAACATTGTGTCCAATCTGATTGTGAAAACAATTCTGCATGCAGCATTGATAAGTCGCCCCAGCACTCTTAAGCCCGAAAGGCATCGAGACATAACAGAAAGCCCCAAAGGGTGTGATGAAAGCCGTCTTCTCCTGATCCTCAACAACCATCTTAATCCGATGATAGCCGGAGTAAGCATCCAGAAAACACAAATTCTCAGAACCAGCAGTGGAATCGATGATCTGATCAATGTTGGGAAGGGCAAACGGGTCTTTGGGCCAAGCCTTGTTGAGATCTGTGTAATCAACACACATACACCAGGTGCCTTTCTTTTTAAAGACAATCACTGGATTAGCCAGCCACTCAGGATGAAATACCTCGACAATGAACCTGGCAGCTAGGAGCCGGGCTACTTCTTCCCCAATAGCCTTGCATCTCTCCTTGTTAAAATGATGGAGGTATTGCCGAACTGGTTTCATCTTAGGATCAACATTAAGGTGATGCTTAGCGAATTCTCTCGGTACACCAGGCATGTCAGAAGGTTTCCATGCAAAGATGTCCCGATTCTCATGGATGAACTCGATGAGCGCGCTTTCCTATTTGGGACCCATGCCAGTCCCAATAGTGAACTACTGGAATAAGTCACCGGGGATGAAATCAACCTGCTTTGTGTCTCTGGCGGCTTGGAACTTCAGGGGCGGGTCAGATTCTATTGTGGGTCTTTTTAGAGACGTCATGTTAGCCGGGTCAACGTTGGATTTGTAAAATTTCAACTCCTCTTCTGCACAGGCTGACTCAGCATAAGCCACGTCTCCTTCTTCACACTCACAAGCAATCTTTTTGTTTCCATTAATCGTGATGGTACCATCAGCCCAGGCATTTTGAGCTTGAGATAGACATAACAGGGCCGAGCCATGAAACGAGCATAAGCCGGCCGGCCGAACAAGTCGTGATACAGGCTCTTGATCTTAACCACCTCAAACATCAGAAACTTCATTCTGTAATTATACTCATCGCCAAACGCGACCTCAAGCTTGATCTGACCAATGGGGTATGCAGATTTCCCAGGAACAATCCCATGAAAAACGGTGGAGGAAGATGAAAGCCTCTTCTCGGACAAGTTCCTACGCCTGAAGGTGTCATAATACTGAATGTTGATGTTGCTTCCACCATCCATGAGTACCTTTGTGAGATTATATCCACCAACCTGAGGTGCCACCACCAAAGCTAAGCCGCCAGGGTTATCAACCCGGGGTGGGTGGTCAGCCCTACTCCACGTGACCGACTGTTCTGACCAATTCAGATACTGAGGAATTGCTGGCTCAACCATATTAACAGCATGTTTCTGAACCTTGCTACCCATCTTGCAGGTACTAGTAGTAAACATGTGTTACTGCCCACTATTTAACTGCTTAGGATTTCTCTGAATCCCTGTCTGGTTGCTTTGATGCTGATGCCACCTTGGCCTGAGTGCTGATTTCCACCTTGATTCCTAGACCCCTGATATCCAGATCCTAAGCCACCCGAGCCTTGAGAGCCTGGGTTGTGATAATTACCCGATGAGCCGCCTCCTGGGAAATTTGAGCCGCCAGCTCCTGGTTGTCCAAGGTTGCCTCCACCACCGCTAGGATGATTCTGGTGGACTTGGTTGCGATAAGCCTACATTATATGACAGTTTTCCCAAGAGTGACTTGCCGGCCTATCCGGGGTACTATGCTTTGGGCACGGACCTTTGAGGGCTTCCTTCAAGTTACGAGCTTTGTTGGCATTGAACGACCTCCTAGAATTATTTCGCCTCTGGCCCTTGAAACCAGTGTTGGTGTTAGCGACAAATCTGAGCCTTCCTCCGGGTGCTTACGTTTGGCACCATTATTATGACCACCATGGTTGCCATTGTGCCCCGGGTTACCTTGTTGCTGACCCTTGCTGCCACCATTCTTCTTACCCTTGTTAGCCTGGTCATCATCTGGGTTAGGATCTTTGGTGATGTCTGAGTCCGCATACCGGGTTAAGACGACCATGAGTTCGCCCATGTCTTTAACCATCCTCTTGAGCCGACCAAGCTTTTGTACGAGAGGGGCAAAGTGACAGTTTTTCTCTAGAATCAAGATGGCTTGAGCCGCCAATATACCATCTGAGGAGTGGACGATATCTGCAACCCGGCGAGACCAATGGTGAGCTGACTCGCCTTCACGCTGGACACAATGTTGTAGATCAACAATCGTCATAGGATGCTTGCAAGTTCCCTGGAAGTGCTTGATGAAGCGCACTTTCAACTTCGCCCAAGGGTTGATGGAGTTAGGCGGCAAGTTTTTGAGCCAGGTGCGAGCCGGCCCTTCCAACATCATAGTAAAATACATGGCACAGACCGCGTCGCTGACATCCAGCATGTCCATGGCAATTTCATAACTCTCAATCCAAGCTGCCGGGTCGAGGTCGGGTGTGTAGTTGGACACTTTCCGGGGGCCCTTGAAATCCTTGGGCATACGCTCGTTGTGCAAAGCCGGCACCAGGCATGGAATCCCGATGGTTCGGGTGCTTGAACCGACACCTTGTGGAGCCAAGGGGGTCACAGGAGGCAATTGATAAGCCGCCGCATTAGCAGCCTCTGCTCCCCATCGTGCCCGGGCCGAGTCAACGATCTCCTGAGCATCCATAGCCCCTTGCCTGGGCGGGTCACGCTATTACTCTTGTATCCGCTGGGCATTGCTTGAGACGGCCGGCAACTCAGCATGAAGGCTCCTGCTCCGGCTGGGATGTGGGGTGGATTGGAGGCATTCCCGACTGTAAGAGTAATTCGCCTGCTGAGCGACCACCATTTTTAACAACTCAATGGCATGCAAAGCCTCCCTTTCAACAGGCGTAGCACCTGTGATCGAAAGCCTTGTAAGATTGGCAACCGCTGCCACCAGGTTATCAACAGGGTTAGAGAAGTGACCCGCCAGTATCACGAAGCGATCGGGAGTCGTCCGGACTGGCAGCGGGTTTGGAGCCAGTTAACGAGCTGGGGATGGCTCGTCATTGCCATCTTGAGGTACGACCCGGTTTAATTGGGGTATGACTGGCTCCGCAAGGGTGCTCGTATCGGCTCCTGGTGCGGGCGTGTTAGACAGGCACCTTCCCTCGAAGCCAGGGGGTAGGCGAGTCTCGTGACGTCTCCTGTGAACCTCCTTGGAAGCATGCTGACGGAGACTCAAATGCCACGCCTCCGTTCTTAGCCCCTGTGTCTGGTTACCGATCTGGGTCTGTAACTGCGCCATACGAGTACTCTCAGCATCCATGTCCTCCCGAGCTTTGGTCATCTGCTCATGGATTTTAGCTACCTCCGCATTGTGCTCTTCATGGTTTTCTGCTATCACGGGCGACTCAAGAAGAGCTGTTAACAAGGCAATCAGTTCAGAAAGGACTTGAGTGGGCATCTTGATAGGGCCGGCCGCGTTCAGATCAGTTGTTGATGCACCGGCGCCTCCCGCAACACCTGCCGCAGTAGAGTTAAGAGCCGGGGTGGTTCCTGCCATGTAGACCATGGCCCAACAGGGCGACTCATGGTCAGCCGAGGCCGACTCATCATCGGAGCAGCCCCCAAGCCCGTGGTCGTACAAGGGGCGGATTGACTCCGTCTCCGTGACCGATGACTCACCGTCGGAGTAGACCAGGGTGTCACCGCTCGACGCCGAGTTATCTGCGAGGTCAACCCCCTGGGTGAAGCCAAAGAAAACATGGTTCTGACTGGCTTGAGCCCGGGCGGGTTGTGCGCGCCGGCTCAATGATGTCGGTGCAGATGACCGGCTCGGGTCCTGATTCACCGATCTTGCCGATGAAGACGTGGATCTTGCCAAAGGGGACCCGGTACCCGTACTTGATTGAGTCGGCCTCGGGGCCCCAGCCTGAGTCTTTGATGTAGAGTTTGCCACGGCGACTCTTGGTCATGTGGCCGATCGCATATCCCTGGGAGAGCTCCCTCCAAGAACTCAACACCATCGAGCAATAGCCCCATGGTGGGTGACAACTATCGTGGTTTTGTCACGGCAGATGTCCTCATGAAAGAACTTAGTCGTGAGGCCATTGCCACTAAGTGATTGCTTGAACGGGGTTGATCGGAATCGAGAGACAAGGGTTTACCCAGGTTCGGCCCCTCACGGTGGAGGTAAAAGCCTAGTCCTGCTTGATTGATATTGATGATGATGATCTCGATTACAAGGGTGTAACTTGGCTAACCTAGTACTCGAGAGCTTGTAACTTAGTCCTTTCCACCTCAGGCGCTCCCTTTATATAGGTTGAGACCCTAGGCTTACAACAGAGTCCGGGTCGTATTACAACCCGTGAACTAATATACTTCCTACTTATCTTATTCTCTAAGTAAGGAAACTCCAGGTGGCGACTTGTACTTCTGGGCCATCAAGCCACCGTCTTCAAGTGCTAGGCCTAAGCTGGCCCACTCTATGAGCTGCCCCACAAGTCTTGATATCTCGATGCATGGCCCATCTTGAGTCTTGATCGTAAGTCGCCACTTGAATGACCCGGCCCATCATGGTGGGTCATATCATGGGGTTATATCCCCAACACAAGGGGTACCATCATGGTAGATAGTAACAGAGGAATCTCCCTTGACTGCGAGGAGGGGAATGCAGCTTACGCTAAGTCGGCCTGTGTAGCGAAGGAGTTGAAATTTTACACCGCCAACGTTGACCCGGCGGATATGATGCCCCTAAAGAAACCCACCATGGGATCTGACCCGCCGCTCAAGTTTAAGTCGGCCGAGGACACAAAATAGGTTTATTTCGTCTCCGGCGACTCATCCCAGCAATTCACCATCATGACTGGTATGGATGCCAAATAGGAAAGCACGCTCATCGAATTCATCTGTGAGAATTGAGACATCTTTGCATGGAAACCTTCTGACATGCTTGGTGTACCGAGAGAATTCGCTGAGCACCACCTTAATGTTGATCCCAAGATGAAGCCTGTCCGGCAGTATCTCCATTGCTTTAATGAGGAGAGGAGGAAGGTTATTGGTGAGGAGTTAGCTCGCCTCTTGGCAGCTGGTTTTATCGTTGAAGTTTTTCACCCAGCGTGGTTGGCAAATCCAGTGCTTGTTCTGAAGAAAAAAGGTACTTGGCAGACGTGTATTGACTACACAGATCTTAACAAAGCCTGCCCCAATGATCCATTTTCTCTTCCTTGAATTGATCAAATCATTGATTCTACTGCTGGTTGTGAGAGTCTATGTTTCCTAGATGCATACTCCGGTTATCATCAGATCAAGATGGCCGTCGAGGACCATTAAAAGACAGCCTTTATAACACCTTTTGGAGTTTTCTGCTATGTCTCCATGCCTTTTGGGCTCAAGAGTGCAGGGGCTACTTATCAGTGTTGCGTGCAGAGTTGTTTTCACAACCAGATTGGGTGCAATGTTCATGCTTATGTCGACGATATCCTGGTCAAATCCCAGAAGAAGGAAACTTTGCTTGACGATCTCAAGGAGACTTTTCACAAACTTCGACCGTACAAGATGATGCTTAACCCGGCCAAGTGCATTTTTGGTGTTCCAGCAGGCAAACTACTGGGCTTTTCTGGTGTCAGAAAGAGGCATTGAGGCTAACCCAGAGCAGATCAAGGCAGTGACTTCACTGGCTAAGACGACCAACATCAATGACGTTCAGCGCATGGCGGGTCGGATCACAGAGTTAAGCAGGTTCATCAATCGCCTTGGTGAGAAGGCAATTCCCCTTTACCAGATGCTGAAGAAAATAGACAACTTTGTGTGGAGCGATGTGGCGGATAAAGCTTTTTAGGCCCTTAAGAAGCAGCTAGCTGAGCCGTCCATTCTTGCCGCCCCCATTGACAAAGAGCCTATGCTCCTGTACATTTCTGCCAATAATAAAGCGGTAAGTGTTGCCGTTGTCGTGGAACAGAAGGAGGCAGGGAAGGAATATCCAGTCCAGTGGCCCGTATACTATGTCAGCGAGGTTCTGACCGAGTCCAAGCAGCGATATCCACATTGGCAGAAGCTAGTGTTCGGGGTCTTCATGGCGAGTCGCAAGCTAAAGCATTATTTTTTGGAGCATCCTATCACTGTTGTCAGCTCAGCCCCGTTGGGAGACATCATCCAAAACAGGGAGGCCACAGGACGAGTTGTTAAATGGGCAATCGAGCTCGGGCCATACCATCTGAAGTATGTGCCTCGGACAACCATCAAATATCAGGCATTGGTGGATTTCATTAATTATTGGACTGGACTTCAAGCACCTAAGGAGAAACCAGACAACACATATTGGACAATTCACTCTGATGGTTCCAGACAGTGGCAGGGCTCAGGGGTTGGACTCATCTTATCTTCGCCACGAGGTGAAAATTTTTGCTATCTTCTGAGGCTCATGTTTCCCTGTACTAACAATGCAGCTGAGTATGAAGCTCTCCTTCACGGCCTCCGCATTGCTAAGGAGATGAATCTCAGCCGGGTTAGCTGCTTGGGTGATTCGGATTTGGTCGCACAACAGGTCTCAGGCACTTGGGACTCAAAAGATCCACTTATATGGCGGCTTATCGACAAGTAGTGACTAATATTGTGGGACATTTTAAAGGTTATCAGGTGGATCACATTGATTGGCGGCACAATGAGGCGGCTGATGCTCTGTCACGACTCAGTCCTCAGCGTAAGCCGGTCCCTCCCAATGTGTTCCTTGATGTCCTTCATAATCCTTCTGTCAAGCTGCCTTCAGAGGAAGATCTCGGTATTCCTGACCCGGAAGCACAACTTGTGGCAGCTCTTCATGCTATACCAGATTGGACAGTTCCATATTTGACTTATATCACTCGAGGAGAGCTCCCTGGAGATGAACTCATTGCTCGTCAGATTGTCAGACGTTCTAAATCCATGACCATTGTCAATGGTGAGTTACACCGGCGGAGCGTCACAGGTGTCTTCCAACATTGTGTTTCTCCTGAAGAGGGGCGGGAAATCCTCAATGAGATACACGCAGGCGATTGTGGTCATCATGTCGGCTCAAGGTCACTGGTTGCCAAGGCATTTCGACATGGTTTTTACTGGCTCACGGCTCACGCAGATGTTGAGGATATCATACAAAAGTGTGATGGTTGCCAGAAGTTTGCAAGGCAAGCCCATGTGTCGGCTCAAGAGTTGAAGATGATTCCAATCACTTGGCCCTTTGCAGTATGGGGGCTCGATATGGTGGGGCCATTCAAGCCGTCCAAGGACAAGAAGACCCACCTCTTGGTTGCTGTTGATAAATTTACCAAGTGGGTTGAAGTAGAGCCAATCAAGAATTGTGATGCAACCATAATGACCCACAAGTATAGGGGATCAATCGTAGTCCTTTCGATAAGTAAGAGTGTTGAACCCAACAAGGAGCAGAAGGAAATGACAAGTGGTTTTCAGCAAGGTAATTTCTCCAAGCACTGAAATTGTCGGTAACAGGTAGTTTGATAGCAAGATAATTTGTATCGGATAAGTAATGATAACAGTAAATAAAGTACAGCAAGGTAGTCCAATCCTTTTTGTAGCAAAGGACATGCCAAAACAGTTTCTTATAGCAAGCAAAGCATTCTTGTGGGCACACGGGAATTTCATCTAGTCACTTTCATCATGTTGGTTTGATTCACGTTCGCTACTTTGATAATTTCATATGTGGGTGGACCAGTGCTTGGGTGCTGTTCTAACTTGAACAATCCTCCCACTTATGATTAACCCCCTTGCAAGCATCTGCAACTACGAGAAAAGTATAAAGATAAAATCTAACCATAACATTAAACATATGGATCCAAATCAGCCCCTTACGAAATATCGCATAAACTAGGGTTTAAGCTTCTGTCACTCTAGCAACCCATCATCTAATAACTACTCCACAATGCATTCCCTTAGGGCTAAAGATGGTGAAGTGTCATGTAGTCGACGTTCATATAACACCACTAAGGGAATGACAACATACATTTCATCAAAATATCGAACATATATCAAATTCACATGATTAATTGCAACATGACTTCTCCCGCGGCCTCAAGAACAAAGTTAACTACTCACAAATAATATTCATGCTCAAGATCATAGGGGTATTAAATAGCATAATGGATCTGAACATATAATCTTCCACGAAATTAACCATATAGTAATCAACTACAAGATGTAATCAACACTACTAGTCACCCACAGGTCCCAATCTGAGGTTCCGGTACAAAGATTGAACACAAGAGATGAACTAGGGTTTGAGATGAGACGGTGCAGTTGAAGATGTTGATGGAGATTGGCCTCCCAAATATGAGAGGGTTGTTGGTGATGACGATGGCTTCGATTTCCCCCTCCGGGAGGGAAGTTCCCCCGGCGGAATCGCTCCGCCGGAGGGCAAAAGTGGTCCTGCCCAAGTTCCGCCCCGAGACGGCGGCGCTCCATCCCGAAAGTCCTCTCATTATTTTTTCTAGGTCAAAAGACCTCATATACCAGAAGATGGGCATCGGAGGTGGGCTGGACTACCCACCACCCACCAGGGCGCGCCTGGGGGGCCTAGCGCGCCCTGGTGTATTGTGGGCACCAGGCAGCCCCCCTCTGGTAGTTATTTGCTCCAATATTTATTATATATTCCAAAACAATTCTCCGTAAAATTTCAGCTCATTTGGAGATGTGCAGAATAGGTATCTCTGATGTAGCCTTTTCAGGTCCAGAATTCCAGCTGCCGGTATTCTCCCTCTTTGTGTAAACCTTGCATATTATGAGAGAAAAGGCATTAGAATTACTCATTAAAGCATTATTATGCATAAAAAACATTATAAATAACAGTAGGAAAACATGATGCAAAATGGACGTATCAACTCCCCCAAGCTTAGACCTCGCTTGTCCTCAAGCGAAAGCCGATATCGAAAATCATGTCCACATGTTTAGAGAGAGAGAGGTTTCGATAAAAACAAAATACGGACATAGTAGCATCATGATTATTATCTTAATAGCAACAAACTTTATCATAAAACTTTATCATATAACTTCTCATGAACAGGTAACAATTCATCACAACATCGAAGTAAGAAGCATAAACTTTATTGAAAACCAACAAACTATGTTCTCAGTCAACTTTGCAACTACAATTCATCATATTTTCAGGAAGGGTCACGTATCGGAGCCTCTTGGCAAGTCCACATACTCAACCATCATTTAATCTTCTATGATTGCTAACACTCACAACATATATATGAGCAAAAAGTTTCAATCGGACACATAGGAAGGTAGGGGCTTATAGTTTCGCCTCCCAACTTATTCACCTCAAGGGTGATGTCAACAATAATAACTCATGATCACTCACATCCAACTGGATATATGTGCCTAGATCTTTCCTCACCACATGATGCTTGCCAAAGAGAAAATAAAAAGAAGTAGAGGAAAATACTTTGACTCTTGCATAAAAAGTAAATACATAAAAGGGAAAGATAGGCCCTTCGTAGAGGGAAGCAGAGGTTGTCATGCGCTTTTTTGGTTTGTATGCACAATCTCTTAATGCAAAAGAACGTCACATTATATTGCCCCTTATGATAGAAACCTTTATTATGCAGTCTGTCGCTTTTATTACTTTGCCATCACAAGTTCATACAACGCTTAATTTCTCTTACACTAAATGATCAAACATATTTAGAAGCAATTTGTATTGCCTTATTGCACCGATGACAACTTACTTGAAGGATCTTACTCAATCCATAGGTAGGTATGGTGGACTCTCAAAACACGAGTTTGGGTTTAAGGTTTTTGGATGCACAAGTAGTATCTCTACTTAGTGCGGAATTTTGGCTAGCAAAGATATTGAGCAAGCACCACATATTGAAGGATCTATGATAGTATAACTTCTATGTGAATACGAACAAACATAAATCATTACGTTGTCTTCCTTGTCGAACGTCAACAGTTTGGCACAAGATATTTAGTGGAGGCTCACAATCATAAAAGATGTCCAAGATAGTGTATTTGCATGTGAATCTTCTCTTCCCTTGTTAATTCTTTCATGAATTGCACCATTGACTAATGCTATGTTTGTCAACTTTCAACAAATTTTACCACTTATACTTTTCATTATGTGATGTCATTACTTACCATAAGATTAGCATATGATCCTTTTCATTATTTCCTTTTATTTTGATTGAAACATAAGAGTAAAGAAGCAAAAACTCAAACTAAACTTTATTATATAACTCTCACTCAATTACATGGATAGATAGATCACGAAACTAGCACTCGAAAATATATCATACTAAACTTTTACTCAACTAAATCACGAAATAGCTAAAGATCAAACTAAGACAGGTAAAGGCAATGAAAGTGATACGATACCGGGGCATCTCCCCCAAGCTTGGCAAAAGCCAAGGAGAGTGCCATACTCGTGTACTCAAGTCTCCTTTGGTGGGGAAGATGATGATGGTGGTGGTGATGACGTAGTAGCAAGCTTATCCTCCGACTTCCATGGCAGCGGCTCACCATCATAAGAGGAAGCATGAGTCTCCTGAGTCCTGCAACTAGCAGCTAAACTCATACCTTTAAATCTTGCCTCATACTCAAAGACTTGATTTTGAAGATCATAGATTTGGCTTTGCAGAAAATTGATTTGCTCGTTGAAGGTGAAGACGATGTCCTTCATAGACCAGCCATCCACCTTGTGATCACGGGTGAATTCCTTGATCATGAGGTGATTGGCACTGAGTCCACGCTCCACCATCCCTTGGCACTTGAAGATCTCCTGCTCCACCGCCTCGAGCCTGGCCTCCACGGTTCCCGTCTTCTTGGGCCCTTGAACATCCGGATGTGGAGCACCCCCTCACGCATCTCAATGGCTTCAGGATGCTTTATCTCCTCCGACAAGTAGGGATTGATTACCCTCTCAAAGAACTTGTCCTTGGAGGAGCTTGGTGCGGCCATTGTGATCTAGATCTGTCAAAAAAAAAGAACGAAACAAGAACAGAGGATTTCTCCGCGGTATGGTGGTTAAATCGTCTGGGAGTATATATAAAGATTTTTTATCTTGAGAAACAAGCATACGAAAGGAAAACGGAGTCAGGAAGGTGCCCAAGGGGCCCACCACCCACCAGGGCATGCCAGGCGGGGGGGGGGGGGGAGGGGGGCAGGCGTGCCCTGGTCTCTCATGGGCACCTGGGTTGCCTTCCCGGTTATTTCTTATTTTCCTATTTTTTCTAATATTCCAAAACTGACAGAAAATATTTTTGCGGATTTTTCGGAGTCTGTTTACTTACCGTATCACGTACCTCTTCCTTTTCAGGGTTCTGGAGTGTTCTGGAAGGTTTCTTTTATGTTTTCCTCCGGTGTCATGGTTCGAATAATATTGGTTTCAACATTAATGGGCGTACCTGAGATGTAGTGTTTAATTCTTTGTCCATTGACCACCTTCGGGTTGGTACCTTCAGCATTATTAATCTTGACAGCTCTAGAGCGATAAACTTCTTCGATAATATATGGTCCTTCCCATTTGGAAAGAAGTTTCCCTGCAAAAAATCTAAAACGAGAGTTTTATAATAGAACATGTTCACCAACTTTGAATTCCCGCTCTTGGATTCTTTTGTCATGCCATCTCTTAACTTTTTCTCTAAATAGCTTGGCACTTTCATAAGCTTGGGTTCTCCATTCATCTAGTGAGCTAATATCAAATAACCTCTTTTCACCAGCAAGTTTGAAATCATAATTGAGTTCTTTAATTGCCCAATATGCTTTATGTTCTAACTCAAGAGGCAAATGACAAGCTTTTCCATAAACCATTTTATATGGAGACATACCCATGAGATTTTTGTAAACTGTTCTGTAGGCCCAAAGCGCATCATCTAATTTCTTAGACCAATTCTTTCGGGGCCTATTGGCAGTTTTTTGTAATATTAATTTTATTTCTCTATTGCTAAGTTCAACTTGGCCACTAGATTGAGGATGATAGGGTGATGCAATTCTATGGTTAACATCATATTTAGCAAGCATTTTACTGAAAGCACCATGAATAAAGTGTGAACCACCATCAGTCATTAAATATCTAGGGACTCCAAACTTTGGGAAAATAACTTCTTTAAGCATTTTAATGGAGGTGTTATGATCAGCACAACTAGTTGCAATAGCTTCTACCCACATAGTGACATAATCAACAACAACCAAAATATGTGTATACCCATTAGAGGAAGGAAAAGGTCCCATATAATCAAAGCCCCAAACATCAAATAGTTTAACAACAAGTGAATAATTCATAGTCATTTCCTGATGCTTACCGATATTACCTATTCTTTGACATTCATCACAAGACAAGACAAACTTACGGGCATCCTTAAAAAGAGTAGTCCAATAAAAACCAGATTGTAATACCTTATGCGCAGTTCTATCTCCTGCATGATGTCCCCCATAGGCTTCGGAGTGACATTTCTATAGGATTTATTCCTGTTCATGCTCAGGTACACAACGTCTAATAATACCATCTACTCCTTTATAAAGATGTGGGTCATCCCAAAAGTAATGTCTTAAGTCATAGACGATTTTTTTTTCTTTTGTTGGCATGTGAAACTAGGTGGTATAAATTTAGAAACAATGTAATTAGCATAGTCGGCATACCAAGGAGTATTATGAGAAGCATTTATTAAAGCTAGTTGTTCATCAGGAAAGCTATCATCAATAGGTAGTGGGTCATCAAGAATATTTTCTTACCTAGACAAGTTATCAGCTACGGGGTTCTTAGCTCCTTTCCTATCAGTGATGTGTAAGTCAAATTCTTGTAACAAGAGAACCCACCTAATGAGTCTAGGTTTAGCATCTTTCTTTTCCATAAGATATTTTATAGCAGCATGATCAATGTGAACAATTACTTTGGAATCAACAATGTAAGATCTGAATTTATCACAAGCAAACACAATTGCTAAAAATTCTTTCTTAGCAGTAGCATAATTTCTTTGGGCACTGTCTAGAGTTTTGCTAGCATAAAGGATAACATTTAATTTCTTATCAACTCTTTGTCCTAGTACAGCACCAACAGCATAATCACTAGCATCACACATAATTTCAAAAGGCAAGTTCCAATCAGGTGGTTGAATGATAGGTGCAGAAGTTAAGGCTTTCTTAAGTGTTTCAAAGGCTTCTACACAATCATCATCGAAAACAAATGGAACATCCTTTTGTAAAAGATTAGTAAGAGGCCTAGAAATTTTAGAGAAGCCTTTAATAAACCTCCTATAGAAACCAGCATGACCAAGGAAACTATGAATACCTTTAATGTCTTTAGGAAATGGCATTTTCTCAATTGCATCAACTTTAGCTTTTTCCACCTCAATACCTCGTTCAGAAATTTTATGCCCCAAGACAATGCCTTCATTAACCATAAAGTGGCACTTCTCCCAATTCAAGACAAGATTAGTTTGTTCACATCTCTGCAAAACTCAATCAAGGTTGCTTAAGCAATCATCAAAAGAAGTTCCCTAAACGGAAAAATCATCCAGGAAAACCTCAACAATCTTTTCACAAAAGTCAGAGAATATAGCAGTCATACATCTTTGAAAGGTAGCAAGTGCATTACATAAACCAAAAGGCATACATCTATAAGCATAAGTTCCAAAAGGGTAAGTAAAAGTGGTTTTTTCTTGATCAGGTTGTGAAACAGGTATTTGAGAAAAACCAGAATATCCATCAAGGAAACAAAAGTGTGTGTGTTTAGATAATCTTTCTAGCATTTGATCAATAAAAGGTAGAGGGTAATGATCTTTCCTAGTAGCTTTATATAATTTTCTAAAATCAATTCTCATCCTATAACCAGTAACAATTCTTTGTGGGACAAGTTCATTTTTATCATTGGGAACAATAGTAATACCTCCTTTCTTAGGGACACAATGAATAGGACTTACCCATCTACTATCAGCTATGGGATAGATTATACCTTCTTCCGGAAGCTTTAGTATTTTAGTTCTTACCACTTCTTTCATCTTAGGATTCAAACATCGTTGCTGATCAACAAAAGGTTTAGCATCAGGTTCCATATTAATTTTGTGCTAAGAGAGAGTTGGATTAATGCCCTTAAGATCATCAAGAGTATATCCAATAGCAGCACGGTGCTTCCTCATAATTTTTAATAATCTCTCTTCTTCATGTTCTGAAAGGTTAGCACTAATAATAACAGGATATATCTTTTTCTCATCAAGATAAGCATACTTCAGAGTGTCAGGCAATTTCTTTAATTCAAACACAGGATCATCTTTAGGTGGAGGAGGACCTCCTAGAGTTTAAATAGGCAATTTGTGTTTAAGGATAGGTTGTTGTTCAAAGAATATTTTATCTATTTCATTTCTTTCACGCAAGTGCATATCATTCTCATGGTCTAGGAAATATTGTTCTAAAGGATTAGTAGGAGGTATGGCAATAGAAGCAAGACCAATAATTTCATCTTTACTGGGTGATTATTTATCACGAGGTTGTCTACGAAACTTAGAGAAATTAAAATCATGAGACACATCAGCAAAGCTAACACTGACAGTTTCTTTATCACAATCTATTTTAGCATTGACATTGTTCAAGAAAGATCTACCAAAAATTATGGGACAAAAGTCATCTTGTGGGGAACCAAGAACTAGAAAATCAGTAGGGTATTTTATTTTCCCACACAAGACTTCAACATATCTGACAATCCCAAGAGGCGTGATGGTGTCTCTATTTGCAAGTTTAATAGTAACATCTATGTCTTCTATTTCAGCGGGTGTTATGTCATTCATAATTTCTTGGTATAAGGTAAAAGGAATAGCACTCACACTGGCACCTAAGTCGCATAAACCATGATAACAATGATCTCCTATTTTAACTGAGACAACAGGCATGACAACAACAGGTCTATGTTTATCTTTTTCATGGGTTTGGCAATTCTAGCTGCTTCATCACAGAAGTAAATAACATGCCCATCAATGTTTTCGACCAAGAGATCTTTAACCATAGCAACACTAGGTTCCACTTTAACTTTTTTAGAAGGTTTAGCTGCTTTAATATTACTTTTGCGAACCACGGTTGAAACCTCAGCATGTTCCTTTATCCTAACAGGGAAAGGTGGGTTTTCAATATAAGTAGTAGACACAACTGGATCAACATTGTAAATGATAGTTTCCTCTTCAGCTATTACTGGTTCTTTAATTTCTTCTTTAATAGGGATATGATATTTAAACCACCTCTCCTTAGGGAGATCAACATGAGTAGCAAATGATTCACAAAAAGAGGCTACTATCTTAGAGTCAAGTCCATATTTAGTGCTAAACTTGTGAAAAGCATCGGTATTCATAAAAGATTTAACACAATCAAACTCAATCTTAATACCTGACTCTTTACCTTCCTCGAGTTCCCAATCTTCAGAGTTGCATTTAATTCTTTCTAAAAGATCCCAGCTAAATTCAATAGTCTTCTTCATAAAAGAACCAGTGCAAGAAGTATCGATCATGGATTGATCATCACGAGAAAGCCGAGCATAAAAATTCTGAATAATAATTTCTCTTGAGAGCTCATGATTGGGGCATAAATATAACATTAACTTAAGCCTCCCCCAAACTAGAGTGATACTTTCTCCTTCACGAGGCCAAAAAAAAAAATATATAATTATGATCACGATGAACTAGATGCATAGGATAAGTTTTTTTGGTGAAATTCCAATTCAATCGATTCCAGTTCCAAGATCCAATATCATCGCATACCCTATACCATGTCAATGCTTTTACCTTCAAAGATAAAGAGAAAATCTTCTTCTTAACTTCATCTCTGGGTAAACCTGCAAGCTTAAATAATCCACAAATTTCATCCACATGTATCAAATGCATATCAGGATGTTTAGTTCCATCTTCTGCACAAGGATTAGCTAGCAGTGTTCTATCATACCCAAAGGAATTTCATAACCAATATTTTAAATAGGTGCAGTAGGTTGAGGGGAAAATCTTTGTGTTTCTGGTCGAGGTGAAGACACCCTGAACAAACCCCTCAAAGTACTGTTTTCCATAGTAACAAGTGACAATAAATTTCAGCACGTAGTATAAATTTTTCCTTACTGGTTTCCACTTACCAAGAGTGCTTCACACCCCGGCAGCGGTGCCAGAAAAGATTCTTGATGACCCACAAGTATAGGGTATCAATCGTAGTCCTTTCGATAAGTAAGAGTGTTGAACCCAATGAGGAGCAGAAGGAAATGACAAGTGGTTTTCAGCAAGGTAATTTCTCCAAGCACTGAAATTATCGATAACAGGTAATTTGATAGCAAGATAATTTGTAATAGACAAGTAACGGTAATGGTAAATAAAGTGCAGCAAGGTAGCCCAATCCTTTTTGTAGCAAAGGACAGGCCAAAACGGTCTCTTATAGCAAGCAAAGCGTTCTTGAGGGCACACGGGAATTTCATCTAGTCACTTTCATCATGTTGGTTTGATTCGCGTTCGCTACTTTGATAATTTGATATGTGGGTGGACCGGTGCTTGGGTGCTGTTCTAACTTGAACAAGCCTCCCACTTATGATTACCCCCCTCGCAAGCATCCACAACTACAAGAAAAGTATTAAGATAAAATCTAACCATAGCATTAAACATATGGATCCAAATCAGTCCCTTACGAAATAGCGCATAAACTAGGGTTTAAGCTTCTGTCACTCTAGCAACCCATCATCCAATAACTACTCCACAATGCATTCCCTTAGGACCAAAGATGGTGAAGTGTCATGTAGTTGACATTCACATAACACCACTAAGGGAATGACAACATACATATCATCAAAATATCGAACACATATCAAATTCACATGATTACTTGCAACATGACTTCTCCCGTGGCCTCAAGAACAAAGGTAACTACTCATAAATAATATGCATGCTCAAGATCAGAGTGGTATTAAATAGCATAATGGATCTGAACATATAATATTCCACCAAATAAACCATATAGTAATCAACTACAAGATGTAATCAACACTACTAGTCACCCACAGGTACCAATCTGAGGTTCCAATACAAACATTGAACAAAAGAGATGAACTAGGGTTTGAGATGAGATGGTGTTGTTGAAGATGTTGATGGAGATTGGCCTCCCGAAGATGAGAGGGTTGTTGATGATGACGATGGCTTCGATTTCCCCCTCCGAGAGGGAAGTTCCCCCAGCGGAATCGCTCCGCCGGAGGGCAAAAGTGCTCCTGCCCAAGTTCCGCCTCGAGACGGCGGCGCTCCATCCCGAAAGTCCCCTCTCCTTATTTTTTATATGTAAAAAGACCTCATATACAAGAAGATGGGCACCGGAGGTGGGCTGGAGTGCCCACCACCCACCAGGGCGCGCCTGGGGGGCTTGGCACGCCCTGGTGTCTTGTGGGCACCAGGCAGCCCTCCTCTGGTAGTTATTTGCTCCAATATTTATTATATATTCCAAAACAATTCTCCGTAAAATTTCAGCTCATTTGGAGATGTGCATAATAGGTATCTCTGATGTAGCTTTTTCAGGTCCAGAATTCCAGCTGCCGGTATTCTCCCTCTTTGTGTGAACCTTGCATATTATGAGAGAAAAGGCATTAGAATTACTCCATAAAGCATTATTATGCATAAAAACATTATAAATAACATTAGTAAAACATGATGCAAAATGGGCGTATCAAACCACAGCGGTCAAGTTTCTCAAAAAACTGATATTTTGCTATGGTTATCCACATAGCATCATCACTGATAATGGTACTAATCCGTCTAACGGAGCTATGAGGGAATTCTGGCAAAAGGAGCACATCCGGCTTGACCTAGCTTCTGTTGTGCACCCACAGTCCAATGGGCAGGCAGAACATGCCAACCAGGAGATTCTGCAAGGGATCAAGCCCAGGCTCATGGTTCCCCTCGAGCGCACCCCGGGTTGTTGGGTTGAAGAACTCCCCTTGGTCCTTTTGAGCATACGGACTACCCCCATCAGATCAACAGGCTATACGCCTTTCTTCATGGTTTACGGTGCAGAAGTCGTATTACCAAGCGATGTCCGTCATGATTCTCCATGAGTTGCAGCCTATGTCGAAGCAGATAATGAACAAGCTCGCCAGTACTCATTGGATGCTTTGGAGGAGGAACATGATTTCGCTGCAGCATGCTCTGCAATATATCAGTAGGACCTACGCCGCTATCACAGCCATAGAGTTTGCAGCTGTACTTTCTAGAAGGGCGACTTAGTGCTTCGTCTAATACAAGAACATACAGGTATGCATAAGCTTTCACCTCCATGGGAAGGGCCTTTTGTTATCAGCAAGAACCTCAACAATGGGTCATATTACCTGATTGACATACGTGAACACAATCAGTCACGTACATCTGAAGAGGAGACCAACAGGCCTTGGAACATTGCTCATCTTCGGCTGTACTATACCTGAGAGACACTGGCTCCTTATCTTGTAAAATACCTTTGTATATAACTTTATGATCATTATAATAAAGTTGGCATCCCCGAAACTCGGGGCCTCTGTCGTTTCATCTCACATATTGTGCATGAGTCTTTATTTTTTTGTCATAGGTCACTTGGGGGCTTCCAACTCATCGAGTTTAGCTATTAACATCCCTCTTGACCCGGCATATGCCATTATAAAATCTTGGTTAAACCTGCCTGTTTGCTTGATGCTACTCCGCCAAGATGACCCGACATACTCTTGACAGTCAATCTATTATGACCCTAAACTTGTCAAGGTTAAAACATCAGCTTATGTCATGTGAGAGCTGGCTTACAGAGAGCTTGGGTAAACCATGGGCTATCACGCCAGCTTCATTGAACCAAGACTCGAGCCTCAGAAGCTGTCTTTATTGTCGCGACTCGAAAGCCGGCTTAACACTTATTTTTTATCGATGTCTATTCAAATTCCGGTTTTACAGGATCCTTTTGCTCCTTGATCAATTATCATCTTGACCATGAGTCACCAGGTCAACCGCACACTGGATTATTTTGATCAAGAGTGAGCTCACAACGATCATGAGCCACCGGATCAAACAGTATACCGGGTTATTATTAGTAACTGCTACTGACGGCCAAGTGTCTAAGTCATGAATAGATGTCCCAGATTATCGACAATTGCTCATCGCTGCAAGCAAACACATATTACAACCATTAAGGACATCCGGCTGGTTAACAAAACACCGCACCGGCTCAAATATATTTTGCAAAAGTATCAAGTGCACGGCATCGCAGATGAAGCAAGTATTGTTACTACCTTATTACAGAGCCACAGCTAGGCTCAAAATATCAACAAGTTTTTTAGGAGTCATCTACTCCTGTAACATCTACTCCTGTAAGCCGGCCCCTGCGCCCTCTGAGTTGACGCTCTCCGTGTTGACACTTTCTTGGCGATCTCCAACATTCGATGTTTCTGGGTTATCCCGCGTTGGCTCTTCCTCTTCTTCGATCTGAAGGTTGTACAGATCCCATTCGATGGTTGTTAATTGTTGGAAGATTGCATCGTCTTGGATGATAATTGACGGGTCAACATTAGGAGCAAACGTATGCTTATGCAGTGCAGGAGTTAAGTCAAATGGCTCAAATGTTGGTGGGTTAACCCGTGTGTTCTCCGTGTCATAAGCAGGTTGATACTTGGTAAGGTCCAGTGATACGTCTCCAACATATCTATAATTTATGAAGTATTCACGCCATGTTCACAACAATATTATATGATTTAAATTGAACTAACCTGGACTAACGTTGTTTTCAGCAGAACTACCATGGTGTTGTTTTTTGTGCAGAAATCAAAGTTCTCCAAATGCAGTGATACTTTTTGACGATTTTTTTGGAAGAAAAGAGGCACTAGAAGATTCATGGGAGGGCCAGAAGAGCCACGAGGGCCCCACAAGGCACCAACGCGCGCCAGGTGGGGCTGGCTCGCGCTGGTACCTTGTGGGCTACTCGTGGCCCATCTTTGCGTGATTCCAACGCTGAAAAATCCTATATATATAAACCCCCAGAAATAACCCTAGATCAGAAGTTCCGCCGCCGCAAGCCTCTCTAGCCATGAAAAACCAATCTAGACCCTGTTCTGGCACCCTGTCGGAGGGGGAAATCATCACCGGAGGCCATCTTCATCATCCCGGTGGCCACCATGATGAGGAGGGAGTAGTCCACCCTCGGGGCTGAGGGTTTGTACTAGTAGCTATGTGTTTGATCTCTCTCTCTCTCTCTCTCTTTCGTGTTCTTGATTTGGCACGATCTTGATGTATCGTGAGCTTTGTTAATATAGTTGGATCATATGGTGTTTCTCCCTCTCTATCTTGTTGTGATGAATTGATTTTTCCCTTTGATATTTCGTTATTATCGGATTGAATACTTTTATGGTTTTGAGACCACTTGATGTATGTCTTGCTATGAATACCCATGGTGACAATGGGGTATCATATTGATTCACTTGATATATGTTTTGGCACTCAACTCGCAGATTCCCGAGGTGACATTGGGTAATCTATGCATAGGGGTTGATGCACGTTTTCATCCTTGTTTCTCCGGTAGAAATCTTGGGGCACTCTTCGAGGTTCTTTGTGTTGGATTGAGTATTATGAATCTGAAATTGTTTGATGCATATCGTATAATCAACTCACGGATACTCATGGTGACATTGGAGTATCTAGGTGACATTAGAGTTGGTTGATGTGTATCATATGATGTTATTTTAGTACGAACTCTTAGATAGCTCGATCGGAAAGGATAACTTGGTGTTATTTTAGTACGAACTCTTGGATAGATAGATCGGAAAGGATTACTTTGAGGTGGTTTCGTACCCTACAAACAATTTCTTCGTATGTTCTCCACTAGATAAGAACTTTGGAGTGATTCTTCATCGCACATTGAGGGATGGTTATATGATCAAATTATATTAGCATTGTTGAGAGATTGCACTAGTGAAAGTATGAACCCTAGGCCTCATTTTCAAGCATTGCAATACCGTTTGTGCTCACTTTTGTTACTTGCTACCTTGCTATTTTTTTTGTTACTATTACAAAAACCTATATCTACTATCCTTATTTCACTTGTATCACCATCTCTTCGCCGAACTAGTGCACCTATACAATTTACCATTGTATTTGGTGTGTTGGGGACACAAGAGACTCTTTGTTATTTGGTTGCAGGGTTGTTTGAGAGAGACCATCTTCATCCTATGCCTCCCATAGATTGATAAACCTTAGGTCATCCACTTGAGGAAAATTTGCTATTGTCCTACAAAACTCTGCGCTTGGAGGCCCAACACGAGTCTACAAGAACAAGTTGTGTAGTAGACATCAAGCTCTTTTCTGGCGCCGTTGCCGGGGAGGTGAGTGCTGGAAGGTATATCTTTAGATCTTGCAATTGAATCTTTCAGTTTCTTGTTTTATGACTAGTTTAGTTTATAAAAGAAAACTACAAAAAATGGAATTGTGGTTTTCTCATATTATTCTTCTTTATCATGTCTTTCTTGAAAATGATGGAAAGGAAAATTGTGCTCAATTGATAGAAGAAGAATTCAATAAAATGTTTGGCATAAATGATGAGCATGATTGCAATGTTGTTAGTAGGAATTCTTTGAATATCCATGATGCTAGTGATATGCAAAGCCATAAGCTTGGGGATGCTATGTTTGATGAAGATGATATTTTTAGTCCCGCAAGTTTTGATGAGAATATTTATTATGATGAAAGCATGCCTCCTATCTATGATAATTATATTAATGAATGTGGGTTTGGAAGAGTGTCAACTCTAGGTAATAATGATCCCACTATTTTGGAGGGTGTTGAATCTTATTGTAATAATTATGAAAGTGGATTTGGGGAGGTCATGACTTTATTTAATGATGGTTCCACTATTTTGGAAGAGGCTTGAATTGATTATGAAAACAAAGTTCCTATCTATGATGATTATAGTGACGACATGTATGCTATAAAGAGCAATGATAACTATGAAACTTGTCATCATGATTTTAATGTTCAATTTGATTATGTCAACCAAGTATCTCATGATAGTTATTTTGTTGAGTTTTCTCCCACCACTATGAATGAGAATAAATTTGCTTATGTGGAGAGTAATAAAATTTATATGCTTGTGTATCATGAAAAGAATGATTTGTGTGATAGTTATATTGTTGAATTCATTCATGATGCTACTTAAAATTATTATGAGAGAGGAACATATGCTTTTACATATCTCAATAATATCATGTTTCCTCTCTATGTGTTGAAAATCTTGAAGTTTTGCTACTTTTGCCTTCCTATGCTAGTTGATTCTTGCTCCCAAAAATTGTTTGCTCACAAAATCCCTATGCATAGGAAGTGGGTTAGACTTAAATGTTCTATTCATATGCTTCATGATGCTCTCTTTGTGTTTCAATTCTTATCTTTTATGTGAGCATCATTGAAATCATCATGCCTAGCTAAAAGGCATTAAAGAAAAGCACTTGTTGGGAGACAACCCAACATTTACCCCTAATGTTTTTGTGTGTTCACATGATTAGGATACTGTAGTAATCATGTTTTATAGCTTTTTTTTCAATAAAGTGCCAACTAAAGCCTTTGGGATAGTGTGGATGATAGTTGATTTGATTCTGTGCAAAAACAGAAACTTTTGCGCCCAGTAACAGAATTATTAAAAATTACTGGAGCATCAAAGAATTATGAATTTTTTACAGATAATTTATATACAAATTTTCTACTTTTTCCTAAATTTTCATAAGTTCTGGAGTTACATAAGTATAGTCATTATTCAGATCTTTACAGACTGTTCTGTTTTTGACAGATTCTGTTTGCAATGCATAGTTTGCTTGTTTTATGGTTTCTATGGCTTATATTGCTTAATATAAATTATGGAAATTATAGAGTACAGTAGGATTTATGAGGAAACAATTATGAATCTCTCCTTTGACAGTACCCTAGTGAATGATTTGTTTTACTATTCTAACCCATCTCACGAATTTCTGTTAAGTTTTGTGTGATTGAAGTTTTCAAGTTTTTGTGAGATATCGATATGAGGAGAATAAGGAGTGAGAAGACCCTAAGACTGGGGATGCCCAAGGCACCCCAAGGTAATATTCAAGGAATATCCAAACAACTAAGCTTGGGGATGCCCCGGAAGGCATCCCCTCTTTTGTCTTCAACATTATCGGTGGGGCATCCCCTCTTTTGTCTTCAACATTATCGGTAACCTTACTTGGGACTATATTTTTATTCGTCACATGATATGTGTTTTGCTTAGAGCGTCATTTTATTTTAGTTGGATTTATTTGATGCTATTTAGAATAATGTTTTTCATCTTTTGTTTCAATAAAAATGTCAAGTATAGCCTTTACCATGCTTATTTTGCAAGTCTATA
Organism: Thinopyrum elongatum; assembly: GCA_011799875.1. NCBI lineage: Eukaryota > Viridiplantae > Streptophyta > Magnoliopsida > Poales > Poaceae > Thinopyrum > Thinopyrum elongatum. Next base: position 305,189,230 of record CM022303.1, on the reverse strand, counting down.
TGTTGCTGTTTGAAAACAGAAAGTTTGTTGTTATGCTTTGAATATTTGTGAATAGTAAGAACATCATAAACACTTGAAATTTTTACACGATTATCTATGACAAATTTTCTACAGTGTGGTAATTTTTCAGAATTTTTGGAGTTAGCTAAGTATGAGTATAATTGCACTCTTTACAGACTGTCCTGTTTAGACAGATTGCTGTTATGTTTGCATTGTTTGCATATGTTTGCTTGTTTAATGATTCTATTTGAGGATAGGAGTATTAAATATGCATAGGAATTTAGTATGCAAAGTTAAATAATAATTTTAGTGATTTGCTACAGTACAGAATGATAAGGTTATGCATTGATTTATACTAACTTATCTCACGAGTTCTTGTTGAGTTTTGTGTGGAGTAAGTTTTTTGAGATTTAGGGAAACCGTGATGTAAAAGGAATTAAGGAGACACAAAAGCTCAAGATTGGGGATGCCCAAGGCATCCCAAGATAATATTCCAAGAAGTCTCAGACACCTAAGCTTGGGGATGCCCCGGTAGGCATCCCACCTTTCTTCACGAACACTTATCGGTTAGTATCATTTGAACCTAAGTTTTTGCTTCTTCGCATGATGTGTGTTATTCTTGGAATGCCATTTTCTTTTGTTTTGCTTGCTGTTTTAGTAAAATACTTAGATCTGAATTTTTTTTAATGAGAGAGAGTCCTCAAATAGCCACCCATTTACTTAACTACTCGCTTGATCTTCACTTATATCTTTTTGGAGTAGTTTGTCGAACACTCTCATGCTTCACTTATATTATGTTGGGAGTTTATAATAGTGATTAAAATTTGCAAAAGCTATGAAATTGGTCCTAATATGATGAATATCCAAGAAGGATATAATAAAAACTTTCATATAGATCATTGAATATGATAAGTTTGATTCCTTGCAATAGTTTTGCGATATGGAGATAATAATATGTGAGTCATGTTGGTGGGTAATTGTGCTTTAGTAGGAATATTGGTGTTAAGGTTTGTGATTCCCTATGCAAGCACAAAAGTCAATAGTCATGCAATGAAGTTATATCCTAGTTGTGGTGCATTATTCGGTGTTAGTTATGTTTAATGCTCATTTATGATTGTTTTTGTTTCTTGGTTGGTCACTTCTCAATCTATTTGCTAGCCTTCATTTGTACTAAGCGGGAATACTGCTTGTTCATCCAAACTCCTTAAACCAAGTCGTGCCAAATGAGTCCACCATACCTACCTATATGCGGTATTTCCATGCCATTCCAAGTAAATTTGTATGTGCCAACTCTAATTTTCAAAATGAATTTCCTTTTTGTGTGCCTGTACCGCTCATGAAGCGACAGGGGGTGGCCAATATTTTCCATGCTAGATGTGTTACTCTCAAGATGAGTGTTTATTCAGTTGTCATTGCACGAGAGTGTGGTAGGTAATAGGGATGCCCAGTCCCCAAATGAAAAGAAAATTTATTTATGTTGTCAATAATAAATTCCTTGGAAAGTGTTGGTATGGAAGGCACCCGTGGATACGGCTAGCCATGGATTGTGAAAGAATGGTGGAAAAAGGAATAAACTTTATTTTTATGTTTGGGAACCGCCTATGATGTATCTAGCATGGAAAGTATTGGGAATTCTCGGTCGTTTTCATTGACAGGAAAAGCATGCCTCTCAAAACAATTTTATCTCTCAATTTAAGCTTTGAGCTCTGGCACCTCTACAAATCTTTGCTTCCCTCTGCGAAGGGCCTATCTATTTACTTTATTCAAAAAAAATATTGAGTCTCCATCTTCTCTTATAAAGCACCAACTAGGGAACACTATTGTCATACTTGTGCATTGGGCATAGTTAATATTCGAGTGTGTTTCATGAATGGATCAATGATTGAGCATATTGGGCTAGGGATAGCTTTCTTTAGTGTTGATATTTTGAAAGACATGGTTGCTTGTTGATATGCTTGAGTATTGATGTCCTCATGTCAAATTATAGAGTATTGCTTTGAATCATTCAAGTCCAAATGTCCATGCTATAAAAGAAAAGAGTATATGAGGAATATGATAGGTAGCATTCCACATCAAAAAATCCGTTTTCAATTGCTACTTTATCATGATAAGTTTTATGAGAAAGAGTTGCTGATATGATGCTAGGAAAAGTGATTGAAATTATCATTGATCAAACTTATGCACTATGCTAGCATTCACACTTCATAAATTATTTCTTTTATCATTTACCTACTCGAGGACGAGTAGGAATTAAGCTTGGGGATGCTGATATGTCTCCAACGTATCTATAATTTATGAAGTATTCATGCCATGTATACAACAATTTTATATGGTTTGGGTGCAATTTTATATGATTTAAATGGAACTAACCTGGACTGACGCTGTTTTCAGCGGAACTACCGTGGTGTTGTTTTTTGTGCAGAAATCAAAGTTCTCCAAATGCAGCGAAACTTTTGGACGATTTTTTTTGGAAAAAAAGAGGCACTAGAAGCTTCGTGGGAGGGCCAGAAGAGCCACGAGGGCCCCACAAGGCACCAGGTTGCGTCAGGTGGGGCTGGCTCACCCTGGTACCTTGTGGGCTACTCGTGGCCCATCTTCGCGTGATTCCAACGCTGAAAAACCCTATATATATATATATAGAAACCCCCAGAAATAACTCTAGATCAGAAGTTCCACTGCCGCAAGCCTCTGTAACCATGAAAAACCAGTCTAGACCCTGTTCTGGCACCCTGCCGGGGGGGGGGGGGATCGTCACCTGAGGCCATCTTTTCATCATCCCGGCGGCCACCATGATGAGGAGGAAGTAGTCCACCCTCGGGGCTGAGGTTTTGTCCTAGTAGCTATGTGTTTGATCTCTCTATCTCTCTCTCTCGTGTTCTTGAGTTGGCATGATCTTGATGTACCGAGAGCTTGGTTAATATAGTTGGATCATATGGTGTTTCTCCCTCTCTATCTTGTTGTGATGAATTGAGTTTTCCCTTTGAGATTTCATTATTATCGGATTCAATACTTTTAAGGATTTGAGAGCACTTGATGTATGTCTTGCTATGAATACCCATGGTGACAATGGGGTGTCATATTGATTCACTTGTTATATGTTTTGGCACACAACTCACGGATTCCCGATGTGACATTGGAGTAATCTATGCATAGGAGTTGATGCACGTTTTCGTCCTTGTTTCTCCGGTAGAAATCTTGGGGCACTCTTTGAGGTTCTTTGTGTTGGATTGAGTATTATGAATCTGAAATTGTTTGATGCATATCATATAATCAACTCACGGATACTTGTGGTGACATTGGAGTATCTAGGTGACATTAGAGTTGGTTGATGTGTATCATATGGTGTTATTTTAGTACGAACTCTTAGATAAATCGATCGGAAAGGATAACTTGGTGTTATTTTAGTATGAACTCTTAGATAGATCGACCGGAAAGGATAACTTTGAGGTGGTATCGTACCCTACAAACAATTTGTTCTTATGTTCTCAGCTAGATAAGAACTTTGGAGTGATTCTTCATCGCACGTTGAGGGATAGTTATATGATCCAATTATATTAGCATTCTTGAGAGATTGCACTAGTGAAATTATGAACCCTAGGCCTCATTTTCAAGCATTGCAATCCTGTTTGTGCTCACTCGTTACCTTGCTGTTTTTTATTGTTACTATTACAAAAACCTATATCTACTATCCTTATTACACTTGTATCACTATCTCTTCGCCGAACTAGCGCACCTATACAATTTACCATTGTATTTGGTGCGTTGGGGACACAAGAGACTCTTTGTTATTTGGTTGCAGGGTTGTTTGAGAGAGACGATCTTCATCCTACGCCTCCCATGGATTGATAAACCTTAGGTCATTCACTTGAGGGGGATTTGCTACTGTCCTACAAAACTCTGCGCTTGGAGGCCCAACACGAGTCTACAAGAACATGTTGTGTAGTAGATATCATCCAGCTCTCCAGCTAGTTGACTCGCCAGGACGTGAGTTTCCTTCAAGTAACGAGCATAATCTTCTAAAGAGAATTCACTGCCATCAATGTTAAATTCAGGAAACCCGCCAGACATTTCAGCCGGGTCCATCTCTGGCAAGTAAGCCTTTGCACGACCAATAGAAAACATAGCGCCAGCTCGGGCGGCTGATCGTTTCCATTCTTCAATCTGCTTGGGAATAGTAGACAGCTGTTTAAGCACATCTTTAATAAATTTTGGAGGCTCCTTCCCACCCTTCAAGGCCATAATGTTAAATAGACTCCTTGCATACAATTGCTCCAGGAAGGTATATATGGCTTTCAACTTAACCAATGGTACCTGGACGTCATTTCCATTTTTTCTGCCTGAAAGTTCAAACACTTAAGGATTACAAAGCCACACTACCAATTCTGTTTTAACCTGGAAGTTGACAGATGATTTATAAGAAAAAATTTCAAAGGGCTGCTTACCAAAGATGGCTACAATCATATTTGTGATATGACGCTTCAAGCCTTGCAATTGCTCCGTCTCATCCGCAAGCCGGCTCTTAGCTTCTTCCACGCGCTTGATTAAGGCGGCCTTTTCAGTCTCAAAGCCGGCTCTTTTAGCATCAAAGGTGGTTTTGGCCTTCTTCAACTCTTCTGCCGAGGATTGTTGAGTCTCTTGCAGGCTTGATTCTGCCTTCACTCTCAAAGCCTGTTCTACTTCAAGTTCCTTTTTTAAGCCGGTCACTTTTGACTCGACAACATTTAGTATATCCTGCAATTAAGACAAATGTTCCTCAACAAGTCATTTAAGTCCCAAGCCGGCACAATTGCGCGACCCAGCACTTGGGGCCTACAAGAGGCAAAAATTATTCTATACTCAAGTCCCAAGCAGTTGCAAGCAACCTACATGGCACTTGGGGGATAATGCAAGTCATTTTTTCAAAAGAATACAAAGAAAAGACATGGCCATCTCATGGAGATGAGCCGGCCTTGGGGGCTACACAGTGTTTTCCTCAGTTCATTAGCCACAATCAACATTTTGAAGACCCGGCTCTCTCACAGAGATGAGTCGGCCCTTGGGGGCTACATGTCACTCTTTTCAACTACATAAGGACAATTTTTGGAGAACTGGCTTGTTATTTTCATAATAACCCGGCCCTTTGGGGCTACAATGTACTTGTCAAAATTATATGCAAGTCTCACACATACTCATGCTTTCCTATGTCTAAGACTTGGGGGCTACGTAAGTATATATAGTATTGAAAAAAGAGATCATTTCATACCTCATACTTTCTTCTCAGCATGTTTACCATGCATATCTCAGTATCCTAGCTCTCAGACAGCCGGGTCAAAAACCCCTGGTGCAACTCTTCAACACTCATATTTTCTAAGCTAGGGAATTCCAGCTTGGTCTTCCCCTTGTCCAGCGGGACCGACTCATCTTTGGCGAGAATCTTGGCCAAAGTGCCTAAAGCTTCAGGAGCACTCTGTCCCTCCCCATTAGTGATCACCCCTGTGTTAATCGCCATCTGATTGGCGTCTTCCACTTCTTCGTGAGGGCTTGAAGCAGGAACAGGGCTGGCGGGTGAACATTTTCAACTGATTCATCTGGCCTGGTTTGCTTGTCTGTATTGATCACCGTTTCAACCACTAGCGGCTTATCAGTAATTACTGGCTCATGAACTATTTCTGTTCCATGGTCCGGGTTGTCCTCACTCGCATGTATAACCTAATTTTCTAGGTTATCCTGCAGAGGTTCTTGGGTACCAGAGGTAGCAGGTATGGTGGATGGCCCGCCAACTTTCTTCCTGGCGATGGCTTTTGCCATGACATCAGTACAAACAAGCTTCAGTCAATAAAATTTACAATGGTAAAGAAAAATATTCCAGATACTCACCCGCGCTTGATTGTGAAAGCAGACAGTTGATTCTCCAGAGGACGGGGATGATTCCTGATAATTCGAGTCACAAGGGTTAAGGGGTTGCCTAATAAGTCCATCTCATGGAAGAGATGAAGTTGGGCTATGGGGCACCTCATTTCGTTGCCTTCGGGCGACCGGCTCATCTGATAAGTCAGCGGTCAAATCACCAGAATTACTCTGGAGCTTTCGCTTGGAGGTGCCGACTTGTTGCGTTTTCTTCAAAAGAAATTTTGGGTCTAAGTAAGCGTCTGGCTGAGAAAATGGTACCTTCCTGATGGCTCATCTCGATCTCTTGGGGACAAAAGTTTCCAAGCCGGAGGAGATGAAAATTACCTCAACGTTGTCAGCTCGACTGCCCTTGGTGTGGCCCTGAGAAGTGGAAGCGTCAGCCAGCGCAATAAAAAGACGATTGAGAGAGTCGAGTTGTACCTCCGACTTGTTGGCACCCAGCTCATTGGCACCCGTTTCATCAGCGCCCGGCTCATCTGCCGGCTTAGGTGGGAGAGCAGCAGATTTCTTAATCCTCCTCTTCCAGAACTTATCGTCTGCCTGCAAACATGATGAGCCAGAAATTAAGTATAATAATGGCAAGATAAGCAAGGCAGAATAAGTGAAACAATAAATAAAGACTCACTGGTTGCACTGGGTTGTTTAGGCAAAAGGGAGCAAGACCGGTCTTATTGCATTTGTCTTGAGGTTCTCCCAGCAGCTTCTTTGTAGCTTTGTTTATCTCTCAGCAGACAGGTTGACCTGACTGAAGCGCTGCACATCAGCTGAGTTGCTAGTGTAGTTGAACATTAAGTCGCCCCTTCGACTTAGGGGTTGGATGCGCCAACTTATCCAGCATCGGGTCAAGTCAACCCCGGTCAGCCCGTTGGCTCTTAAGGCCTGCAGCTTTGGATAAATAGGTGCGACTTGTTCTCGCTCTTCATCAGACAAGCAGCCTGGGAAAGCAACTGTCGCATTGAGCCAGTCCAACCTGTAACCCGGTAAGGTGTTTTGACCTTCAGGAGAAGTGTTCTTGCAGTAAAACCAAGTCTTATTCCATCCTTTCAGATGACTCGCCAGTTTGGCCTCTGGGAACGGACTATTTTTTCGCCTTTGAATGGAAATCCCACCAAGTTCTATGCTAGGACCGTCCGCAAACTCGGTCTAGTGGTTGATGTAGAAAAATTCCTAAAAAAGAGGGAGAGTTGACTCCTTCTAAAGATAGACTTCGCGGAAGACTTGAAATTGGCAAAGATTGGTCATTGAGTTTGGACCAATATCCTAGGGGTGGAGGTCAAAGAAATTGAGGAAATCTTGGAGGAATTTCGACCTGGATGGTGAGAAGCCCCTGTGAAGGTGATCTGTGAAAAAAAAAACTTCTCCCTGGTCGGGTTGAGGGGAGCTTTCTTCGTCAGGCACCCGCGAGCTGATTACACCTTGACCTGGCAGCAGGCCTTGCCCCACGAGGTCATCAAGCACAAGGGTAGAGACTTGGGATCTGACCCAGTTGCAGGCTTTATCAGTTTTAGCTTTGTTGGTCTTGGCCATGATGGTTTGCTTAAGGTTTGAAACTGCAAGTAAAAATATGGATGGTGGGTCATGTTCATGTCATAAGCCGGCAAAATAATGAGGTTGCAACGATTTGGGGCGAGTCAGCACTTCCTTCCCTTATAGACGAGTCACCAAGCTAATCAAAATGTTAAGCCAGTAGTATAAGGGTCAGCCATGAATTTAAAAGCTACGATTATCAGGTTCTGCAAGCTACACAAATAATGATAAGCTGGTAAACCATAAAGCTGACTCGTTCTACTTTGGATGCCTTGTGATTTTCTGCTAAGTGTTGGCCAGAACAGGTTTCTGACGAAGCAGTTACAACTACAGATCTACAAAATCATTTGAAAAAGAAATATTTACCAAACCTAAAATGTATAGTGGAAGCACTGGCTGGTCTACTTACAGGAATTGAGGACGGTGCGAGTGTTCCAGATGCAAAAAATGGTGTCGCAACCACCACTGGAGTATTTCTGTGGACAGTTGAGATGGATCTAGATCGAATAGCGAAGAATGGTGGTAAGCACCGGTGAACATCGATGAACTACAATAAGCTACAAAGAACAGTAGGGTTTCTCTACAGATCTAAAAGAAAGAAGTTGGTGTACCTCAACGCGGTGGATGTTTCGGGGTATTCTTGAACAACTTCAACGGCGACGGATGCGACGTCGATGATGCGGTTCACATCGCCGGAGAACCCGCGGTCGCGCACTGGCAGAGCTTTGGTTGCAGATGACCGAGACGCGATGTAGAAGAAGACTGGAGAGCTGGAGCAGTAAAAGTGAATTTTGGCCCTCCTCGCGTGTTTTTATAATGCGATTAGAAGAGGAAAAGGCAAGTACGAAAACTGAGGTGGCGCAGTAACTGTTCAAGTAAGGGATGCCTCAATTTTTGAGCCTGACAGATATGCTCAAAAGATAGGTTGTGATGTCACACCTATTCTCCCGGATTCAGGAAGATGACATAATGATAAAAGGAAGTAAAAACATCAAAGTATAAAAAAGCCACGAGCCAGCAAAATTATATGACCTGGCCACAAGACAAATTCAAGAGGAAGGATTTTTCTAGTCCATAGAAAGGTGACCCGGAATTATCATTAGTTTGAAGATTAACATGGATAGATCCAAGTCAATCTGGGGGCTAATGTTGGGGATATAACCCCATGGGATGACCCACCCGTTCGGGGTCGGGTTATCCAGTGTCGACTTGAGGAACATGTTCGTTATATGGGCCGCGATGACCATGAAGCTCAGGGCCTAGATGGCGACTCATGGAGCAGGCCATGGCCCAACGTCAGGCACACCAACTCGATGAGGAGACAAAGAAAACTCCCTTACTTGGGAGGTAAGTTAAGTAGAAAACAGACTAGGGCACGGGTTGTATTACGATCCGTTGTAAGCCCAGGGCCTCGACCTGTGTATAAAGGGGAGCCCCTGAGGTAGAAATACTAAGGTATGAGCTCTCGAGTACTAGGTTAGCCAAGTTGCACCCTTGTAATCGAGATCCAAAGCAATAATCAAATCAAGCAGGAGTAGGCTTTTACCTCCGCCGTGAGGGGCCAAACCTGGCTAAACCCGTGTCTCTCGATTCCGATCAACCCTGTTCAAGCTACTACTTAGCGGCGATGGCCTCACGACTAAGTCCTTCCACGAGGACATCTGCCGTGACAAAACCACAACAATTTCCATTGCAACGCATTTTGAGGAATCTAGATGCAACTGGTAGGATAGTAGAGTGGGCGTTGGAATTGTCAAGCTTGGCACTCAAGTTTGAGAGCACTTCAACTATTCAAAGTAGAGCCTTGGCGGAGTTCATTGCGGAATGGACGCCAATGCAGGATGAAGAAATTCAAGAATCAACTCTCCCCGGCAAAGAAACTGCTAAAGAATGGATCATGTACTTTGACGGTGCCTTCTCGCTGCAAGGCACCGGTGCTGGAGTGCTGCTTGTCGCACCCACAGGAGAGCACCTCAAGTATGTAATCCAGATGCACTTTTCGAGGGAGAAGGCAACCAACAGCACCGCAGAGTAGGAAGGACTCCTTGCCGGTCTTAGGGTCACTGTGGATTTAGGAATCAGAAAGTTGATCGTCTGCGGAGACTCACAACTTGTTGTGAAGCAAGTAAATAAAGACTATCAGAGCCCATTGATGGAAGCATATGTGGAAGAAGTGAGGAAATCGGAGGAACACTTTGATAGGTTGCAAACAGAGCACATCCCCCATGCAGAAAACAACATTGCTGATTATCTGACAAAGTGTGCTGCCCAAAAGCTTCCTATGGAACCAGGAACTTTTATACTCAATTTGGATCAACCATCAGCCTCTCCGTCAATACATGCCAGTAAAAGAAGAAAGTTAAACACCGGCAAGTATTTGCCGGCAGAGCTCCCAAAATCCACCGGCAAGAATGTTGCCGGTAACAACGACATGGTTGTCGATGAGCAGCGGCTTCATGCAGAACCTCAGGTTCTTGCCACAGAGGCCAGTGCTCTCGAGGCCGAAGAAATGCCTTTGATCCTTGTCGTCGAGCCATAGGCTCCGGCATGGGCACAACATATAGTTCATTTCCTTCAAACAGGAGAACTTCCCGATGAGCAAGAAGAGGCAGAGAAAGAAGCCCATCAGTCAAGTATGTATCAGTTTGTGAATAACACTCTGCATAGAAAAATACCAAACGGTGTGAAATTGAAATGCATTTGCCGGGAAGACGGACTGAAGTTGTTGGCAGAAATACATGGAGGCATATGTGGATCTCACATAGGATCAAGAGCCCTTGTCGGCAAGGCCTTACGGCAAGGTTTTTATTGGCCCACTGTCCTCCAGGATACAACTGAGCTAGTAACCAAGTGTGAAGCATGCCAGTTTCATTCAAAAAACATACATCAGCCAGCTCAAGCTCTTCAAACAATCCCTCTCTCCTGGCCTTTTTCGGTCCCGGGGCTTGATATTTTGGGCCCTTTCCCCCGTGCTACCGGGGGCTTTGAGTTCTTGTACGTTGCCATCGACAAGTTCACAAAGTGACCTGAAGTGGAACCAGTGAGAAAGCTGACCGCACAGTCAGGCATCAAGTTCTTCAAAGGATTAGTTTGCCATTTTGGAGTTCCTAACCGAATTATCACCGACAATGGCACACAGTTCATGAGCCGCACCTTCATGCAGTACATCCAAAGTCTTGGAAGCAAGATTTGCTTTGCCTCCATTGCTCACCCGAGAAGCAATGGACAGGCAGAACACATGCATACTGAACTGTTGCGTGGGCTCAAGACAAGAACTTTTGATAGGCTGCATAAGTGTAGAAGGCGCTAGATTGATGTGTTACCGGGGTACTTTGGTCACTCAGGACGACACCAAATCGAGCTACTGGACAGTCACCCTTCTCCCTAGTCTATGGTGTAGAAGTGGTGCTCCCCACAGAACTCACATACGGGTCACCTTGAGTGCTCACCTATGATGAGGCATAGCAAGAGCAATTGCGGCAAGGTGATGCAACACTCCTCAAGGAAGATCATCTTCGAGTGGCTGTGCAAGCTGCGCGCTACCAGCAAGCTTTGCACCGCTACCATAGTCGTAAAGTTCATGCCCGAAGCTTTGAGGAAGGCAACCTAGCTTGTTCTTTGGCGCATTCAGTCTGCCAAGAGATTAAACAAGTTAACGCCAAAGTGGGAAGGCCCTTATCGGGTAGTACGAGTCACTAGATCTGGCGCAGTCCGTCTGTAGATCGAAGATGGCATTAAAGTGCAAAACTCATGGAATATTGAGCATCTTCGAAAGTTTTACCCATGAGGCGCAGTTGCCGGGCCTCGCTCCTGGCCATCCCTTTTGCACAAGCTTTGTCGGCAAGAATTGTAACCCTTTGTACAAAGCCAGGCACAGATCCTGTGCATATGTGAATAAAGCTAAGTGTTATACATACTCGTTTATGTATAAATGCATCTGATTCTGTGGTTACACTTTGATTTCTATGAGATGGCTGACGAACCACCAAGGTTTCCAAACCACTCTTTTCTCTTCTTTCTTTTTCTCAAAGGACAGAAGGGTTCCTTGCATACAAGTTTCCCGGGGGGAGTGACAATGGAGATACCATTTAAATGGCACTGGTGTTCAAGTGATCATTTTAGTCGACAAGAAAAACAACACAAGGAAAAGCTAAGTTGAAAAACTGTGAAACAATTTCCTTGTTACATTTGCGATTCCCCTTGAATGATTTCATGTTTGTATGAAAAACCTGCATGCGAAGGAACCTTGCTGTGATCAGCCGCGCTCTTACTTTGTTTCAAGCCTGCTCAACAATTTAAGCAGCCACATTCTAAACGACAAGGGAAAACTTATCAGCTGCAACACTACTGGCAGGCTGCTAAGGGCCCGTCCCTCAAACGCTCGCGGCAAGTGCTTTCCTCGGCAAGCCTCTGGTATCCGTAGGGTATAAGACCAAATCATACAAGGGCAAAGAGAAACAAGGGGGACAACACACATCCATCTAAGCATAATAAACAATAGATATTCATTCAGGAAGTTCTCGATAATATTTTATTGGCCCTTCCCCGCAGGGTTTATATCAAGTGCAATACGAGGGTAGAAAGGGCGCCTAGGCGAAGCCCAACTCGCTCCTAGCAAGCCAGATGATGGTGCTGCAGGTGTTCAGTTGGACTAACTTGAAGTTTGCCCGGTGTATAGTTCGGCGTGTCTTCGGCGCGGGGAGGATCAATGAGCAATTCTAGATCCTGAGCCGAGGTTGGCTCTAAAAATCCGACGTAGCTTCAGAGGTAGGGGCCGGATCTACGTCTGGGCCAGGGGTTGAGAAGAGATCGGCCGGGGTCATTAGGTCGGGGCTCTGTGGTGAGGCGAAGGGGCCTGGCCTGACGTTCTAGAAGGAGGTCGGTTCCGGAGTCGAGCCTCCGGTGCTAGGAAGGCTTCCAACCCGGCCGGGCGTCCAGCCTGACAGGATAAGCTCGCCGCAGGCATCCGTAGTGTACTCTAGGCCTCCAAAGGTCACGATCTGACCCGAGGCGTAGTTCTCGACTAAGGCTAGATGGCCGATCGAGTCGGCGTAAAAGATCATGTTGCCGAACACGAAAAGTTGGTCGGGGACATAGACGTTCCCGCTGCCGTTGTCGCAGTTGATCTGCATATGAGCCATCGATCCTTCTGCCGATCTCACAACGGAACTCTCAATGAAAGCACCAGTGTCGGTGTAAAAACTGGTAGACCTCGGGGTAGGGGGTCCCGAGCTGTGGATCTCAGACAGATGGTAACAGGAACAGGGAGACGATGTTTTACCCAAGTTCGGGCCCTCTTGATGGAGGTAAAACTTACGTCCTCCTCTTGTTTATATTGATATAGATGTATCGAGTATAGAGTTGATCTACCTCGAGATCGTAAGATGTCCTCTAACTCTAGGGCTAGGTGAATGGGATTGCGTTAATGTCGCCTCTACGGGCTAAACCCTATGGCTTATATACACGCCAGGTAGGGTATCTAGGGTTACAAGGTCAGTATCTTGGCGTGGTGGCGGCAGGAGAAGTCTTCGAGTATACGACAAGTCTTCGGTAGATGCAGTCCTGATCATGCCTCCCGTGTGCAGCTTCCAGAGTCCATCTTGAAAATCAATGAGGGCCCATTGGCCCAATCCGAGGAGCATGGGCTGACTAGGTTAGTACCGCCTAGACCAGGACACCGTCACTACCTAACATGTCTATCATGTAATCTTTCTCTTATAGTATGAATATTTAGATCTGAATGATTCAAAGCAATAGTCTATAATTTGACATACAGACATTAATACTCAGGCATACCAACAAACAATCATGCTTTTCAAAATAAAAATGCTAAAGAACGCTATCCCTACAAAATCATATTGCCTTGTCATGCTCCATCTTCTTAACACAAAATATAAATCATGCACTACCCCGATGTCAGCCAAGCAATTGGTTCATACATTTTAAGGCGCTTCAGCTTTTTCAACCCCCATGCAATATATGAGCGCAAGCCATGGATATAGCACTATGGGTGGAATAGAATGTGGTGGTAGAGATTAATATGGAGAAGACAAAAAAGGAAGAAAGTCTCACATCGACGCGTATAATCAATAGGCTATGGAGATGCCCATCAATTGATGTCAATGCGAGGAGTAGGGATTGCCATGCAACGGATGCACTAAGAGATATAAGTGTATGAAAGCTCAAACTAAAAACTAAGTGGGTCTGCATCCAACTTGCTTCCTCTAGAAGACCTCGGGCATTTGAGGAAGCCCACCATCGGAATATATAAGCCAAGTACTATAATGAAAAATTCCCACTTGTATATGAAAGTGACAACATAGGAGACTCTCTATATGAAAAACATGGTGCTACTTTGAAGCACAAATGTGGAAAAGGATAGTATTAAAAAGCATAACTTCTTCCAATTTATCAATTCTAGTGGGACTTTGCTCTATCCTCTCATTAATTATTGGTTCCTTCTCTTTTAGTACTTTGAAAGTAGTTCCTACCTTTGATCCAAATTGAGTGATATGATTATGAATCTTTTTATCTAAACTCTCAATATGTTCTATAGTAGGCATTTTATTTTCAATAGCTTCCAACCTTTGCATAACATGCTCTAATGTGAAAGTTGTTTCCTTAATTGTTATAGGTGGCCGATGAGTGGATTTTATGCACACTTTTTAGAGTATATTCTAGTGCCAAAATTCCTCATATCATATCCATCTAGCACTTATTCATGTCTCCGATGCATAGTTTTCGGTATTTACTTGTTTTACCAAGTGTCGGTGCAACAAACCCTGGTGTATGTTGCCCTGACTGTACACATGCTCAAGGATAAGGTTCCAGCATCTAGGACAAGGCCAAGCAGGAAAGATAGCTCTTTGAAGAATCAAAGGGCGGATCAAGAAGACCAAGACAAGCCTAGACAGCAAGATATCACCAAGGGAAAAAAGCCTCCCTTGCCAGGCAGGCGAGCCTGGTCAGGTCGAGGCCACCCCAAGAGCAAGTCCCAAGACCTCCCCGGCAAGGGTTGCCGGGGCGCTGGCGGCCTGTTATACCGCCAAGGCTCCACCGCTCCACCTCACAGTGACACAAGTCGCTTATCGGTGCGGTGTCGAGCCCTCAAGTGAATAAGTGGCAGTCATTCAGCACGTGGCAGCCATTCCTGAGGAAGATCACCCCTAAATGACACCCGTCCATGGGTGTGTCACGCAGACAGGTGAGAAGGTGGTTGAATGGCACGGCAAGGCTTGCCGGGCTGCATCCACGACATGACACTAAGCGGTGCATTTAATGCACCTTGTCCTGTCTGCAGAGTTAGGTATGATAGCATTGTGACTATCTAATCGCTGGATAATGACTGTTTTGCCATTGTGGTAACCCCTTTACCTATAAAAGGAGGGCTGAGGCAACCTTAGAAAGGATTCGGACCCTTGTACACTCATACGCGCGTAGCTCCTCTCCCCGAGGCGACCTTGCTGGGCTTGAGCACTGCGCGTTAGCCACGGTCTTCCACTCAATCCACCAAAGCAGGAGTAGGGTTTTACGCCTCGCGGTGGCCCGAACCTGGGTAAAAAACACCCGCGTCACCATTGCCGTGCTGTTCTATAACCTCCGCTCTTTGTGCAATGTGCCCTCCCTCCTTGCCGAACCACGAAGGGGCCGATGGCCCCATAGGTGATCGTGTCGAGCCACGACATCTTTGGCATGCCAGGTAGGGGGGAGCGCTTGTGCGAACCCGAGGATGTAAACGATGCATCGATCTTCATCACCATCTCTTTCGACGGTGGCATCATCACCCATGGCGCCCAAGAAAAAGTCGGTGCAGCAGCCCGTCCTTCCACCTCGAAGGCCCCCTTGCATGCAGCCACCGATCCCATGGGGGCAGCGGTGGCGCCGGGGGATGTGAACGCCGCGGGGGATGCAAACGCCGCGGGGGACGCGACCAGCGCAGGCGGCGCCGTTCCTCCCGCGGCTGAGGAGGGAGAAGGAGGCGCCGAACGAGGACAGCGTCAACAACATCCTGGCGGCCACGCTCCACAAGATGCGGGAGGGGAGAACATCCAATTCCTACCTCTCCACCTCACTGGAGAACGCAGCCGCAACGATGGCGCCGCTCCGGCGCTAACCGCAACCTCCTAGCTGCCCCAGCTACGGGTGCAGCTACGAGGCACACGCCTTCCCCAGAACAAGGCAATCAAGACAAAGCACCAAACGGGGCCATCAACCCCCAAGCGCGTCCTTCTCATCGTCACGCCGCCCTCGCGACTGGCTCGTGACGACGAGAGCACAACGCCGCCACTGCCGGTACCGTCAGGAGTCAGGCGACGTCGCAATCCGCGTCATTGTCTATGCCAAGCACTGCTTCGGAGGCCATGGCTCGAGCCCAGCTCCTGTTGAGATTCCCGCTAGCTGCTGACCAAATGGATGAATGGAGAGCCACCATTCAAAGTTTGATTGGTTTTACTGAGGCAGGGGGATCGTAACGGGCGAGCTCGCCATGGTATCCACAGGCAGCGGCAATGGTCCGAGCCGCTGGCCATGCTGAAGGGGCCAACCTCATGGTGCAGTCCCCCCGGCGATAGCCAGCGCAGGAGCCACAGCCAGAGCCGCGCGACCAAGAACACGACGTGGTGTAAATGGCTTTGTCTGATCCTCAAGCCCATCAAGATCAGCGGCATGTCCTGGAGGACAGGTGGAGGGAAGATGCATGTGTCACCATAGAATGGCACCGCGAAACCCACCGCCAGTCCGACAGGCGCAATGGCCCCAACATCGACGAGCCTGCGCCCGGTGGAGGCGGATATCTACCCTTCGAGGTTGGGTGTCCTGCCTTCACTCATGAGCTGCGGCAAGTCCGTTGGCCATCTGCCCATACATTCAAGCCAGAGATACCAGAAAAATACGATGGAAGACTGAACCCGACAGAGTTCTTGAGCATCAAAACCATTGCTGTTCAAGCCGCCGGAGGAAGAGATGAAAAGATATTCGCCAACTACTTCCCTTTGGCGCTCAAGCCAAATGTGAGGTCGTGGCTGATGCACTTGCCGGAGAACTCCATCTCGACTTGGGCTGTCAGGACCCCGATTCTAAGTCACACCAATCTAGCCTGTAACACCTCATATCACTTTGCGGCCCCACGCACGGTATTTCCACGGGTGTCGCCTTACCATGGCCCGGGACCGTTTGCGCCTTTTGGCTCACGTATATGATAGTGTTGCTAGCATCCATATGACAGAGAACCCGGGCCGACATGGCTAGTCGTGAACCCAAAGCGGCGCTAACTTACGGGGATAGGCATACATGAATCAACATCGAGCATGTCGGTCAGCAGCGTGTGAATCCGGGCTGTAGCACTGGGCTAGCAGGACTCCGGGAACCCGGGCTGTAGCAGGCTAGGCAGGACTCCGGATATAACCGCGTGACATTTCCCCGAAGGGACAGACACAGGAACGAAGTGAAACACATGCCGGCCAGTCTAAGTGTTCCGGAGCAGTAGTGCTGGGCTAGCAGGACTCCGGTAAACCGGGCTGTAGCGGACTACCAAGGCTCAGTGGAGACACCAGACTACATTTCCCCATAAGAGAGGCTGCCAAGGATAAACAACTAGATAGTCGGATCCCACACATACCAAGCATTTCAATCATACACACAATATGCTCGATATGTGTAAATACAACATGGCATCACAACAAAACTCTACAACTCAAAGTACTTTATTTAAAAGGCTCCGGGGAGCCATACATAACATGTTCATACAGATAGGGGTCACACGACCCGACACTCAAGTGATACAAACATACAAGAACATGCGGAAGCAACTAGTCTGAGTACAGATACTAGAAAGAAAGAATGCTTGACGAAGCCTGTCTATCTACATAGGCCCTTCACAAGCTCAGGTCACCACCTGGGTGGCAAGTCACTCGTCAACGTCGAGATCTACATAGAACCCTTCGGAGGGGGTGGTGTTCTCGTCTACAACAATTATTAAAGCAACATGAGTACAAAGGTACTCAGCAAGTCTTACAACAGATCCTAATATACATGCGCATTCTCAAGAAGGGTGGTGGAGTTATTGCAGCAAGCCAGCTTTGACTCTTGGCTACGCTATCCTACGAGACATCACTTGTGAAATTAGTTTTCGCACACGAGTCCACTAATCACCATCACAATACTCCACCGTGGATCCTCCCTCGTAATCCTACGAGAGGGCCATCCGCGGTACTCACACTTATCTTGAATCTTTTAGTAGTAACCATTAACTTGTCTATGAACTGCATAAGTGACCAAGTAGTCCTTTACCGTGGACGCGGCTATTCAAATAGTTTTATACCCTGCAGGGGTGTACTTCTTCACACACGCTTTCACCACTTATCGCCGCTACACGACATGTACCCGACAACCTTCAAGCGGAAGCCCAGCGAGGGTGTCGGCCACGACCTGACTAAACACACGAGTCTCTAGTCCAGGTTTATCGCCTATTCGGGTTCCATCCGCAAGGAAATCCGGCCGGGGTGTCCTCAACGGCCCAAACGATGTGTGCAGGGTTCCCGAGACACCAAACGGGCGACCCGGTACACCGTGCCACGTGCCTACCGCATCATAGCCCACCCCTAAGGTCAACGCTGCGCACGGCCTCCAGCAACTACAAACACCAGAAACTACTTGCAACTCCTGGACAGAGGACGGGGTGGTTAATAAGTCGAGAGAGTCAATTAAGGATCCCAATGTGTGGTAGTAGCTGAATCTTAAATCACGCATACAGATCTCAGTTCTTAAGGACGGCCTCAATGAAACAACCCACCATGTACTCCTACATGGCCTCTCATCGATACCTTTACCAAAACATGTTCAACACTTCACTCTCATTACCGACACAACCATTCACTCTAGTTCATCACCCTGATGAGCCAGACCTGACACTACTCTAAGCATAGCAGGCATAGCATGGTAGGAAACACAGACATGGCTCAATCAACTCCTACACATGCTAGTGGGTTTCATCTAGTTACTGTGGCAATGGCAGGTCATGCAGAGGATATGGGTTCAACTACCGCAACACAAAGCAGTTTGAAACGCGTTGTCTTAATGCAGTAAACAAGAGCAGAAGCGAGAAGATGGGTTTGTATCGAAGTGATCAATGGGGTTGCTTGCCTGACAGAGTGGTAGTGGAATACTGCCCTTCAGTTGGATACTCGTGAATATCCTCGGAGGCAGAACCTACCACGAGGAACACATCGAAACACAATCATCACATGGCAATATGCAACAATATGATGCATGCTATGACATGGCAAAATGAGTGTGTTTTGGCTAATATATCTTAGAATAGGTTGGTTTGAGTTCATTTGAATCAAGGATTCAAATGCAAACCCAAAATAAGAGGTCATATTAGTGCATTAACTTGTTTCATCTAATCAGCAAGGTTAAAGTGTTCTGACATGCATGAAACCAGTACCGATGGAAAGATTGGATTTTTCTGATCCAAATTCATATATAATTTGTTTGATTTGGAGCTACGGTTGAATTACTATGAATTTTTGAAGTTTGTAGTATTTTCTGGAATTTCCTGAATAAAAATAAATCCAGAAAAATACTTATTGCGTCAGCATTGCGTCAGGGTGACATCAGCAGTCAACGGGGTCGGTCCAGGTCAAACCTGGCCAGTGGGTCCCGCGTGTCAGTGTCATTAGTCTAACTAATTTTTAGTTAGTCCTAATCCTAAGTAAATTAGCAGGCGGGTCCCACCTGTCATAGACCCAGGCGGGGTCAAACTGGGTCAGCGGGGTCAAACCCGCCGGCGTTTAGCCACCGGCGAGGCCAGACGCGGCGGGGCAGTGCGGGATTCGTGCTCCGACGACCAAAACGACGGCGGAGCACATCTACGTGATGCGGGGAGTGAGCCGCGTCGAGTGGTGGCAGTGGGTGGAGCTGGGGTGGCCGGAAACGACGCCGACGACGAGCTGTGCGGCTGCCGGAGTACGGGCGAGCTCGGGCTCGTCGCTAGGGGGCACGGCGAGGTGCGTGGAGTGGTTCTGCGGACTCCTGCGAGTGCGGCGAAGACGATGGCGTGCTCAGAATCGAGCCAACATGGCTGTGGCCACTACGGCGACGTGCAGAGGCGGCGGCGGGTGCGGCCGAGCTCGGTGTAGTCGATGCAGGGCTCGAGAGCGAGAACGGAAAAGATGGGGAGGTTGCTGAGCTCACGGCGGTCACGACGGAGCAGTCGGCGAGGTCGGGGACGAGCCGGAGCAAGCGGGGCGGCGGAATGGATCTCCGACGAGGGGCGTTGAAGACGAGGGCGGTGCGGTGGCTTCAGGGCGAACGAGCGCTCGGGGCTCGGTCTGCTCGACGGAGAGGACGGTGGCGGAGCTGCTAGACAGGGTGGGGTGACGAGGAGGCGACGGTGGCGGCGGCTATGTCGGCGGTGCGGCTACGGCTGCGTCGGCCATGGTGGGGAGAGAGCGAGAGAGAGGCGCAGGGGGGAGAATGAGGTGTCCAGGGGGTCAAGGCGACGACGTGGAGGACGTCCAGGCGTCCAGCAGCTCGAGCGGCAAGCAGCTGGCGCCGTGGCGAGCTCGCGCACGCCGGCGTCACCTCCCTGCCTGCCTGGCGGGGACGAAGCAGCTAGCTGGCATGGGCCAGCACAGTGCTGGGCCGCCAGGTGGGCCGGCTGGTGGCTTTGCCAGGTAAGTTTGTTTTCCCTTTTATTTTCTGTTTTCTATATTTCTGCAAGTTTGTGGCTTTTCTAAAAATACCTAGGCACTTTCAAAAATCACCAAACTGCTCATGCCCACTGTATAGAGTATATCCAACATGGAACATTTCAGTTTGGGATTATTTGGGCATTTAAAATATTTACTATCATTTAAATGCCCAAATGCAAGTTACATATGATTTAATTCAATGACCTTATGATGACCTAGAAAAATGTGAACCAGTTTTGGCAGAGGTTCTAACCCAAGACAAAAATGATGGACATTTTAGAAGGGCATTTCAGGTTCATTGAAAAAGATTTTAGTAAACCCTAGTTGTTTCCAGGGGGGGTGCTGGGGGTTCTATCATCCCCATTTCAAGTTTCTGGAAAAGTTTAAACATGATGCAACACTCTAATGCATGAACTAGCTAGTGTGTGACAACTCACCCCCACTCAAAAGAATCTCGTCCCAAGATTTAGGATCCTCCGGGAAGAAGGTGGGGTACTCAAGTCGAAGACGATCCTCCCTTTCCCATGTAGCTTCTTTCTCGGAATGGTGTGACCATTGAACCTTGAGAAACTTGATATTCTGGTGTCGAGTGGTACGTTCGGCTTGGTCAAGGATACGAACAGGATATTCTCGATATGTGAGATTATCTTGGAGATCAAGCGTTTCGTGGTCCACTTCATGGATAGGATCCGACAAGCAACGCCTGAGTTGAGAAACATGGAAGACATCATGAACTCTGGAGAGATGCGGAGGTAGTTACAATTGGTAGGCAACTTCTCCTCGTTTGGCAAGAATGCGAAAGGGTCCAATGTAATGAGGAGCCAATTTACCCTTGATACCGAATCGATGGGTTCCCTTCAAAGGAGTAACCCAAAGGTAAGCCTTCTCGCCAACTTCATAAGTCATGAGCTTATGTTTGCGGTCATATTGGCTCTTTTGACGAGATTGGGCTGTTTTCAGTTTCTCACGAATAATGCGAACCTGCTCTTCTGCTTCCTGAATCATATCCAGGCCAAAGAGTTGTCTTTCCCCGGTTTCTGACCAGTTAAGAGGCGTTCGGCATTTTCGTCCATAGAGAACTTCGAAAGGGGCTTTGCCCAAGCTAGCTTGATAACTATTGTTATAAGCGAATTCGGCGAATGGAAGACATTTCTCCCAATCCATACCGAAAGAGATGACAGAAGCTCGGAGCATATCTTCCAGAATTTGATTGACTCGTTCTACTTGACCACTTGATTGAGGGTGGAAGGCGGTGCTAAAGGAGAGACGAGTTCCCATAGCATTTTGGAAACTTTCCCAAAATCGAGAGGTGAAAAGACTTCCACGGTCTGAGTTAATCTCCAATGGAACACCATGAAGAGACACTATTCGGGAGATGTACAAGTCAGCTAGCTGGCTAGCGGTTATACTCTCACGAACAGGTAGGAAGTGGGCTACTTTGGAAAGACGATCGACAACGACGAAGATAGCATTATTCCCTCTCTTGGTCCTGGGAAACCCGGTAATGAAATCCATACCGATTTTATCCCATTTCCATTCAGGAATAACCAAAGGTTGAAGGGTGCCAGCAGGCCGTTGATGCTCTGCTTTAACACGATGACATATGTCGCAATTAGCAATGTATTGAGTGATTTCTCTCTTCATCCTAGTCCACCAAAACCTCTGGCGTAGGTCTTGATACATTTTAGTACTACCGGGATGAATGGTGAGAGGGGATTCATGAGCTTCCTTAAGGATCAATTGCCGTAGCTGTTGTTTCTTGGGAACCACTAGGCGGTTCTCGAAGAAGACAACACCTCGCTCATCCATGGAGAAACACTTAGCAGCTCCGCTAGCAATGTTCTCCTTGATCCGAGATATTCCTCTATCATACTGCTGAGCGGTTATGATTTGATCCGTAAGGTTAGGTTTCGCCACCAGGGTGGATAGGAATCCTCGAGGAACAAAGTGAAGGTTAAGCTTACGGAATTCCTCGTGGAGAAGTGGTTGACTTTGTTGTAACATCAAGTTGTTACAATAAGATTTACGACTTAGCGCATCAGCCATGACATTGGCTTTGCCCGGGGTGTAAGTTATTCCTAAGTCATAATCCGTAATCAACTCGACCCAATGTCTTTGCCTGATATTCAAATCCGGTTGGGTGAAGATGTATTTCAGACTTTGGTGATCGGTGTAAATTTCACAACGATTACCGAGAAGGTAATGTCGCCATGTTTTGAGTGCATGGACCACAGCTGCAAGCTCTAAATCATGTGTGGGATAGTTATCCGCATGTGGACGCAACTGTCGAGAAGCGTAGGCAATCACATGACGATCTTGCATGAGTATGCAACCTAGTCCTTGTCGCGAGGCGTCGCAATAGATAACAAAGTCCTTAGAAAAATCTGGTGGCACAAGTACGGGAGCAGATGTCAGGTGTCTTTTCAATTCCTGAAAGCTGAACTCGCACTGTGGGGTCCACTCAAAGTTTTTATCTTTCTTGAGAAGTTCAGTTAGAGGTTTAGCAACCTTGGAGAAATTCTCGACGAAGCGGCGACAGTAGCTCGCTAAGCCAAGGAAACTCTGAACTTGCTTGACTGTTTCAGGTGGAGTCCAATCAAGGACGGCTTGAACTCGCTCGGGATTGACAGCAATACCCTTACCAGAGATTACGTGGCCTAGATAGGTCACTTCTGGCAACCAAAATTCACACTTGGAGAATTTGGCATAAAGGCGATGCTCTCGTAGTTTCATCAATACTAGCCTTAGATGCTCGGCATGTTCTTCCTCATTCTTGGAGTAGATGAGTATATCATCGAGGTATACCACGACGAATTTATCCAAATACTCCATGAAGATCGAGTTCATTAACCGAGAGAAGGTGGCTGGAGCATTGGTTAAACCGAAGGACATGACGGTGTACTCGTATTGGCCATAACGAGAAACAAAGGCCGTCTTAGGAATGTCCCCGTTCTTGATTTTGATTTGATGGTAGCCCAACCTCAAATCCATTTTGGAAAAGACTGAGGACCCTGCGAGCTGATCATACAGATCATTGATCCTAGGGAGCGGATACTTGTTCTTGATAGTGACCAAGTTGACAGGTCGGTAATCTACAACCATCCGATCCGTTCCATCCTTCTTCTTGACGAAGAGGACGGGGCAAGCCCATGGAGAAGAACTAGGACGGATGAAACCCTTTTTCAAGGACTCATCGAGTTGTTTCTGAAGCTCGGCTAGTTCTAGGGGTGCCATCTTATAGGGTCTTCTAGAGATTGGGACGGTTCCTGGAACAAGGTCTATCACGAACTCGACATCCCTGTCAGGTGGAACACCTGGCAGTTCTTCTGGAAAAACATCCGGGAAGTCACGGACTACCGGAATATCTTCAAGGTCTGGAAGAGGGTTGGCATTTAGGGAGTAGAGCTGACGCTTAGACACTCGGGTCAAAACATTGACTATCTTGCCCGATGGATGGGTGAGTTGAACAGTTCTAGTAGAGCAATCTATCTTAGCATAATGGGCTGACATCCAATCCATACCCAAGATGATGTTTATGTCCGAGGACTTGAGAGCTATCAGTGATGCAAGGAAGACCAATCTATCGACAAGAATTTCATTTCCATGGCTTACTTGAGAGGTTTGCCATTTAGAACCAGGGGTTTGAATTACCATGGAGGTGGGCATGTCACAAAATGTGGTGTTGTGCAATCGAGCATAGCTCTCAGAGATAAAAGAATGAGATGCTCCAGTATCAAAAAGAACAGTTGCCGGATGGCAGTTAACAAGGAGCGTACCAAGGACGACGTTGGGATCCTCATGAGTTTCTTCAGCTGAAACATAGTTGACATGGCCACGTGCAGTGGTGGCTGGCTTAGCGTAATATGTCTTTCCCGCTGGCTTGTCACGACCAACGGACTTTCCGGGCTGATTGGGGTGGTTGTTCTGGGGACACTCGCGTATGTAATGACCCGTCTCTCCACACTTGAAGCATGTCACAACATTGGGGCGTGGAGCAGCATTAGCAGCGGGGCCACCATAGGCCTTGGGCGGTGCAAACTGCTGATTGGGGCGAGGCGCCTCAAAGGATGGCCTCGGAGTGAACCTGGGTGGCAGGGCTGTGTTTGGAATCCACACCCGGCGCTTCTGATGTCCAGAACCGGATGAAGAACCAAAGTCACGGGAGTGCTTGCGTGAGGCGTCATAGTCAGTTTGACCTGTCTCAGCACTGATGGCCTTATTCACTAACTTCTGAAAAGAGGTGCACTCATGCAGACGAAGATCACGACGAAGCTCGGGGCTAAGTCCCTTGCGGAACCTTGCCTGCTTCTTGGCGTTGGTGGATACCTCTTCAGGAGCATAACGTGCTAGATTTCCAAACTCACGGCTGTATGCATCCACGGTCAGTCTACCCTGGGTGAAATTGCAGAACTCCTCCCTCTTACGATCCATGAGACCTTCCGGGATGTGATGCTCATGGAAAGCCTCACTGAAATCAGCCCAAGTGGTAATCTGGCCAGCCGGGCGCATGGCCTCATAGTTTTCCCACCAAAGGCTAGCAGGGCCTTCGAGGTGATAGGCAGCGTAGATAACCTTATCAGCTTCGGCTACGTTGGCAGAACGTAGCTTGTTGGTGATGCTGCGAAGCCAATCATCCGCATCGAGGGGCTCGGCGGAATGATGGAATGTCGGTGGGTACAACTTGATAAAGTCATTGATTGACACCAATTCGTTCCTCTGATGACGTGCAGTATTCTCCTCAATGCGGGCTAGCAAGCGGTTGGTCTCACACTTGTTTCTTTCTGCCTCCAGCATAACTTCGGCCAGAGAAGGCGGGTGAGGCAGATTCCCATCCCTAGCTGCACTGGCTTCACCCTGCTCCGGGGCAGCAGGGTTGTTGTGGGTATTAACCATCCTAGGAGAGACAAGACAACGGCTTAGACAAGGATGGCAAAATGCTGGCAAGGAGCGCAGAATGTAATGGACGACATGAAATGCTGAGATGTTCATTTGCACGACATGGTAATATAGAAACTGCCATATATATACCATCGGTCATACACACCGTACATAGTTTAGTACAAGCCCAGGCTAAAGTACAACTACGATGAAAGACATTACATCTCATCGGAGGCATTCCAAGCTCCTATACATTATTTTTCTACACCTCCGGAACATGATACACACCAAGTCGTATCCCACAAGTCACGCAGTACTGTGGAGAATACAGCTGTTACAATACTAGTGAAGCTACTACCACTCAGACGTCTCCGTAGTAATCTTCATAGAGATTACCACCATGTCCTGGGAGCTGAACATGATCATCTGGAAACAGTCGGTCCTGTGGAGCTTGCGGTCCAAAAGGACTCGGATGTGGCCTTGGTCCAACAAACGGTGGCAGACGGGGTCCACGGGGAGGAGTGATGCCTCCTACATCACGCCAGTCCATACAATCTGGCAGACCAGACCACACGGGGTACAAGTCCCTCATGTCCATATACCCAGCCTGCACGGCGGGTGCAAACCGTGTCAGAGTGGCCCAGTGATCAGAACGAGTGTTGAAGAGCTCCATTCGCAAGGCACGATTCTCACGGTCCTTGTCCTCAAGCAACTCGGTGGTGGTGCGGAGTAGTGAATCCTCATGGGTAGAGTCAGTGTAAAGGGCCTGATAGTACCCTTGTGCCCCAGGGAGTGATGCTGGCATATAGCGAAAATCAGTGTTCCGAAGCAAGGCAAGTCTGGCTCGCATGACAGTCATCATCGAGTAAGCAGCATCTTGCACGGACATCTCGATGGTAACCCCAAGTCCAAAAGAGCAGTGGAGGGGTTCAGTAGCTCCAGGATAGGAAGGTATATCCTGACTGTGGAAAGGTATTGACTTTGATTAAAGTCTCGAAACTGCTCCTCGACGGTATACTCAGGATACCATCGATAGCCTGTCTCGATCATCACTCGGACCAGCATGGCCGTGTGACCAGGTACATCGAGGCACCGAGTCAGACGAACCACTTGATTCTGGGTGCGAGCGGCCATCTGAAAGCATGAAATAATGCAAAGTCATTAGAATTTTCTAGGAGAAATCGGATAGCATAACGGCTGTAAATGCTCAGAAAAAGATTTGAGACATTCACAACAGTTTGCAAGCCACTCAACAACATTATATCAAGGTTCTGGTTCAACTGACAACATACTAGAAGTAGTAGAAACTGAACTGAGGCTTGTAACCAATAATCCTATAAGTTACTACGGATTAGTAACACGTGAACCTGATAGAGAGAAGAGAGCCTAGTCCTTAACCCACGTAGAAAAAGAAGAGGATGACTCAGATCAGAGGGCATAAGGTAAAGGAGTAAAAAGAGCCTTACGTCCCTCCCACAATCAATTCCCCTACATATAACTAAAGCATTTCTAGACTCGACATCGACCAGTTTGGCTCAATGAACCTACAGGGAGTCCGGCTCTGATACCAATGCTGTCAGGACCCCGATTCTAAGTCACACCGATCTAGCCTGTAACACCTCATATCACTTTGCGGTCTCACGCACGGTATTCCCACGGGTGTCGCCTTACCATGGCCCGGGACCGTTTGCGCCTTTTGGCTCACGTATATGATAGTGTTGCTAGCATCCATATGACAGAGAACCCGGGCCGACATGGCTAGTCGTGAACCCAAAGCGGCGCTAACTTACGGGGACATGCATACATGAATCAACATCGAGCATGTCGGTCAGCAGCGTGTGAATCCGGGCTGTAGCAGGCTAGGCAGGACTCCGGATATCACCGCGTGACATTTCCCCGAAGGGAAAGAAACAGGAACGAAGTGAAACACATGCCGGCCAGTCTAAGTGTTCCGGAGCAGTAGTGCTGGGCTAGCAGGACTCCGGTAAACCGGGCTGTAGCGGACTACCAAGGCTCAGTGGAGACACCAGACTACATTTCCCCATAAGAGAGGCTGCCAAGGATAAACAACTAGATAGTCGGATCCCACACATACCAAGCATTTCAATCATACACACAATATGCTCGATATGTGTAAATACAACATGGCATCACAACAAAACTCTACAACTCAAAGTACTTTATTTAAAAGGCTCCGGGGAGCCATACATAACATGTTCATACAGATAGGGGTCACACGACCCGACACTCAAGTCATACAAACATACAAGCACATGCGGAAGCAACTAGTCTGAGTACAGACACTAGAAAGAAAGAAGGCTTGACGAAGCCTGTCTATCTACATAGGCCCTTCACAAGCTCAGGTCACCACCTGGGTGGCAAGTCACTCGTCAACGTCGAGATCTACATAGAATCCTTCGGAGGGGGCGGTGTTCTCGTCTGCAACAATTATTAAAGCAACATGAGTACAAAGGTACTCAGCAAGTCTTACAACAGATCCTAATATACATGCGCATTCTCAAGAAGGGTGGTGGAGTTATTGCAGCAAGCCAGCTTTGACTCTTGGCTACGCTATCCTACGAGACATCACTTGTGAAATTAGTTTTCGCACACGAGTCCACTAATCACCATCACAATACTCCACCATGGATCCTCCCTCGTAATCCTACGAGAGGGCCATCCGCGGTACTCACACTTATCTTGAGTCTTTTAGTAGTAACCATTAACTTGTCTATGAACTGCATAAGTGACCAAGTAGTCCTTTACCGTGGACGCAGCTATTCGAATAGTTTTATACCCTGCAGGGGTGTACTTCTTCACACACGCTTTCACCACTTATCGCCGCTACACGACATGTACCCGGCAACCTTCAAGCGGAAGCCCAGCGAGGGTGTCGGCCACGACCTGACTAAACACACGAGTCTCTAGTCCAGGTTTATCGCCTATTCGGGTTCCATCCGCAAGGAAATCCAGCCGGGGTGTCCTCAATGGCCCCAAACGATGTGTGCAGGGTTCCCGAGACACCAAACGGGCGACCCGGTACACCGTGCCACGTGTCTACTGCATCACAGCCCACCCCTAAGGTCAGTGCTGCGCATGGCCTCCTGCAACTACAAACACCAGAAACTACTTGCAACTCCTGGACAGAGGACGGGGTGGTTAATAAGTCGAGAGAGTCAATTAAGGATCCCAATGTGTGGTAGTAGCTGAATCTTAAATCACGCATACAGATCTCAGTTCTTAAGGACGGCCTCAATGAAACAACCCACCATGTACTCCTACATGGCCTCTCATCGATACCTTTACCAAAGCATGTTCAACACTTCACTCTCATTACCGACACAACCATTCACTCTAGTTCATCACCCTAATGAGCCAGACCTGACACAACTCTAAGCATAGCAGGCATAGCATGGTAGGAAACACAGACATGGCTCAATCAACTCCTACACATGCTAGTGGGTTTCATCTAGTTACTGTGGCAATGACAGGTCATGCAGAGGATATGGGTTCAACTACCGCAACACACAGCAGTTTGAAACGCGTTGTCTTAATGCAGTAAATGAGAGCAGAAGCGAGAAGATGGGTTTGTATCGAAATGATCAATGGGGTTGCTTGCCTGACATAGTGGTAGTGGAATACTGCCCTTCAGTTGGATACTCGTGAATATCCTCGGAGGCAGAACCTACCACGAGGAACACATCGAAACACAATCATCACATGGCAATATGCAACAATATGATGCATGCTATGACATGGCAAAATGAGTGTGTTTTGGCTAATGCATCTTAGAACAGGTTGGTTTGAGTTCATTTGAATCAAGGATTCAAATGCAAACCCAAAATAAGAGGTCATATTAGTGCATTAACTTGTTTCATCTAATCAGGAAGGTTAAAGTGTTCTGACATGCATGAAACCAGTACAGATGGAAATATTGTATTTTTCTGATCCAAATTCATATATAATTTGTTTGATTTGGAGCTACGGTTGAATTACTATGAATTTTTGAAGTTTGTAGTATTTTCTGGAATTTCCTGAATAAAAATAAATCCAGAAAAATACTTATTGCATCAGCATTGCGTCAGGCTGACGTCAGCAGTCAACGGGGTCGGTCCAGGTCAAACATGGCCAGTGGGTCCCGCGTGTCAGTGTCATTAGTCTAACTAATTTTTAGTTAGTCCTAGTCCTAAGTTAATTAGCAGGCGGGTCCCACCTGTCATAGACCCAGGGGGGTCAAACTGGGTCAGCGGGGTCAAACCAGCCGGCGTTTAGCCGCTGGCGAGGCCAGACGCGGCGGGGCAGTGCAGGATTCATGCTCCGGCGACCAAAATGACGGCGGAGCACATCTACGTGATGCGGGGAGTGAGCCGCGTCGAGTGGTGGCAGTGGGTGGAGCTGGGGTGGCCGGAAACGACACCGGCGACGAGCTGTGCGGCTGCCAGAGTTCGGGCGAGCTCGGGCTCGTCGCTAGGGGGCACGGCGAGGTGCGTGGAGTGGTTCTGCGGACTCCTGCGAGTGCGGCGAAGACGAT
This sequence comes from Thinopyrum elongatum, assembly GCA_011799875.1. NCBI lineage: Eukaryota > Viridiplantae > Streptophyta > Magnoliopsida > Poales > Poaceae > Thinopyrum > Thinopyrum elongatum. Next base: position 305,159,713 of record CM022303.1, on the reverse strand, counting down.
GGCGTGCTCGGAATCGAGCCTACGTGGTTGTGGCCATGACGGCGACATGCAGAGGCGGCGGCAGGTGCGGCCGAGCTCGGTGCAGTCGATGCAGGGCTCGAGAGCGAGAACAGAAAAGATGGGGAGGTAGCTGAGCTCACGGCGGTCACGATGGAGCAGTCGGCGAGGTCGAGGACGAGCGGGAGCAAGCGGGGCGGCGGAATGGATCTCCGACGACGGGCATTGAAGACGAGGGCGGTGCGGTGGCTTCAGGGCGAACAAGCGCTCGGGGCTCGGTCTGCTCGACGGAGAGGACGGTGGCAGAGCTGCTGGACAGGGTGGGGCGACGAGGAGGCGACGATGGCCGCGGTTATGTCGGCGATGCGGCTACGGCTGCGTCGGCCATGGTGGGGAGAGAGCGAGAGAGAGGCGCAGGGGGGAGAATGAGGTGTCCAGGGGGTCGAGGCGACGACGTGGAGGACGTTCAGGCGTCCAGCAGCTCGAGCGGCAAGCAGCTGGCGCCGTGGCGAGCTCGCGCATGCCGGCGTCACCTCCCTGCCTGCCTGGCGGGGATGAAGCAGCTGGCTGGCACGGGCCAGCACAGTGCTGGGCCGCCAGGTGGGCCGGCTGGTGGCTTTGCCAGGTAAGTTTGTTTTCCCTTTTATTTTCTGTTTTCTATATTTCTGCAAGTTTGTGGCTTTTCTAAAAATACCTAGGCACTTTCCAAAATCACCAAACTGCTCATGCCCACTGTATAGAGTATATCCAACATGGAACATTTCAGTTTGGGATTATTTGGACATTTAAAATATTTACTAGCATTTAAATGCCCAAATGCAAGTTACATATGATTTAATTCAATGACCTTATGATGACCTAGAAAAATGTGAACCAGTTTTGGCAGAGGTTCTAACCCAAGACAAAAATGATGGACATTTTAGAAGGGCATTTCAGGTTCATTGAAAAAGATTTTAGTAAACCCTAGTTGTTTCCACCAGGGGGGGGGGGGGTGCTGGTGGTTCTAATCATCCCCATTTCAAGTTTCTGGAAAAGTTTAAACATGATGCAACACTCTAATGCATGAACTAGCTAGGGTGTGACATGGGCTGATCTGTGCCACGAGTTTGTTGGTGCCTTCATGGGCGGCCATCAAGAACCAGGGCGGCCCAGCGATTTGCAGCTCCTTCCACAAAATGAAGGGAAGAGTTTGTGAAAGTACATGCAGAGGTTCAGCCAGGTGCACAGGAACATTCCAGATAACCACCCGGCAGCTGTGATTGCCACGTTCCAGTCCAATGTGCGCAACCGCAGGATACGTTCCAAAATGAACGTCCGGTTGCCCAAGACTATGAACGAGCTTTACACCTTGGCGGATAAGTGTGCCCGTACGGAAGAGGGGAGTCGTCTCCCTGAAGAAGAGGATGGCATCGACGTTGACTCAGAAGATGACGACAATGCTGCCAGCCAGAAGAAGAAGAAGAAGAAACACAACAAGAAGCGCAAGGATAAAGCAGTGCTGACTGTTGAAGGATCAAGCACTCCTAGTACCGGCAAGAAGGCCAAGACCGAGGCTCCCGGCAAGGAAGTTGCCGCGTGCACTGATTATCGGGAAGCTGCGGTTGCCGAGAAGGTTGGGAAGGCAGACGGGCCGTACTGCAAGATCCATCGGACCAAGGGCCATGATCTCCAAGGGTGTCATCAAGTTGAGCAACTAGTCAAGAAGCAAAAACCTGAGTACGAGAAGCGCGACAAGGAGAGAGACCAAGATGGCGTTGGTGGGAAGAGCCGAGGCGGCCGAGGAGGCCGCCCCGGCAAGGTTCCCCAACATCAAGAGAAACCCGCTAGAGGTATTAAGAAGAAGGAATGTGATAATGAAAGCGATGAGGGGGATGAAGAGGAAACCAGCGAGCAAGAGTTCCAGAAAGCCACTGATGCCCTGTGCATTGACGGGGGTGCATCCTTGCACTCCTCTCACCACCAGCTCAAAAAATGGGCGCGTGAAGTCAATGCTGTGGAGCCAACGGCATATTCGCGGAAACCGCTCAAATGGTCTCGCACGCCCATCATCTTTGACGAAGAGGACCACCCAGACCGCACCACTGCGGTAGGGTGTTTGCCGTTGTTGGTTTCACCAACAATCCGCAACCTCAAGGTCACAAAGATGTTGGTTGACGGCGGGGCCGGGTTGAATCTGATTTCCCCCAAGGTGCTCAGCAAGCTACAGATAACAGATGAAGAGCTCAAGGTTACTGACACGTTTCAAGGAATCAACCCCGGTAGGAGTCGTCCAAAGGGGAAGAACACACTGCGGTGACATTTGGAGGAGAATTAAACTACCAGACTGAGAAAATTGTGTTCGATGTGGTTGAGCTTCCGTTGTCGTACAATGGGATACTTGGACGACCTGCCCTGGCAAAGTTCATGGCGGCATCCCACTATGCCTACAATACCTTGAAAATGCCAGGACCAATGGGCGTTATTTCTATCCCATCAGACAACAAGGACGCAATTATATGCGTGGACAAGATGTACCGGGATGCGGTCGCTACCGAGGCTGCGGAGGCCGCAGTCCCCGCCAAGGAAAACAAACAAGGGAGAAAAGCTAGCAAGGATGCCGGCAAGGAATCCGGGAAGCGCGCCTCTCCGAAGTACACTGCGCCCATCGATGATCAGCCGGAGAGTTCTACTAGCAAGAGGTCCAAGGTTGCTGCACCCGCTGTGAAGAAGGTCCCGGCAGGGCTGGTTGGCGCTGATGGTAAATTCACTATCAGCTCCACCCTTGACGACAAATAGGAAAGTGCGCTCGTTACCTTCCTACGGGCGAATATCGATGTGTTTTCTTGGCAACCATCTGACATCCCCGGTGTTCCCAGGGAGGTAATCGAGCACCACCTTGTTGTATGCCTTCATGCCCGACCCGTCAAGCAGAAGGTCCGGAAGCAAGCCTTGGAGCGGCAGCAGTTCATTGCCGAGGAGGTCAAGAAACTTGAGGCAGCTGGTTTGGTCAGAGGAGTATTGCACCTGACATGGTTGGCAAATCCAGTGGTGCTGCGCAAGGCGAATGGGAAATGGAGGCTTTGCATAGATTTCACAGATCTGAATAAAGCATGCCCGAAGGACCCGTTCCCCTTGCCGCGCATCGACTAGATCGTGGACTCCACCTCCGGGTGCGATCTGCTTTCCTTCTTGGATGCCTACTCCGGGTACCACCAGATATTCATGTCCAATGAAGATGAAGAGAAGACAGCGTTCATAACCCGCTGTGGCACGTACTGCTTCGTACGGATGCCCTTCGGATTAAAGAGCGTTGGGGCCATTTTTGCAAGAGCGGTACAAATTGGTTTTGAGTCCCAGCTATACAGGAATATTGAAGTTTACATGGATGACATAGTGGTCAAAACCAAGGACAAGTTAACTCTCATTCAGGACTTGGAAGAGACCTTTGCAAATCTGCGCAAGATTAACTTGAAGCTAAACCCAGAGAAGTGTGTGTTTGGCGTTCCTTCCGACAAGCTACTTGGCTTCTTCGTGTCCCACCGGGGGATAGAGGCCAACCCCGACAAGATCAAGGTGATCGAGCAGATTCAAGCACCCAAGACAGTTAAAGATGTGAGGCGTTTGACTGGATGTGTTGCCGCACAAAGCAGGTTCATTTCCAAGTCTGCCGAGCGCGCCTTGCCGTTCTTCAAAATCTTGAAGAAGGCAGGGCCCATGGAGTGGACCCCAAAGGCAGAAGCTGCGCTACAAGATTTGAAGACCTATCTTTCCTTTGTTCCCACCTTAGTCGCTCCTAAACCACAAGAACCGTTGCTGCTATACCTAGCAGCAACCAATCAAGTGGTTAGTGCGGCACTGGTGGCACAGCGGGAGGTAGATGAGGAAGCATTCGTGGCTCCCGTCCTCTCCGGAGGGGAATGTGAACTCGTCTCGGCAAGGTCAGATGCAGATCAGGACAAAGAAGGGCGAAGCAACAGAGACAATTCCAGGATCACGGCAAGGAAGAAGGTGGTGCAGCGGCCAATGTACTTTGTCAGCTCTCTACTGCAGGGGGGTAGGTTAAGGTACTCTGGCGTGCAGAAGTTGATTTTTGGCCTCATCATGGCCTCAAGGAAACTGCGCCACTGCTTCCAAGCCCACGAGATCACAGTCGTCACCCGATTCCCTTTGCAATGCATACTGAGAAACCCTGAAGCCACCGGCAGAATAGTGGAATGGTCTTTGGAGTTGTCAAGCTTTGGTTTGAAGTTCGAGAGCACATCAACCATTCAGAGTAGAGCACTGGCACAGTTTATTGCGGAGTGGACACCTACCCCAGACGAAGAGGCACTAGAAACGGTTATCCCCGGCAAGGAAGCACCCCAAGAATGGATCATGTACTTTGATGGTGCCTTCTCACTACAAGGTGCAGGAGCTGGCGTGCTTCTCGTCGCACCCACTGGAGAACACCTCAAATATGTGATCGAGATGCATTTCCCCCAAGAGAAGGTAACTAACAACACTACAGAGTATGAAGGACACCTTGCCGGGCTCAGGATCGCGACAGAGTTGGGGATTAAGAAGATGATCATATGAAGAGACTCGCAGCTTGTGGTGAGGCAAGTGAACAAGGATTATCAAAGTCCATTGATGGAGGCATACGCGGAGGAAGTAAGAAAGCTGGAGGAGCGCTTTGACGGATTGCAAACAGAGCACGTACCCTGTCCGGAAAACAGCATTGCTGATCGTCTGTCAAAGTGCGCTGCGCAAAAGCTTCCTGGGGAACCAAGGACTTTTGTTCTCCACCTGACTTAGCCCTTTGTATCCCCGACAACAATGGCCGAAAAGAGGAGGAAACTGGACTCCGGCAAGCCTCTCCCGGCAGAGCTTCCAGAAGCCCCCGGCAGAGAGGTTGGCGGGAACAACTCCACTTCGGTTGGCGAGCAGCACCCTCTCACCGAACTGCCAATCTTCGCGGTTGAGGCATGCGCTCCCATGAATGAGGAGGTGCCGTTGATCCTTGTTTTCGAGCCTCGGGCTCCAACTTGGGCGCAACACATAGTCCATTACCTCCAAACATGAGAACTTCCCGAAGAGCAAGAAGAAACTGAAAGAGTAGCCCGGAGGGCCAGTATGTATCAGTTTGTCAATGACGCACTATACAGAAGGAGGCCCAACGGTGTGAAATTGAAGTGCATTTGCCGGGAAGAAGGGAAGGAACTGTTGGCAGAGGTACATGGAGGCATGTGCAGCTCTCATATTGGATCAAGGGCCTTGGTTGGAAATGCTTTCCGGCAAGGTTTGCACTGGCCGACGGCCCTCCAAGATACGATCGAGCTAGTCACCAGATGTGAAGCCTATCAGTTCCACTCCAAGAATATCCATCAACCTGCTCAAGCGCTCCAGACGATCCCTTTGTCATGGCCCTTTTCGGTCTGGGGGCTCGACATCTTGGGCCCCTTCCCCCATGCTACCGGGGGCTTTGAGTTATTGTACGTCACCATCGACAAGTTCACAAAGTGGCCGGAGGTGGAGCGCGTGAGGAAGGTGACCGCACAATCAGCTATCAAGTTCCTGAAAGGACTGGTGTGCCGCTTTGGAGTACCCGCCAGGGTCATCACCGACAACGGCACCCAGTTCATGAGCCGCGCCTTCATGCAATACATTCAAGCCCTCGGAAGCAAGGTTTCGTTTGCCTCTGTTGCTCATCCTAGAAGCAATGGACAAGCTGAGAGGGCGAACGCTGAAGTACTACGAGGACTCAAGACAAGAACATTTGATAGGCTGCAAAAACGCGGCAGGCGCTGGATTGATGAGCTGCCGGTGGTTCTTTGGTCCCTCCGTACAACACCAAATCGAGCTACCGACCAGACTCCCTTCTCCCTAGTCTATGGGGCAGAAGCAGTGATCCCCACGGAACTCATATATGGGTCACCTCGAGTACTTGCCTACGATGAAGTAGAGCAAGAACAGCACTGGCATGACGATGCCGTGCTCCTCGAGGAGAATCATCTCCGGGCTGTTACGCGTGCTGCACGCTATCAGCAAGCCCCGCGCCGCTATCACAGCCGCAGGGTTCATCCCTGGAGCCTTGAGGAAGGCGACCTTGTCCTTAGGCGCGCTCAGTCCGCCAAGGGTACAAACAAGTTGACGCCGAAGTGGGAAGGCACTTACTGGGTGGTACGAGTCACCAGACCTGGCATAGTCTGTCTGGAGACCGGAGATGGCATTCAATTGCAAAACTCATGGAATATTGAGCATCTCTGTAAGTTCTACCCGTAAGGCGCGGCTGTCAGGCTCTGACCAGCAGCCACCCTTTTGTAAAAGCTTTGCCGATGCTGCATGTAACCCTTTGTACAAAGCCAGGCGCAGACCCTGAGTAGCAGATAAATAAATGAAGCGCAGGGGGGCCCAAAAACTTGCATGCATGCATAGCATAACATGAGCAAGGCATGATCATGTAGATAAGGGCATATGTAGCATTGTTTTCCTCTGCATTTAACTGCAGGGCTCTTGCCGCGGACTCGGTCCCAAAGAGAAGAAACGGAGACAAGCCTACATATCGGTCCCCGACAAGCCAAACTGATAAGTTCCTTCTTGTCCATAAATGTTCTGTAAGGTGAAACTCGTGCATATGAAAACCTTGTCACCTTCGAAGCATAGGTGCTCCCATCCTTTATCCCGAACATTGCTTCAGTCAAGGTGGTTGCAGTGGCCTTTGACGAAGGAGGTTCGACAAGGGGCTGGTCCCTTTCCATAGTTTTGAGCCCGGTAGGCTAAGCCACGCGGCAACAAACGGAAGGAACCGGCAGGATAGCTTGCTGGAGATAACTTGTTTACTTAAATGTATAGAGGCATCTCACCTCTGCATGGACATAATACATGCACAAGTACCCGTCAAAGCTTGTCTTTTTCATTAATATGTGAATAAGCAAGTACAGATCTTATGGACACAAATATGGACAAAGAAGATTACATATTTGAGACAAAAATTTGGCAGATGCCTACATGTCTTAGACTGAAAAAAGATAAGTGCCCCGTAATCCCTTTCTTGTCCCTCTCCTCCTAGGAACTACAGCGGGAGGCGAATAGGGCAAAAAGAGTGCCTGAGCAGAAGCCAAGCCCGACCCCGTCAGGACCTGCCTGGCGCGGCCTGACAAGATCGGGAGTGGCGAGGCTGCGAAGGAGGGGGGCGGAGAGAGCAGCTCGGCGGTGCCCTGGTCACCACCCCCAGGGCCAGCAAGGAATCCTAGCACAGGCGCCGGCAGGGAGAGCCTGCCAGAGCTCAGCTGGAAGACTACTGGAGGGGGCGAAGGCACCAAGAGAGCGTCCCCCTCCCCAACAGCCGTCTAGAAGAGGCCGGTTATGATGGAGCCGGGGAGGGAGGGGAAGAGCGGAAAGATGAGGCAGTGGGCCGGCAATACAAGACGAAGGCGTCGGTGCCATCGTACTCCGACCTGATGGCCTGCCACCCGCCTTCTCCGTCTTCCCTTGTTTTTTCCTCATCACGATCACTCCAGGAGGGCGCCAACCCCTCGGCCCGTCACCTCCCTCGGAGAAGCGGCAGACAGCGGCGTCGTCCGAATCATGCGAGGAGTGCCACTCCCCACCTTGGCGGGCAGAAAGGCACCGCCATCTTCAGCGTCAACCCCGACCTCGCTGGAGAGGGCAGTGCTAGGATTACCAAGAATCCCGAGCGCAGCACCACAGGCGGGCACCGGAAGCCCCAGGGACCTCACCGACGGGATGACAATCCTAGACGACTTGCGGCAAGGGCAAGTACTCCCCTCCAGGCGGCTGGCTTGTGTGGGGGAAACAAGCGCTCCACCATTTTGGAGGAGCGCAACGCCTCCCACACCGCGGTCGATTCGGCGCGCACATCTACGATAGCTGCATCTCCTACAACCCCGGACCAGACTCACTCCCCGAGCGTCAACGCGAGTGTTCGACATCGCCACCACTAGGCTAGAGCATCCCTCGACATAACAAAGAGGGAAGCAAGAAGTAAAAGGGGAGAGGTGCGTGGATGGGTGCCTCTGTTCCCTCTCGCACCCCCTTTTTATAGGCAGGCTGGGGCTGGGGGCTGATCCATCACCTCCACCCCTGAGGGGCTCTTTCTGATTTGACCCATTCAAGCTACCACCGATGGCCAGATCCGATTGCCACCCTCTTGCACCAATCCAAGAAGACCAGGCCTTTGCCATGACGCTCTTTCCCGTGCCACGCGCCTCCGTTACCTACCCTACTCGATGCATGTAGCATACGTGGCAAAGGATAAGTGCGTGGTGGGATGAGTGAATTGGCAGTTACTCCCTCGTGGGTTAAAGTCATTCAGGGGCCATTGAAGAAATGACCCCACCACAATTGGCGTCACGCGACGCACGGAAAAACCGGAAACTGACTCAAGCACTGATTGATGAAGAGGCAATGAAAATATCAAGGGATGAGCTCTCACAAATTCTTCGCCTGTGTACTAGATAGGACCTACCCCGACGATGCTCAGCAGTGCGTTCGGGCCAGGCCCGGGGGCTCCTGTCAGTGCAACAAACCCTGGTGTATGTTTCCCTGGCTGTACACAGGCTCAAGGGCAAGGTTCCAGCATCCAAGACAAGGCCAAGCGGGACAGATAGCTCTTTGAAGAATCAAAGGGCGAATCAAGAAGACCAAGACAAACCTAGACATCAAGATATCACCAAGGGAAAAAGCCTCCCTTGCCAGGCAGGCGAGCCTGGTCAGGTCGAGGCCACCCCAAGAGCAAGTCCCAAGACCTCCCCGGCAAGGGTTGCCGGGGCGCTGGCTGCCTATTATACCGCCAAGGCTCCACTGCTCCACCTCACACTGACGCAAGTCGCTTATCGGTGCGGTGTCGAGCCCTCAAGTGAATAAGTTGTAGTCATTCAGTATGTGGCAGCCATTCCTGAGGAAGATCACCCCTAAATGACACCCATCCATGGGCCTGACAGGCGAGAAGGTGGTTGAATGGCACGGCAAGGCTTGCCGGGCTGCATCCACGACATGACACTAAGCGGTGCATTTAATACACCTTGTCCTGTCTGCAGAGTTAGGTATGATAGCACTGTGACTATCTAATCACTGGATAATGACTATTTTGCCACTGTGGTAACCCCTTTACCTATAAAAGGAGGGCCGAGGCAACCTTAGAAAGGATTCGGACCCTTGTACACTCATACGCGCATAGCTGCTCTCCCCGAGGCGACCTTGCCGGGCTTGAGCACTGCGCGTTCGCCACGGTCTTCCACTCAATACACCAAAGCAGGAGTAGGATTTTACGCCTTGCGGCGGCCGAAACCTGGGGAAAAACCACTCGCGTCACCATTGTCGTGCTGTTCTACGACCTCCGCTCTTTCTGCAACGTGCCTGTCCCCCTTGCGGAACCACGAAGGGGCCGATGGCCCCATAGGTGATCGTGTCAAGCCACGACACCAAGTTCATTGCATACTTTTTATTTTCATTTAATTTTTATTAGTTTTCCTTTTTTTGTGGTCTTTGTAGGCGTGTTGACAAGTTCATGGACTTGGTACATCAAAAGAATTGAGCTAGGGGTCAAACCGGAGAAGTTCCAGGCACTAGATCAAGGCCCTTTGGATAGTTTGATGATTTTACATTTATCAAAGTGTCCAAAAATAAGATCCAAGGCCACAACCACATCGGGCTTTTTGCTAGCAATCCAACGAGCCCAAGAATATCAAAACATAAGTTCATATGAAGAAATGGAAACAAAAATACGAAGCAGCTCCCGAAGTTGTGAGTGAAAGACGACGTTTCAAACGACCGGAGCCATCCGTTTGAGCGGTCGTTTGAGCTCCATACAACCACGAAAATTCGCCAGAACTTTCCAAATTTTGCTCCGATTTCGTCCCCGTTTTTCTCTACGAGATCCTTAACGACCAAGGCTTGTTTGGTACATGGATTTGGCTCCCCTTGAGCCCTTGTATGAAAGGGAGGAGGCTAGATCAACGGAGGAGACCCGAGGAAGACTCCTATATGAAGAAATCCAACCATAGCCGCTGGCTCGTTCAATCTCCATCCTCCACAAGTTCCATCAGCCACTGCCAGACCTCCATGGCAGCAACTCCACCATAGAGAGAGGGCCAAGACAAGGAGGAGAGGAGGCTCCCCCAACACCCTGCGCCTCCCAGGGAGGGCTGGTGCCCTCTCCATCGCCGCCGCCACCATGCTCCTCTCCATCTCCAACACCATGTTGGCTTGTAACTTGTCTCAATCCTCTATGTACTCCAGCTACATGTTTAGTGAATTACTAGTTATTGGGGAATATAATGAACTCTAGTTTGTACTAGCACCGAATAATTTTGCGTGATATGAGATAACCTTTTCATGTATTGTTAATGTTCTTTGTGATGTTGGGTGAAGTGCACCATCTAATATTTGCCAATTTTGGACACAAGGATATTACTATTGGATGAAGTAGAGAGCGGAGAAAGCAAGTGATAGCGCAATCTCTAGGGAAGTGGAGGAGAAAAAGTGACAGTAGTATCATCTACCTATCCCGTCTCTACCAATTCGATAGGGGAATAACGAAGACCACCCTTTTGCCGCATCCACAGGGTAAACCCTTAATTGTCATGAGTTGTAACCCTCCGGGGGAGACTGTGATGGTGGCATGTGTGGCACGAAGTCTACCACAAGTAGAACGAGTTCTGTACCAGGCTCCGCCCAGAAATAACTACATGAAAAGTGGCTTAAGTATCCATAGGACGTGCTGGTAGTAATGATTCCGAGCACCTCGAGAACGCCTTTTACTCAAGCGCCGCCCCCTTATTTTATTCATTGTTTTACTTATGTTTCTACCTTCACTTAGTTGTTTAGACAGAATCGCCCTTATTATCGTTCCGTTAGCAACCGGCGAATAAACTATTTCCAGATAACATTTTGGGTGTGAACGTAGCCGCGTGTGTGATGACATAGCTGCGGGGCTGGTAGTTACCAGTGCAACCACCACTCCATGTGGGATCGACAAACTCTACTTACCGCGAATTGCAATAGCCCTGTGCCCTTGCAGGTCATCAAGTTTTTCTGGCATTGTTGCCAGGGAGCAAAAGTGCTCGGTGATCACCTTCCCGCTCACACATAGTGTATTGTGTTAGTTGTTATTTATCTTTCAGTTTTTCCCTTAAATAAAAAAAATCTACTAACCATGTCTTGTGAGATGTCTATTGAAGATATTTTGCAGGAGTGGAATAGAGTCTATGAAAAGAACAAACAATTGGATATCATAAAAAAGAAGCAGAAGAAAAAGAAGCTAAGATAAAAGAATGGTTGAAATTGGTGAATGACTATTCATCAACGATATGTGTTACGTACCCTCTACCATGTGAAGAATGCCAATCCGAAGAGCACCTAAATTATCAATGTGAGTGTTGTACCGATCCAATACTAGCAACTTATAATAGTGGTGATAAATGTCATGCTAGCTAGTATGGAAATCATAAAATTAGTGCTTCTTCTTGGTGCCGGTGAAATTCTTCGTAGAATAAGCAATACAAGGCTAAAGATCATTTTCCTAGAAACCATTTATGGGAAGGTGCATCCTATTCATTGCTTTTGCCTGAATAATTTATGTGATAATATATTAGTGAAGAATGGACCAGAGCATATTGCAACTGATAACCCACAAGTATAGGGGATCAATTTTAGTTTTTTCGATAAATAAGAGTGTCGAACCCAACAAGGAGCTAAAGGTAGAATTTATATTCCCTACAAGTTCTATCGACCACCGATACAACTCTACGCACACTTAATGTTCGCTTTACCTAAAACAAGTATGAAACTATTTTGTAGGTGTAGAACTAGAACTCTTTGCAAGAATAAAACTAGGAGTATTTTTCAAGATAATAAAAGTTAGTAATTTAGTAGAAAGCTTTTTGTAACACAAGAGAAGGATTTTGTCTTGAGGCAATTTATAACTAGATCGGTAATCATTATTGCAATTTTATATGAGGGAGAGGCATGAGCTAACATACTTTCCGTACTTGGATCATATGCACTTATGATTGGAACTCTAGCAAGCATCCGCAACTACTAAAGATCATTAAGGTAAAACCCAACCATAGCATTAAGTAATAAGTCCTCTTTACTCCCATATGCAACAACCCCCTTACTCGGGTATAAGCTTCTGTCACTCTCGCCACCCACTATAAGCGAATCATGAACGTATTGCAACACCCTACAACAGGGATCCCTCACGCTTGCGCGACACGGAGGGCACCATAGGACAACACCAAAATAAAACATACAGCTCAAACCAATCACGGTCATCAATCAACCCATAGGACCAAACGAATCTACATAAACATCATAGGATGACAACACATCATTAGATAATAATATGAAGCATGAAGAACCATGTTTAAGTAGAGAATTACAGTAGGAATAGAGAGGTTACACTGCTGCATAGAGGGGGAGAGAGTTGGTGCTGACGGCGGCAAAGTTGTTGGTATAGATCGCCATCATGACGGTTGCCCCGCCGACGCTCCGGCGCCACCGGGAGAGAGGGGGAAAGAGCCCCCTCCTTCTTCTTCCTTGGCCTCCCCCCTAGATGGGAGGAGGGTTTCCCCTCTGGTCCATGATCTCCATGGCTCCTGGAGGCCAGGAACCCCTCCGAGATTGGATCTCTCTCTCTCTCTCTCTCTCTCTTTCTCTCTCTCTCTATCTATCTATTCTCTTCTGTTTTGCGTTCTTCTTTTCTGGCCAAAAACCGTTTCTTTAATTACCGGAGATCCGTAACTCCGATTGGGCTGAAATTTTAACACGATTTATTCTGGATATTATCTTTATTGCGGCGAAAGAAGGGGGTCAACTGACTTACGAGGTGCTTGTCGGTGTCAAAACCGGCGGATCTCAGGTACGGGTCCCGAGCTGTGGGTCTTGGATCAATGGGGAATAAGGGACGAAGGTCACGATGTTTACCCAGGTTCGGGCCCTCTTGAAGAGGTAAAACCATACGTCCTGCTTGATTATATTTGTGTGTATAGGATGATTACAGAGTCGATCTACCACGAGATCAGATGAAGTAAACCCTAGGTGAGTAGGATGATGGTTGTTCTTCTAGCCTCTATGGACTAAACCCTCTGGTTTATATAGACACCAGGGGTCATAGGGTTACACATGGTCGGTTACAATGAAGGAATAAACACGCCGATTATCTTATCTTGACTGGAGGACACACCAAGGCTCCGAAGGTTTCCTGTCCGGACACAGAGTCACCTTATAGTTCGGCCTCATAGTAGTCGTACAGCGGCCCACTTGTCCGGCCAGTAAGAAAATGGCCGCCAGCCCGAGGACCCCCTAGTCCAGGACCCCCTCAGTAGCCCCCGAACTAGCCTCCAACACCGCTGTCTCATAACTCCCAGGGTTGTCCATGCACCTGAAGTCTCCGGCTTGCAGGGCGAGTTCTTCTTCCCCTTTGTGTTCGGAGTAGTTCCCCTTAGCCAAGCCTCCAAAAGTTGCTTAGCTAAGTTTGGCCATGTGTTAACTAGATTATATTCGGATTCCGAATTGTAAATATTTCTTAGCCTCGAAGGCCAACGGCTCAAGTGTGAATAGTGCCCTTGCCTGACAACTTTTGGTGAAAGGTCGCAGCCGGTCACAAAGACTGAATCGTTGTGAACACTCGATTCGCGGTTTGACGCAGTTCCTCCATTGGCACGTCCCATCAACATGGAGATTGTGCCCTATTTTTTAAGGGATATGATCAATGATTTTGATTATCCCACTTTCGCATAACGTCACGATTATATCAGGAAGCAGCGAGGCCTGCGGCACAGTAAAAGTACTCTTGGTATTACGACAACTTATACAAGGGAAACAGCCGCAACTATCTCTGCACGCTTTCTCCTTCCTCTCGTCATTGCTTTCCCAATCTATGGAGCTCCAGCGCCCCGACCCATCCTTCCTCAAGAACTCCCTCCTAGCCACTCCCTCAATTCGGCCATGCCGGATCCGGTGTGAAAGGAAAGTGGGAGGCCTCCATCGTCACCAATGACGACATCGTGGATCTGAAGCGTGCCGGCTACCTCCCGGTCTACGTCGTTCACTGGGCTCCAGAAGAGAGCCAGGTCATCCCCACGCCCCAACCAGGCGAGAGGGTGGTGTTCGTCCCGCACTTCATCCGGGGATTGGGCTTCCCACTCCACCCCTTCGTCAGGGGGTTGATGTTCTTCTACGGGTTAGATTTCCACGATCTGGCCCCGACCTCCTTTCTACACATCTCGGCCTTCAATGTCATTCGTGAGGCCTTTCTGCGGGTCCAGCCACACTTCGGCCTATGGCTAAAGGTCTTCAACATCAAGTCAAAGATAGTCGACGACCAGCAGGCGGACTGCGGGGGAGCGATGATCAGTAAGCTTGCCCGGGTCGAGTGGCCGGAAGGTACCTTCATAGATACCGTTAAGGTCTGGCAAAAAGAGTGGTTCTATATCACTGAGCCACGCGGGGTGGGCTGGGCAGTGGTAACCCACAAATATAGGGGATCACAATAGTTTTCGAGGGTAGAGTACTCAACCCAGATTTATAGATTCGACAAAAGGGGAGCCAAAGGATATTTGTAAGCATTAGTAGTTGAGTTTTCAATTCAACCACACCTGAAGATTAAATATCTACATCAAAGTGATCAGTAGCACAGTAGTATGATAGTTTGATAGCGATAGCAATAGTAGTAGCAGCAATAGTAATAGTAACAGCAGTAGCAATAATTTCATAGCAGTTTTAACAGTAGTAACTTCGCAAGATCAATATGTGAAAAGCTTGTAGGCATTGGATCGGAGATAACGTTGGATAATATTCATCATATAACAGTCATAACCTAGGGCGACATAGAACTAGCTCTAGTTCATAAATATAATGTAGGCATGTATTTCATAAATAGTCATTTGTGCTTATGGAAAAGAACTTGCATGACATCTTTTGTCCTACCCTCCTGTTGCAGTGGGGTCCATAAGGAAACTAAGGGATATTAAGGCCCCCTTTTAATAGAGAACCGGAACAAAGCATTAGCACATAGTGAATACATGAACTCCTTAAACTACGGTCCTCACCGGAAAGTATCCCAATTATTGTCACCTTGGAGTTTACGGATCATAACTCGTAATAGGTGCATATGACTTGCAAGATCGGATCAAGAACATAGATATAATGGTGATAACATAAAGGGTTCAGATCTGAAATCATGGCACTCGTGCCCTAGTGACAAGCATTACACATAGAAAAGTCATAGCAACATCAATCTCAGAACATAATGGATACTAGGGATCAAGTCCTAACAAAACTAACTCAATTACATGATGATTCCCATCCAACCCACCACCATCCAGCAAGCCTACGAAGGAATTACTCACTCTCGGCGGTGAGCATCATGAAATTGGAGATGGAGGATGGTTGATGATGACGAAGACCGAAGATCCCCCTCTCCTGAGCCCCGAACGGGCTCTAGATCTGGCCTCCCGATGAAGAACAGGAGGTGATGGCGGCTCTGTATCATAAAATGCGATGAAACTTCCTCTCCTATTTTTTCTGGAAAAAAGGATTTTATAGCTTCGGAATTAGGGTCAGAGGAGCCTCATGGGCCCTACTACCCACCAAGGAGCGCCAGAGAGGGGTGGCGCGCCCTGGTGCCTAGTGGGCAGCTGCTCCCCCCTCTAGTGAGTCTTGGTTCCAGTATTTTTTATTTATTCCAAAATAATTCTCCAAAAAGTTTCTTCCGATTCTGAGAACTTTTATTTCTGCACAAAAACAACACCATGGTAGTTCTGCTGAAAACAACATCAGTCCAGGTTAGTTTCATTCAAATCATGCAAATTAGAGTTCAAAACAACAGCAAAAGCGTTAGGAAATTTAGATACAATGGAGACGTATCAACTCCCCCAAGCTTAACCCATTGCTTGTCCTCAAGCAATTCAGTTGACAAATTGAAAGTGATAAAGAAAAACTTTTATGAACTCTTTTGTTCTTGTGTCTATATATATGCTTAAATAACACCCAGGTTTCAGCAAAGATCATAACTAACGATGTAGACAATAATTCTTAGAAATTGTATTCACTCATATCAATGGCATAATCAGCTAGCGAGCAATAATAAAACATCTCAATTGCCAACACTTTGTCAAAAACAATCATGATATAATATGACAATAATGGTATCTCGCTAGCCCTTTCTGAGACCGCAAAACATAAATGTAGAGCACCTCCAAAGTTCAAGAAGTGACTAAACATTGTAATTCATGGTAGAAGAGATCCAGTCATGATGCACACACCATTAACTATACACAATGCATGAGGATGACAATAGTGCTCTCAGGACTGGTGCTTGTTTGAGAAGGTGATGATTCAACATAAAAGTAAAATAACATGAAAGTAAATAGATAGGCCCTTCGCAGAGGGAAGCAGGGACTTGCAGAGGTGCCAGAGCTCAAAGCTTAAATCGGAGATAAATATAATTTTGGGAGGTACACCTTTCCCGTCACTTCACCACCAAGAGTTATCAATGTCGTCCAGGCTAAACACATTAGCGGCGGTTCCCAAGCAATAAAAGTAAAGTTTACTCCCCCTCCACCAACAAACATAAGCCATGGCTAGCCGAATCCTCGGGTGCCCTCCATACCAACAACAGTCCAGGGGAGTTTTGTTTAATTAGTTGTAATTTTTGATTTCGGGACTGGGCATCCCTATTACCAGCCCCTCTCGTGCAAGGACCAGTGAATAAACACTCATCATGAGAATAATCCGCTTAGCATGGAAGATACTGACCAACCCCTGTCGCTCCGTGAACAGTACGGGCACACAAAACAGATGTTCGTTTGAATATTTAGAGGTGGCACATGCAAATTTACTTGGAACGGCAGGGTAATACCGCATATAGGTAGATATAGTGGACTCATCTAGAATAACTTTGGTTTGGGGTTTTTGATGCACAAGCAGTATTCCCGCTTAGTACGTGCGAAAGCTGGCAATTAGGTTGAGAAACGACCAACTAGAGAGCGAAAACGGTCATGATCATGCATTATGGATAATTCACATTGAGTACTAGCATGAGTAGGATATAAACACCATGAACATAAATATCTTGGAGGCTATGTTGGTTTTGATTCAACTACATGCGTGAACATGCACCAAGTCAAGCCACTTGAAACATTCAGAGGAGGATACCATATCATTATACTACATCACAATCATTTCAATGCATGTTGACACTCAAGATAAACCATTATCCACTCCTAGCTACTTAAGAATGGCATGAAAAACTATAATCTCTAATTGTCATCACAAACATGTTTAATCATAACATGTTGAATCATGGATACTGAGTTAAACATATTTACAAAAACAAAAACAAGTTGAGTTCATACCAGCCTTTCCTTACCTCAGTCACTTCATCATATATCGTCATTATTGCCTTTCACTTGCACGACTGAATGATATGAAAATAATAATAGTGCAAGAGTGTCATGGACTAAGCTGGAATCTGCGAACATTTTATGCAAAGGAGAAGACAAAATAATATGGGCTCTTTGTTAGGTCAACAATAATGCATATAAGAGCCACTCAACATTTTCATCGTGGTCTTCCCCTTGGTACAACTCAACAAAAAGAAAAGAATTTTAGAGAAACACACTGAAATATTTTTGGAGTTTTTAGTTTTTTTCTTGAAAGAAGCAAATTAAAGAAAGAAAAAAAATACGAGAAAAACTATTTACATGAGAAAGCTCCCAACAAGCAAAAGAAGAAATGGGAAATCTTTTTGGGTTTACTACAACTAAATTAAGCTAGAAAGAAAAACCGAAAAGAAGCGAGAAATATTTTTGAATTTTCTCAAAGTTTTTCAAACACATAAGAAGAAAGCGAGAAAATAAAACTAGCATGGATAATACAATGGAAAAACTGTGAACATGGACAACTGGAATGAAATGTGTGAACATGAATGTAATGTTAGTGGAAATACATACTCCCCAAGCTTAGGCTTTTGGCTTGGCTTGGTAATCACCACCCCCGCCCTGGATAATAGTCAGAGTGATAGCTCATGGAGGCTCTGGGTGCAGCCTCCTCAGCCTGGCGAGCGGCCTCTACTACCGCATTGTACTCGCGCGCATCGCCCTCATAAATGCAGTATCTTCCTTTACTCTAATAATCAAAGAGAGCAGGTGCAGGCAAAATAACAGGTACGATGTTTTTTTTATCAAACATCAAGTTATAGATATAATTAGTGGCCCTATATTTAATAAACTCATGACACTACATGCCCCAAAGTCTAGGTACTGGCTAGGTAAGATAGGATCATTGGGCCAAGGCGACACACACAACTTCCTAGCTATACGGGAGGCATAAATCCCGCCATAAAAGTGACCACTATCAGCATTGCGTTGCAACCTCCTTGCAACAATTCCTCCAAGATTATAACATTTCATTCCCATTAGAGCAGTGTGTATGAGGATCAAGTCTGGGGCACAGAGGGTACTGTAATCTTGTTTGCGCACGATGCATTTGCCATTAAAGAGTGCAAAGTAACGAATTGATGGAAATTGTATACTTTTTATTCTAGCTTGTGTCACTCCTCTATCCTCACCACAACATAGACTAGTTAAAAACATCTCATACTTAGATTTTGGTGGTTCGTCTAGCCAACCCCAATATGGGATTTTGCACGCAACACAAAATTCTTCTAGAGGCATGGTCAAGGCACTATCATAAAGGCTAAATGAAACTCTAGAATCACGAGAATGATATTTAAATTTCTTAGTGAATGTCTGGGTTAGGTTGAGATGTTGAATGCACTTATCTACTATGAAGTGGGCGAGCTCGGTGTTGTGAACATACTGCTCAAATTCTTCCTTTATCCCTGCTACTATCATGAACTCGTCACACGGCCATAAACATGATTTGGTATCGGCATCCTGCATCGAGCTTTCACTTGGCTCAACATAGGAGCGTCGTATCGAGCTTTTGCTTGACAATGCTCCCGAGGACCTCCGCCTCGAAGAACTCCTAAAGAGGTGCATTTTTATTTGTGAACAATTTCTGAAAAAATTTGAGCCACAAAATTTTGTCAACAAAACTTCACAAGATTGATAGCAACTACTCATATGGATGCCTAGAGGCTATATCAAGCATTCAAACTACTTGGAACTGAAAGAATTCAACTTGCAAGCTCATTTATAGCAGCACCAAGAGTAGGTAATTACTCAAAATATAAACCACTAGAACAAAAACTAATTGGAGCAATGGAGGAGTCACATACCAATTAGCAATCCCCTAAAATAGTTTCAAAAATGGAGCTTCGAGCAAAGAGATCGAAATCCGTGGGTTTGAGAGCAAGAACATGAGAGAGAGAGAGAGAGAGTGAGAGCTGGAGTGATTTTTTTCTAGAGGTAAGTGGTGAAGTGGACTAAAGGGATAAATGAGGGGGGGCTCAGGGGGCCCACTACCCACCAGGGCGCGCTTGGGGTAGCTGGCGCGCCCTGGTGCCTAGTGGGCACCAGGGGCACCCCCTATGATGTTATTTATATGATAAATCCTTAAAATTCAGAAAAAAAACGTGTCAAAATTTCAGGTCATTCTGAGCACTTTTATTTTTGGGCACTTTTTTATTGCACGAAAAATTCAGAAAACAAGATAAACATGGCATTTTATTGTATGTAACTAAAAATGATAGAAAATAAAAAGTGGGTACAGAAGGTTGTGCTTACTAAATTCATCAACTACATGTCTCTCAAAAGTAATCCATTAATAAGGTTGATCAAGTCTTATTAACAACCACTTTTGATTAGCATGAACCAGAAGACTTTTTGCAAAACAGTAAGTTACCTCAATGGGGATATGCATATCCCCAAAAATAAGTATTTCATATTTCTTTTTGGCAGTAGGAAGAGGGAGTTGAAAACTTCCAATAGTAATTGTCGAAGACTTTTCAATAACATTAATACCATTCACTTGAAATTGTTTCTTCGGAAAGTGCATCGTATGCTCATTACCATTGATATGAAAAGTGATTTTGCTTTTATTGCAATCAATAACAGCCCCTACAGTATTCAAAAAGAGTCTATCAATGATAATCGACATGTTGTCGTCCTCGGGCATCTCCAGTATAACAAAGTCTGTTAAGACAGTAACATTTTGTAACAACAACAGGCACATCGTCACAAATACCGATAGGTATGCCAGTTGATTTGTTAGCCATTTGCAATGATATTTCAGTAGGTGTGAGTTTATTCAAATCAAGTCTTTTATATAAAGAGAAAGGCATAACACTAACACCGGCTCCCAAATCACATAAAGTAGTTTTGACATAGTTTCTTTTAATGGAGCATGGTATAGTTGTTATTCCTGGATCTCCTAGTTTCTTAGGTACTCCATCCTTAAAAGAATAATTAGCAAGCATGGTGGAGATATCAGCTTCAGATATTTTCCTTTTATTAGTAACAATGTCTTTCATATATTTAGCATAAGGGGCCATCTTCAAAATATTAGTCAAACGAGTACGCAAAAAGACTGGCCTAAGCATTTCAGCAAAGCGTTCAAATTCTTCATCAACCTTTTTCTTAGATAGCTTAGGTGGAAAGGACATGGATTTCTAAACCCATGGTTCTCTTTCTTTGCCACGTTTTCTAGCATCAAAATCTCTTTTATCATAGCGTTTATTTTTAGAAGGTGGTTTTTCAAGATCAACAGCAGGTTCTATCTCAACATCATTATCTGGTTCCTTTTCATTGTCTTGCTGAGCATCTTCATGAACATCATCATTTTCATTTTCATTATCACTATGTGAATGTTCATTACTAGATTGAGTTTCAGCATCTGAGATAGAGACATCATTGTTATCTTCAGAAGGGTTTTCTATCTCAAGTTCACTAGAGGTATGCAAAGTCCTATCATTTTTTCTTCTTCTTTTTCTTTTTAGATGGACTAGGTGCATCGGCATTAATTCTTTGAGAGTCTTGTTCAATTCTTTTAGGGTGTCCTTCAGGGTAAAGTGGTTCCTGAGTCATTTTACCCCCTCTAGTTGCTACCCTAACAGTATAATCATTCATATTATTGTTCATTTCACTAAGCAATTCTCTTTGAGATTTAGCAACTTGTTCTAACTGAGTTTGAACCATAGAGGCTTGTTTTCCTACACCTCTAACATCATTAGTGATTCTAAATAACAAGTCACTCAAATGAGCAATCATATCAGAATTTTGTTTTAGTTGTTTCATAACATAAGCATTGACGTGATCTTGCTTCCTGATATAGTTATCAAATTCATATAAGCATTGACTAGGAGGTTTATTATGTGGGATGTCACCGTCATAAAATTTCAAAAGACAATTTACCTCCACCAGCTGTGGTGGTGTGTCAAGACCATGTATTTCTTCAATAGGTGGTAAATTCTTAACATCTTTAGCCTTAATACCTTTTTCCTTCATACATTTCTTTGCCTCTTCCATATCTTCAGGACTGAGAAATAAAATACCCCTCTTCTTTGGAGTGGGTTTAGGCGGTGGTTCAGGAAGAGTCCAATCATCATAATTCTTCAATATGTTATTCAATAACTACTCAGCTTGTTCAAAAGTTCGTTCCCTAAAAACACAACCAGCACAACTATCTAGGAAGTCCCTAGAAGCATCGGTTAGTCCATTATAAAAGATATCAAGTATTTCATTTTTCTTAAGAGGATGATCAAGCAAAGCATTAAGTAATTGGAGAAGCCTCCCCCAAGCTTTTGGGAGACTCTCTTCTTCAATTTGCACAAATTTAAATATTTCCTGTAAGGCAGCTGTTTCTTATGAGCAGGAAAATATTTTTCAAAGAAGTAATAAATCATATCCTAGGGACTACACACACAAACAGGAGCAAGAGTATTGTACCAATTCTTAGCATCACCCTTTAATGAGAATGGAAATAACTTAAGAATATAGTAGTAGCAATTTTTCTCATCATGAGCAAATATGGTGGCTATATCATTTAATTTAGTAAGATGTGCCACAACAGTTTCAGTTTCATAGCCATGGAAAGGATCAGATTCAAGCAAAGTAATTAACTCTGGGTCAACAGAGAATTCATAATCCTTATCAGTAACAAAAATAGGTGAAGTAGCAAACTTAGGATCACATTTCATTCTAGCATTCAAAGTTTTTCTTTCAACTTGCATAATAATTTCTTAAGATCATCTCTATCCTTACAAGCAAGAAAGTCTCTAGCTACCTCTCCATCCATAACATAACCCTCAGGTATCTCAGGCAATTCATATCTAGGAGAGCTAGATCTAAAAGGTGTTTCATAATTCTTAGTTTCAAAGACTTCATCAGTTTTAGTAATTTCATCAGTTTCTGCATTCTCAATATCTTTAGCTCTAGCAAGTTGTTCATCAAGAAATTCACCTAGTGGCACAGTCTTATCAAGCAAGGTACTAGCATCATCAATAGCATCATTCATAGAAGAAGTAGCATCATCAATAACTTGTGACATATGAGGATTAATAACATGTGGTGGTGTTGCAAGCTTACTCAAAACAGAAGGTGAATCAAGTGCAGAGCTAGATAACAGTTCCTTACCTCCCCTCATCTTAGTGGGAACGATCTTGGTTCTCTCATCCTTAAGATTCGTCATAGTGATAAATAGATATAAATCCCAAGTGACTCAACAAATATAGCTATGGTCCCCAGCAACGGTGCCAGAAAAAGGTCTTGATAACCCACAAGTATAGGGGATCGCAACAGTTTTCATGGGTAGAGTATTCAACCCAAATTTATAGATCCGACACAAGGGGAGCCAAAGAATATTTGTAAGTATTAGCAGTTGAGTTGTCAATTCAACCACACATCAAGATTAAATATCTACAACAAAGTGATCAGTAGCACAGTAGTATGATAGTTTGATAGCGATAGCAATAGTAGTAACAGTAATAGCAGTAGGAATAATTTCGTAGCAGTTGTAACAATAGCAGCAATAGTAGTAACTTAGCAAGATCAATACGTGAAAAGCTCATAGGCATTGGATCGGTGATAACGTTGGATAATATTCATCATATAACAGTCATAACCTAGGGCGACATAGAACTAGCTCCAGTTCATAAATATAATGTAGGCATGTATTCCGTAAATAGTCATACGTGCATATGGAAAAGAACTTCGATGCCATCTTTTGTCCTACCCTCCCATGGCAGCCGGGTCCATAAGGAAACTATGGGATATTAAGGCCTCCTTTTAATAGAGAACCGGATCAAAGCATTAGCACATAGTGAATACATGAACTCCTCAAACTACGGTCATCACCGGAAAGTATCCCAATTATTGTCACCTGGGGGTTACGGATCATAACTCGTAATAGGTGCATATGACTTGCAAGATCGGATCTTGAACATAGATATAATGGTGATAACATAAATGGTTCAGATCTGAAATCATGGCACTCGGGCCCTAGTGACAAGTATTACACATAGCAAAGTCATAGCAACATCAATCTCAGAACATAATGGATACTAGGGATCAAGCCCTCACAAAACTAACTCGATTACATGATGAAACCCATCCAACCCACCACCGTCTAGCAAGCCTACGAAGGAATTACTCACTCCCAGTGGTGAGCATCATGAAATTGGTGATGGAGGATGGTTGATGATGACGAAGACCGAAGATCCCCCTCTCCGGAGCCCCAAATGGGCTCCAGATCTGGCCTCCCAATGAAGAACAGGAGGTGGCGGCAGCTCCGTATCGTAAAACGTGATGAAACTTCCTCTCCTATTTTTTCTGGAAAAATAGGATTTTATAGCATTAGAATTAGTGTCAGAGGAGCCTCGTGGGCCCTACTACCCACCAAGGCGCGCCAGAGCGGGGTGGTGCGCCCTGGTGCCTAGTGGGCAGCTGGGGCCCCCCTCCAGTGAGTCTTGGTTCTAGTATTTTTATTTATTCCAAAATAATTCTCCAAAAAGTTTTGTCTGATTCCGAGAACTTTTATTTCTGCACAAAAACAACACCATGGTAGTTCTGCTGAAAACAGCGTCAGTCCGGGTTAGTTTCATTCACGTATCAGGCAGCGGCCCTCGAATTCAGATCTGGACCACCCACGAGACTAACCTTGTGGGCCAGGAAGAGGCCTAACTGGGGGTCATCCACGAAGGTGGAGGCACTGCTGAAACGCGTCTTCAGAATGATAAAGGCGAACGCCAAGCTGACCAATGTGGTGCAAGTGATGCTCTGCTGACGCGTCCTTCCTTGCCAACAAAGGGCCGCTCCAATGTTGTCCTACAAACCTGAGGACCCAGTCACTGTGCTCTGCTTCTATGGCACCACTCACAACAAGCTGTGGAAGGTGCTATTCAAGCCCGAGAAGGAGTGGCTGGCCAAGGAAGAAGATATTAGCCTCGATGTCGCGCACCCTCCTCGGGAGGTAATGAAGTTTCGTTCTTCATGTTCGGGTATTTTCCTTTTAACAAGGAAACTAACTTTTTCTTCCCCACATTCGCAGGGCTGGCTTGAGAAGGCTACGCGGATCGACAGTTCGGCCCCGCTGCCCAAAGACCCTAGGTCGGCCCTGCAAGAGGAAATGCTGACAGTGGCGCCGTACAAGGCGCCAGAGAAGAAAGAGAAGAAGAAATTCGAGTCGAGGGAGGCCCGAGATGGCCACTACTCAAGGGGGAATCCGGACACCAAGTCTGGGGAAACCGAAGCTCCCTCTGCTCACGAGGGGGAGTTGGAGGAGGACGGGGAGGAGAGCGACTCATCCCGAACAAGGAAAAGGGCAGCGTCGGAAGACGCCGAGGAGGAGCAGCCTCCTCATGCCCCAAAGAAGCAGCGCAGGGCCAAGTTGGTCCTGCCCGATGACAGCTTGGACTCCGCTAAAGGGTCCGAAGCCTCTGAAGAGGTTCCGTAAAGGAACCCGAGGGTCAAGCCTCCTGCCCGAAGGTGAAAATCCGAAGACTCTCCGAGCGTTTGCTTCGTTAGTTTATTGCTGATCGTGTGTATGTCTTTTCATAATGCAGCCCGCCGCGCGACCTCCCCACCGGTCAGGCATCTGAAGGGGACTCCCCACCAGCTGAACTGGCGGAGAGCAGGACCGCATCGCGCTCCACGCCTCCTTCGGCCACCGGGGAGACCGGAGAGGTGTTGTCCCGTAAGACCCCTCCCGGCCCGGACATAGGGGGCGGCGGTAACAACATCATGGATGAGGTTAACACCTTGGTCGCTGAAGACTAGGAGGGGAGATCTCTCCTGGTGAACAAAGAGGGGGATCTCGATAAATCCGAGCCCTCCCCGAAGATGGTTTCGGAGCCCCCAAGGCCACTGAAATCATCAATTCCGCCCTCCACTGAAGGGGGAGCCGAGGCCCTGCCGCCAGCGCCGAACACCGAAGATTGGGTTGCGGCTGGGTGGCCAGACATGTTGGAGGAGGCTTTGAATAGCTCCTCCGTCATCGCAGAACACCGCGCCCTGATGGGCGTGGTTCTACAAAGTAATCGGTCTGTTAACAGCAGACTGAAGGAAGCTTTTGGCGGCCTCCTGACGGGCTTCAAGGTAAGCCATGTAATATCCTTTTTATAAAGCGAATTTCTTGAGCAAGGTCATGTAATACTCATATGTAGCAGCCCCGAGACTCTATCAGGATTGGGAAAACCTGGCGGAGGATCGAAAATCAGTGAAGCGGGAGTCTAAATTATGTGAGCTGTTTTTGTAGGCCTCGTCTTTGGCGGTGGCTGCCAATGCCATGGAGTTGGCCGAGGTGAAGCGGAAGATCAAGAGCTCCGATGAGGAGCTTGACCTTATCAACAAGCGGTTCGACAAAGCGCAAGGTTAGTCCGGACTAGACTTGTAGCAGTTTGGTTTTCCTTATCGAGCGAAGTCTCCGGGGTTAACCCTAAGCAAGGAATGCGTTTAATACAGCTGCAGCTATTGCCACAGAGGTCGAGAACCTCAAGGCCAAACTGAAGAAGGCCAAGTAGGAGGTGGCCGAATAGAAGGCGGCGGCTGAGCAAACGGCCGCCGAGCTTTCGTCAGTGAAAGTCACTAGTGACAAGCACGAGGCCAGAGTGGCCGAGGTGCAGTAGGAGCTCAAGGATGCCGTCACTAAATGTGAGGACCTTGAGTAGAAAAATAAGGGTCAATCCACCGAGCTGTCTACGGTGAAGCGGGACATCCAGGAGGCGAGGTCGAAAACGCGAGGCGCCCGAGAGGAACTCCGCCAAGTGAAGCTTATTGCGGATGGTAAGCCATACTTACTGCAAAGTGTCTTTGGCGGTCACAGGTTCGCTTTGCTCACGCGGGTGTGGTGTTCCTCATGCACGTTATGGATCTCCCGAGGAGTGCGGCCGATGCGACAAGGCATTTTGCGTCTCAGGAGGGTGACACCGAGCATAGGTTGTTTTGGGTGCAGTTCCAGGCGCCCGAGCACCCTCCCCTCCAGAGCAATCAAATGAAGTAGTTGATGTATTTGCATCGGATGGCGGAGCCAGCCGTGAAGGACCTTTGTGCTCGGCTGTGGCCTTCAGAGCCGATACTGAGCAGCTACTTTGGCCTAGTGCAGAAGCTGTGCAACGCTACACCCCAGATTGACGTCCTGAAGCGTTACGCATGCATCGAGGGAGCTCGGATAGCCTTCACGAAGACCATGGTGCATTGGCCGAAGATCAAGCCGGTCGAGATGGCCACCAGACCCCTGCCCACTGGAAAGGAGCACAGGCGCCCCGAGTAATATTTCCCCATCGTGATGGATGGTGCTCAGGCAATAGAGGCCTAGTGTTCGAAAGGTGTAATTCTTGAGTGAGCGCACTATCATGTGTTAGATGATAGTTGAACCTTTTGCTTTATAATGCGATTACTTTGTATGGTTTATCATACTTTGTCTGCTTTTGTTTATTTTGACTCCTGTGTGGCTATTTTAATCTGAAAGTTACCAGTCGTCAGCTTAGCCCCCATGTAGATGCTACAAGGGGTGTTTCGACCTCCGCACTGTGACCCTTAGCCGATGTCTTGGTGCCCAAAGGCCGTAGTGTGTGAGGGAAACAAGGCAATCGGACTATGCGGTTTTAGTGCTTTCACTTAGCCATAGGAGCTTGACTGCGGGGATAGTGACTAGCCCCCAGTGTTTTGTGATGTTTGGGTGAGCCGAGGTATATACCTTCATCACGTGGTTTGTGCGAAGACAAAACCCTCTGTACAACACGGAATAATCTCCATCGATTTTTAGTTTGACACATGTCATCGGATCACCGACCAGTTCTCGCTTATTATGACAGTGAGTTTTTGGCTTTCTCTACTGAGGTACTTGACCAGGCTAGCTAGAAGTACAATCGCCGTAGCTCTCCCTTTACCCTCTTAGCCGAACATGCGGAACGTAAGGGGGCAAACACAGGAGCCGGGCAACCCAACTATTGACCAAAGACAAAATTCGGAACCGACTCATATAATGCAATATCCGAGATGCCAAACACTTAAAAGGAAAGATAGTGTCGGAATGATGCTTGGGGCGAGTTTTATAATCGAGCCCCTGGTCTATTAGTTGTTCGCATCTAAAGAAAATATATACCGAACTAGTTTGTTTCGGCGTGGAGAGCAGAAATATTTTTGCAACATAAATGACTGCTAGAGGACCATAAAGAGTGGTCTTTATTTCCGGTGATCTTGGGACATCTAAACGTACAATCCAAACTGCCGAAGCAACTATAACAGATACTTTAAAAAAGGTTTAAATTTTATAGATGAAAGGTTTACACAGGGCCTTGATGCGTGGGTTGGTCCCTACTATGCCCTGTTGCACGTCTGCACCTTTGCTTTTGTGGGGAGGAAGAACTCCTTTAGAGGGGATGATAATCGGTGGATGGGCCCTTGAGAGACGGCTTGAGAAGTCGCCGTACCGTATTGGCTTGATGTCGGGTAGGTCCTAGATGGTACCTATGACTGTCCGAAGACGTGTTTAGCCGTAGCTCAATTGACCCGAACACATGGCTTTTGCGTGGTTGGCCCCCACAGCTGCCCATGGTATTTTAAGCGCGAAGTTGTGCCCCGAGGTACGTACTTTGCGACTGGGGTGGGCGTGCTATGGGGTTTGTTCCCCTATTTGCGTTGAGTGTACGCAGGTTCCTCGAACTGAGATAGGGATCGGGCCCGTTTACTTGCCTCCCGCGCCTTGACGGCAGGCTGGTACTTCGGCCCTTCCATGCCGGTTTGGACTTCGGCTGCCAGAGCCACTGTATGCTCCTCAGTCCGAAGTGAGCGCTGCATGTTGCCATTGACTGTGACGACGCCCTTGGGTCCGGGCATCTTTAGCTTCAGGTATGCGTAATGGGGGATGCTACTTCTTGAGCTTGCGTTGATTTTTCCCTTGAAGAGGAAAGGGTGATGCAGCAAAGTAGAGATAAGTATTTCCCTCAGTTAAGAACCAAGGTATCAATCCAGTAGGAGGCACAAGCAAGTCTCAAATATATGCACCTGCACAAACTAACAAACACTTGCACACAACACGAAAAAGGGGTTGTCAATCCCTTCACGGTCCCGAACAAGTGTGAGATCTAATAGAGATAGGTATAAAAGATAAATAAAAGAGCAAACTAAAGTAAATATAAATAAATTGCAGCAAGGTATTTTTGGTTTTTTGGTTTATAGATCTGAAAATATATAATGGATCTAGAGTATTAAGTTCATAAGAACAAAGCAACGTTTTAAGTAAGATGACATGATGTAGAGGGATAAACTCAAGCAATATGATATAAACCCCATCTTTTTATCCTTGATGGCTACAATGCAATATGTCCCTCACTACCCCTCCTGTCACAGGGTGAGGACACCGCAAGATTGAACCCAAAACTAAGCACCTCTCCCATTGCAAGAAAAACAAATCTAGTTGGCCAAACCAAATTGATAGTTCGAAGAGAAATACAAAGATATCTTAATCATGCATAAAAGAGTTCAGGGAAGACTCAAATAATATTCATAGATAATCCGATCATAAATCCAGAACTCATCAGATCTCAACAAATGCACCGCAAAAGAAGATTACATCAAATAGATCTCCAAGAACATCGAGGAGAACATTCTATTGAAGATCAAAGAGAGAGAAGAAGCCATCTAGCTACTAGCTATGGACCCTTAGGTCCGTGGTAAACTACTCACGCTTCATCGGAAGGGCAGAAAGGTTGATGTAGAGGCCCTCCGTGATCAAATCCCCCTCTGGCGGAGTGCCGGAAAAGGACCCAAGATGGGATCTCACGGGAACAAAAGCTTGCGGCGGCGGAAAAGTATTTTTGGTGTGCCCTTTGGTATAGGGCGAATATTTGAGGATTTATAGTGCAGAGATTAGGTTAAGACGGTCCATGAGGGCCCCACAAGCCAGGCGGCGCCCCCCCTAGGGCGCGCCCCCACAGCTTGTGGCCGCCTCATCAGTCTTCTGGCCTCCTCTCCAAGTCTCATGGGTTTTTCTAGTCCAAGAAAGATCACCGGAAAGTTTTATTCTGTTTGGACTCCGTTTGATATTCATTTTCTGTAAAAGTCAAAAACAAGGAAAAAAATAGAAACTGGCATTGGGCTCTAGGTTAATAGGTTAGTCCCAAAAATAATATAAAATAGCATATTAATGCATATAAAACATCCAAAACAGATAATATAATAGCATGGAACAATATTAATGCATCCAAAACGTTGGAGATGTATCAAGCATCCCCAGGCTTAATTCCTGCTCGTCCTCGAGTAGGTAAATGATAAAAACAGAATTTTTGATGTGAAATGCTACCTAACATTTTTATCAATGCAATTTTCTTTATTGTGGCAAGAATATTCAGATCCATAAGATTCAAAAGAAATGTTTAATATTGACATAAAAACAATAATACTTCAAGCATACTAATAAAGCAATCATGTCTTCTCAAAATATCATGGCCAAAGAAAGTTATCCCTACAAAATCATATAGTCTGGCTATGCTCCATCTTCATCACACAAACTATTTCATCATGCACAACCCCGATGACAAGCCAAGCAATTGTTTCATACTTTTGGTGTTCTCAAACTTTTTCAACTTTCACGCAATACATGAGCGTGAGCCATGGATATAGCACTATAGGTGGAATATAATATGGTGGTTGTGGAGAAGACAAAAAGGAAGGAGAAAGTCTCACATCAACTAGGCAAATTAATGAGCTACGAATATGCCCATCAATTGATATCGATGCAAGTGAGTAGGGATTGCCATGCAACGGATGCACTAGAACTATAAGTGTATGAAATCTCAAAAAGAAACTAAGTGGATGTGCATCCAACTTGCTTGCTCATGAAGACCTAGGGCAGTTTGAGGAAGCCAATCATTGGAATATACAAGCCAAGTTCTATAATAAAAAATTCCCACTAGTAATATATGAAAGTGACAACATAGGAGACTCTCTATCATGAAGGACATGGTGCTACTTTGAAGCACAATTGTGGAAAAAGGATAGTAACATTGTCCCTTCTCTCTTTTTCTCCCATTTTTTTCTTCTTTTTTCTTTTTTGGGCTCTTTGGCCTCTTTTTTTTCTTTTTCTTTTTCATCCAGAGCCTCATCCCGACTTGTGGGGAAATCATAGTCTCCATCATCCTTTCCTCACATGGGAATATGCTCTAGTAATGATGATCATCACACTTTTATTTACTTACAACTCAAGAATTACAACTCGATACTAAAACAAAGATATGACTCTATATGAATGTCTCATGCATATGAGAACAATATGACAATGATGGTATGTGTCATAATAAAATGGAACGGTGGAAGTTGCATGGCAATATATCTCGGAATGGCTATGGAAATGCCATAATAAGTAGGTATGGTGGCTGTTTTGAGGAAGGGTATATGGTGGGTTTAATGCACCGGCGAAAGTTACGCGGTACTAGAGAGGCTAGCAATGGTGGAAGGGTGAGAGTGCAAATAATCCATGGACTCAACATTAGTCATAAAGAACTCATATACTTATTGCAAAAGTTTAATAGCCATCGAAACAAAGTACTAATATGCATGCTCCTAGGGGGATAGATTGGTTGGAAAAGACCATCGCTCATCCCCGATCGCCACTCATAAGGAAGACAATCAAAGAATAAATCATGCTCCGACTTCATCACATAACGGTTCACCATACGTGCATGCTACGGGAATCAAAAACTTTAACGCAAGTATTTCTACCAATCCACAATTACTCACTAACATGACTCTAATATCACCATCTTTATATCTCAAAACAAATGCAAGGAATCAAACTTCCCATATATTCAATGCTTTTTATATGAAAGTTTTTATTATATCCCTGTTGGATGCCCATCATATTTGGACTAAATTCATAAACTAAGTAAATTACCATGCTGTTTAAGACTCCCAAAATAATATAAGTGAAACATGAGAGTTCAACAATTTCTATAAAATAAAACCACCTTCGTGCTCTAAAAAGATATAAGTGAA
The DNA here is from genome assembly GCA_011799875.1 of Thinopyrum elongatum. Taxonomy (NCBI): domain Eukaryota; kingdom Viridiplantae; phylum Streptophyta; class Magnoliopsida; order Poales; family Poaceae; genus Thinopyrum; species Thinopyrum elongatum. The sequence goes on along the minus strand of CM022303.1, from coordinate 305,128,340 downwards.
GCACTAGAGCAAACTGCCTAGCTCAAAAGATATAAGTGAAGCACATAGAGTATTCTAATAAATTCATGATTAAAGCGTGTCCCTCTCAAAAGGTGTGTGCAGCAAGGATGATTTTGGAAAACTAAAAAGCAAAGACTCATATCATACAAGACGCTCCAAGCAAAACACATATCATGTGGTGAATAAAAATATAGCCTCAAGTAAATTTACCGATGGATTTAAGATGAAAGAGGGGATGCCATCCGGGTCATCCCCAAGCTTAGATGCTTGGTTGTCCTTGAATATTACCTTGGGGTGCCTTGGGCATCCCCAAGCTTAGGCTCTTGCCACTCCTTATTCCATATTCCATCAAATCTTTACCCAAAACTTGAAAACTTCACAACACAAAACTCAACAGAAAACTCGTAAGATCCGTTAGTATAATAAAATAAATCACCACTTTAGGTACTATCATGAACTCATTCTAAATTTATATTGGTGTTATATCTACTGCATTCCAACTTCTCCATGGTTCATACCTCCCGATACTACCCATAGATTCATCAAAATAAGCAAAGAACACATAGAAAACAGAATCTGTCAAAAACAGAACAGTCTGTAGTAACTAGAATATTAGTCATACTTATGTAACTACTCAAAAATTAGGAAAACATAGGTAATTCATATATCAATTCTGTGTAAAAAATTCATAATTTTTACACGCTCCAGTGAATTTAAATAATTCTGTTACTGGACGCAAAAGTTCCTATTTTTCAGCAAAACCAAATCAATGATATATGAAAGCATCCCAAAGGTCTTGCTTGGCTCAAACACTAATTGAAACACCAAAACACAGTTACTACAGAGGTAATAATGTGTATTTTCATAAAAACAGAAAGGAAATATATTGGGTTGTCTCCCAACAAGCGCTTTTCTTTAAAGCCTTTTAGCTAGGCGTTAATAATTTTAATGATGTTCGCATAAAAAATAGCAATTGAAACATGAAGAGAGCATCATGTAGCATGTGAAAAACAAGTTTAAGTCTAACATACTTGATATGCATAGGCATTTTATAGGGAAAAGATTTATCAAGACAAGCAAAAACTAGCATATGCAAGGAACAAGAAAGAAACGATAGCAAATCTCAACATAACGAGAGGTAATTTAGTAACTTGAAAATTTCTACAACCATAATTTCCTCTCTCATAATAATTACATGTAGGATCATAATAAAATTCAACAATATAACTTTCACATAAAATATTCTCTTCATGATCCACATGCATGCAAAGTTGACACTCTTCCAAAATATTGGGATTATCATCAAATAAAGTCATGACTTCTCCAAGCCCACTTTTATCAAAAATTTCTTAAGATTGATTGTACTCCAAAGTAGTGGGATCATTATTACCTAGACTTGACACTCTTCCAAACCAACTTTCAATATTATTGCAAACATATTTATCATGAGGCTTAAATAAATTTTCAAGATCATAAGAAGAATCACCCCAATCATGATCATTGCAATAAGTAGTGGACATATCAAAATTAGCTTCCCCAAGCTTAGGGTTTTGCGTATTATTATCACAATTGACATTAATAGAATTTATAATAACATCATGTCAATCATGCTTTTCATTCAAGGAGCTATCGTGAATCACTTCATAAATTTCATCACAATTTTTAGATTCACGAATATCAAGCAAAACTTCATAAAGATAATCTAGTGCACTCAACTCACTAGCAATTGGTTCATCATCATTGGATCTTTTAAAGAGATTAGCAAGTGGATGAGGATCCATAAATGTTTTGTTTTTGATTTCCAATAAACACACAATTATGCCAAGCGAAAAAGCAAACAAACCAAATAAGACAAAGGCAAACGAAAAGAAGGCGAATAAAAAGGCAAATATATTTGTGTTTTTTTAAAACATTTTAGAAGTGGGGGAGAGGAAAACGAGAGGCAAATGGCAAATAATGTAAGTGCAAGAGATGAGAGATTATGATGGGTACTTGGTAGGCTTGATGTAGAACCTCCCCGGCAACGGTGCCAGAAATTCTTCCTGCTACTTCTTGAGCTTGTGTTGATTTTTCCCTTGAATAGGAAAGGGTGATGCAGCAAAGTAGAGATAAGTATTTCCCCCAGTTAAGAACCAAGGTATCAATCCAGTAGGAGGCACAAGCAAGTCTCCAATATATGTACCTACACAAACTAACAAACACTTGCACACAACGCGAAAAAGGGGTTGTCAATCCATTCACGGTCACTAACAAGAGTGAGATCTAATAGAGATAGGTATAAAAGATAAATAAAAGAGCAAACTAAAGTAAATATAAATAAATTGCAGCAAGGTATTTTTGGTTTTTTGGTTTATAGATCTGAAAATATATGATGGAAAATAGACCTGGGGGCCATAGGTTTCACTAGAGGCTTCTCTCTTGAAGAAAACATACGGTGGGTAAACAAATTACTGTTGAGCAATTGATAGAAAAGCGCATAATTATGAAGACATCTAAGGCAATGATCATGAATATAGGCATCACGTCCGTGACAAGTAGACCGTAACAATTCTGCATCTACTACTATTACTCCACACGTCGACCGACTCCTGCCTGCATCTAGAGTATTAAGTTCATAAGAACAGAGCAATGCTTTAAGTAAGATGACATGATGTAGAGGGATAAACCCAAGCAATATGATATAAACCCCATCTTTTTATCCTTGATGGCAACAATGCAATACGTGCCTCGCTACCCCTTCTGTCACTGGGTGAGGACACCGCAAGATTGAACCCGAAACTAAGCACCTCTCCCATTACAAGAAAAACCAATCTAGTTGGCCAAACCAAACCGATAGTTCGAAGAGAAATACAAAGATATCTTAATCATGCATAAAAGAGTTCAGAGAAGACTCAACTAATATTCATAGATAATTTGATCATGAATCCACAATTCATCGGATCTCAACAAATGCACCACAAAAGAAGATTACATTGAATAGATCTACAAGAACATCAAGGAGAACATTGTATTGAAGATCAAAGAGAGAGAAGAAGCCATCTTGCCACTAGCTATAGACCCTTTGGTCCGTGGTAAACTACTCACGCTTCATTGGAAGGGCAGCAAGGTTGATGTAGAGGCCCTCCATGATCGAATCCCCCTCCGACGGGGTGCCGAAAAAGGCCCCATGATGAGATCTCACGGGAACAGAAGCTTGCGGCGGCGGAAAAGTATTTTTGTTGTGCCCTTTGGTATAGGGGGAATATTTGAGGATTTATAGTGCAGAGATTAGGTCAAGACGGTCCACAAGGTGCCCACAAGCAAGGGGGGCGCGCCCCCATGGCTTGTGGCTGCCTCGTGGGTCTTCTGGCCTCCTCTCCAAGTCTCGTGGCTGACTCACTAGGCTGTTGGACCACATGGCTCAGGTCATCGGCGTCCGGAGGCCGAACATAAGTGCCTTGAAAATTGGCTCAGAAAGCATCCTCGAGCTCTTCCCAGCTCCCTATGGAGTTTTTAGGGAGGCTGTTCAACCAATGCCTGGCTGGTCCTTTAAGCTTTAATGGTAGGTACTTTACGGCGTGGAGATCATCCCCTCGAGCCATATGAATGTGGAGAAGAAAATCTTCGATCCACACGGCCAGGTCTGTTGTCCCATCATATTGTTCGATGTTTACGAGTTTAAACCCTTCATGGAACTGATGCTGCATCACCTCGTCTGTGAAGCACATTGGGTCAGTGGTGCCCCTGACTCGGGCCATGTCGCGCCGGAGTTCGGCTGCCATCCTGGCCCGGTGCTGCTCCCGAGCTCTATCGTTTCGATTGAGCCAAGCTTGGTATCCATCCCGTCTACCGGGAGGGTATCCTCTGGACCCATATATGGATCTTTCCTGACATGTTCTAGCATCCAGGTCGTGTCGTAGGTCATATGGGTCTTCGGGCTCTATTGGCTCCTTTCCTCTCCTGCGGGGAGGCGCAGCTGGGTCTTCGGCCTTTCCACCCGTCCTCTCCCGTCCTCGGGGGGGGGGGGGGGGGGGGTGGTGTGTTCTGGCTGGTTGCTCTGAGTATATCTTGGGGGTGCAGGCTCAAGGGCCTCGTCGTCGAATTGTGGCAGCAGTTTCTGCTTTGGGTAGCTTTTGGTTTGCCGCTCATAGCCATACCCTTCTTCGGCTGCTAGGACTTTTGTCCATCTGTCATTGAGGGTGTCTTGTTTGGCTTTTAGCTGTTGCTGCTTCTTCTTCAAGCTTCATGCAGTGGCTATAAGTTGTTGTTTAAACCGCTCTTGGTCTAGCGGATCCTCGGGGACGATGAAATCCTCGGCTTCGAGGCTGACCTCCTCTTCGGAGAGAGGTAGGTAGTTGCTGTCCTCAGAGTTATTGAGGTCCTCGGGATTATAATAATCTTCGTGCCCCTCCGAGTCATCGGGTTGTTGCTCAGGGGCCACGGTGTCAACAAGGTCTTCCATGTTGTCCGGGGTGTCATTTTCTCCGGTGCCCGTGTAGCTTTCCCTGCCCTTACGCCCCTCGGATCGTCGGCGCTGTCGTTGGCGTTTGGGAAACTCCTCGCCGGGTTTATCGGCACCTTTTCTGGGGGTTCCCTTGCCCTTATCTTTGGGGGTGTCCACCATACAGACATCATATGTGGAGGTGGCCGTCCACCGTACGGTGATGGGAGGGGCGGTAGTGGTGTGGGCCATAGCTTCAATGTCTTCGTCCATGTCGTCGGCCTCCTCAGAAGCGTAGTCCAACATGTCAGTTAGATCTTTGACAGTGGCCACTAAGTGGGTGGTGGGTGGGGCGTAAAATTCCTTGGTCGTCCGCCTCAAGACCAAGCCGAGCATAGGTCGAGGATGGGTCATCAATGATGTTCATCGCCTAGACCCAATCTAGCATCTCGCTTAAAAGGGAGAGACCAGCTGGATCGACATCTGGGATTTCTTTGGAGTCAACCTCAGGTATGGTGGGAGGATGGGTGAATCCGGCCAAGGTTGACTCCCGGTCTTCGGACGCCGAAGTTGCATTCAAGCTCGAAGACGAATCCGAGGTAAGAGAGGTGAGTCCGACTAGGGTTGACTCCCGGTCTTCAGACGCAGGGGTCATATCCAGGATTGAAGCCGAATCTGAGGTAAGAGCCGACCCAGGGATTGGGTTGGAAGGAGATCCAAAAGTCGAAGCTTCAGGGTTTTCGGGTGCCTCAGGCAAGGCTGAGAAGCCAGTGCACATCAGATCGCCCCGAGCGTCAGCGACGCACTCTAGGTTACCAAACCTGATCTGGTGCTCAGGGGCAAAGCTGTCGACCTAGTTGAGATGACCGGCCGAGTTAGCATGCAGATCAATGCCGCCGAACACAAAAAGCTAGAAGGGGACAAAGATGTCCCCGGTGTTGATGCCATCTCCGATGATCAGGCGAGCCATCGATCCTTCGGTGATCTCTCAGTGGAACACTCAATTAAAGCACCAATGTCGGTGTCAAAACCGGCGGATCTCGGGTAGGGGGTCCCGAGCTGTGGATCTTGGATCAATGGGGAACAAGGGACGAAGGACACGATGTTTACCCAGGTTCGGGCCCTCTAGAAGAGGTAAAACCCTACGTCCTGCTTGATTATATTGATGTGTATAGGATGATTACAGAGTCGATCTACCACGAGATCAGATGAACTAAACCCTAGGTGAGTAGGATGATGGTTGTTCTTCTAGCCTCTATAGACTAAACCCTCTGGTTTATATAGACACCAAGGGTCATAGGGTTACACATGGTCGGCTACAATGAAGGAATAAACACGCCGATTCTCTGATCTTGACTTGGAGGACACACCAAGGCCCCGAAGATTTCCTGTCCAGACACGGAGTCACCTTATAGTTCGGCCTTATAGTAGTCGTACAGCGGCCCACCTGTCCGGCCCATAAGAGAATGGTCGACAGCCCGAGGACCCCCTAGTCCAGGACTCCCTAAGTGCTCACTAGCTACGAGGGAGTGGCCACACCCCTGGGAGCGCCATGGTGCGTCATGGCCACCTCGAACACCGTCTTGCGTTGATTCTTCTTCCCAAAAATCACATATATTCCAAAATAAATCTCCGTAAATTTTTATCGGGTTTGGACTTCATTTGATATGGATATTCTGTGAAACAAAAAAAATGCAACAAACAGGAACTAGCAATGGGCACTGGATCAATATGTTAGTTCCAAAAATAATATAAAATGTTGCCAAAAGTATATGAAAGTTGTATAATATTGGCATGAAACAATCAAAAATTATAGATACGACGGAGACGTATCAGCATCCCCAAGCTTAATTCCTGCTCGTCCTCGAGTAGGTAAATGATAAAAAAGATAATTTTTGATGTGGAATGCTACCTAGCATAATCTTGATCATATAATCTAATCATGGCATGAATATTAAGACATGAGTGATTCAAAGCAATAGTCTATAATTTGATATACAGACATCAATACTCAGGCATCCTAACAAACAATCATGCCTTTCAGAATAAAATGCTAAAGAACGCTATCCCTACAAAATCATATAGTCTTGTCATGCTCCATCTTCTTGACACAAAAGTATTTATCATGCACAACCCCGATGACAAGCCGAGCAATTGGTTCATAATTTTTTACGCGATTCAGCTTTTTCAACCCCCACGCAATACATGAGCGCAAGCCATGGATATAGCACTATGGGTGGAATAGAATATAGTGGTAGAGATTAATATGGAGAAGACAAAAAAGGAAGAAAGTCTCACATCGACGCGGCTAATCAACATGCTATGGAGGTGCCCATCTATTGATATCAATGCCAGGAGTAGGGATTGACATGCAACATATGCACTAAGAGCTATAAGTGTATGAAAGCTCAACATGAAAGTAAGTGGGTGTGCATCTAACTTGCTTTCTCGAAGACCTCGGGCATTTGAGGAAGCCCATCATCGGAATATACAAGCCAAGTTCTATAATGAAAAATTCCCACTAGTATATGAAAGTGACAACATAGGAGACTCTCAATGTGAAAAACATGGTGCTACTCTGAAGCACAAGTGTGGTAAAAGGAGAGTAACATTGCCCCTTCTCTCATTTTACTTTTTTTATTTTTTTCCTTTTTCCTTTTCCTTTTTTTTCTTGGCCTCTTTTTGGCCTCCTTTTTTCTTCTTTTTTTTGTCCGGAGTCTCATCCCGACTTGTGAGGGAATCATAGTCTCCATCATCCTTTCCTCGCTAGGACAATGCTCTAATAAGGAATAATGATGATCATCACACTTCTATTTACTTACAACTAAAAAAATACAACTTGATACTAGAACAAAGTATGACTCTATATGTTGGGGATATGACCCTGAGGTATGACCCACCCAGAAGGGGCCGGGTTACACCGTTGGCGACTTACTATGAAGAAGGCCCAAGAAAGGTCCAAGAAGACAAAGCATAAAGATAGGCGGCGGCTTAAGAGGCGGGCCTGGTGGAGGCCCAAGACCCGGAGGTGTGAGCCGCCCGATGGTGAATTGCCTGGCAAGGCAAGGCAACATAGAAACTGGGCTGATCGCGTTGTGTGATCCGGATTGGACTCTTGTAAGCCCCGTAGCCTCGACCTGTGTATATAAAGACGAGACCCGGCGGCGGGTTAGGTCAAGAAACAACTAATCGATAGCTAGGTCAAGCGTGATCACTCCCTTTAATCGATACTCAAGCAATACAACTAGAAGCAGGACGTAGGCTTTTACCTTGTTGTGAGGGGCCAAACCAGGGTAAACCTTTGTGTCCTTTGTCCCGTTTAACCCCTTCGAGCTAACCGACGTTGCGATGGCTCCACACCTAAGTCCTTTCACAAGGGCATCTGCCGTGTTAAATCCACGACAGTTGGCGCCCACCGTGGGGCCAGAGCACAGTGGTTTCGAGTTCTTGAAGGGCAACTTCTCAAGGATCAAAGGATATGCTGTGGGCCGGATGACTAAGAGTCGCCGCGGCAAGATCTACATCGACGACGCTGGCTGGGGCCCCAAGGCCGACTCAATCGAGTACAGGTACCAGGTCCACTTTGGCAGAATTCACATCTTCATCGGCAAGATCGGCGAGTCAGAGCCTGAGCCAGACACTTGCACTGACATCATCAAGACGGCTCAGCGCACGCAACCTGCCAGGGGTCAACCCAGCCGGAAGCACGTCTTTGTTGGCTTTGTTCATGGGGCGGATCTTGAGGAAGGTTCTGCATCTGGTGGTGAGACAGCCATCTATTCAGGTCATGAGTCATCGACCGGAGAAACCGAATCAATCTATGAGCTTCAGGATGGCGGGCTTGGGGGCTATTCCGATGGTGACAGTATTCCGGACCCTTATGAGCCGCCGAGCAGGGCCGCTATTTTTATGGCTGGTACGCAACCAATGGTAAACTCATCAACAGCTGCTGCCATGACATCCGGTTAAACTGCTGCTGCGACAGCTGGGGCGAGCGACTCTTTTCGGCCGCCGACTCAGGTTTTATCTGAGCTCTTGGGCACCCTGACAACTCTGTTAGCCACGGAGGTGACTCCAACGAATCAAGCACAGCATAATGCAGAAGTTGCAAAGGTGCAAGATGAGGTGGCCAAAGCCCAAGAGGATCTTAATGCAGAGAACGCCAGGATGGCGACGGAGCGAGCTTCGATGGATGTTGAGTCACAGCGGATAAGGGCAGAAGCTTTCCGCCTAAGTCTAGATCAGAATGTGTCCAATGCTGTTTTTCGAAGAAGGCACCAGAGCCGCTTGCCTTCGCAGTTTGAGGGGCGGAATCTTTTTAACACACCCGGGGCAGGAACGAGTAACCCACCCGTTGTAACCCGGGGTGCTGAGGCACCGGGGACTGGGGCGGCGGCCCAGCCTCGTGTGCCAGACCCGCGTCATAGGGATCTGACCCCACCTCAACGGGTTCCAGCACCCTCTGGCCATTATTCTAACCCAGTGAATAACATGATAGTAGCGGCCACACGGCTGGCGGCTATCCCGATCGAAGGTGAGTCTCCAGTGGCGATAGAGACCCGGAACGCGGTGGAGCTTCTTTAGACGACTGTAGCGCAGCAGGCGGCCTATTCGTACAGTCGTGAGCGGGTTCACTCAACTCCCCGCCCAAGCCGAAGCTATAGCCAGCGTATTGAGTCGCCGGTGGTTTCCAGTAGTGAACGGCATCGTAACCTGCCTCGTAATGATGACCCGCCCCATGGACATAACCCGCCCCGTGATGATCATATGCTGAATAATGCTCATGCCCTTGTAGATCAGGCTAGAACCCGTCGTGAGGCAGAATTGGTGGCTCAACTAGGGGCTCATCAGCAGTTTCCAGTAAACCCTTCGGCATCTGTTGAGGCTGGGATGACTTCCAGGACAGTTGGTGTGCCGTGTCTAGTACCGGCTCTACGCAATGAACATTTGCCCAAGGATTTTAAGGGCCCTCATAAGGTGGCTAATTATACAGCTGATCTTCCACATGAGGCTTGGATTGAGAGCTATGAGCTGGCTATGGAGATGCTAGATGTTAATGATGATGTATGTGCCAAGTACTTCACCATGATGTTAGATGGACCGGCTCGAACCTGGTTGAAAGGTTTACCCGCCAATTCCATCAATTTATGGGCTGAGTTGAAAGCACGCTTCATTCAGAACTTTAAGGGAACATGTAAGCAGCCTCTGACGATTATTGATCTGGATAACTCTGTACAACAGGAGGATGAGTCGGCCCACCATTGGGTCCGCCTGGTTTCAGCTATTATCCATTCATCCGATAGCATTGCGGCAGGTTCAGTTGTCTTGGTATTGGAGAAGAATTGTCACTTTACCCCCCCCCCTTAAGCAGAAGCTTGGGCGGCTTAAGCGTTACTGTAATGACATGGAAGAGCTCATGGCAGCTCTCATCAAGTATGCCGATTCTGATACCACCAAAGATCCTAGATCTGATGATGAAAAATCCAACAAGGGAAAGAAGAGTGTTAATGGTAAGGGTCAGCAGCAGAACATGACAGAGCATAATGGTCACAACCAGGGTAACGGTGGTAAGCGCAGACAGCCCGATGGTGGGTCAGATCTTGTAGCTAACACCAACACTGGATATAAAAGCCAGCGCCATAATGGCAACGGTAAGCAGGCCTTTGGAGGGCCAAAATTTAATATTGAGGCGATGATGAACGAACCTTGCCCAAAACACAGTCTGCCCAATAAACCGGCGGTTAATGCTTGGAAGGATTGTTTTATCATGAGAGAGTACAGGAATTCCAACTTCAATCAGAATCATGGCAACAATAATGGCCCGCCTGGCGGGTCAGGATCCAGCTCACAGGGGCCCGGCTTTGGTGGTGGCGGCTCAAGTTCTGGGTATCAAGGACAGAGCAACCAGGGTGGTTATAACCAACAGTTTGATCAGGGTAATCAGCAGCATCAGTCAGGATACCAGAGTAATCCAAAGCAGCTTAACAGTGGCCAGTATCATGTTTTTACCACAAGTTTCTGCAAACGAGATCAGAAGGTTCATAAACGCGCGGTCAGTGCGATTGAGCCGGCGGTACCTCAATACTTGCGATGGTCAGAGCAACCAATCACATGGAGTCGAGAGGATCACCCGCCCCGGGTTGACAATCCGGGTCAACAAGCATTGGTGGTAGCCCCTCAGGTTGGGGGTTATAAATTCACCAAAGTGCTCATGGACGATGGCAGCAGTATCAATATCCTTTACTATGATACCTTTCGCCGGATGAATTTAACTGATAAGGAGATTAAGCCGTCTTCTACAGTTTTTCATGGTGTGGTACCTGGTAAGTCGGCATATCCAGTTGGTAAGATTGCCTTGAAAGTGGCTTTTGGCGATGACTATGACTACAGAGCAGAGACGTTATGGTTTGAAGTGGTTAAAATCAAGAGTCCTTATCATGCCCTGTTCGGACGGCCGGCTTATGCCAAATTTATGGCACGGCCTTGTTATGTTTATTTACAGCTTAAGATGCCAGGATGTAAGGGTACTATTACAGTCCATGGTGATCAAAGGATTGCTTTGGAATGTGAAGAAGGAGATGCTGCCTATGCTGAATCAGCCTGTGCTACTGAGGAGCTTAAATTTTATAAAGATAATGTTGACACAGCCGATATGACCCCTTTGAAGAAGCCCACCAATAAGCAGGACTCTTTGTTGAAGTTTAAGTCGGCTGATGATACTAAGAAAGTTGACTTTGTCCCTGGTGACTCATCTCAGCAGTTCACAGTGGGGGCTAACATGGATCCTAAATAGGAAAGCGTGCTCATCGCGTTCATCCATGAGAATCGGGACATTTTTGCATGGAAACCTTCTGACATGCCGGGTGTACCGAGAGAATTTGCTGAGCACACTCTTAATGTGGATCCTAAATTTAAGCCGGTTAAATAGTTTCTTCGTCATTTCAATGAGGAGCGACGTAAGGCCATTGGAGAAGAAGTGGCCTGGCTCTTGGCAGCCAGGTTTATTGTGGAAGTCTTTCATTCGGAGTGGTTGGCTAACCCGGTGCTGGTGCTTAAGAAGAATGGTACTTGGCTAATGTGTGTTGACTACACAGATCTTAACAAAGCTTGTCCAGCTGATCCGTTTGCTCTTCCCCGTATTGACCAGATTATTGATGCCATGGCGGGTTGTGAGAGTTTATGTTTCTTGGATGCTTATTCTAGTTATCATCAGATCAAGATGGTAGTTAAAGACCAAGAGAAGACGTCTTTTATCACCCCTTTTGGAGCCTTTTGCTATGTCTCTATGCCTTTTGGGCTTAAGAGTGCCCAGCCGACTTATCAACGCTATGTTCAGAATTGCTTTCACAGTCAAATTGGGCGTAATGTGCATGCTTATGTGGATGATATTGTGGTCAAATCCAGGAAAAAGGAGAAGCTCTCGGAAGATCTAAGGTAGACTTTTGACAATCTCCGGGTCTATAAGATGATGCTTAACCCGGCCAAATGTGTTTTTGGTGTACCTGCAGGCAAGCTCTTGGGTTTTCTGGTCTCAGAGAGGGGTATTGAAGCTAACCCGAAAAAGATTAAAGCTATCACTTTATTGGTTAAGCCGGCGTGTGTCAATGACGTCTAGCGCCTGGCGGGTCGTATCGCGGCCTTAAGCCGGCTCATAAGCCGCCTGGGAGAGAAGGCAATTCCTTTATACCAGATGATGAAGAAGAGAGATCATTTTTTCTGGAGTGACGCTGCTGATAAGGCATTTGAGGCGCTCAAAAAGCAGTTAGCTGAACCGCCCGTCCTTGCGGATCCCATTGAGAAAGAACCTTTGCTCCTGTATGTGGCGGCTAATAGTAAAGCTGTCAGTGTGGCGATTGTGGTGGAGCGCAAAGAGACGGGTAAGGAATACCCAGTCCAGACGCCGGCTTATTATGTCAGTGAGGTGTTGATTGAGTCCAAGCAACGATATCCGTATTGGCAGAAATTGGTTTATGGAGTGTTCATGGCGAGTTGTAAGCTGAAGCATTATTTTCTTGGTCATCCTATTACTGTAGTCAGCTCTGCTCCTTTAGGAGACATTATTCAAAACAGGGAGGCCACAGGCCGGGTTGCTAAGTGGGCAATAGGACTCGGCCCTCGTGGTTTGAAATATGTGCCAAGAACAGCTATCAAATCTCAGGCTCAGGTGGATTTCATCAATGACTGGATAGAATTGCAGATGCCTGAGGAGAAGCTTGATAACACATATTGGACGATCCACTTTGATGGGTCCAGGCAGCTGGAAGGCTCGGGGGCTGGAGTTATTTTGACTTCCCCATGAGGTGACAAATTTTGCTATGTTTTAAGGCTGATGTTTCCTTGTACTAACAATGCAACAGAAGATGCGGCTTTACTCCACGGCCTTCGAATGGCCAAAGAGATGAATTTAAGCCGGGTCAGGTGTTTTGGTGACTCAGACCTGGTGGCTCAGCAAGTTTCAGGCACATGGGATTCCAAAGACCCGCTCATGGCGGCTTATCGCCGGGCGGTTGACAACATTGCTGGTCACTTCAAGGGGTACCAGGTGGAGTATCTGGATCGAAGGAAGAATGAGGCGGCTGATGCCTTGAGCCGGCTTGGGTCTCAACATAAGCCGGTGCCTCCTAATGTGTTTCTTGATGTATTACATAATCCCTCAGTCAAGTTAACATCAGAAGAGGACATTGCTATTCCTGATCCGGAGGCGCAGTTGGTGGCGGCTCTCCATGCTATTCCTGATTGGACACTTCCCTACTTGGATTATATGACCCGGGGCGAGTTACCTGAGGATGAAACTTTGGCAAGGCAAATCACCAGGAGGTCTAAGTCTATGACTATTGTCAATGGCGAGTTACACCGATGCAGTGTGACAGGCATGTTCCAACGATGTGTTTCACCTGAAGAGGGCCGTGAGATTTTAAGAGAGATCCATGAAGGTGATTGTGGTCATCATGCCGCCTCTAAGTCTTTAGTGGCTAAAGCTTTTAGTCATGGGTTTTATTGGTTGACGGCTCACGCTGATGCAGAGGATATCGTCAGTAAGTGTGATGGATGTCAGAAATTTTCTCGACGGGCTCATGTGCCGGCTCAAGAGTTGAGGATGATTCCAATTACTTGGCCATTTGTAGTCTAGGGGCTTGATATGGTTGGACCTTTCAAGAGGTCTAAGGATAAGAAAACCCACCTCCTGGTGGCCTTTGACAAATTTACCAAGTGGGTTGAAGCAGAGCCGGTCAGCAAGTGTGATGTGGCGACCGGAGTCCAGTTTATTAAAAAACTGATCTTCCATTTTGGTTACCCTCATAGTATCATCACTGATAATGGCACTAATTTGTCTAAGGGTGCTATGAAGGAGTTCTATCAACGTGAGCATATTCGTCTTCATGTTTCTTCTGTGGCTCATCTGCAGTCTAATGGTCAAGCTGAGAGGGCTAACCAAGAAATTTTGAGAGGAATCAAGCCCCGGCTTATGGTTCATTTGAAGCGAACGCCGGGTTGTTGGGTTGAGGAGTTACCTTCAGTACTCTGGAGTATCAATACCACCCCTAACAGGTCAATAGGCTATACACCTTTCTTCATGGTCTATGGTGCAGAGGCGGTTCTTCCAAGTGATATCCGTCATGACTCGCCCCGCGTGGCGGCTTATGTTGAAGCTGATAATGAGATAGCACGTCGAAATGCACTCGATGCTTTGGATGAGGAGTGTGACCTTGCGGCGGCTCGTTCAGCGATATATCAACAAGACTTGCGTCGCTATCATAGCCGCAGAGTTAAAACTTGAGCATTTCAAGAAGGTGACTTGGTACTCCGGCTGATTCAAGATCAGACTGATATGCATAAGTTATCACCTCCTTGGGAAGGGCCCTTTGTGGTCAGCAAAAACCTGAATAACGGGTCTTATAACCTCATTGACATATGAGAACACAAGGATTCACGCAAGTCGGAGGAGGAGACTCGCCGGCCCTGGAATATTGCTCATCTTCGGCCTTATTACACTTGAGCCAACGGCTCTCGTCTTTGTACATACATTTGTCAGTGTATATATTTTATGATCAATATAATAAAGCCAGCATCCCTGAAAAAATTCATGGCCTCTGTCGTTTCATTTCTGTGTATCTGAGTCTTTATTATTTGATCATAAGGTCACTTGGGGGCTTCCAACCCACCGGGTTTAGCTTTCATACCCTCTTGACCAGGCATGGACGCCAAATTATGAGTTATGCTACCTGTTTGCAATTTGCTACTCCACCAGGTGACCCGCCGAACTCTTAACAGTCAATCTTTTTCAGACCCTAAACTCATTAAGGTTAAAACGGCGGCTTGTGTCATGTGAGAGCCGGCTTACAATGAGCTAGGATTAACTCAACGGCTGTGCGGCCTTGAAAGCACAAGGCCCTGTGAGCCAACTTGTTTGGTCGTGCTTTGGTAAGCCGGCCAGGCAATTATTTGAGATTTTTTGAATTTTTTCTCTTGAGTCCTTTGGATTTGTTTCTCATAAAGATTTTTTCTGTTAAGTGAATTTTGACAATCCGGGTCATAAAGCTCCGATTGTATGAATCATGTTTGATTATTTTGGGTTTGGTAACCCGCCCTGGCTATGGACTTTAAGTCGCCAGTATATTTTGGTTTGAGCAGTTGAGATCATAAGGCTATGAGTCTTTGGGTTGTCACCTGCACTGACTGATGGTGTTTAAAGCTTCTAGCATAATTCAGCTCGACAGGTATGTTTTGAATTGTCATATGAGTCTTCGGGTTTGGTAACCCGCCCTGGTTTTCGACTTCAGGTCACCAGTATATTTTGGCCTGAATGGCCTTGATTCTAGTATTTTTAGTAATCTTATCAGGCTATATATGTTTGGGTTGTCACTCGCCCTGGGTTTTGACGTTAAGTCGCCATGACATATGTTGTTTAAACTTTGTGCAGGACATGCAAAACTTTAAATGGAAATATGAGTACTGGTATCAGGCAGGTCATAAAGATTAAACTGGCGGCTCAAAAGTCAAAGGTTAACATGCACGAAGGCATGACACGGCATACCATTGTTTTCAACTATCCTATTACAATGCATTGCTTTGAGCCCACAAAAGTTTTAAACTTCAAATGTCTTTGGAGCTGCGCTCCCATAAGCCGGCCTGAGAGCCGCCTGGATCATCATCACTCTTATTAATTTTCCTCCGGCCGCCTTGAAGATTGTGGATCTTCCTATGCCGGCTCTTCTTCGTCGATCATCTGAAGATCAGCCGTTGTCCAGTCGATGCCGGTTAAAGCTTCAAAAGTGGCCTCATCATTGAGTATAATAGAATGATCAACGTCAGGAGCGAAGATATGCTTACGTCGAGGAGGAATGAGATTAACAACGTCATGGGTTGGCGGCTTAATCTTCTGATTGTTGCCATCATAAGCCGCCGTGTATTTGTTCAAGTTTAACTCTTCCACAAGCTTATAGGCCACGGGCCGCATCTCCCCGGCGCAGTGATTGAAGTCCTTCTCTTCAAAGGATGACAGATCATCTTTGAATTCTGGACACCCGGTGGATATCTCCTCTAGGTCAAGCTCCGATTGCCAGGCTTTGGCCCGGTCAAGAGCGACGATGGCTCCAGCTCGGATAGCTGATAGTCTTTGCTCTTCAATCTGGATTGGGAAAGTTGACAGGTGATCCAGCATAGCCTTGATTTGACTTGGCGGCTTTCTGTTACCCCCTAAGGCCACAAGACTGCGGAGAGTGCCGCTGTATAACTGTTCTGTTAAAGAATAAATGGCCTTCAGCTTCAATAGCATATCTTGGACAAGGCTGGCACTCCTGGGGCCTGTTAAGAGGTTATAAGGATCGCCATATGAGTTAGCACTGCATATATATAAGAAGCCAGGCGGGTTACCGAATTTACATGCATATTATACTTACCAAAGATGGCGGCGGTCATTTGAACAATGTCTTGTTTTAAGCCGGATAACTCGTCAGATACCGGCTTAAGAGCAGCTTCTGCATCTTCAGCTTTTTTGGCTAGAGCCGCCCTGTCAGTTTCCCAGGCGGCTCTCTCTGTAACAAAGCCCACTTTCAATTTTTCAATTTCTTCTAACGAGCGTCCTTCAGATCTGACTTCGCCTTGGAGGTTTCGGTCTGTTGCAGTCTCAAGCTCTTTCTTAAATCGCCAATTTGCGATTCCTTCATGTTCAACTCGACCTGGCATACAAAGGGAAATGATTATAATGCAAAGAGCAGGATTGGTGAGATATGATTAATTAAGTTCCAAGCAGATTGCAAGCAATACACTTGGCACTTGGGGGCTATTGTGGGTCGTTTTAAAATCTTTTGTGACCCGTCTCAACTTGTCAGTTTAAGCCGGCCCTTGTGGGCTGCATATTTGGATTTCTGATGTGAATATAAGTGCCGGCTCATCTTATTACGCTAAGCCAGCCCTTGGGGACTACGCATTTGGTCTTCGAGATTTTTATCAATATGGCTCATCTTGTTAACTATAAATTACTGGTTGAAAAACTGTACAAAGCTCATTCAAGTATTTGAAGACCCGGTTCATCTTGATAAGATAAGCCGGCACTGAGAGGCTACAGTTCGGACATTTTTATCAAGTCTACAGCATACTCATTGTTTTCCTATACTTTAGACTTGGCGGCTATATAAAGGCATGTGGAAAGGGGTTAGCAACATACCTCATACCGTTCCTTCATAAGGTTCACTATGCCGGCTTCCAGATCCTGTCTAGTGTGAAAACGGTTCAGATAACCAGTGTGGATGTCACTTGCACTAAGGGCAGCATAAGTTTCCAGATCTAGCTTCGCCTTACCTTTATCCAAAGAATGAGATTCTCCTTTGGCACCATGCTTGGCTAACACAGTGGAAGCCCCTGGTGCAGTGTAAGCCATCCCAGTGATGGTCACGTCATCATAATCCTTCTCAAAAAGGATCTCTTCAGCCGGCTTCAGACTTGGTGACTTCAGGCTCGGCGGGTCATGGCTGGCCGCCGGGTTAAGTTCCACATCCATTTGCTCAGGGATGGTGGCATCGACTGATGGTGACGGGTCATCAATGGCCTCTTCTGGGTCTTGAGTGTGAACCTCAGAGATATCTATAGACTATTTTTCCGGCTCAGCAGTTTTAGGATCTTTCGAAGACCCGCCAAGCTTCTGCTTCTTACCGGCCTTTGCCACAGCTCTACAATAAAATACAAAGTGTATGAGTATATCATAAAAAATTACTAATAAATAATTGAAAGACTTACCCTTGGGCGATCTTGAAGGTTGGCATTTGAGTCCCAGAAGAGTCGCCAGATGATGGAGGTGTCTTCTGATAATTTGAGTTGGAAGGGTTAAGAGGTTGACGAATTTGGCCGGCTAATGGATAAAGAGAGTCTAGGTTATGTGGCACCTTATGATGACGTTTGCGAGGAACTGACGTATTAGGTAAGCCGGAGATAAGATCTTGAGAGCCGCCGCTTCGAGTCGGGCATCTTGGCTCATGTTGTTGTTTCTTCAAAAGAAAGTTGGGATCAAAGTGAGCAAGAGGATGAGAAAATTTCACCTTTCGGATGACTCGCCGAGTTCTCTTTCTTGGCAAAGGTTCTGGGTCAGAGGAGACAGGGATTACCTCTGCAGCGTCGGGTTGGCTGGTCTCTATGTCATCCTGAGAAGAGTCAGCGTTAATAAGTTGCATAAAAAGGCAACCAAGGGAGTCAAGTTCTACCTCCGAGTCATCTAGCTTGAGAAGATCTTCCGCTGCTGATTTTTTACGGCAACTTGGACCACGGGCGTTGGTCTTAAGTTTTTTGACTGGGGGGCGGCTTGAATTTTCTTTCGCCAGAATTGAGAGTCAGGCTATATTCAAATGAGCAACAGAAAATTGAAGTAAAGTGAAAGTTATAAGTATTGATGGCAATATGATAAAAGTTTATGGAAGACACTTACAGGTGGAGGTGCATTGAGCACGCAGAAAGGGTTCACTCCTACTTTGCGGCAATTTTCCAGAGTCTCCCCAAGTAATGATTTTACCATAGCGGTGGCTTCCTCATCAGTTAAGGGTGTCTGGTTGTAGCGTTGAGGGTCCTTGGTGTCACCTGCGTATTCACACATTAAGCCGCTGCGCCGGCTTAATGGCAAGATTCTCCACGAAACACAACAACAGACCAGGTCTACTCCAGATAAGCCATTGGCTACCAAAGCTCTTATCTTTGAAAAGATGGTGGAATACTTGGCTCATTCTGCGGCAGAGATGCGATCTGGAAGTGCGTGAGTGGGGCTAAGCCGGAAGGGGCGATAACCCGGCAGGGGATTTTCACCGTCTGGAGAGGTGTCTTGGCAATAGAACCATGTACAATTCCAATCTTTGGGGTGACTAGGCAATACAGCTGCAGGAAAAATAATATCTCGTCGCCTCTGAATGGAAATTCCGCCAAGTTCGAGACTAGGCCCATCGGACATCTCAGTTTGGCGGTTCAAATAAAAATATTCTCTAAACAAATCAACTTCGGGCTCTTGTTGAAGGTACACTTAGCAGAAGACTTGAAAATTGCAGATATTGGAAACAAAGTTGGGGCCGATGTCCTGAGGATGAAGATTGTAAAAGTGGAGAACATCCCGGAAGAATTTTGACCTGGGTGGCGAGAAGCCACGGAGGAGGTGATCCGCAAAGATGATGACTTCACCTTCTTTAGGTTGAGGTCTAATTTCAGCACCTGGAACTCGCTAGTGTTTGGTATCCTTTGTTGACAAGACTCCCATATCCACATACTCTTGGAGGGATAGTTTAGAAACTTCAGAAGCGACCCAATCGCCAGAAGTGGGAGTCTTGGTCATAATTGGCGGTTTAAAAAACTACGGCCTGGAGCAAAGATATGGCGGGTTAAAATTACGGTGATAAGCTGCCTATTGATTACAGTAATAATTCAGTAACAACAAGCTGGTTAACTCGGTAGAAGATTGGCGGGTTACGAGATTATTATTTGAGCTGCTCAAGTCATGTTAAACAGGATGGTCATTTATAGAGCTGGGATTTATGAAGTCTTTTGACAGAATTTCACCAAGTGTTGGACAAACAAGTTTCACAGATCATGCCTACAATTTTGGATCTACGGCAGTTCAAAAAACAAAAGGTAATTGCTAAACCTAAAAGCATGGTCGTGGAAGAACTAGTGCGTTGGAGATTGAATCTTAGAAGGAAAGGATAAATCTATGATTTGAAACAAACATTAAAACTATTGCCGCACGACGTCAGTACTGTTCTTGGGTTGGGCTACTATGGCGAATGGATGAGCTACGATAAACTTGGATGAACACGATGAACACCAACGGACTAGAGCGACTAAATGCAGATTGGAAGTAAGAAAAGATGGATACCTGGCGATGCTAATGAACAACGAAAGGGCGCCGCGATCTCTGGTCACGATCAGGTTGATGCAGCGGCCTGGATGGAGTCGCTTAAGAAGGTCAGCTGGGGCGGCGGAGCTCCGACAGCGGCGGTCGACGCAAGGAAGAGAGAGGGGCGGGGGTAAAAATGAAAAAGGGGCACTCCCCATCCCTATTTATAAGGAAATAGTAAAATGACATGCGCGGAAATCGAGGAGGCAACATGATTATCTCCACAGTACAGGCGCCTCGATTCTCGGACGGCCAGTTAATGCAAAAGATCCATTGTGATGTCATGAGTTTTTTATGAATTTACTGTGCGTGACGTCATGGCAGGTTATAGGGATTTGTTCAAAAGTTAAACTTTGGAAAGATAACCTGTCAGCTGAAGCAGTAAAGATTGACATGAACAAGTTCAAATCAATCTGGGGCCTAATGTTGGGGATATGACCCCGAGGTATGACCCGCCCAGAAGGGGCCGGGTTACACCGTTGGCGACTTACTATGAAGAAGGCCCAAGAAAGGTCCAAGAAGAGGAAGCATAAAGATAGGTGGCGGCTTAAGAGGCGGGCCTGGTGGAGGCCCAAGACCCGGAGGTGTGAGCCGCCCGATGGTGACTTGCTTGGCAAGGCAAGGCGACTTAGAAACCGGGCTGGTCGCGTTGTGTGATCCGGCTTGGACTCTTGTAAGCCCCGGAGCGTCGACCTGTGTATATAAAGGCGAGACCCGGCAACGGGTTAGGTCAAGAAACAACTAATCGATAGCTAGGTCAAGCATGATCGCTCCCTTGTAATCGATACTCAAGCAATACAACTAGAAGTAGGACATAGGCTTTTACCTCGTTGTGAGGGGCCGAACCTGGGTAAACCTTTGTGTCCTTTGTCCCGTTCAACCCCTTCGAGCTAACCTACATTGCGATGGCTCCACACCTAAGTCCTTTCACAAGGGCATCGGCCGTGTTAAATCTACGACACTATATGAATGCCTCTGGCGGTGTACCAGGATGTGCAATGATCTAGCATAGCAAAGATATCAAAAATGGACAAGCCATGAAAATATCGTGCTAGCTATCTTATGATCATGCATAGCAATATGACAATGAATGCTCAAGTCATGTATATGAGGATGATGGAAGTTGCATGGCAGTATATCTCGGAATGGCTATGGAAATGCCATAATAGGTAGGTATGGTGGCTATTTTGAGGAAGATATAAGGAGGATTATGTGTGATAGAGCGTATCATATCACGGGGTTTGTATACACCGGCGAAGTTTGCACTTGAGGTGAGAAAGGGCTAGCAAATAGTGGAAAGGTAAGAGTGCGTATAATCCATGGACTCACATTAGTCATAAAGAACTCACATACTTATTGCGAAAGTTTATTAGCCCTCGAAGCAAAGTACTACTATGCATGCCCCTAGGGGGATAGATTGGTAGGAAAAGACTATCTCTCGTCCTCGACCGCCACTCATAAGGAAGACAATCAATAATAAATCATGCTCCAACTTCTTAGCATAACGAGAGACTATACGTGCATGCTTCGGGAATCACAAACCTTAACACCAATATTCTTACTAAACCACAATCATTCACTAGTACCTCCCACATATTATCATATCTATATCGCAAAACTATTGCAAGGAATCACACTTATTATATTCAGTGGTCAACAAGTTTTATGTTGGATTTTATGACTAACCATGTGAATAACCAATTCCTATTGACTCTATAAATAGATATAAGTGAAGCAAGAGAGATTCTACAAATAATGGTTTTCTATATGTAGAGAAACAGGCACCCAAACTTCAAATGATATAAGTGAAGCACATGAAGCATTCTATAAATCCACACCGAAAAGATATAAGTGAAGTGCAAAGAGCATTCTATAAATCAACCAAGGACTTTCTCATACCAGCATGCTGCATTATTAAATGAAAAATAAACACATAAGACGCTCCAAGAATTTACGCATATCATGTGAACAAAACAAAAACCAAAACATACCGATACTTGTTTAAGAAAGATGGGATGACTTCCGAGGCATCCCCAAGCTTAGACGCTTGAGTCTCCTTGAATATTTACTTGGGGTGCCTTGGGATCCCCAATCTTGAACTCTTGCCTCTCCTTATTCTCCTCATATCGATACCACCTCGATCTTCAAACACTTCATCCACACAAAACTTGACCAAATTTTTTATTAGCGGGGTTAGTACATATAACATCAAATCCCATCCTATCCCATCGTAACATTATTGTATGATTATAACCAAACATTACCCATTGTATTCTATCACAATTCTATGGCTCGCAAGTCAACGGGGCTCAACAAAATTTCAAACATACGCAAATAACGAAACTATAACAACAATTTGTGAAAACAGGACAGTTTGTAAAGATGTAGATGCTACATATACTTCTGTAGCTCAAACAAATCTGAACAATTAGGACTAAATCAACAATTTTCATAGGAGTACTGTGTAAGAATTTCAGAATTTTTGCACGTTCCGGTAAGAAATGTAAATTCACGCACTACAGCAAAAGTATCTGTTATGATGATGATTGCTCTGATCCCTTGAATTCACCCCACGCTATTGCTCCCCGGCAATGGCGCTATAAAGAGGTCTTGATAACCCACAAGTATAGGGGGTCAATTGTAGATTTTTCGATAAACAAGAGTGTTGAACCCAACAAGGAGCTAAAGGTAGAATTTATATTCCCTACAAGTTCTATCGACTACCGATACAACTCTACGCACACTTAACGTTTGCTTTACCTAAAACAAATATGAAACTATTTTGTAGGTGTAGAACTAGAACTACTTTGCACAAATAAAACTAGGAATATTTTGTAAGATAATAAAAGTTAGTTGTTTAGTAGAAAGCTTTTTGTAATACAAGAGAAGGATTTTGTCCCTAGGCAATCGATAACTAGACCAGTAATCATTATTGCAATTTAATATGAGGGAGAGGCATCAGCTAACATACTTTCCGTACTTGGATCATATGCACTTATGACTAGAACTTTAGCAAGCATCCGCAACTACTAAAGATCATTAAGGTAAAATCCAACCATAGCATTAAGTAATAAGTCCTCTTTACTCCCATACGCAACAACCCCCTTACTCGGGTATAAGCTTCTGTCACTCTCGCCACCCACTATAAGCGAATCATGAATGTATTGCAACACCCTACAGCAGGGATCCCTCATGTTTGCGTGACATGGAGGGCACCATAGGACAGCACCAAAATAAAACATACAACTCAAACCAATCACGATCATCAATCAACCCATAGGACAAAACGAATCTACTCAGACATCATAGGATGTCAACACATCATTGGATAATAATATGAAGCATGAAGCACCATGTTTAAGTAGAGAATTATAGCGGGAATAGAGAGATTACACCACTGCATAGAGGGTAAGAGAGTTGGTAAATGACGGCGGCGAAGTTGTTGGTGTAGATCGCCGTCCCGATGGTTGCCCTGGCAGCGCTCCGGCGCCACCGGGAGACAGGAGGAGAGAGCCCCTCCTTATTCTTCTTCCTTGGCCTCCCTCCTCGATGGGAGGAGGGCTTCCCCTCTGGTCCATGGTCTCCATGGCTCCCGGAGGCAGGAGCCCCTCCGAGATTAGATCTCTCTCTCTCTCTCTCTCTGTTCTCTTCTGTTTCGTGTTCTTCTTTTCTGGCCGAAAACGGTTTCTTAAATTCCAGGGGATCCGCAACTCCGATTGGGCTGAAATTTCAGCACAATTTTTTTGGATATTATCTTTCTTGCGGCAAAAGAAGGGGGTCAACCGACTTATGAGGTGCTCACCAGCCACCAGGGCGCGGCCATCCCCCCGTGTGCACCCTGGTGCCTCATGGCCACCTCGGACACCGTCTTGCGTTGATTCTTCTTCCCAAAAATTACATATATTCCAAAATAAATCTCTGTAAATTTTTATCGCGTTTGGACTTTGTTTGATATGGATATTCTGCGAACCAAAAAAATGCAACAAACAGGAACTCACACTGGGCACTGGATCAATATGTTAGTCCCAAAAATAATATAAAATGTTGCCAAAAGTATATGAAAGTTGTAGAATATTGGTATGAAACAATCAAAAATTATAGATACGAAGGAGACGTATTAGGAACCGCCTTGGGAGAAACTAATCTTTTGCAGGACTGACAGAATAATGAAAAACGGATGTACAAGCTCAAGAACAAACACCCCCAATATTCCTGACATGTTGCATGAACGGGTAAGGGAACACGAATTAAATATTCTCCATACTAACTTGAAGCAAACAAATGGGGATGCCAAAGAACCATCTATCTTGGATGAAGTGTGCCTAGAGGAAGGGAACACCAAGGAAAATTAAGAGGAGGAATGGATTGATCACCCACCCTCATCTTCCACCAACGAGGGTAACCTTTTGCACACTCTTTATATGTTCTTTGATAAAGCAACTCTAGGAAAAGAACTACAGTTATTCGTAGACGAATGTGCAGGTATGATGTGTTCTTTATATCAAAGTCATTGCTTATGTTGTGGTTCTCATGAGCACATTGACTTTCAGTGCACTGATGCTTATGATCAAGTGATAGGGAATTATAACAATTATATGACAAATGTCATCGAGGAATTACTATGGTATGTAGTGAGCAAAAGTGCAGGCATATTATTTGCAGAGGTCCAAGACGTTGCTCGAGCCCACAACAACGATGCCATAATCGAATGGATGTACAATAAAATGCACTCCGTATACAAGTATTGTCAAGAGTATCATTTTAAAGAAGAAGAAGAAGAAGAAGAAGAAGAAGAAGAAGAAGAAGAAGAAGAAGAAGAAGAAGAAGAAGAAGAAGAAGAAGGAGAAGAAAAGGGGTTTGTGATAAAAGAATTGTTTCATAACCCCTATTTATTCAAACCCTTTGAGATGCCAGAATCAGAGTATGATAGTCATTCTAGTTTGAATGAACTTGATGCTAATGATTTTGATGTGCAGGAAAGTCATCTTCCAAGTGAGGGTGATAATGATCGTGAGTTGCTAAGCATCTTATTTGAGGAGCCTAGTGTTATTCATAGTGACAAACTAGATAAAGGAAATACTCTTGATTTATCTACACTAATGTCCAACTATGCTTCTTTGGACGATGGGCCGGTAAATCGTGTAACCTCCAAAACCTGGAAGGACTTCTTGGATGAATTAAGAAAGTTGAGTGGGTTGTTTAGTTTATATAGATGCTTACATCGGGGTAACCTATAGGGAGTGTTGAACTATCCGCTCCACAAGAAGAATTTTATGAAGTGTTCCCCTACAATGATAGCCAAGGTATTATCTTTAAATTTATTCATAAGTCTCTAACCATGACCTTGCAGAAGAACAAGGAGACATGTATGCTTAGTTCGGTCCATAGGTTCCCGCTTGAGAGTGAGGACCTCTTTACATATAGATGCACACACCGCAAGAAGGTATGACTCCGATTGTACTTTGCTATCAGGTGCTCCAAACAATGGTCGGAGGCAGGTCCAACTACACACCGGGCCGATATCCCATGCGATCCAAGTGGATTTATGGAGCATCGAAGCCTACCTAAATGGCTCTAAAGAAAGCGCTATCGGGAGGCAGTCCGGAAGTAAGTAGTAGTCTTTCTTAGTTTTGAGTCATTGTATTTCGTTTGCACTCATATATTTGCAATGGCACTTTGCATGAATTTTATTAAAGTTGGTTTGGTTTGAGTCTTCACTAGGTGAACATTTTGGTCTGCTCAAAATTTTATATGCGGTACAATTGCACTATTGGGTCTTCTTAATACTTTCCTAGTACAAGTGTTGGAACTAACCCCACAGGAATTTTCGAAGAAAACGAAGTTCCAGGCGAAACAGAGAAAAAGACGATGTATTAAACAACCGCCCGCGATCGTATGTGCTGTCGTATCATTCAAGGGAGGTGCTAACACAAACATATAGAGGCAACAGAGCTAAAGGCGGCGTCCCATACGGGCGCGTGCGCTCATATGAGCGCCCGTATGAAGCTTGGGCAGAAAGTGACCGAAGATCCAGAGCGCAAGACGATGTTTCGAATGAGCGTGAGCGCTCGTATGAGAGCTCATTTGGTTGTGCGTCGATGTTGTGTGCCACAACATAGTAGAAGACGGCGGACTGTATGACCTTAAGCGGTCGTACAAGTGCTCGTATGAAGGTCGGAAAATACCCATTTTGTTTATTTCTTCGAGCCAAGTTTAGTGGGGTATATTTTAACCATCTGTTTGCACTTCAATGTTTATTAGTTACCTTTGAAGCCTCTGAACCAATGAGACTTTGTAGTTCTTTATATTTTCTTTTATTTCTTTTGCCCGATTGGGTATACAAATTTCGTTCTTATGCCGAACCGTGTACTTTTTATCTTGTGTGTTATTTTCACAGAGGTTTGGACCTAGGGTGGTGACATGTACGGTATAGTGCCAACTTTATGCAAATCCACACAAGCCACTCGGTCACTTCAATTCAACGAAGTCTTCAACTACAAGTGCCCGGTTCTACCGAACGTATGAAAAATGTTTGATGAAGCATAGGTCCATATAAATTAAAGGGGAGGTTAGTTGCACCTCATCGGTAAAAAGTTTTATTACCCTTGGTTATATTCAAGCTTGGGAAGGTAATCACTTTCCAAACTCTCCTTTAATAAACTGCACTTTCTCGTTTTATAATTTTCTTAAGACTAGTTCTTGCAAAGTTCTAAGCTTGGGGAAGTTATTTTTACATGTGTAGAGCACTACAAAAAAAGACACATCCATGACATTTTGGGCCGAACGAAATTTTTTCTGTCATGCTTATGACACATCTATGACGATAATTGTGACAAAACCACGTATCATCATAGATGTGGTGGGCTCCTACTTCTATGACAAAAAATCATGACTGGAAATGGGCTTTTCGTCCTGGGCGGGCCGGGGACGCACCTGTATGACATTCTTTGGGCCATCCATGACGGAAAAAATCATGGTAGAAGCGAGGGCGAGGAAAATTTTGGGGAGTTCCCGATTACGGTGGGTCGTCGGGGCCGAGCGACGCACTGTTGTTTGCGCGTTTCTCTCTCGTATGCGCATGTGTACGAGGCGTTGGGCTTTAACTGAACCCGAGCGATCGCACTATTGCTACGTTACTGAACCCGAGCGATCGATCGACCCCATGGCTGTTAACTGAACCCGAGCGATTCATTCACTGCTGACTGAACCTGAGCGATTCATTCGTTGCTGCTACTAACTGAACCCAAGAGATCGATCACTGCTGCTGCTTTACTGAAGCCGGTCGAGCCGCCGTGCGAGACGTAGCCAGTCGGTGTTGGGTTGCCTCTCAATGAACAGTGATCGTTGCTACCATGCGCGCGGTACGTAGAACTAGTCGAGACGTGGTGAATCGAGCCGGTTGGTTGGCTGTGGATGAACAGTTCCCGGTGGGGGTTGGATGAACAGGACCCCGTGGTAGTATAGGCCGTTGCCGCTGGATGAACAGGACCCAGATCGAGGAGGTGGGGGTGGATGAACAGGACCCCGTGGAGGGATGGTTGAACAGTAGCCGATGGAGGCTGGATGAACAGTAGCCCGTGGATGAAAAGTGGCTGGTGGAGGCTAGAGGAAGTCGACAGTGGATGAACAGTAGCCTGTAGAGGCTGGAGCGAGGCAGTAGACGGTGGATGAACAGCAGCCCGTGGAGGCTAGAGCGAAGCAGTAGACAGTGGATGAATAGTAGCCCATGGAGTCCCGTTTTGCGGTACGCCACACCTCTCCTGATGAGCAGGTCCCCGTTTCGACCGTAGGCGCTCCAACACAAGTCTGTTTTCTCCGTTTTGCGGTACGCCACACCCCTCCCGATCAACAGCACCCTGTTTCAACCATAGGAGCTCGAACACAAGTCTGTTTCCTCTGTTTTGCGGTACGCCAGACCCTGTTTCGGCTGTTCCGTCCAAGCCGGTTGGCTCCCGTTGAACAGGACGCATTCCGACCTAGTGTGTTGCCTCCCGATGAACATGACACAGTTTCTCCGTTCCGACCCAGCCGGTTGGCTGCCCGATGAACAGGACGCCGTTGCTGCTGTCTGTTGCCTCTCCATGTACACGAGCCCTGGCCGTCCGTATGCGCGAGTACGCATTCGAGACCCCGCCCGTATATACATACGTGGCCGTATTTTTTGCCCTGTGGCTATACGTACATATACACGATTTAGACAGGACTGTCTGAACTGCTACGTCGGGTGCTCTACTACGACACGTGCCGCTACTTACTCGGCCATGTTTCATACTTGCAGAGAGACCGATCGACCAGTACGTACGTACACGTTCGCGACTAGACAGACAACGCTACGTACGCTTCAACCGGATGGGTCCCAGCTATCAGGGAGGATAAGGAGGCACTTCCTTGCATGCGAAGATATAACTGGTGGGTCCCAGCTATCAGGGGGAAGAATCATTTTTTTGCCCGCAATATGGACGCACTTCCTTGCGTGCGAAGATGTAGCTGGTGGGTCCATCTGTCAGCCTCACCTCATACAGTACTATTTCAATGGCTGTCGTTCGTTGACCACATTGACCACACCGCACGGACAGCACCCAGGCGATGGACGACGGCGAGGCCTAGGAAGGGAATGACGCTGAGCCAGGGAAGACGAGGCAGGTGGATGCCCACGCGGAGGAGAGTACGAGGATTCATTGGTTCGGCTATGGTGTAAGGCTACCATCGTCGGAGAATAACAGGGGGTGTGGGTAAGTCGAGGGAAGGCCTGGCCAGTGGTAGTATGGTCAGGCGGTGAGGCCTGCGCAGCAGCATAGCCAGCCACGAGAGGCTAGAGCAAGCGGTACGACGGGCGCTGGTTTGGGCGGCTTGAGCAAGAATACCAGAGATTGAAGACGCAGCTCGGCCGTCGGATTAACATCCAACGGTCAATGCAGCTAGAATCGTTTATTGACTAAGTTGACAAAGCCCTGCGTACACGTCAACTTAGTAGGCCCACAAGTTAGCCTCCAAATCT
The DNA here is from genome assembly GCA_011799875.1 of Thinopyrum elongatum. Lineage (NCBI taxonomy): Eukaryota > Viridiplantae > Streptophyta > Magnoliopsida > Poales > Poaceae > Thinopyrum > Thinopyrum elongatum. The sequence goes on along the minus strand of CM022303.1, from coordinate 305,099,555 downwards.
TGTGGGTCCCAGCTAGCAGGGGGAATCATTTTTTCGCGTAATAAGATGGCACTTCCTTGCATGCGAAGAAGTTTTCTGGTTTTTTTTATTTCTTATTTTTCGAGTTAGAATAAAAAGAAAACAATTTAGCATCTTTGGTACTATCTATATTTTCACGAAATGGATCATAATAAAGCTGGTGGGTCCCAGCTGGCAGGGAGATGAAACTTTTTTTTCACGTAATAAAGGAAGCACTTCCTTGCATGCGAAGATGCAGCTGGTGGGTCAAACCTGTCAGGGAGAGAAATCATTTGTTTTCGCATAATAAGGGGGCACTTGCTGCATGCGGCCATGGGCCATGTGGGTCCCTACTATCATCCACTCCACATACATGCCTCTTCTGATGGCTGTCATTTGTTGACAAAGTTGACTGCGCCGCACCGAGAGAACCAACGTGGCGAATGATGGCGAGGCCTAGGAAGGGAACGGCCCGGAGCCAGCGAAGACACAACAGTGGATGCCCACGCGGAGGGGAGTACGAGGGTTCACTGGTTCGGCTGCGGTGTGAGGCTGCCGTCACCGGAGAATAACAGGAGGTGTTGGTGAGTAGAGGAATGGCCTGGACGGGGATGGGAGTAGGGTGGGCCGGTGAAGCCTACGCGCCAGCACAACCAGCCACGGGAGGCGGTAGCAGGCCCGTTTTTCAAAATCCAAAAATAATATTTTTGAAACTAATTACCTGTTTGGTGTGTTTTTTTATATTTACAGCCTAGTTTTTATAATTACATCCCATTTATTATTTCTTAAAGCCCATTTTCTTGTTAGGCCTAATGCATCGCTCCTAGGAAAGATTTGCAGCCTAGCGGGGTGGAGAATAAGAAGTTGACCTGGGTTGGGGATTCTGGAAAAAAAAGTATAGTTGGGCTAGCCATTTTCACCTTGAAAAATTAATATCTGGCCTGGATATTTGGTAGACATAAAATAATAGCCTGGGCTAGACGGGCCATAGCCCGCCCAGTTGATACCCTACTCCTCTGAACAACAACAAAAACATCGCTCAAGAAAAACTCTGCTCACACCTCAAAAACACAAATACTGCTCGAGCTGCTGGGTCCCAGCTGTCAGCCGCTCCTTGTGCAATTATCTCATGTATTGACTATATAGGTTGACAATGGTGTGGGACCGTGATGTCAGGAAACCAGGAGGAAGAAAAAATTTATAGTTGTATATAATAAGGAGGCACTTGGTTACGTGCGGCTATGGCCCTGGTGGGTCCCCACTGTCATCCTCTCCAAGTAAAGTCATCTCCGGATTCCTCATTTCGTTGACCATGTTGACAACGTGAGACGACGGCGCCACAGCGAGCGCAACAACTTGAAGGACGACGGAGAGGGCCTTACAGGCCCTACGGATGGTCTGATACAGCGCCCGCTGATCATTCAGGAAGCCAGGATCATCGGACCCCTATGAGCACCTTCAAGATACTGAGCCGGCATGAAACAGTAAGGCCGCGCTTCGGAGCTCTGGATTGTTTCACACCTGTATTAAGGATACAAGTGTAATTTACTCGTCACCGGAAACAACGCGTAAAATACAGGCGTAATGAAACCGACGGCCCGAGGTCTGTAACGAAAACCTGCGAGTTACACGTGTAATTTGAGAAACCAGTGTATATTTTACCAGTCGAAAATGACCAACCAAGCAATTCACCCAAGACCATCTGCTTTTATTTACAAATGTCAGTTTTACAAGCGGTTTTGGTTCGAAAACGATGATCCAATCACGGCCTAAGATGATGAGTTTGTCTGAAGATCATATAGTTTCACCTCTAACCTACCCGAGTTGTCCTATAGGCTATGAATGAAACATAACACGATGAACTTCTTAAGCATAGAAACAACAGAAGAGGATGATCTTCTTAACATGCAAATCACTGGCATTAGATCAACATGCAAAACAATACAAAGCATTATTCTCAGGAGGCACGGTGAATAGCTCATGATGCCGCATGCCACAACATTCCAAGCTCAACTTTGCAATCAAACTCACATGGCCTGGCATTTCATAGACAACATTCAGAACAAACTCTTAAAATACCTTACATAAGTCAACATTCATGACTATGCATCTCATCGGAGTAAATATTTACTTCTAAATTGAACACACGAATAGGAAAAAATGATCGACGCTGCTCACAGCAAAGGGCGTCCCATTCCAAAATATCAAATGCATGTCTTCTGGCTAACATCAATGAGCAAAATTTGACAAGGTTTTCCAATTCCAAAACATTAAACAAATGCCTTCTTGCTAACAATAATGATTAAACTTTGACAAGCTTTTCCCATTCAAAATATGTAATGCCTATGATTGTGGAACGGGTAGGGTTTGTCATCAGTTTGCACATTGAAATGGCACATGGAGCTGGATTAACCAGCGTATCTTTTTGTGCAGTTCCACTGAAATCAAACAATGTCTTGCGTAGCACGGTGGATTTCGTATTTATATGTTGCAAGGCCTTGAAGACGTTGGCAGCTCCATTCAAGTAGATAGTCCGATGGCTCAAGGTGACGACGAATGATTAGAGAACCATTCGATGTATTGTGCATGATGAAGTATTATGGAGGACACGAACCATCTGAACATTTTGTGCAGTTCCACTGAAATCAAGCTAAGCAGCCGTGTCTGCATAAATACAGAAAAAGTGTGATGAATATAATAGTGGTACTAGTTGATTAAACATATGCTCACAACTATAATCATCTTCATTATCTTAACAGGAAAAGATAGCAATACAATAGCTTCAATTAAACATTTATTCAAAACAGTACAACAATATAATTAGCACAACATAACAAAGCACGATCATGTGGATGAAGGACGATACTGAGCTCGTTTGTTACAGCTGCGTCGGTCACTGACTTGGTCATACTTATCCTTGTGGAGTGAATTTTGCACCCCACGTGCTGTTGAGTTGAGTTTTCCTTGGTCTGCAGACTAGTCATGTTACCAGCGTCTACTAATACTCTAAAGCTTCTCGATCATTCCTTCTGTAATATAGCGCAAACAGTGACTGCTTCTTTCTGCAAAGTGGAATGACCAACTGGGCCCAATAATGCAACAATTTGCCTTAAACACATTCGCTCCTTTTGTGTAGTTCAACTAAAATCAAAGTCAAAATAGAACCGAGCAGAAGTTTTGACATCCCTGTATGCACAAATAGGTATAAAGGAAACAATTACTGGGAAATAATGGTTGATGACTTATACTCCCAGAAGAAAAAACATCAACCTTATCTTAATGGGAAACAAAGCAGGACAGTAGCAATTCTCAAACAGTGTGATTCATTCATATTAACTGAGACATTATCTTAACAATACCTTGTTTCGACACGTATAAAGAACGACAAAGCAGAAAAGTACCATTCCTAAAATAGTGCAACTGATTCATATTAACAGAGACATTATCTTAACAATATTTTGTTTAAACATGCAGAAAGAACTACAAAGCAGGATAGTACCATTTGTAAAACACTGTAACTGATATATAATAACAGAGACATTATCTCACCAATACATTTCTTAAACATGTACTCTTGCCGATCCCTAACAGAAATGGTACTCCCGCTGATCCCTAACAAGTGTTGCAGTTTTGAACTAAGATTCAGTAGTTAATTCTAAGAGTGGCATTGCTTAATTTTACCAGTGGCATTAGATTAACAAAAAGCATAAACAGTTCCAGGGGAGAGTGGGCGCAACAGCACCATGTGCTTCCATCTACTTATAAAAGGGGTGATGCAGAGTTTGTTGTAGCAAAGCAACAAGCATCATGTCTAGGTTGGTCCCATTTTTGTTCACTTAATGGGAAAAGACAGCAATACAATAGCTTCAATTCAACATTTATTTAAAACAGTACCAGTACAAGTAGCACAACATCTCAAAGCACACGGCACAATCATGTGGATGAAGGCCGGTACTGACCTTTCATGAGGCAGACAAGATCAAATATGAATCTGCCAACATGAATAGGAAATCCAATCTCGTTTTGTGTAGTTCAACTAAATCAAGCAAAATTGGCGGTGTGACATTTAAGTTGAATTGCACAAAACACTCTTAAAACAAAAGTGTTTTGCGTAGTGAAGCAAAAGGTTGCAATAGCAACGAGTTGAATAGATATCCCTGTTTTTAGAGGTAAAAAAAGAAACAATTACTGGCCGATAAAGGAGGATGAATCATATGGCCACAAAAAGAAGCATCTACCTTATCTTGATGGAAAAAATTAGGACAATAGCATTTCTAGAATGGTTGCATTGATTCATATTAACAGAGACATTCTCTTAAAATAACATTCGTTAAAAATGTAATTTACTTTTAACACTGGCATTGCTTCAATTTTCCAGTGGCATTCTTAGATTAACAACAGCAAAATAGTTGTATGGGACATGGGACATGCCAGCACCATGTGCGTCCACACGTCTAAATGGGTGATGCAGGGTATGTTGCCAAGCAGCATATCTGTGTTAGTCCCATATTTGTTCTCTGTGAACCTTTTTCCTATGTGAGGGTAGCAAATCTAGTCCTGCACAAACTATCTGACCCCCCAGTTTCTTTCCTTTTTCAACAAAGAGATCGGTTCCTTAGTGATGTGTGTACTGGGTTACCCCCTTTTTCCCTTTTCGACCAACAGAGCGGCTGGATAGCCAGTCTATACTACTTTCCCTCCCTCCTTTCCTCATTGAACCACGTCCTAGATTCATGCTCCACCCCACCCCACCCCCTTCTTTCCTCTTTGAACCAAGACCTAGATTCGACAACAGAATCGAAAAAGATCCCCAAGCAACTAGAGCAATGACGGTTTCAAAGAAAGTTATACCTTAGGGTCATCGGGATGTGGTTAGGAATGCGGCGGGAGGCTGGATCTGCTCACACTACGTACGGCAGAGAGGAAGAAGGGGTCAGAGGCCCTCCCGCACAGGCGCTGGGGTGAAAGAGAACAGCGCAGCCGGTAGTGGATTGCCTCCTTGGCCGAAGGCGACAGAGTGAATGCTGCACCTCCTCCCCTTCCCGGTGCGATGGGATCCGTACGGCTCCTGCACCAGCTGTGAGGGGACAGAGAGAGAGAGGCCAACGCAGTCTTGTTTAGATCTGATGAAGAGGGTGAGAGATTGTGAATAGAGCAAACCCTAGCAAAGGAAAGTTGAGCCTCCAGCGTGTATATATATGTAGTGCAGCGAGAGCGTGAAGAGTGCAAACCCTAGTGAACAAGCGCTGAGGCTCCAGCTTATATAGTAGTAGAGTGGTTTTATTTTTCTCTCCATAACAATCGTTTTAAATTGTGTACGAAACAAAACTCTTTATTTAACGTGCCAGTGAAGAAAACCATGATCAACTAACGATCCACGCATCCTGGTCGCACTTCCTGTCATTCACGTGAGGTACACTACCCTCCGTTAAGTGAACAACCACACACGCGCCAAATTATCGGAAAGGTGTGAGAGTGTGTACAAATAAAGAAATTTAATTTCAATTATTTTGTATGTACAGTTTGCCCTCTCTCAATAATTATGGTTTGTTGTGTTCGGCCTAAACTTGGTCAAACTTTACAAAGTTTGACTTCAGTCAAATCTAATATGCAGAGTACATAGAAACGGAGGGGTACTACCTCCATCCGGGTTTTTAGTCCACACCATATTTTTAATCAAAGTCTGACCACATATTTAGTTAAAAGCTGGACAAATAATATTACAGGGTAGCTGAAGACAAAGTTGTGAGAAGGCTTAGAAATCAATACAAAAAAATTGCACTTAGTACCAATGTCGATGCTTCTTTGAGGAAACATTTGGTTCATATCCAATTGTGTGATAAAATTGTACCAACATAAACGACTGCTCCAAGATGAACTGATGAAGGATATCGGCTTTGTGGTAACAAGCAAAGAGCACTGATGGAAGATAGCCCGTCTTCATTGAACATCGATCAGCTTCACCAGCCGATGCAACCATGAGATGCAACCATGAGCATCGATAGGTCATCGTGGTGATGCATCATCGATTTTGGCATCAAGTTTGGGTTAGGCACCAATGAAGTTTGATAATCCTCACTGTGGTTTGTTTCTTCTCGGTAATCAAGCTCGAGAAAGGAAGAACCACTTGGTAGAGGACAGTGAGGCTGAGCAACAGTGGCCATTCAATTTTGTGCAGTTCCACTAATATTGAGGAAGACATGCCCGAGTAAGGAGATACACATCCTTGTTTGCAAAATTAGTATAAAAATGATATTTAAGTAGTGTCGTTAGTACTTTGTTTTAGCAGTGGAACAAGATTAACAGCGGCATCTTAATTGTTAATAAGAATTTATGAAACGTACACCAAAAAATAGAAGCATCATGATTATCTTGATGGGAACTAAAGCAGGATACCAAAAAAAACTAAAGCAGGACAGAAGCATTTATCGACGCCTCTACATGGGCATTGCTTCATTTTACCAGTGATAGTTTTGGATTAGCAGAAGCAATAGGAGCATATGGACAATGACTGCAGAACCACCATGTACTTTTTGTCGAAAAAAAACATGTATACCTCCACTGATGCATAAATGATAAACCAGGACAACTTTTGGAGTGGCCTTTCCTCTATAATAGTAAAAAATAGGTGATGTTGGACCAGCCGACGAACCCTAGCTATTGTACATGGGGAGCTGGGAATTAGTGGTATAGAAGAAACCAGCATGCATAGTACAATGAAGCATGAAATCCAAAAGAAGTTATACCTCAGGTGGGTGAGATGTGGCTTAGGCGGGCGGCGGGATCTGCCCACACGACGGCGGCGAACAAGGGCGTGGAGGAACTTCGTCCGCGCCGGCGCCGGCTCAGAGAGGACGGTGCGCATCGGCTTCCTCCATCGCCGACGGCGACAACGTCAACGCTGGACCTCCTCACCTCCCGTAGCGGATGGGATCCGGCCGGATCTGTGACCACCGGTGAGGTGAAAGATAGAGTGGACACTGTCATCGTGTTTAGATATGGAGAGGGTGAGAGAGCGAGACGCAAGAAACCCTATCAAACAAGAGGCTATATATACAATGGATTAAAAAAATCTCTCCATGGCAGTGGTTTTAAATAGAATACACGCGTTCCCAGAAAAAAGAAACAAAAACTAGCGAAAAATCATTTTTTAACGTACCAAGAAAGAAAACCCGATCAATAACACGCCCCCACTTCCAGGTCGCAGTTTGTATCCCTGACGTGTGGTCCCCGACCCTCCATTATTAAGGGAACAAATTAAAGGGTCAAATTATTACGTACGTAAGCTGCCTCTTCGTGTAAAAATGCGCTCCATTGTGTACTCGTGGGTATGTCGGAGGCAGAGTGAGTGCGTGTACATTTCTTCTTGTACGTAGTACTCCATTTATCTCACTTCATATTGTTTCCCACTCCTATGATATTCGTATCCTAGGAACTAAATGAGGCGGTACTAAGTTTGTGTGTGTGTAGGGAGAACGAGACATCGATGATGCGTACAAGTAGTCACGAGAGTCGTCACTATGTGTGTGTGCGCGCACACACACATAGACATGCATATCCTTGTGTTTACGTAAAATTCTTACTTTTATCTCCATCTCCATCTCCAATCATATTTGTCCAACTGGCACATTATTTACGTTATTAATTACGTAATAATATTTACGTACGTCCAGCATCTCTTGTTTGCGGTCGTCCGGACAGCTGCCACGCCCGCTCCTGGCCGCCCTGGCCAACCCGAACCCTCTTCATCACCCACGCGCGCTTCTTGCCCGAAACGGTCAGTGCCGCATTCATGCCCGGCCAGAGCGGACGCGACCTCTCACTGACGCCGGCATTGAAGTGGTGCGCCAGCCGAGAGAGCGCCGCCCCCGCCGCTTCCCGGTGCACGCGACTGCTCCGCGTTCAAACGTCACCACGGCCGACCGCAACATGCATGTAAAAAAGTTCTTGGGAGTCTGTGCTACAGCTAGCTGTCCTCCCCCTTCTCGTCTATCTCTTCCAGTAGTGCTAGTACTCCATGGCGCAATCCATCGACACAGGCGGGAAAGTTTGCGTATACTCAGTTTGCGGTGAGTGGCATGCCGAGCGACCGTGTGGGTGGAGGAGGGTGAGAAACGAACGCGACAAACGTGATTTAAATGTTGGTTTTGCTCGATGGCGCGATCCAACGAAATGAAACGTTGGTTTCCAAAAGAATAATGTACTGTAATGCATGATGGGAGAAGCGGATTCAACGAAGAGTGAAGGTTTGCTTCTTCCGTCCAACTAACTACCGGGTCTATGTGATTTGACGGCTCATTGGTCATTATTACTACGGCGGTAGAGCGTCGTAGAGCGTCTGCACTCTTATTTATTTATTCGGTGATAAAACTAACTTTCTCCAGTGACTACATGGCCCACCTCCCACTATCACCATATTCCTTGCACAGCCCGCATGCCAAGAAAAAATTACTACTATACACCGAAGTGTATAGACTATTTTGCCCCCGGATTTGCTTTTGAGGAAATGCTGGGTAGTTACACGCATTCAAAGTACACAATTCTCGCGAACAATTACTCCTCCCTCCATCTCTCTGGATGCAAGCTCACTAGATCTATCTGCATGCAGCTCTCTCTCTGGTTTTGCATGCATGCGACGTGACTCTCTCTCTCTCTCTCTGTGCAAGCATGCCTTAAGCATGGTTAATAATATAGTCGGTTGATGGCTAACATATTGCCATGTCATCTATAGCCAATGTAATAGTCAACATGTGTAGTAATGGGCTACAAGAAAGTACTACTCCCTCCATTCCCTTATACAAGAAAGTACTATTGCCTCGATTACTATTAGTGGCCTTGTATAGATGCAAAATGTATTTTTCATAGTGGCCAATGTAATTGTCAACATGTATAGTAATGGGCTACAAGAAAGTACTACTACTACATTTTACCACATGACCCACCATACACTCTCACATACTACCTCTGTCCTGGTTTATTAGTCCCCTATGTATAATTTATGTATGATACTAGTATATGATACTCCCCACTATGAGTAGCCTTATACACATACAAAAAAGGACCGGGGGGAGTACGAAGCTTTCAGATTTTGTTTCATGTATGTATCCTGACTCCAAGGTTGCCCCGTTACAACATTCCATCAGATACAAAGGAAAACTAACACGCATGCTGATGCATCTCAATGATTCACAGATCAAAGCCAATATTTACTTCACAACTAAAGACAAAAGTTGTGAGAGTGTGTACATTTTACCTCATCTGTTGTAGTCAGGTGTTTTTTGGTGATGTACATTTTACATCTACCACTTTTTGGTAATGTGTTTTACATCATCTATTGGAGATGCTATTAGAATCCCACTTGAGATTAACAATGTCTGTCTTGTGCTGCTTCAGCCTCGACGTCTTATGGGTCGTCGGAGATGCTCCAACGATAGAACCATCCATCACAACAGAGCAGTACCTTGGATGCCGTCTATAGACGCCTCAGATCTTCCACCACACCTTCGACAGCCACCTCTGGCGTAACTTCTTCAGCGACCAACCCAATGATGCTGAGGTCGACACGGCTACGTTAAAGAGGTTGTACACTTGTCGCATCACTTATTAATCTACATTCATGTCGATCCATTAGGGCTATTTTGGTTCAAAGGAAAAAGTGAAGGAAAAACATAGCAATAGGAAATTTTCCTATGGTACTCTACTATTCAATTATTCATGCATTTGGTTGAAAGTAATGGAGCAAAACATCCACCTGGAGCTACTTTTCCTATGCATGAAAACAAGACTAAGTGCATTAGTGGCAGAATAACATTCTAACTGTACACACTTTCATATGGTTTCACTTTAATTTTGCCATGTTTCTTTGCATTCCTCTGCTCTTCCAATTCCTGTGAACCAAACACCCAAGTTGACAGAAATCCTGTGCTTACAAATGCTCTGTTTCCCACGTGCATTCCTATCCAATTCCGATGTTTTTCCTATCCCTGCGTTTTTAGAATCCTGCAAGCCAAAGGAGCCCTTACAGAATTACTTCAGTTACAGATAGGTGTCGAAGAAAACTTTGTGTGGTTTGTCCTGCTCCTCCCATGACGTCGTCCACCTCACCTGAGCTGCTCCATCGACAAAAGCATTCACCATACCAGACATCACGACTCCCGACCGTCTTTCGCTGCCTCAGATCTCCTTCCCTGCCGCCAGCACCCACCGCAACTGCATCACCTTCATCGACTCAGCAGATGAACCTGAGGAGTACACGGGTCCACAAGAGAGGTCGCACTCTTTTGTTTCTGCTTATGTTATGCATTGCTTAATATTACCTGCTACTTTATCGTCCTGTTCACCTCTTAGCCTCCAAGTTAGGTCCGAATTAATGTTCAAACTTGAGTTTTAAAATGCTTGTGGGGCACATATCGAGGCAGCAATGAATAGTATCTTTGTCTATTATCTGGTTCACCTAGGGTATTTCTATGCTGTTCATCTTGGGTGGGAAACAAACAGTAAAGCAATCATCATCTGTCTTTTTATTAAAGTAAAGCTATCATCAGCCTGCTATCATTATTTTTGGATCTATCCACTGGTTGTTACCATCACTCTAGATTTCTGCATGCTCTCCTTACATAATCTCACTATATTTTTTTTCGTATGCATGTCAGATATTGTACACAGTCATGCTGAACATGTAGAGAAAAAGAGAAGAGTTTTGCGCGGCAATACAATGTCATGCAGACATCGCTCCATTATTGGTGCAATGGCAAACCCTCCCCCCCTCCAGATTGTAACCCAGAGGAAGATATCTGTTCTGAGGCGGATTCAGACGGAGCTGACCACTCCTATTTACCCCCCGAGGTGTTTGCTCTAACTTGGCATGATGATGTTGGTCATATCATGCATATGTTGCCTTGCAGTGCCTACTTTCGACATCATATATGTCATCTGCTTAGTTTAGACATGTTCTGTAATGCCACCTGTTTAGTTTCTATATCATACATGTGAATTATGCAATCTCATCTCTTTTAGCCAGCCATAATATATGTGAAATTTGCAATGCCATCTTGTTTAACCAGGCATCATATATTTGAAATATATCTTGCCAATCCTTTTCTTCATTACATTTCCATTTGTCGACAATGTTTGTACATTCAACTACTCTTCCTGTTAATCAGCCAGTTGAGTGGGTGATGGAAAAATCTGGAGTGAAAACAAGGTCTTTAGAGCAGACAGTGCTACCTGGCGAAGAAGATCTCTTGCTGGGTCCCGATAGCTCCTCGGATATGGATTCAGAGACAGATGACCAATCCTATTCCCCCACCGAGGTGTATGCTCTAACTTGGCACGGTTATACTACTCATATCATGCATATGGTGTGTTGCATTGCATAGTTTAGACATCATATACACAATATTCAACACCATGTTCTTAATTCAGACATCATATATGCGAATGCCCTCTGCTTAGTATATAAATCACACGTGTGAATTATATCATGCGATCCTGATTACTTAGATAACATGTATGTGAATTATGTCATGCCAACCTGTTTACTAAAGACATCATATAATTATCTCGTGCCATCCTGTTTAGTTAGTCATCATATCTTTGAATTATGTCATGCTATGCTATCCAGTTTAGATAGACATCATATATGTGAAATTATGTCATGCTATCCTTTTTAGTTAAACAATATACATTTCAACTATTTCATGCCCTCTTTTTTCCACACTATCTATTGCATCTGTCTCTCATACAAGGTTTGTACATTCAACTACTTTTCTTGTTTATCAGTCATTTGAATTTGAGGGGGTGATGGCAGTATCTAGCGGAGTAAAAACACGGTCTTCAAATAAAACAGTGATACCTCTTGGTGAGGATAGCACCCCAGTTGTACATGCATGAGAACCAGCCCTACCACACATAACCCAGACTCTCACAAATTGTACCCCTACTCCCATGGACAGAGAACCAGCTTCACCCAATCTAACCCCAACCACAGCAGATAGTAACCCAGTTCCAGTTGACACAGCACCATCTCCAGCACAGAGCTCCCAAACAAGAGCAGTTAGTATGGCAGCTCCAGTGCCCAAAGCGCCAGTACTGCCACGGTGAACCCCAGCTCCACCAGTTAGTACACCTATTCCTGTGGACGAAGCACAACTAGCCATTCATAGTTTAGCATCTATCACATTTGATGTTGTTAAATCCTATGTGCGTATCTTCCCATCATGGAAATATTATACTGAAGATGAAGGAAAAAGCCAGTTGCAGGTGTTCGTCCAGGAGTTATGTGTAAGTAATGTTATTCATGGCAAATACTTTGCTTTGTCCCAAACATTCTACCTCCATGCTGGTTATAATACAGCAAATGTTCCCATTTTTCTCTATAGAGAAGGATCGATTTGGAAACTCAGGATGAGGTAACCCGTGCTAATACCTTTGCTATCTTCAAGAATGCTTGGTGGCAGTATCGGAATTACCTGAAGAAAATGTACTTCACTGGCAAAGAAACTCATCAAATTCCCTTACTTTCTCCTAAGACCCATTTACGACATGATGATTGGGAACGCCTTGTTCTGTACTGGTCCCAAACCAAGAATGTGGTAAGGTCTATGAGCTCATTTTTTATTTTGAAGTACTATATGCCCGCGTCTTACTGTACTCTGTTCATGTAGAAGAAGTGCTTTAACCTGTAGAAGAACTGTTCTCATTTAAGATTCCATTGCTATGGTGCATACTACTTTCCTCCTGTATCACTGTATTTACTCATACAAACTTATTTTTAAATTGAAGGATCCAATCGAAACTCCAGTGGCACAACAGGTATGTTTAAACATGTTTCTTTAATAGGTTTGCTCTTCTAAATTGCTCTGTTGATTTCAATTTCAATTGTGTATACAGTTGACTTCTCATATCATGCACATTACTAGCATCACAACAGAGCCAATAGTGTTGTAGTACATGTATACCCGTGTTACCAATCTGAAATCTTGTTGTGCCGTGTAGTTTCCCACACTTGTATTCTTTCAATGCTGCTTTGTCTTGAACTGATATGATTTGAACCATGTCTCTATTTTGATTTGGCAAGACAATGCAGTGACCATAGGACATAGATATATGTTTGTTTGATGCTTTTATCATGTACTTACTACTTGGCAATAGAAGACTTGGTAGTTTACTCCTATCCACCTTACTACTGAACTGGTTCACCGAAATGAGTTTCATATTCTACATGCTAAACATGTTATGTGTCTGCTTGTTTCTTCTTTTAGAATGCTGACAGAATATTTGGGAAGAGTACCTTATTAAGCAATGGTAAAGGAAGTAATGCACATAAGGTTCAGGATAGTGAGACATCCTTGTTGTTCTCCAACAAAGCTGATAAAACAGCTAAGGAAAACTATCTTGAAGACAGTGAGACAACCCCAAAGTTCTATCTTGATGTAGTGTTCGAGTTACTGGCCACTACCGCTGGCACAAGCTCTTCGAACTCACTGCCTGAATCAGTTCGGTTTCTTGAGTCTCAACTACAAGCTGAAAGACATCAATCAGCTGTGCTGCGACAAAAAGCCGAAGGACTGAGGAAGTCCCTGGAGAATTCAGATGCATACTTTCTGGTGCAACAGCAAGCATTGGCGGATTTTAGCGCCAAACAGGAGAAAGCTAATAAGCTTGCTAAGCTTATTGCCAGCATGGTGGATACCCAGTATAACGTTTCTTGAGCTCTTTTGAAGTTGTTTCAGTTATGGACTTGTTTTGCTGCTGCTCATTTATTTGCACTGGTGGCCAATTTAGATGCCGGTGTATGTAATATGTTGCTTTGTTCCCTATATTTGCACTGGTGGCGAATTTTGATGCCCAGTGGATGTAATATGTGTAATAGCCGTAATAGCCTAGCGTAAGTTGCTTGCTTATTTATTTCCTTATTATCTTGTTTATTTGTTTGGTTGTAGTCACTGCAGTTCTTTTTCCACGATTTGCTAGTGGCCTTGTGCCGGCGTTAGAATCAATGGGCCTTCTACGGGCCATACTATTCATGGACCAATAAAGGACCGCAATATGGGCCGTAAATGGGCTAGAGTGGAAATTGTCTGTTTATGGCCCGATCATAACGGCCGTTAATAGCAGATATGTATAATGGGCTTAAACGGGCCATATTTGATGATGCTAAGAAAACAGCCCAACAGATTAACGGGCCACAAACGGGCCGACTGTAACCACGGGCTGAATTTGGCCCGCAAGCGGAACAGGCCAGTAACGGACCGGAAGTAATCGAATGCTGGAAATGAGCCCAAGATTAAATGGGCCCTTAGAAGGCCGAAAGATCACACGAGCTGGAAAGGGCCCAATGGAATAATAATGGGTATAAAGCGGTACACTGTTCATTTTGTGCCAGTGTCACCACGGGTCGTTAATGGGCCAAGAGTTAAATAGGGCCTCATATGGGCCGAAAGACGTCATGGGCCATACATGGGCCGGAAGTTACAACAGGCTGGAATCATATTGGACGGCCCAGATGCCGGTACCGAGCCTAATTCGGATAGGCCATAACGGGTCGTTAGTTAGCGGGCTGTAAATGGGCTATATGCGACCAGGCCATTAACAGGCTTTACGTGGGCCGGCCCGCTATCTTTTAACCAAGTCAAATGGGCCGGCCTTTTCACCTGAATGGGCCACAGTTGGGTTGTGCCACGTGTCGACGTATCATAGGCGCCTCCCGTCCAATGAGTGGACGACATCTGTCCCAACGCTAAGCAGACACGTGGATACTCTGGCGAATCAGAATTTTACACGTGGAAAATCCCCATTGGTCCGGGCTGTTAACGGGTTATCGGATCCAAACCGGAACCCGATAGCTTAACGGCGACCCGTTACGATGGATGCCACGTGTCGGTTACCCTTGATGAAAGGACTTCCATGACGCGCCATTTATCGTCATGGAAGTGGACACTTCCGTGATGATAATTTTGGTATTGTCATGGAACACTTCTACGACAACACAGGTATGACTATCTTGATTCTGTCATAAAATCGTCATGGATGTACATGCATGACAGAAAAAATATTGCGAAGTGTATTTTTTTGCATGACATAAAATCATCATGGATGTACATCCATGATGATTTTATGATAGAATCAAGATAGTCATAACTGTGTTGTCGTAGAAATGTTCCATGACAATACCAAAATTATCATCACGGAAGTGTCCACTTCCATGACAATAAATGGCGCGCCATGGAAGTGTTTTTGTCAAGGGTAACCGACACGTGGTATCCACCGTAACGGCTCGCCGCTAAGCTATCGTGTTCCGGTTTGGATCCGATAACCCGTTAACAGCCCTGACCAATGGGGATTTTCCACGTGTAAAATTCTCATTCGCCGGAGGATCCACGTGTCAGCTCAGTGCTGGGATAGATGTCATCCAGCGAATGGACGGGATGCGCCTATGATACGTCGAAATGTGGCTCAACCCAATAGTGGCCCATTAAGGTCAAAAGGCCGACCCATTTGACTTGGTCAAAAGGTAGCGGCCCGGCCCACGCAAAGCCTGTTAACGGCCTGTTCGCATATAGCCCATTTACATCCCGCTAACTCACGACCCGTTATAGCCTATCCGAATTAGGCCCAGTAGCGTCATCTGGGCCGTTCAATATGATTCCAACCCATTGTAACTTCCGGCCCATGTATGGCGCATGACGTCTTTCGGCCCATATGAGGCCCTTTGTAACTCTTGGCCCATAAACAGCCCGTGGTGAAACTGGCCCATAATGAACAGTATATCGCTTTATACCCATTAACGGCCCATTATTCCATTGGGCCATTTCCAGCCCGTGTTATCTTTCGACCTTCTAAGGGCCCATTTATTATTGGGCTCATTTCCAGGATTCGATTACTTACGGTCCGTTACTGGCCTATTACGCTTGTGGGCCAAATTCAGCCCGTGGTTAAAGTCGGCCCGTCTATGGCCCGTTAATCCGTTGGGCCGTTTTCATAGCGTCATCAAATATGGACCATTAACGACCCGTTATGCCTGCCGATAGAATTAAGCCCGTTGTACACATCATCCTATTAACAGCCCGTTATGGTCGGCCCATAAACAGACAATTTCCATTCTAGCCCATTTACGGCCCATATTGCGGTCTGTTAATGGTCCACGAGTACGACCCATATTTGGCCAATCGATCATATGGCCCGTAGAAGGCCCATTGAATCTACGGCCCGTAGAAGGCCCGTAGGAGGCCCATGGTCTCTACAACAGATAGCAGGACCATGGTTACAACGGTCCGTATGTTGCCCATGGTTATTGTGGCCTAGTATTAAAAAATAGGTTATTGCGGCCACAAGGAAACCGAGAAAAAATAACTGCAGAACTAGAAGCAAACAAATAAATAACACTAACAAAATAAATAAGCAAGGAACTAACACTAGGATATTACGACGATTACACAGATTACATCCAGTGGGCATCAAAGTTCGCCACCAGTGCAAATATAGGGAACAAAGCAGCATATTACATACACTGGTTGTCAAAGTTGGCGACCCGTGCAAATAAACACCGCAGCAAAACAAGTCCAAAACTAAAACCACTTCAGAAGAGCTCTATCCTGGGTACCCACCATGCTGGCAAGATGCTTAGCAAGCTTATTAATTTTCTCTTGTTTGGCGCTTAAATCCTCCAGCGCTTGTTGTTGCACCAGAAAGTATTCATCGGAATTCTGCAGGGACTTCCTTAGTCATTCGGCTTCGTGTCGCACCACATCTGATCGATGTCTTTCAACTTGAAGTTGAAACTCAAGAAGACGATTTGATTCAGGCAGCTAGTTAGAAGAGCCTTTGCTTGCAGTAGTGGCCAGTAACTTGAACACTACATCAAGACAGGACTTTGGGGTTGTCTCACTGTCTTCAAGATAGTTTTTATCAGCTTTCTTGGAGGCCAATAGGGATGTATCACTATCTTGAACCTTATCTGCATTACTTCCTTTACCACTTCATAACGGGGTACTCTTCTCTAATATTTTGTCCGCATTCTAAAAGAGAAACTAGCAGATTCATCGCAGGTTTACCATGTTGTATATGAAACTCATTTTGGTAAATCAGTTCAGTAGTAAAGTGGACAGGATAACAACACGAAACAAACATATATATATTTACCATGGTCACTATATGGTCTATATCATTCTAGTTTATGTTGCCAAATCAAGATAGAGACACAATTCAAATCGTATCTGTTTAAGATAAAGCAACATAGGCAGAATATAAGTATGGGAAACTACACAGCAATAACAACACCTGTAATGTGCATGACATGAGAACATAACTGTTTATTCAATTGAAATTGAAATCAACATAGAGCAAGTTACAACAGCAAACCAGTTAAAGAAACAGGTTTAAAACATACCTGTTGCACTATTGGAGTTTCAATTCCATCCTTCAAATTTGAAATTAGTTGGTATAAGTAAATATAGTGATGCAAGAGCAAAGGAGTATGAACCATAGCTACGGAACCTGACCCGAGAACAATTCTTCTTCTGCTTTAAGCGTTGAGTTGGGGTTCGGAGTGGTGGTCCTCGTGCTTTGGGCACTACATTTGCCTTACTAACTGCTCGTGTTTGGGTGCTCTGTGGTGGAGACGGTGCTGTGTCAACTAGAACTGGGTTACTATCTGCTGGGGTTGGGGTTAGAAGGGGTGTAGCTGGTTCTCTGTCCAACTGGGTAGGGGTACAATCTGTGAGAGGCTGGGTTCTGTGTGGTGGGGCTGGTTCTTGGGCAAGTACAACCGTGGTTCTATCTGCATCGACTGGTAGCACTATCTTCTATGAAGACCGTGTTGTTACTCCCTTAGATACTGCCATCACCCCCTCCAATTCAAATGGCTGATAAACAAGAAAAGTAATTAAATGTACAAACATTGTATGATACACAGGTGCAATGGATAGTGGGGAATAAAAGAGGGCATGAAATAATTCACATTTATGTAGTCTAACCAAACATGATAGCATGACACAATTTCACATATATGATGGCTAACTAAACAGGATTGCATGACACAATTTCACATATATGATGGCTAACTAAACAGGATAGAAATACATAATTCAAAATATGATGACTATGTAAACAAGATGACATGATAGAACTATATGATGTATTTATTAAATAGGTTGGCATGCCATCATTCACATACATGTTGCCTATGGAAACATGATGGCATGATATAATTCACGGATAGAATGACATAATTCAAAATATGATGACTATGTAAACACTAAACAGGATGAGATGATATAACTATATGGTGTCTTTATTAAATGGGTTGGCATGCCATAATTCAGATAGATGTTGTGTATGTAAACATGATGGCATGATATAATTCAAATATATGATTTATATACTAAGCAAGTAAGCAGATGGAAATCGCATATATGATGTCTAAACTAAGCAGATGGCATTCAATATTGTGTATATGATGTAAAAAATAAGCAATGCAAGACAAAATATGCATGATATGAGTAATATAACCCTGCCAAGTTTGAGGATACAGCTCAGGGGGGAAATAGGACTGGTCATCTGTCTCTGAATCCTCCTCTGAGGAGCTATCTTTAACCAGCAAGATGTGTGCTTCAGCAGGTAGCATTGTCTTCTCTGAAGACCTTGTTTTCACTCCAGATACTTCCATCACCGATTCAAATGGCTGATGCACAGGAAGAGTAGTTGAATATACAAACATTGTCGACAAATGGAATATGTAATACAAAAAAAGGATAGCATGATATAATTCACATATATGATGATTGGCTAAACAGCATGGCATTGCATAATTCACATATATAATGCCTTGCAACAAGATAGCATTGCATAATTCACATATATAATGTCTTCCAACAAGATGGCATTGCATAATTCACATATATGGTAATTACGGACTAAACAGGTGGCATTCACACAAAGCATGTCTAAACTAATCAAATGACATAGCAATGCAAGACACCATACGCATGATATGAGGGACATAACCCTGCCAAGTTAGAGCATACACCTCAGGGGGAAATAGGACTGGTCATTTGTCTCTGAATCCTCCTCTAAGGAGCTATCAGTAACCAGCGAGATATGCGCTTCGTCAGATAACATTGGCTGCTCTGAAGACCTTGTTTTTACTCTAGATTTTTCCATCACCGTGTCAGATGGCTGATGCACACGAAGAGTAGTTGAATGTACTAACATTGTTGACAAATGTAATACGTAATGAAAAAAAAGGATGGCATGATATAATTCACATATAAGATGACTGGCTAAGCAGGATGGCATTGCAAAATTCACATATATGATGCCTGGCTAAACAAGATGGCGTTGCATAATTCACATATACTCCCTCCGTTCCTAAAACTAGTGCGCATAAAATTTTCAGGGAAATTCCTAAATGTAGTGCGTATCTTGTCCAGCGAGCGATTTTGGACGAAATTGCCCTCCCACCGAACAGCCAGCGCCCCACCCCACCGCATTGCCCCATCACCTCCCTCTCTCCCTTATCTCTTTCTCGTCGCCACTTTTCCCCACCTCCTGCTCGCCTCCATCCCCACCGGCCTCCCACCACCTGACCTCCCCACCGATCCCCACACTCCTAGTTCATCCCCAACTCCCGCAACGCTTCCTCTCCCTCTCTCATCGATCTTCTCCGCCTCACGACAGGAGCCGTCCAATAGATCGCGGCCGAGAGGTGTGGTGGAGCCGGCGGTCTTCATGGCCGGAGGAGTTGAGGGAGAGGTGAGGAGGAAGGTTCTGGCTCTGTTGCAGGAGACAAAGGCGACAATACAGCAAATCGAGCTGTTGCTAGGCCAGACGCTAGACGGTCCAGATGCTCAACGATTCGGCAAGTGGCAGCAGGAATTCGAAGAAACAGAGTGTAACACCCCCAATGGTTAACTATAGTAACCACCCTTTTGATTATGCCATGTCATCATGATCAACAGTGCTTAATCAACATTAGTATCATATCTCTTTTCAAATTCAAATTCAAATGGAAATTCAAACTGAAAGTGGAAAATAAAAGTTGTCCAACATAGAAACTAAAATGTTCGATAAATAACCAATATTGCAGAGACTATTCTAAAATTGAAACCAACAATTAATAAAATAATTAGGTGGCTCAAACATTATCAAAATAGTAAGGATTAATGCATTTTAATTATTATAAAAATTGTGTGAACTCAAATTGACTCCAAACTAATTTTTGACAGTGGTAGAGGATGCCTAGAATTTATTGGAGCAATTGCCATGTTTTATAAAAATCATTTGGTGGCCTAACTATTTACTAAACAGAGATATAAGAATAAATAAATTAAAAGAAAAAGACAAAAGAAAAAAAAGGCCAAGAGCCCCTCCCCCCCTGGGCCGTGGCCCAGCTAGACCAGCCAGGCCGGCCCATTCCCTGGCCTATATGGCCTGTCTCTCCCCCACCCGAGCGAAACCCTAGCTACCCACCCCGCTCCCCATCCCACCCCTCTCTCCCCGATCCGGTCTGGATCGAGGCACCGGACCCCGCGCCCGCTCGCGCTCCCCTGCCACCGCCTCGTCGCCTCGCCTCCTCGTCCTCCACTCCGACGGACCGCCCGTCCACATCTCCTCCCCACCGGCCCCCCTCGACCCTTGCCGCCCTCATCCCTCCAACGCGGGGAGGCCTCGGCTCCGGCCTCTCTCCCTCCCTCTCTGCCCGCTGCGACGACCGCCGCCGCTCGCGTACTCCTCGTCCTCGCCACCCCTCGCCGCGCTCATCGCAACCTCGGCCGCCCGCTCGCCCCTGGCCTCGCGCGCCCGCCCGCGCGTGCCTGGCCACGCCCGCGCGCCGTGCCCGCGCCCGCTAGCCTCCTGGGCCACTGCCCAGTGGGGTCTGTGGCCCTGTGCCACTGCCGCTGGGCCCCCACCCCCTGGCCCAATGACATGTGGGGCCCAGCCCCTAGAACGTTTTAAATAAAAAAAATGTAATTATTAAAATTAATAATTAGTAATTAATTAATTAATTAGTTAATTAATTAAGTTAATTAATCCTGATTAGGTTAATCTAATTTAGTTAATTAGTTTAATTAAGTATTAATTAATTAGTTAACCACTAATTAGCCAACAGCCTATGACAGGTGGGACCCACTGGTCCTGACGTCATGCTGACATCATGCTGACGCCAGCAAACACTGTTTCGGATAATGTTTAATTTAAATAATTAAATAAATTCCAAAAATTAATAAAAACTTTAGAAAATCATATAAAATAATCCGTAACTCAGATCGAAAAACTTTGTACATGAAAGTCGCTCAGAACAACGAGACGAATCCGAATACGCGGTCCGTTCGTCCGCCACACGTCCCTAACTATCCGAACGTGCAACCGTTCCCCTCTTTTCGTCTGTCCGAAAAGCCGGACACCAGGAATACTTTCCTGGATGTTTTTCTCTTTCGCCGGTATTACCTAGCCCTACGATAGAACACCGCTAGCTCTGCTTATTGACATGTCATGCACTTGTTTGCTTAGTATTTACTGCTTCCTCCCCCTCTTCTCTCTCGGTATCCCCCGACACCGACGTCGTCCCCGAGGCCGACACAGCTCCGGAGCCCGAAGACACCATTGACAACCTTGCCCTTGCCGCCGAGCAACCAGGCATTCCCCCCCCCCCCCCTTTGAGCATACCGATATCGCCCATTCTATTTCTCATGCTTGCATTAGAATTGCTGCTGCTGCTGCTTTACCTATTCTGATGCATAGCTTGTTTATTGTAACCTGCTGTTGATAATTACCTGCATATCCTAAACTGCTTAGTATAGGCTGGGTAGAGACCTATCAGTGACCCCACTTATCCTGACCGCCCCGCTGGATAATCCGAAGACCCGATCAACGGGATTGAAGACCAGGCCCCGACACCGCACATCACCCCCCCTTAGTTGTAACGACACTGCAGCGTTACTATCGAGTGCCGAGGGTGAAACCTCTTGTAGCACTTCTGATGTTAACTCTGTAGAGTAGCTATTCGGTCGTGGTCATCGAGGGTGATTCCTCCTTCACCGCTTCCGATAACGACGCCGTCGTACAACACCTCAAGTGTGAACCCAGTGAGGGTGAGTCCTCCGAGTTCACCTTGATGGATAACTCGAGTGGGGATTCAACGAGGGTGATACCTCAGATTCCCCTGATGTTATAGACACACGGATACTTGGACTTTACACTGTTACTTGGAAGGCGGGTCGACCCTGAGGGGTACCCGCGTGTGATGTGAAGACCAGTTGCCTGTATGGTGCCCAAGTGATGAATACGAGGCGCGGTCGGGCATTCTTAACCCTTGCAGCAATTCCTCGAGATGGGGCAACGGGGTCACATCTTTCGTGAGTCTCTGCTCGTTACCGCAAGCCCAAGGTACTAGCGATTTGGATATTTGATCCGAGCAGGCCTCTGGTCTGATAGCACTAACCATCACGTGGGCATAGTATGGGCATTCTGCATCGTAGCATCAGTCGAAAGCTTTGTCAGACGTCCAGTTCAGCATTGTGGCCGGGTCGGATCGTGCTGATGGTGCTGGTATCCACCCTGCTCGCAACGACCCGGAGTGCACAGGGCGACGGCCCAAGACCCCTGAGCGCTTAGGATGTAGACCGGCGGGGACCTCTCTGCTGAGCTCTAGGTAGGGCTGCGGTGTGTCGTTTGGCCGAGGCCGGGCATGACCCAGGAAAGTGTGTCCGGCCGGAGTTAATCGAGCGTGTTGGGTAAGTTGGTGCACCCCTGCAGGGAAGAACACTTCTATCGATAGCCGGTCCTACGGTAAAGGACACTCAGAGTTGTATCCTGATTGATACAATTTAGAACTAGATACTTGGATACTATGGCTCTGGGATTGCTTCTCGCAGGGAGTCGAGAAGGGATCTCAGGACGAGGTTGATGACTGTATGGCTCTGGGATTGCTTTCTCGCAGGGAGTCGAGAAAGGATCTCTGGGTGAGGTTGAGACTTAATGATACTGCTACATTATATTGTACTGTTCTACTCTCTTCTATTGCTGCAAGACCGCTGAAGATGCTAGTCTTCGATAGGACTAGGCCTTCTCTCTATTCTAGCATTTCTGCAGCCCAGTCCACATATACAGCCTCCCCTTGAAAATGTTGCATATGTAGTGTAGATCCTTGCTTGCTGAGTACTTCTGAGTACTCACGGTTGCTTTGTTTTTCCTTTTCTCCCCATATCAATTCGACATGACCAAGATGACGGAGCCCCTGAGACAGATGCCCCGTCGATCGTCTACTACTACCACCCCGAGGATGGATACTACGGCGAGTTGGCTGACGACCAGGAGTAGGATCGGAGGGTCCCAGGCAGGAGGCCTACGCCTTTCGATCGTAGTGTTTTATTTTGCCCCGCCTTTCTAAAGGCCTTTCTGTTTCTCTTTTAATATCTGTACTCAGATATCTGATGCTTCCGCTGACGCTTGTACGCAAGCTTATGTATTCGAGTCCTCGAGGCCCCTGGCTTGTAATATAAAGCTTGTATGACTTTATTTATGTTTTAGAGTTGTGTTGTGATATCTTCCCGTGAGTCCTTAGGCTTGATCGTGTGCATTTGCGTGTATGATTAGTGCACGATTGAGCCGGGGGCATCACACAGAGAAGGAAGAAGAGGAGGAGATCCCTGGCGACGGCTACGCTGGAGACTGGCTGGATGCCCTCAGTAAGAAGGACCTGCTAGAGTACGTCAACGGATTTGATGTCGGCGACACTAACCAAGGTTCGCTCATGACCCAGGATGTGGATGTCGACGTCCGTGTAGAAGATGCCTCGCCCATGCCGCTTAGTTTTGTTCATCACAGCGTCCATGTCCTTGGTGGCTGCCCAAGTACAGGAACATGATGCATGCGCGGTAACAAGCTCAGCTACTACCCAAGTAATGGTGTGCATGTCCTTAGTACATGGAACTTGCCCATCTTGGCCGGTGAAGAGGTACTGCCCGAGGACGCCGAGACCCAGGACGGCAATGAGGTGGTGCCCGAGGACGCCTAGACCGACGGCAGAGAGGTGCTGGCCGAGGGCGCCAATACCGACGGCGGAGACATGTTGCCCGAGGACGCGGAGAACGACGACGGAGTAGACGTGCTACTCGAGGACGCCCAGACCGACGATGGTATAGAGTTGCTACCCGAGGACGCCAAGACCGACGACGACGTAGAGTTGCTGCTCGAGGACGCCCAGACCGACGATGGCATAGAGTTGCTAACCAAGGATGCCCAGACCGACAACGGTGTAGAGTTGCTGCCCGAGGACGTCGAGACCGACGACGATGAAGCAGCGCTCCCGAGGATGCTGAGAGTGATGTATCTTTCGTGCCTTACTCTATGCCGGCTCACAGTGGCGACTGGCTCGATGAATCGATGATGGAGGTAAGGGATATTATGCTGAACCTATTAATTCCTGGTTATCCGATGTGAGTTTATTCATCAAAATTAACTTGCATGCATGGAGATGGTGATCAGATGTGATGTGTATTTTGTCTGGGAAGTCTGTGATGTGTAGCTTCTCAAGAGAATATAGACAGTGTTTGGATTACATTGCTCAAACTTGGTTGTGTTCATGTGATGTGTATTTTTGCTTCACGGTTAGCTCCAGATTAAATAGCTCAACCTCAATTGCATGCATGGAAATTATTATTGGTCAACTAAACAGAAAACATATCCACAATACATGGATCAATATGTCCAGATTACATTGATCACTTGTTGCCAAAATTTGTTTAGATTACATTGATCATTTGTTGCCAAAATATGTCTAGACTACATTGATCAATTAAACCCAAAATATGCCTAGACTTCTCTGATCAAGTGAACCAAAATATGTCCAGAGTGCAAACAGTTGCATCAGCAGACAATGACCATGTCTAGATGGTGGCACTTAGGAACTCGATCGCGGCATTTACAATTGCTGGATCACATGGTAACCTAGCTGGGAGAAGGCCAGCTCCTGCTAGGGCCATCTTCCTCATGTGTGGAACCTTGTAGTGTTGGCCGCCATTAAGTTTGAGTATCTCCCGCATACAGGACTGCAAAGTGAGGAAGATGCGGTTGCTCCTCTCAGGGGGGTACTCTCCATATGCTTGGAGCACCTTGGTAACAATGTCATCTAGTGAACCTGGGAACAACTTCTAAAATAAAGCTTGTAGGGTTGCAAAAAAACCTAGGTCCAATATGTTCAGATCAGGAGAATTAGGTGGTTGGCACGTCAACCTAATGTTCCATCCATCTGCCATTGCGGCTTCACAAAACATAGGATCATTGACGGGAATATGAGTTTTGGCATTGTCCTGTTGTATGATTATAGGATAACCACGTTCCGAAGCAGGACACTTCTCCTTAATGGTGGGAAGAAGTTTGTTCACCATGTAATCTTGGCTAACTTTCTTTGTCACCGCCGGCAACACCTTAGTACACTACAAAAAAATACACTTCTGTGATGATACGTGTCTGTCGCAGTAGGTCACGTTTTCTGTCATGCATGTACATCCATGACGATTTTACGACAGAATCAAGATAGTCATACCTGTGCTGTCGTAGAAGTGTTCCATGACATTACCAAAGTTATCATCACGGAAGTGTCCACTTCCATGACGATAAATGCCGTGTCATGGAAGTGCTTTCGTCAAGGGTAACCGACACGTGGCATCCACCGTAATGGGTCGCCGTTAAGCTATCAGGTTCCGGTTTGGATCCGATAACCCATTAACAGCCCGGACCAATGGCAATTTTCCACGTGTAAAATTCCCATTCGCCGACGATCCACGTGTCAGCTTAGCGTTGGGACAGATGTCAACCGTCCATTGGACAAGAATCGCCAATGAAACATTGACACGTGGGACGGCCCAATAGAGGCCCATATAGGTTTAAAAGCCGGCCCAGGAACAGGCCCACAAGATTTCGTCAGATCTAATGGGCCGGCCCGTTAACAGCCTAACATTTTCCGGACCAAATTATGGCCCACATCAGATACGGGCCGTTAAAGGACTGCAATATTCTGGGCCAGTTTACGGCCCATATCAGATCCGGCCCGTTAACAGCCTGCAATAGTTTGGGCCAAATTACGGTCCATACCTGATCCGGCCCGTTAACTGTCTTTCATTTCTTGGGCCAAATTACGGCCCATAACAGATACGACCCATTAACAGCTACTGTGCCATCGGGCCCATTGGGGGCCTGATTTGCTCTTCAGCCTCTAAATGGCCCATTTAACAGTTCGGCCTGATATTAGTTTCACCCTGTCAGCGGCCCTGTCTACATATGGGCCTCTTTCGGCCCGGTTTCATTTTCGGCCATTTAAAGGCCCGAGTTGCACCTGGGCCTAATTCTGGTCCGTAGTTACTTTCAGCCTCTTAACGGCCCGTAGTCTTCGTGGATACATTCTAGCCCAAACTGCCTATCGGCCCGTTAAAGGCCCTTGAGAGTGTTAGGCCTAATTTTGGCCCGTTATACATCCGGCCTGCTTCCCGCCCGTCATGTAATTGGGTCAGCCAAGGCCCAAAAACATTTCAGCCTGTTAATGGCCCGTCACACAAATGGGCCAATAATGGGACGATGTATATTACAGCATGCTGTCGGCCCATCAATTGTTCGCCACAATTAAGGCTCAATCTAGTTCTCAACCTGTTAAAAGCCTATTTAATTTTCCGGCCCAATTAAGGCAAGCGGTTTACTCGGCCTTTTAAAGGCCCGAAACTAATAGTGGGCCAGATTAAGACTAGACCTAACTAATGGCCCAAGATGATTGTAGGCCCACGGTTCGACCCGTACTAGCGATTGGCGACCGACCAGTTTTAGTACCAAAATTATTATTTTATAAACCTAACCTATTGGCTCATTGCGCTCCGATTGAAGATTAGGACCTTTTCTCAGAACGACGACAGCATAAACAGCAAATAAATAACAGCATCGTGACGAAGAATAAACCTAGACTATACAACAAAGAAATTACAGCATATTACATCCCCTGGGCATCAAAGTTCGCCGCCAGTGATAATAAAGGGCAACCAGACAGCAGATTCCATAAATTGGGCAGGTCGCCACCAGTGGAAGTTGTCGGTGCAACAGACCCTGGGTCCATTGCACGGACTGTGCACAGGCCAGAGACAAGATTACAAGACCAAGATCAGACCAAACAAGGAGGATCAATTCCTTTGAAGCATCCAAGTGCAAGTCAAGAAGGCCAAGGTGAGCCAAAGGAACAAGGCATAGCTAAGGGAAGGACCTACCTTGCCGGGCAGGCGAGCCCGGCATGGTAGGGTTTTTGCCCCGGAAGCAAGCTCCCAGATCGTCCCGGCAGGCCTGCCGAGGCTGGCGGAGGCAAGCCACTCCACCGCTCCACATCACAAGCGAGGCAAGTCATTAATCAAAGCGGTGTCGAGCTCCAAGGTGACTAAGTGGCTGCTTTCTACCACATGGCAGCCACTTCCTGCAGCAAACACCTCCATATGACACCCGTCCTGAGACGTGTCAAGCGAGCAGGCGCTAAGCTGGCAAAACAGCCCGGCATGGCCTACCGGGCGAGCTGTGATGTGACACTAAGCGGCGCATTTAATGCGCTTTGTCAGCCTGCAGAGTTAGATATGATAGCACTGTTAGCTATCTAATCAGTACGCAAATACTAATTTGCCACTGTGGTGACCCCTTAATATATAAAAGGAGGCCCATGGCAACGATAGAAAGGGTTGGACCCTTGCATATCCATACACGTGTAGCCACTCTCGCCCCCAGAGCGACCTTGCCAGGCGAGCGTGTTACGTCCACCACCATTACCCACCATCAATCCACCAAAGCAGGAGTAGGGTTTTATGCCTCACGGCGGCCCGAACCAGGTTAAAGACTGCTCGTGTGATCTCTGCCGTGCTGCGCGACGCTTCTCCGCTCTTTGTGCAACGTGCCCATCCCCCCGCCGAACCAAAAGGGGCTCATGGCCCCATAGGTGGCCGTGGTTTCCCATGACATCTTTGGTGCGCCAGGTAGGGGGATTGCTTGCGCGAAACCAAGAGCGTACCCTGCGCGTCATCTTCATCGACATTTTCGTCATCGACGGCGTCATCGACTATGGCGCCCAAGAGGAAGCCCGGAGCTGCAAATCACCCGTCCACCTCGAAGGCTCCGCCGCCCGTGACCGCCAATGACGCGGGGAATACGGGGGCTCACGAGGGTGTGGATGCTGCGGGGGACGTGGTCGGGATACGCAGGGAATAAGGAACTAGGTTGTACAACTAAAGACTGAAATTGAGAAGGACAAATTTATGTTTATGTACTTCGTTATAAACTTTGAACAAGCAATTTGATGCAGACGACAAAAATAAACAGCATTTGCACTCATAGCTATCCAAATATACACAACAAAGTTTGAAGGCTCGAGGAGGACAAACTTACATTAGGAGTGAAGATCGGCTCTATAAAGCCCTTGTCCATATTGATGGGGGGGCAATTCAAGAAGTTTACTGCACACTCTTCTTCAAGAGCATTGCCTTTATTCTACATTTTGTTAAGAGTAAATATAGATGTGAAAATATAGGAACAAATGGCGATTATTTAACCTAAGATGCAGAGTACAAATGTGAATACAGCATACAGGCAAAAGGCACTGACAAGAGCAATGCAGAGCTAAACTTCTTCAGTAACATTGGTTTATTCATTATTTTCGCAAGAGTAAATGTAGATCTGATGTGTAGAAAATGGAGGGCAAGGGAAAATAAGCTGCAAAGTGTACATGAAGAACTAGCTGACAATATAAGTACAGTGATGAAGGACAGCAGATACTTACAAGAACAATGCAGAACTAAATTTCTTCATAAGCATTGGGTTTATTCTACATTAATGTAAGCATTAATATAGATCTGATAATTTGGAGCGAACAGTGGATAAGCAAGCTATAATGCACAATGATGTCACATAATCCACCAGGTATGAATGTAAGTACAGCGATAGGACAATAGGTACTCACAAGAGCAAAGCAGCGACCAGCATAGTTGCGATATCCTAGGTTTTGCGGCGCTGGTTCTATCGCCAATATACGCGGGGTGCTATCTGATTTCTCCGGTAGCACCACCTTTTTCAAGGACTTTGCTTGTACTCCTTCAGGTTCTGCAATCACCCTCTTCCTTTTGGATGTCTGAAACACAAGAACAGCATTTGAATGGAAAAACATGGTATGATGACAAATGGAATAGGTATTGATAATGGATGGGCATGGCATCTTCACATATATCATGAGTAAACTAAGCAGATGGAGGTGCAACGAAGCAAAAGAAATGCAAGACACCTTATGCAAGATATATGCAACCAATAAAACCTTGACAAATTAGAATAGGCACCTTATTGGGTGAATAGGATAGGCCATCTGCCTTTGACTCCTTGAGCTCAGAATAGTCATTAGGATCATATTCTGAATACGAATCTATAGGCCGGGAGCATGTGGGTTTCATTGCATCCACAATGGACCTCAATCCCTGATGCCAAGTTTGTTACCCATTGAACTGTTCCGCAATATTCTTCTGATGTGCGCATTCTTATATTCATTGTGATTACGTACAATATCTGAAAAGCATGAAAACATAAATAGTAGTGAGATTATCTTTGTAATGCAGAGGATATTGTAATATAATAGGGGCTCCCTGTAAACCCTTGTGTGCTATCACTGGATTCTGATGAGAGAGCTCATGTGTGCTGTAATATGGTGAGTAGATTAATATAATCTGGCACAACTGCATAAAAAAAAATAGGCTCCCTGTTGGGAGCTCCAGATGTAAGGATAGTTGGCAGATGATAGGTTCATAATATACCGTATAGAAAGTTTATTGCCAAACCATGATAACGAGAGCGCACAGCCACTAGGCAAATCATAGTGTAGATAATAGGGGTACACCATAACCACCATAAATAAATCGGGAAAGCGGAACTTACTGGAAAATACTGGGTTTTGCCGCTACTAATATGCAGCCTATCGATCACCTACAGGCCAGCTCTATTCATCTGAAGGCGCACAGCTATTACTATCAGTCTAGTCTATCAAAGACCGCGTGGCTCCCACCATTTCTAGGATATTATGGCAGACCAACTCAAAGTGCAAAATTATGTAGCAGAACTGGCCCAATAGAGTTATCGACTGCAGATGTCCCTGCTCCCCTTCTTGACAAGGAACATACTATAATTACTAAAGAAGAATAGAAGAGGAACATTTTAAAGAATAGAAGGGGTAGCATATTATTGAGATTCCCCTTCTTTCTATACAATGTTGGTTGCCCACCCATGATGAATCAGAGTGCCCAAAGAAATGCCATTCCATGATGTCTCTCTATATGTGGCCACATGCATTTGGAAACTCAAGTGGGAGCATTAGCTAACCAATTAAATGTGTGTCTGTTAGCTAATGTCAGTATCATATCACATTCGTATTTGAAGAACCTTAGGACGTATGATTGGTGTGTTATTTAGCTTTAAAGGGCGGACAGCTGCTAGTAGGACACAAAGCACCTACGCAGATCATAGTATAGATATAATGGAAAAACCCTAAGTATCAGGTGTAAAATAAGGAAAGTGGAACTTGCTGGAATATATGTGCTAGTATTGCCAGTATGGCTAGAAAGGCTTCGGGTACCAGCTCTCTACAACTGAAGGCGCAGTACTGTTACTATCAGTCTAACTCTCAAAGGCGACACATACGACCGAATACGAAGAGTTGAAAGCGTCCATGACAATCGACATGAAGACCAACACGAAGAGTTGAAAGCGTCCATGACAAGCGAGCGAATAGACCTCTACACTACAAATGTCCCTGCTCCTCTTCACTACAAAGAACATACTGTACAACTATTATACTCCCTCTGTTCCTATATACAAGTCTTTGTAGAGATTCCACTATGGATCACATACGGATGTATATAGATACATTTTAGAGTGTAGATTCACTCATTTTGCTCTGTATGTAGTCCATGGAGGAATCTCTACAAAGACTTATATTTAGGTATGGAGAGAGTACTTACAAAAGAAGAACAGAAGAGGAGCATGCTAAAGAAGAGCAAGCAGATTTTGGATAATAAAATGTTGGTTGGCCACACATGATGAACCAGAGCGCATTAAGAACACAACTCCCTGCTATCCCTCGATATGTGGTGCATGTGCTTTTCGAAAGTAAAGTAGGAACATTAGCTGACCAATTAAACATTCTCTGTTTTAGTACATGTCAGCATCATATCAGATTCGTATTTGAGAAAGTTAGTTTGGAATTATGAGTGGCATGTTGTTTAGCTTGATGGGTTGAGGAGCACTGCTTGCACGTACGTCTCGAAGCACCTACAATAATGGTACTGAATATATGGGAATGCCTACATGCAAGTCGCCTGACATTCCTCATTTGGGTCAGTCGACCATTTCAGGCAGTTGGATGAAGATCCTACGTGTCCTAACCCTTCTTCTTCCTCACCTCTTATTCTTCCCCTAAAGACCACCGCACGGGCCACCGGCCGAACCACCGGCCCCCGCCCTCCCCTGAACCGCCCACCACCTCCGGTCTTCCGCCGCCCCCGGCCATCCCTCTAGCTAACCCCACCCCCACACCTGCGTCGAGTTTTGCCTCCAGCGAGTTGGTAATATTCAAGGACAACCAAGAGCCTAAGCTTGGGGATGCCCCGGAAGGCATCCCCTCTTTCGTCTTCGTCTATCGGTAACTTTACTTGAGGCTATATTTTTATTCACCACATGATATGTGTTTTGCTTGGAGCATCTTGTATGATTTGAGTCTTTGCTTTTTAGTTTGCCACAATCATCCTTGCTGTACACACCTTTTGAGAGGGACACGCATGAATCATGATTTATTAGAATAATCTATGTGCTTCACTTATATCTTTTGAGCTAGGCAATTTTGCTCTAGTGCTTCACTTATATCTTTTTAGAGCACGGCGGTGGTTTTATTTTATAGAAATTGTTGAAATCTCATGCTTCACTTATATTATTTTGAGAGTCTTTAAACAACATGGTAATTTGCTTTGGTTATAAATTTAGTCCTAATATGATAGGCATCCAAGAGGGATATAATAAAAACTTTCATATAAAGTGCATTGAATACTATGAGAAGTTTGATTCCTTATGATTATTTTGAGATATAGAGATGGTAATATTAGAGTCATGCTAGTGAGTAATTGTGAATTTGAGAAATACTTGTGTTAAAGTTTGTGATTCCCGTAGCATGCACGTATGGTGAACCGTTATGTGATGAAGTCAGAGCATGATTTATTTATTGATTGTCTTCCTTATGAGTGGCGGTCGGGGACGAGCGATGGTCTTTTCCTACCAATCTATCCCCCTAGGAGCATGTGCGTAGTACTTCGTTTCGATAACTAATAGATTTTTGCAATAAGTATGTGAGTTCTTTATGACTAATGTTGAGTCCATGGATTATACGCACTCTCACCCTTCCACCACTGCTAGCCTCTCTAGTGCCGCGCAACTTTCGCCGGTACCATATACCCACCATATACCTTCCTCAAAACAGCCACCATACCTACCTATTATGGCATTTCCATAGCCATTCCGACATATATTGCCATGCAACTTTCCACCGTTCCGTTTATTATGACACGCTTCATCATTGTCATATTGCTTTGCATGATCATGTAGTTGACATCGTATTTTTGGCAAAGCCACAATTCATAATTCTTTCATACATGTCACTCTTGATTCATTGCACATCGCGGTACACCGCCGGAGGCATTCATATAGAGTCATATTTTGTCCTAAGTATCGAGTTGTAATTTTTGAGTTGTAAGTAAATAAAAGTGTGATGATCTTCATTATTAGAGCATTGTCCCATGTGAGGAAAGGATGATGGAGACTATGATTCCCCCACAAGTCGGGATGAGACTCCGGACGAAAAAAAATAGGCCAAAAAAATGAGAAGGCCCAAATAAAAAAAATGAGAGAAAAGAGAGAAGGGACAATGTTACTATCCTTTTACCACACTTGTGCTTCAAAGTAGCACCATGATCTTCATGATAGAGAGTCTCCTATGTTGTCACTTTCATATACTAGTGGGAATTTTTCATTATAGAACTTGGCTTGTATATTCCAGTGATGGGCTTCCTCAAATTGCCCTAGGTCTTTGTGAGCAAGCGAGTTGGATGCATACCCACTTAGTTTTCTTTTGAGCTTTCATAAACTTATAGCTCTAGTGCATCCGTTGCATGGCAATCCCTACTCACTCACATTGATATCTATTGATGGGCATCTCCATAGCCCGTTGATACGCCTAGTTGATGTGACACTATCTCCTTCTTTTTGTCTTCTCCACAACCACCATATTCTATTCCACCTATAGTGCTATGTCCATGACTCACGCTCATGTATTGCGTGAAAGTTGAAAAAGTTTGAGAACATCAAAAGTATGAAACAATTGCTTGGCTTGTCATCAGGGTTGTGCATGATTTGAATATTTTATGTGATGAAGATGGAGCATAGCCAGACTATATGATTTCGTATGGATAAGCTTTCTTTGGCCATGTTATTTTGAGAAGACATAATTGCCTTGTTAGTATGCTTGAAGTATTATTGTTTTTATGTCAATATTAAACTTTCTTTTGAATCTTATGGATCTGAACATTCATGCCACAATAAAGAAAATTACATGGATAAATATGTTAGGTAGCATTCCACATCAAAAATTCTGTTTTTATCATTCACCTACTCAATGACGAGCAGGAATTAAGCTTGGGGATGCTTGATACATCTCCAACATATCTATAATTTTTTATTGTTCCATGCTATTATATTATCTGTTTTGGATGTTTTATATGCATTAATATGCTATTTTATATTATTTTTGGGACTAACCTATTAACCTAGAGCCCAGTGCCAGTTTCTGTTTTTTCCTTATTTTTTAGCTTCGTGGAAAAGGAATACCAAACGGAGTCCAAACGGAATAAAATCTTCGCGATGATTTTTCTTGGACTAGAAGACACCCAGGAGACTTGGAGATGAAGTCGGAGGAGCCATGAGGCGGCCACAAGGGTGGAGGGCGTGCCCAGGGGGGTAGGGCGCGCCCCCTGCCTTGTGGGCCCCCGTGACCCTCCTGACCTAATTCTTTCACCTATATATTCAAATATGTTCCCAAACCACCAGAGGCATCCACGAAAACACTTTTCCACCGCTGCAACCTTCTGTACCCGTGAGATCCCATCTAGGGACCTTTTTTGGCACCCTGCCGGAGGGGAATTCGATCACGGAGGGCTTCTACATCAACCCTATTGCCCTTCCGATGAAGCATGAGTTGTTTACCTCAGACCTACGGGTCCATAGATAGTAGCTAGATGGATTCTTCTCTCTCTTTGATTCTCAATACCATGTTCTCCTTGATGTTCTTGGAGATCTATTTGATGTAATACTTTTTTGTGGTGTGTTTGCCGAGATTCGATGAATTGTGGATTTATGATCAGCTTATCTATGAATATTATTTGAGTCTTCTCTGAATTATTTTATGCAAGATTTGGTATCTTTGTAATTCTCTTTGAACTATCGGTTTGGTTTGGCCAACTAGATTGGTTTTTCTTGCAATGGGAGAAGTGCTTAGCTTTGGGTTCAATCTTGCGGTGTCCTTTCCCAGTGACAGTAGGGGTAGCAAGGCACCTATTGCATTGTTGCCTTCAAGGATAAAAAGATGGGGTTTACATCATATTGCTTGAGTTTATTCCTCTACATCATGTCATCTTACTTAATGTGTTACTCTGTTCTTCATGAACTTAATACTCTAGATGCAGGCAGGAGTCGGTCCATGTGTGGAGTAATAGTAGTAGATGCAGAATCGTTTCGGTCTACTTGACACGGACGTGATGCCTATATTCATGATCATTGCCTTAGATACCGTCATAACTTTGCGCTTTTCTATCAATTGCTCGGCAGTAATTTGTTCACCCACCATATTATTTGCTATCTTGAGAGAAGCCTCTAGTGAAACCTATGGCCCCCGGGTCTATTTTCCATCATATAAGTTTCCGATCTACTATTTTGCAATCTTTTACTTTTCGATCTATAAACCAAAAATACCAAAAATATTTACTTTATCTTTTATTTAGTTTCATCTATATCTATCAGATCTCACTTTTGCAAGTAATCGTGAAGGGATTGACAACCCCTTTATCGCGTTGGGTGCAAGTTGTTTGATTGTGTGGGCAGGTATTCGGTGATTTGTGCGTTGTCTCCTACTGGATTGATACCTTGGTTCTCAAACTGAGGGAAATACTTATCTCTACTTTGCTGCATCACCCTTTCCTCTTCAAGGGAAAACCAACGCAAGCTCAAGAAGTAGCAGGGAGCGGCAACCAAGGCCGCGGAGAAAAAGAGAGGGCTCGCTGCCTCGCGGGGGGCTCGAAAGATCTCTCACGGGCAGGCGAGGGCTCCTAGGAGCGCACCAGCCACAGAGGCAAACATGCCGAGCTGGCGGTGCTGGAGTCGTTATCCCTTGACGACATGCCAGCTCAGCTCAATAAGCAGAAGAAGTTGACCGATGGCTTGGTGGAGCTGCTGAAGGAAAGCCTCCACGATATGCCCGCTCAGCTCAATAAGTAGGAGGAGTTGACCGCCGGCTTGGTGAAGCTGCTGAAGGAGAGCATTGCCTCAGGTAAGAAGGCGACCAGTGAAATCCTGCAACTTTAGGAGGAGAAGGCGAAGCTCTGCCAGGAGCTCGACCTGCTGAAGGAGGAGAGCACTGGCTGGAAGAACTTGCATGAGAAGAGCAGTTCCACGGTGAAGATGCTGAAAGACCTCATCATGGAACAGAAGGAGGACTTGGCGAAGCTCAGCATCGAGCACCCGACTGCTGTCAAGCAATGTAATGCGACCAAGGAAGAGATGATGCACGCTCGCCTCGAAAAATCCCGTGTCATGGACAAAATGAAGAAGATGGCGGAGGAGAGGCACGAGGAGATGAAGGTCATTGAGGAGATGAAGATGAAGTTAAGACTCCGCGGCTAGCAACCCTTCATACAGTAGAGAGCAGCGCCCCAGATTTGTGTCTGCGTCTTCCTTCTTTTGGGGGGGGGGAATCTTGCTTCTTCTTTTGCTCCTATGTTTCTTCCTTTGCTTCGGGTGTTTCGCCGCATGTGTCACGTTCTTTGCGAGGCACGAATAGAACAATGCTAACGATGAGCGGCGCTGTGGGATCGATGACAAGCAAATTAGTAGATAATTTTTTATCTCCATATCGCACTGGGCTGCTGTGTTTCGCACTCCTCCGTCATACTAGTACTCCAGTGGAAAACTAGAGCATACCGCACAGTTCTTTGCTCCTCCTCAGGTCATCGGCAACAATTATACATGCAGTCAAATCACAAGGCCCCACCTTCCAGCAGTAATGAGCCGTCAAATCACAAAGGCCCTCGCCTCTCTGTCAAACTAACCATGCGAGACTGCCCCGCCCTCGCCTTTTAAATGTACTTTTGTACAATAGTAGTATCAATGGATTGCGCCATGGAGCAAAACTAACAAGATGAAATTAAAGAAAAAAGGTGGTACATATACAGAGCGCTCATCGTCAAATTATGCATAATACTATTAAAAAAAGCTAGTACGTGCTTAGATGGGGTCCTAAAGTCTATTAAAGAAATTAGCATACCTATTTAATTCTTTCACAACTAAACTCCTTCATGCTTTGGTTAAACTTCTCTCATTTAAGTTTTTTTAGAATTACTTATCTCTTTTAAGTGTTTTGTATATGTGGCATGCTTAGAGCGTGGTTAATAGTATAGCCAACTGCTGGTTATATGATGTTGTCCATATCATATATAGTCATCACTTGTCGTCACTCATACATACTAGTACGTATATAATGTGAAGAAACGAGTGGTAGTACTACCAACTACTAGCTGAACTGCAAGAAATACTAGTATGTACGTACTAAAGAGTTAAAGTAATGAGAAAGAACATAACATAGTTCTGCTGGGGGCTCAGCACAACACACCCCTAAAATAAAACTAAGCACCATGAAATTAAACTACGCAACTAATCCGGTAGACACTGTATTAAAACCACCATGAGCAACGACACTGCCACCTTACTCGGACTCCTCGTCCATGTCCTCGACTTCGTCCTTGTCCCACTTCCTCTTCGCCAATATTTCTTTGCTTGAACCGCACACTAGGCTCTGTCTCTTCATCCAACCCTTGTAGATATTGAAACAAAGGTAGGTATCCATTGCAGCGTACTGGATGTGGTCTTTAGCTATTTCATTCCACTCCCATGCAAGATGAAACTTGTGGTGAGGTTTTGTCAGTTTACCATACGAAGGATCAACCATCGCTCCTGCCAGGGTCAGCATTAAAGGCTGACGGGACGACACCAGCCTATTCTTCTGGAGGTCGAAGGGCTGGCCTACAACGAGGCCTATCCGACCCAGGACTCTCCTGTCGTTTGTAAACTCTACAGTAACGAATTTCACTCTTTTGTCCTTAAGGAAGACCTCAAAATCCTGGCACCTAACGTCAGCATGGTATATGTGGTAGACCAAGCACAAGTTATGCACGCAAACCTGTATCATGGCAGGCTTCTTCTTCTATTCCTCCTTCAGATTCTTCTCTTTTCCCAGGACTGTGGTATACTCAACATCTAGCCGGTGAAGATGACGTCGAACTCATCGCCGGTGAAGGTTCTAACCTTGTACTCACCGGCAATCATGGAGATTTGGCACGCCATGGATTTTGGAGGAGGGTTAGGATTAGTGGAACTGCTGTAATGTGAAAGGACAGGACAACTAGGAGCGAACTGCCATAATGTTAAAGGACGGCCGGGGACGAGTAGGAGCGAACTGCTAGCGGTTTTCCGATTGTAAAAATGCTAAGTGGGGCGTGCGAACAGTAGGGTAGTGGCTTTCCCGGTGGATAAATGGCTTCATGCACAGTACTATGGGGGCCCAATTAGATGTCATGTCTACTAGACCCACTTTGTAGGCCTGACATTATAGCATTTGCGTGTTCGCACGTCAAGCGTCGGGAAAATTTCAGGTGATACAAAGCTTTCCATGCTCCCATGATACGGGCTTCCGAGAGCCCTTGGATCTGAGATCGAATGGTTGCATGGCGTGATTCTAGACCTATGTGTGAATATCCTATCCTGCAGGGTTTTCTGCAAATGTTCAGCAACTTAGCATGTGGCCGTTCGATCTCGGATCCAAGGGCTCTCAGTAGCCCGTATCATGGTCGCGCCTACCACGATTGTCGCCTCGCTCGCACGGTCGTGCCCTTGGAGATTTCAGACGGCTATAAATGAGCACTTTTTTGCCTACTTCGCATGCATGAAACTACTTCGTCCGTCCAGGTGAGCTAGGCTATGTGATGTTGGCATGTCGTACATAGTCATCAATTATACTTACTCATACAACAAGGTTAGCTATAAGGTTCACTGTAAGAGTATTTATTGCATTTGCCAAGGAGTAAGTAGCTAGGGTCTTGCACGAGAGCCCACTCCCACCATTTTCCCATATCTCTCTCCTCCACATATAAGCAGAAGTGCCATGTAAGCGGGCTATAAGCCCATTATTGTAGAGTACTTGTTCTTAGCACTTGTATGCCATGGAGGGGATCAGGGGAGACTCACCACGGTCGTAGCGCGGCATTAATAATGATAATGGCAAGTTAAATCACAGGGCCCCACCTGTCCAGCTGTAATGTCAAATCCCACAGCCCTACGTTTCCAGCAGTAAGTTGAATCCGCTACTCCCTCATCTTCTCGCCTCTCTGTCGAACCGACTAGGCGGAACAGCCCCACCTACCGCGCGGTAAAAGCCTTGCCCTCAACTTTTAAATATAATTTTGTATCCATGGATTGCACCATGGAGCAAAGCCAGAAGAAAACGACGGTACACATGTATAGAGCACGCCCGTCGCGTTCGCGCCGCACCCCATATGGTCGGTAGGTCTGGCACGCCGCTCACCGAATGGAACACACGTCATATTGTGTTTGACATGCATGTGGGACCGCAATTGAGAACCGACCATAGGCACAGTCCCCCATCCCCGCAAAGTTAGCTGAGTTAATAGAAGAGAGAGACGAGTGATAGTACTGGAGCAGTGTTGTACACACGTCGGTGCCTGGACGATCCCTGCACGACACGGGAGATCAGTTCGTCCATGCATGTGACCGGACTCCAGCAGCGGCTGGATTGGCTATCATCTACATATCGTGCAGGCTGTGTTGTACAGGGTTGTAGTTCTGATGAGAAATATAAAAGAAAAAAGGAGCACCAGGTATATTACATTAGCAATAAAATTTGAAACCATTTTCGGTATAAATACAAATCTACTCTAGTCACCATAGGCGGCTAGGGCAACCTCTCCCCTCCATGCTTCACCGGTGAGCAGGTGGATTCGCCCCTCCCCTCTTCCCACTGCTCCATCGGCCGGTGGTGGGGAGGGGAATCCTAGTCCCTCCGCTTGGGTTATTAGTTTATGTTAGGGATTTTAGTCCTGGCGCGCGCAGAGCTCACGCAGATGTCTGCACTTCTTCTGCAAGTTTCTCTTTCGGGCTCCGATCCTCCTTAGTTCGTTCGTCTACACATAGTCGATGGAACTCCAGCGTAGATTCTTGCCGTCTCCTTTGGGGCCGTTATGTTAAGGTTTCTTGTCATCTCGCAATATTAGGTGTCATGTGCTTTGGATCACTGCGAGGGTTAAATAGTGACAATTGCGTTCCTCCATGGCGCTGGTCATTGGGGGCACATGCACGAAGACTACTCGGCTGCCATCTAGGTCAAGCCGGCTATGTTAATTAGGACATCTATCGATTGACCCCTTCTCTATGAGTTTGTCTTTAATTTGAGCTTTGATCTTCATCTAGTTTGTCCGTCGGGACGTAGTCCTCGGAGCTCCAGCGTAGATTCATGTCGTCACCTTGGGGCAGTGAGGTTATGGTTTCTTGTCATGTGGCATTTTTTTGTGTTATGTTAATCCGGTGCTTCAGATAAAAATGATGAGAACTGCGCCTCTAGGGCACGTGCATGAAGACTTCTCGACAGTCATTGATGAGGTCAAGCCAGCTTCGGTAGAAAAAAGAAAACTAGTCCACTATATAGGCAGGAGCCTCCGCGCTTGCTTGCTAGTGTTGCACTCTTCACACTCTCTCGTCCTCTCCAGATCTAAACACGATAGCAGTGGCCACACTCTCTCTCTTTCTCTCTCTCCGCTCACCGCTAGTCACAGATCCGGCCAGATCCCCTTCGCCAGGGAAGGTGAGAAGGTGCAATGTTCACGCAGTCGTCCTCGGTGACGGCTCTGACCCACTACCGGCGTGTCCCGATCAGCGTGCCTTGCCGTTCTCTCCCACGCAGCACCGACTAGGGAGGGCCTTGGACCCATTCTTCCTCGCTGCCATAGTGTGGGCAGATCCGGCCTCCCGCCGCCCACCTAGCGACATCCCGGCGACCCTCAGGTATAACTTCCTTCAAAACCGGCCTTTCTCTACAGCCCCAGCTCCTCACGTCACTGCATTTGTATCTTTTACTACTTCTCAGGCCCCCTCATAGATAGGATCGACCGGCTGTTCGAAAGCCACTAAATTTTTACTGTTAAAAGGTAAAACTAATTCATGCAGTCGAATCTAGTAGTACTACTTCATGCAGTCGAATCTAGTACTACTTGGTTCAAACAGGGAAGAAAGGGGGTGGGTGTGGGGGAAGATTTGTTACCTGAATCTAGGACTTGATCGAAAGAGGAAATAATGGGGGCGAAAAGTAGCAGAGACTGGCCATCCAACTGGTCTCTTGGTCTAATAGGGAAATAAAGGGAAACGCAATACAAACTCGATATAAACCGATCTATTGGTTGAAAAAGGAAAGAAAGTGGGGACTGGGGACAAGTTAACACAGTATGTCCAGCACTGGATTTGCTAGCCTCACAGAGTAAAAGGTGGCTATACCGAACAAAAATGGGACCAACCCAGATATCCTGTTTGGATGTTTGTTGCCCCGAGCCCCTCTTATGTAATGCCACTGGTAAAATGTAGCAGTCCCACTGTTAAAGTAAGGACACGTTAAACCAATGTTGTTTTCAATGTAATGCCTCCAGTAATATGAATCAATGGCACTATTTTTCATGTCCTGCTAAATTTCCCATTAAGATAAGTTGTTTCTTTTTGTTAGAAATGCAACTGTCCTGGTCCGCCAACTCTCCCGTGCCTAAATACCAACTCTTTAGCAGCTCTTAATGTAATGTTGCTGGTAAAATGAAGCAATGGCACCATTAAAGTAACATCGTATTTAACGGTTGTCATAGCTAATCCTAATGCCCACACTAATATCTAGCAATGCTGCTACTTTAGAAATTGCTACTGTCCTTGTAGGATCGCCATTCAGATAAGGAACAAGCTTCTTTTCATTTGATGTATGTTTCATCACTTGTTAGTCATCCTCCTTTCCACCTTTTTGTGCAAACAGAGATATACATTTCACGCTTGATCTTAGTTGAACTGCACAAAATGATATCCAAATTATAGTTGAACATTCCACGAGCTTCACGACCAACCTTGATGTTTCTAAATTTTATTGCAACCAATGAAGAAGAAGTTGCTAGCTCATGGGACCAAGTACTTGCTAACTGCATGATGCAAACATTGCTTCATTTTAGGTGAACTGCACAAAAGGTCCCATGAATTGAATCATCCATGTTGGTGACTGGTGTCATCCCTTCTACGATGGCGTTGACTGTAGATATGGTTCCCATCACGTGGTATGTTCCTTTTTGGTCCGACCGTTTGCCAAAGATCATGCATGTTGACTCTGCTCTTGTGCTACTGTTTTGGCACTGCCATGATAAAGCAGTAATGTTATTATTTTGCACCTTAATTTAGTGGCACTATTAATTTGAGGCAATGTTTCGCTACCGCTAGTGCCACTGATTTTTTTATATTAAAAGAGGGGGTTTCCTCCGATTTCATTAAAGAAACCCAACCATAGAGAACCATTATCCGACAACATCTTAGTGTAAACGGGCAGTTATGCAACTACTACTAGAACGAACTGAGTACTAGCAGGAGACAAGTTCGCCACATAAGCTAGGCAGGTAGGGGGACGCAGCCCCAGCTCGACCAAGTTTGGATTACAACCCAAAAGCTACCACAGAAACATCAGGGGGGGGGGGGAGATAGGGATTGAAAGAGCCAGCTTCAGCATCCCAGTCTAAGCACCCCCAGTCTCCATCCTTGCGACGCACGGTACACCTCGCTTGCCACCTGCTCGACCCTAGTGCCACTGTTATAATGAAGTAATAATACAGTTAAAATAGAGCTACTGTCCTCTCTATCATTTCATTTCCAATGTAGATAAAGAAAGTGCTTCTCTTTGTTAGTATATGTTTCATCAATTAGTCCCATTGTTAATGTTTAAGTGTTTCTGCAAACTTGGGTGCTTAATTTTAGTTGACCTGCACAAGAATAGACATTGGAATGTCTCAAGGCCCCTCCTTGTACTACCGTTGTACACTGATGTTCATAACTGGCAGAAGGTGTATCGGGGAGAATTGGGTCAATTTCCAGTATGAGGCCTACCATATGAGGCGTCGTAGGGCCCGTCTCGCCCTCGTAGCCTGGCATACTGTGATACTATCACAATCTTTTCCCATTAAGAAAATGAAGTTTCTTCTATTTATTAGTGTATGTTTCATCAACTAGTGCCACTATAATGTAATCATGCTTTTTCATTATCTGTGCAAACAGGGTTATTCAGCTACATTTTGGTGGAACTGCACAAATGTACGGATGGAACCAGCATATATGTAGAGTGTGAGGTGCCAATATCTAACATAAACGTGGCTTGGAAAAGCACAGATGCTCGTATGGTTCCTCAAGTTCTTGCCGACCCGCTGTAGAATATTTTAATCTGCCGGTGTTTGGCTTGACCCTTACATGTTTTTTTAGGGGGCACTTTTACTTGTTTCAGTGTTGCAGCAAATCCTTTAATCAAATAGGAGTAACTTATATTGGCACTTTTCTAGGGAGTACTTTTTTCTGAAAGAAGCACCAATCGGTTTTTCTTTATTTGTACACATTGTCACAACTTTGTTTTTGGTCCAGAGCTATTTTAGGGTGATTGGCGTAGTACTCGGAGACTCGAAGTACTACCCAGTACTTACTCGTATGATTTTCATTAGCCGTCACACTGATTGTAAGCATGAGCAGATGGAAGATTAGGTTAGTGTGAAGCTTACCTTAAACCCTATCACCACCATTGAAACGAGGCGAGCAGCGAGGGAACCATGGAGAACGACGGGGAAGGGACGTCGCGCCATCCGACCTCCTCTTGCGATGGGAGAACGAATACTCCTGTGGCTCCGACTGGCACTGCACCCTCACGAACGGCACACCGTACTCGATCGATTCGTTATCCTCTGGATGCTCGACCTTCGACCTGTACGCCCACCACCTCCGCCTGACTTTCGCCTCGGGCGAATCTGTCTGCTCCATCGCCCAGAGGAGATACTCGATGAACTCGAAGAACTACGGCGTGACTATCGTCGGGGAGTACATCGCCGCCCTGATCACCACCGTCTTGCTCTTTCTCATACATTGCCACATGGCCCTCACCATCCTCGAAATATCCCACTCATTGTTAAACCAACTAAGGATCTCCTTCAACCTGGCTAACTTCGCCTGGTCGCCGCCGACGATCTGCCTGATTCGCTGCTGCATCCTCTCCATAGATGTGCTTCTGAGAGGTCCGGTGCTAGCTTTGGAAGATGGGAGGACAGACGGTGGTCTTGCAATGGAGAAGAGGGAGAGGCGAGATGGTGGTTTTGCAATGGAGAAGATGGAGGAGAGAGGGGGTGGCTTCGCAATGGAGAAGAGAGAGAGGCGAGACAGTGGTTTTGGAATGGAGAAGATGGAGAGGAGAGGGGTAGTTTTGAAATGGAGAAGAGGGAGAGGAG
Organism: Thinopyrum elongatum; assembly: GCA_011799875.1. NCBI lineage: Eukaryota > Viridiplantae > Streptophyta > Magnoliopsida > Poales > Poaceae > Thinopyrum > Thinopyrum elongatum. Next base: position 305,055,633 of record CM022303.1, on the reverse strand, counting down.
CGTGCGACATTGATTTAGGATTGGACGAGAGGGCCGGTGCACTTTGACTGGATCAAAATCAAAATCAATTTACCCTTCAATTAAGAAGCGACCCCACATTAACTAGTCTCCCTTGTATTCTAGGTCATATTTTGACCATGACTTTAACAAATAAAATATATGTTATACGTTACAAAAATAATATAATTTGAAAGTACACTCAGATACGAACCAAACGATACAATTTTTTATGACATGCATTCACATTTTGCTTGTCAAATACAGTACGTGGTCAAACTTTGACCCAAAATACGCAAAACAAAAAAATACTTCCAAGACCACCGCCGCTCCTCTTCTCTTCCAATTCAAAACCACCACCGCTCCTCTCCTGTTCCAATCCAAAACAAACGCCACTCCTCTCCTCTTCCATTTCAAAACCACCGCCGCTCCTCTCCCGTTCTAATCCAAAACCAGCGCCGCTCCTCTCCTCTTTCATTCAAAAACCACCGCCAGCGAGTGAAGGTGTTGTGGAGAAGTAGATCGATGGAGGAGTACAACCGATACATGAGGGTCCTAGATGGCGACCCTATGAAGCTAGCAAGGATGTTCGAGATATAGTCTTGGTTTGACAACTCGGAGCAATTAGCGGCGACGGAGACAACGATGCCGAAATATCTGGAACAGAGCGAAAAGGCGGCGATACTCCCGGAGGGAGTCGTGTGGGAGTACATAGAGCTACTCCTTTGGGCCATGGAGCAAATAGATTCACTGAATCCGATCGTGAGGCAGCGGTGGTGGTAGTATCGATCCAAGATAGAGCATCCACCAGAGATTGAAGGATCGAGCATCTACACGGTGCCGTTTGTGAGGGTGCCGCGGCGGAGCGAGCCGGTGGAGTCTTCGTCGACCATACCTAACTACAAGAGGAGAAAAGTAGTTGGCACGACGATGATTCCCCGCCATCCTGTCCCTCGCCGTTCACCTCGTCTGATGGGGCAGCTATCTGCCGCCTAGGAATAGGAGGGGACTGCCCCCTCCCCCCAATAGTCTGAGGAGGAGCTTAGGGTTGTCAGTATTTGCAGGTTGTGAATTGTGCTTTGTGTTGTGTATTTTGAGAGTACTTTCACATATGAAAGTCTTTTGAATTTCAGATTTGCAGTATTGAGCATATGAAGTATTTTATGAATTCTAGAGATCCATTTTAGCACTTTAAAAATGTAGTTTTATATAAAAGTGCAGACAATGTGATTCTCCGAGAAGAAACTGCAAGTTTCAGTTTCAAATAAGAAACTGCAAGTTTTAGAGGCAGAGCATTTATATTAACACGCCCCTTTCAAACAGGGATAACATCATGTTGGAAGTTTTATTCATGGTCGAAAATGGAACTACCAGCCAGTTAACATCATGCTGATCAACATTCATGCATAGCACATCTTCATATGATGCACGGTCAAAAAGATATGTTATATTCAAAATGCCCACACAATGTTGAGTGTGCGAAAAACAGAGAAAACAAGGGACAAAGTTTTGGCAAGTTTTGGAGGTGGTGTGTGTAGATGACAATAGGGACCCACATGTCAGTAATGGCAGAGGCAAAAATTTGGGGTTATTTTCCCTGCACGAGGTGGAATCGAACCCGGGTGGAGCAGCGGTTGGGGAGTGGAACTTGGCCACTAGGCTACTTCAGTACTTTCGCCAGAAACTAGGCACAACTTCTAGCACTACTGTAACACGTCTTCCCTAGCTCCGGTGTGTTCTCTTTCGGGGCCTGGACGCCATCCTCCTCCTTTGTGCACTCGCCGCGCCGCCGCCTATCTGCCATTGTGAACATGCTCAACAAACGAGAGGAATCTGGAGAGGACTGCACGTGGAGAGGCAGACAGTCAGGACCCACCAGGTCCATGGCCGCACGCAAGCAAGTGCCTCATTGAAAAAATACTTCCTCCTAATGCTGTACTGACATTGGGGCCCATGGGTTTGTCAAGGTAGTTACTAAAGGAGATAAATTTACAACGAAGCCACTCATCGGGGAGCTGACAGTAATCATATTTTTTAGTAACTGGCAGTAATCATTTATTATCAGTGGGCCAACAAGTATCAGCTCGGTTATGGGCTGCCTAGTCTAGGATTTTTTTTAACATGCACAGCCCACGACATGTCGGTTTGTATTTTTTTGAGGGCCGTCATCTATCGACCAGCCTATGGGCCTCCCATCCTTGGTTTTATTTTTTCTTAAACATCCGCAACCCAACTTATGTATTTTTTTGAAGAAAACACAGAGGTCTATTCTATTTTTCTATATAAGAATAGGAATGCCAGGTCCAACTTATGTTTCCCTTCTAACTATATTATATATATTTGTATTATTTTATATGTTATTATATATTATTGTTATTATCATCACATATTTAACAGACACTTACATATATAAGAAAAAAATATCCCACGTCTTATTAACTTATAAAAATAAATTTTTAACAATAAAATAATGTTTTTTTTACTGTAAGGCAACGAAAATCCTGGTGATTGTGTACAAAATCTTGGTAAGATTTAAGGACCAATGTAATAATAAAGCACTTATTATTTAAATATATTTATAAAAAAATGCTCAACCCCTGTTTATTTTTTGATAACATTGCTGCGCCCAACCCAACATTATAATTAGAACCAGCCTAGCAAAATCGTGTATTTCGAGAAAGTGCAAATGGGCTGTAATTTTTTAGGAAAAATTAAATGGGCTGCATGGACGCTACATTAATTGTTCACCAAGCCCAGCAAATTTGTGTATTTCGAGAAAGTGCAAATGGGCCATAGTTTTTTAGAAAAAATAAATGGGCCGCATGGACGCTACATTATTTGTTCACCCAGCCCAGCAAATGGACTGTAAATTCTAAAAAAAATGGGTTGAATATGTGCCACATTTTTGGAGGCTGAAATGTGAGCCAATAGGTCAAAGCCAACGCAAGGCGTTGTCAACTTTGTCAACAAATGATTCTGACATCGATAGCCGTTGGATTTACATCCAACAGCCGGCATCCATCTTCATTCTCTCGTCTTCTTCCTCCAGCGCTGCCGGGACCACCTACTCCCGCCTCCGGCTGCTAGCAGCTCTGCTTAACATGCTTCGCTACAAAGTGCTACCCCACCGCCGGCCAGGCCATCCCTCCACCCCTCCACACCTCCTGCTATTCTCCGCCGACTACAGAACCACGCCGTACCAGAACCAGTTAACCCTCGTACACCTCTCCGTCTATGACTCCACTGTCGCGTCTTCCCATCTCCGACTCGTTGTCGTCCGGGGCCTCACCGTCGTCCACCGCCTTGGTACGCTCTGCGCGACGTGGTCAACATGGTCAACAAACGAGAGTCATCGGAAGACGACTGTACGTGGAGAGGCTGACAGTGGGGACGCACCAGGTCCATGGACGCACGCATGCAACCGCCTCCTTATTATGTGAAAATAAAATTATTCCAACCCCTGAAAGCTGGGACCCACCACGTATATCTTCGCACGGAAGGAAGTGCCTCCTTATTCCTGCCCCTGACACCTGGGACCCACCAACAACATCTTTGCACGCAAGGAAGTGCATCCTTATTACGGGCAAAAAAAATATGATTCCGCCCCTGACAGCTCGGACCCGCCAACTATATATTCGCATGCAAGGAAGTGCCTCCTTGTCCTCCGTGACAGCTAGGATCCACCCTGTCGAAGCATACATAGAGTTATCTATCTGGTCGCGAACGTGTACCTACACACTGGTCGATCGGTCTCTCTGCAGCGATGAACCGTGGTCGAGTAAGGAGCGGCAGGTGTTGTATTAGAACCGCCGACGTAGCATGTCACACAGTCCCGTCTATATCATGTACACGTACGTACAACCATGCTGCAAGAAAGTAAATACGGGTACGTACGTACATACGGGCGGGGTCTCGAACGCGTACATCGATGGCGTCCTGTTCATCGGCAGCCAACCAGCTGGGTCGGAACGGAGGAAACAACATCATGTTCATCTGGAGGCAACCGACTGGGTCGGAATACATCGTGCTCATTGATACGTTCCCATCGTATCTATAATTTTTTATTGTTTCATCCCAATATTCTACAACTTTCATATACTTTTGGCAACTTTTTATATTATTTTTGGGACTAACATATTGATCCAGTGCCCAATGCCAGTTCCTTTTTGTTGCATGTTTTTTGTTTCACAGAATATCCATACCAAACGAAGTCCAAATGCGATAAAAATTTACGGAGATTAATTTTGGAATATATGTGATTTTTGGGAAAAAGAATCAACGCGATACGATGCCCGAGGGGGCCACAAGCCCTAGTGGCGCGGCCAGGAGGCTTGTGGGGCCCCTGTAAGGCGGTTGGTGCCCTTCTTTCACCACAAGAAAGATAATATCCGGCTAAAAATCATGTTAAAATTTTAGCCCAATCAGTGTTACGGATCTCCTGGAATTTAAGAAACGGTGAAAGGCCAGAAAACAGGAACGCAGAAACAGAAGGAAACAGAGAGAGAGAGAGATCCAAACTCGAAGGGGCTCCTGCCCCTCCACTGCCATGGAGGCCATGGACCAGAGGGGAAACCCTCCTCCCATCTAGGAGGGAGGTCAAGGAAGAAGAAGAAGGAGGGGGGCTCTCTCCCCCTCTCTCCCGGTGGCGCCGGAACGCCGCCGGGGCAACCATCGTGACGGCAATCTACACCAACAACTTCGTCGCCGTCAACACCAACTCTCTCCCCCTTTATGCAGTGGTGTAACACCTCTTTTCCCCACTGTAATCTCTACTTAAACATGATGCTCAACGCTATATATTATTATCCAATGATTTGTGGCTATCCTATGATGTTTGAGTAGATCTGTTTTGTCCTATGGGTTGATTGATGATCGTGATTGGTTTGAGTTGTATGTTTTATTATTGGTGCTGTCCTATGGTGCTCTCCGTGTTGCGCAAGCATGAGGGATCCCTGCTGTAGGGTGTTCCAATATGTTCATGATTCACTTATGGTGGGTGGCGTGAGTGACAGAAGCACAAACCCGAGTAAGTGGGTTGTTGCGTATGGGAGTAAAGAGGACTTGATACTTTAATGTTATGGTTGGGTTTTACTTTAATGATCTTTAGTAGTTGCGGATGCTTGCTAGAGTTCCAATCATAAGTGCATATGATCCAAGTAGAGAAAGTATGTTAGCTTATGCCTCTCCCTCATATAAAATTGCAATAATGATTACCGGTCTAGTTATCGATTGCCTAGGGACAAATAACTTTCTTGTGACAAAAAGCTCTCTACTAAAACTAACTTAATTGTTTCTTTATCTAAACAGCCCCTAGCTTTTATTTATGTGTTCTTTATTATCTTGCAAACCTATCCCTTTACACCTACAAAGTACTTCTAGTTTCATACTTGTTCTAGGTAAAGCGAACATTAAGTGCGCTTAGAGTTGTATCGGTGGTCGATAGAACTTGAAGGGAATATAAATTCTACCTTTAGCTCCTCGTTGGGTTCGACACTCTTACTTATCAAGAAAGGCTACAATTGATCCCCTATACTTGTGGGTTATCATTCATCGGGAGCCAGCCGGCTTGGACGGAACAGCCGAAACAAGGTCTGGCATACTGTAGAACGGAGGAAATGGCCTTCTGTTCGACCGTGTATGGTTGAAACAGGGTCCTGTTCATCGACTCGGGGTCTGGCGTACCGCAAAACGAAGGAAACAGACTTCTGTTCGAGTGCCTATGGTCGAAACGGGGTCCTGTTGATCGGGAGGGGTGTGGTGTACCGTAAAACAGAGGAAATGGACTTCTGTTGGAGCGCCTACGGTCGAAACAGGGTCCTATTCATCGGGAGGGGTATGGCATACCGTAAAAAAGACTCCACGGGCTACTGTTCGCCCACCATCTACTGCCTCACTCCATCCTCCACGGGCTACTGTTCATCCACCGTAGAATTCCTCCAACCTCCACTTGCTACTGTTCATCCACCGCATCTTCCTCCTGCCTCCACCAGCTACTGTTCATCCATGGGGCTACTGTTCATCCAGCCTCCATCGGCTACTGTTCAACCAGCCCTCCACGGGGTCCTGTTCATCCACCCCACCAGCTCGGGTGTGGCGGCCTCCTTGGGGTCCTATTCATCTAGCAGCAACGACATACTACCATGGGGTCCTGTTCATCCAACCCCCACCGGGAACTGTTCATCCAACCCCAACCAACCGGCAAGACTCACCACATCTCGACTCGTTCAACCAAACCCCAACGGTCACTGATCATCAAGAGGTAGGTTCGATCGGCTTCAGTAAGCAGCAGCAGCGATCGCTCGGGTTCAGTTAGCAGCAGTAGCGAAAGAATCACTCGGGTTCAGTCAGCAGCGAAGGAATCGCTCGGGTTCAGTTAACAGCCAGGGATCGATCGCTCAAGTTCAGTAACGTAGCTAGTGCAATCGCTCGGGTTGACTTCGAGCCCAATGCCTCACACACACGCGCGTACGTATATATGAGAGAAACACACAAACCTCCGTGCATCGCTCGGCCCCGACCACCCACCGTAACCGGGAACTCCCTGAAATTTTCCTCGCCCTCGCTTCTACCATGATTTTTTCCGTCATGGACGGCCCAAAGAATGTCATGCAGTGCATCCCCGCCCCGCCCAGGACGAAAAGCCCATTTTCTGTCATGATTTTTTGTCATAGAAGTAGGAGCCCACCACATCTATGATGATACGTGGTTTTGTCACAATTATCGTCATAGAAGTGTCATAAGCATGACAGAAAAAATAATCATTCGGGCCATAATGTCACGGATGTGTCTTTTCTTTGTAGTGAATGTCCCTCTGGATGCAAATGAAATCATCTCTGAGTTTATAATCTAGTTCTTATCCTAGGGATTCTGCCCATTTGCGGATATGATCATCGTTTCTGATTGTCATGCGAAGCTGTTGGTGATCCCTTCTGAAATCCATCATGAGATGGAGGAGGTAGAATCCATCGTTCTTGCTTGTTATCGGTTGATGGATGCCGCAGAAGCTAGTTTTATGAGAGACACCCGGATTGCTATTCCTTTGTTTCCTTATCTCGAGGTGGCCACCCCTCATGCTGAAGCCGTGGAGACCATCATCTAGAATATCCATTATATGGGTGTAGTCCTTGTTCTCGTAGTTTCTGGAAGGGTCGAAATACACAGCGTGGGAGACTCGTGGGAAAAGAACAATAAGGACGGCGCGCCCGTTGCTGCGGGAAGAAAACACCTCAAATTATTCTCCATATGAGCGAGAAGGAATGATTGAAATGTACAAAAGGGTTCTCCGGCACTGGCTTACATTGGATGATAAGGCAGGAGAACCATTTCCTTCTCCTTATTCCTTATCATGAAGTTTTTGATGTACTCCCTGGCAGCTTTACGCTCAAAGTCTCCGAGACTCAAGAAGGACTCATGCATGTAATATGGATCCGCCACATAGATTTGCGAGATTTGTTCCCTCGTGATGACAAAGTTCATATGTAGCGCAAAAAAAGGCAGACGATTGTAAAATCGAGCCGCCTTGTGACAAACATCTCAAAGATATGATCAAACCACAGGAAGAACACCTCCGCAGGTAGTGTGTCGACGAGCACTTCCCCTAAGGCACACGAACCATGTAAAGTGGATACCCTAGATTCTTCAAGGCTAGAAGACTTTTCCAGTCGTAAGCACATGGTCGTGCAATCTCCTAAGATCCCCCGATATGCCCTCCAGTGGTTTTGGCGGTAGGATCGGCTCGCCCGTGACATGGTACATCACCGCACCTTTGACCGGTACACGGTCTGCAAAATCAGTCGGCGGAGCCGACTGGCTGCTAGAAGCTTTTGCCTGTTTGTAGGCAGCAGAGCCTCTCTTCGATGGTCTCTTCCTCTCCTTTTTCTTGGGCTGACCTTCCAGACCCTTCCTTAACCCCGCCACCAGTGTTGTTGTGCTAAGCACTGTACGACCCTCGGCTAGTTGCCCTGCATTGAGGTGGCATCTGGAGGTGTGTCCTATGAGGAATGCATGAAGAGAGACTTCTTGGAATCAACCCTAGGATGTACCTGCCCGGGCACATCATCCATCTCCTCATCTGCATGCTCATAGCCTGAGTCATATGGCTGACTCATCAGTTCTCCGGTGCCTAATTAAGGAACCGAAGAGGGTCCTACTCCATCTCCTCATCCATTTCTTGTTCCACAGGGGCAATTCCATCATCCACTATTGGACCCCCTTCCTCGCGTCGTCCGTCGCTCTCAACCGGCATGAGATTAGGCGCTAGTAATTGCGTAGGAGGGGTGGTCTTCATACCTTGTGATGTGATGTTGTCGTTGGTGTGCTCTCGGCCGCCTCCACACGAAGAAGATTCTTCGACCACAGCAGCATCCAACCCATGCATTAACCAAGCCGCATTGGGGTCTCATCATCCTCTCCCCCGAGCCATACTAGAGGAGCCAAATCCTCGTGGCCCGCTTTGACACTCGCTAAGGAAACCCTGAAGGTGCCAACGGGGATCAGCTAGCCGTGGAAGAAGCTTTCCTTGGGCTTATCTATCATCGTGGTTCCCACGTCCACCTTCTGGCTGTTGATCATGTATAGTATGGTGCACGGGGTTTGGTCAGCCTGTAAAGACATGTCTGCGGCGTCAGACATCCGAAAGGCAACGGAAGTAGAAGTTTATAAATATGTTGGTTGGACGTGTAATTACCATGAGGGCGTCGAGCTCAGGCAAAGTCGAAGCCCCGCCTCGCACGCCAGAGATGGAGGACGGGCTGCTATGAGCGGGTGCGGGACCTTGTGCAGTAGCAGCAGCAGGTGCTATTGGTGCGATGGCCATCGAGTTGCTCCCGACGAAGTTGGGCATGGGAAAGTCTTGTGGCCCTTTGTCTGGGTTTTTCTTCATCCAGTCGACAACAGCCGGAACCAAGGCCTCCACCGAAGATAGAAAATCTACTCTGCAGGCATATACTACTGCATTGGCTGCAGCTTTTGAGCAACTCAGCTCTCAGGTCTTATTGGGTCTCAGCTGCCACTTTGACCAACTCAAATTTCATGACTTCTTAGGTCTCAGCTGCTCTTTTGTCAACCGCAACCGCCACCTTCTCATCGATGTTCACCTGACTAAACTTCCTTCTTTGCCTTCTGGCCTCCGGTTCCTCATTGTTGTAGTACTTCCATGTGGCGCCATCTCCGACGCCGTGCACACGTCCATACTGCGGCCGCTGGCCCTCAGGAAGTCCCTTCAGTATGTTCAAGGCTCGGTTAAGAGGGGTGTCCCACTTGGGCCTCGCCTATGACTGAGACAATGAGTCACTTTCGGCCGTAAGCTTGTTGTGTTGATCTTTCTGTAAAAGGAATGTTTACCGTTAAGAAATGTTACTAGAATGTGTAGTCGAATTGATCAGAACTAATATAATTAAGGTGGTAATTATCAGTATTCTCATCAACTTCCTCGTGGGCTCGTCGGTGTAGAAAACCTTTTTTACTCTGTCCCACTTGTACCGAGCCCTGATGAAGTCATGCTCCAGCTGGTCGGTGAACTCCGCCAAGGGGTCTGGGATCTCCGCGGCTTGACGTTCCGCGTCTTGCTTATCCCATATGGGTTTCTTGCCAAGGAAACTACGGCTTCTGAGGCAGTGGTTCCCAGTGTTCCTTAGCTGAAGCCCCTTGAATTTCTCGGACTTACGCTTGGCATCTTCAGTAGCGCAAGTTTCCTTTAATTTTTCATAGTCCTCTTCCAAAAGTGTGGGATTTTCCTCAAAAATCTTGGAGTATGGTTCATTCTTGGCAATCAATCATTTCACCCTGAGTTTCCAGGCGGACAATGCGAAGCTAACCTTCCCATGGTGACATTGTTTATCTTCTTCATGGCATCATCTTCCCACGGATCTTTGGCATCATTCTGGCTGGGGAAATGGTATCTCTGGTGCAACTTCGTTAGGAGGAGGTGCTCCATATTTTTTGGTTTAGCCCGTAACTCCTTTTCCTTGATGCTCGCGACTTCCCGTAGGATGCATCCGAGTTGGTTGCCGTAGTTCATGTGAGCTTCAACCGGCAATAGTGGCTCAAATTTCCTGGGGTGCACCTCTGTGACCACCAGTCTACCGGTGCCCAGCTTGTTAGATTTTCGTGTCCTTGAACTCTTCTGCTTCGGCGCCGGTGCTTCGACCCCGGTCTTCGCGCTGGTGTCGGTGCCATCAGTGTCGGTGGTTGTGTTGGTGTCAGGGTCGGTGGCAGTAGCACTATCCGCTATGACAAGGGGGCCGGCGCCCTGTCCAGCCCGAGTACACAAAAGTCGAGGTAATCGTGTTCACCCTGTAAGGGATCGCGGACCTCATGATGATCAAAAGCCCCGGCTTTGTCGTTGTTCGACATGTTTCCTATGTATGGGTTAGTTGCTCGTTTAATCATCAAACTATATATAATAAAATGAATAATGACATTAAAATGGCCTATGGTTTGCCAGAATGTTGTTACATTCCCATCCCGGCAATTCCCGGGCACTCGATATGTCCTACTTTCTAGCACAAGTCATGCCAAAATTCATGGGAAATTTCCGCATGAACTTGCTAAAAAGTGGACATATTGAGCACCTGAAATTCACCGGAACGGAAATGAATCAACATTCCGGCAAAACATAGGCCACTCGGATCATTTTCCCTACACATAACCATCATTTTCTAAATATCACATGTCCAAATCACATGTCCACATATCACATGTCCACTTCAATTTTTTATATAAGAGGACCTCTTCAAGAAAATATAGAACTTGAAGAAAAATGCAAGCTAGCTGGTGGAGTGCAAGAAGTGATCATTACTTGTAAAATGCAAGCTTAAACTGAATAACCCTAGACCACAACAAGCTATACTAGATCCTAAAGATCATTCTATAAACCCTAGAGCACTAGCTATACTTGCTGCTATTACTTGCTTCAAGTGCCCAATCCTAATTATTTTTATATAATGAACAAGAAGTCCTTTTTCTTCACAATATTTGACACTAAATTCAGCACTTGTCAAATTTGATACTAAATTCAACACTTGTCAAATTTTATATAGTGAACAAGAAACCCTAGAGCACTAGAACATCATCATCCATCATCCACCCTAAAAATTTGACACTAAATTCAGCACTTGTCAAATTTGACACTCTCAAATAACCCAACTAGATCCTAATGGCAGCAGCACCTAGGGCTCATATATCACCTAGGGTTCCAACTAGATCCTCCATTTCTGTCACTAGAACTAAAATCCTACTGTTGAACTAAAATCCTACTAATGAACCCTAGCTACTGTTGAATCCTAGTGTTACAGAGAAGAGAGGGGGAGGGTAGACAGAGGGCTCATCGGAGGGCTGTAGAGGGCGGAGGGGGAGGCGGCAATGAGGAGGAGATGCGTCCTTGGGTGGCGGCAGCCCGTGCTCCGACGACCTCGGGTGGCGGGGGAGACCGCGGTGATGATGAGGAGGCTCGGGGGAGACCGCAGAGAAGACGACATTGGGAGGGGTCCGGCGATGATGGCGGGGGCAGGAGGTCGACGACGGTGTGGGTGCGATGGTGGTGACAGGAGTGGGGATCGGGCGAATTGGAGAGAGGGGGATTTGGGGGAAGAAGAGGGAGGCCCGCACGCACCGAAGAGGGTTAACTTAAAATAGCAGTAGCGTGGCTTAGCGACCCGTGCTATAGCTAACTTAGCTATAGCGCGGGTTGCTAAGCCACACTACTGCTATTCTTAGTAGCGGTAGCGAGCTTTTACATAAAATGCGCTATAGCTAAGTTAGCTATAGCGTGTTTTTAAAAGCCGCGCTACTGCTATGTTAAGTTAGAGGCAGACGCGTTTTCCTCTCCATTCTTTCCTTTTTTCCTTTTTCTTTTCCTTTCATTTTCTTATTCCTTTTCTTTTCCTTTTTCTTTTCATTTTCTTATTCCTTTCCTTTTTCTTTTTCTTTTCATTTTCTTATTCCTTTGACCGATATATAACACGGGGATATATTAATAGTGCATAACATATAGGTACATCATTTGACCGATAACACGGTCAAGTGCGTATACAAAATAGGTACAATTATAAATGTTGTTTACTCAGTGTCGACGTTTTCATTTTTGAGTGACCTTCTTTCCTTTGTTGTTCGCTGTCGAATAACTGAGCCCCTCGTTGTGACTTTTTCTTTTCCATGGAGTACGATCTTTCTTCGGTAATGTATTCTCGATTCTTCTTTTGACGTACGCTTCATCGTCATCATCATCTTCCCTCAGGGTTGCTGTACTGGTTGTAGTCTTGCTCATTGGCGACTCCATCCATTCCGACGATGCTCATTTTACGTCTCCTCACGACAACACGGCTCGGATTGCTCGGGTCGGTTAGGAAGAAGCATTGTTTCACGTGCTTAGCTTGTACCCATGGCTCATTTTTGGCGATGACGTTCATGGTAGCGCTCTTGGCGTCGGGTATGGACATGGTGGTGAAAAAATGGTTTTCTCTTTGGACGGACTTAGCCCATCTGACAAGGAACATCGTTGCACTGTTTAGTCCAGAGTAGTCAAGCTCCCAGATCTCTTCGACCCTTCCATAGAATCTTTCAGTTGCGCCGTTGTTGCCGGTCATGAATTCCATCGTCATCCCTGAGTTCTGGTAATCACTGTTTATATCTTTCGCCTCCGTGTAGAACATGTATCCATTGATATCGTATGCCTGATAGGTTGCGAGGTTGGGCACGGGGCAATGTGCTAAGGCGTATATGAGCAATCCGTCAGTAGAGCCCTCTTTCGGGGGTTAGGAAGAACATGCTTTTTGAACCAAGTCAAGAAAGTGAGGTTGTGCTCTCTAATAACTTCGGCATCCATCCTGCACAGCCCCTGGTCATGGTATTTATTTGCGATTGTTTCTTTGTGCAGTGTCACGAAACGATCTAAAACGTCTTGGTGTTATAGCACTACTAAGTTTGCTATGTCAAATTCGTTGCGTCGACCCTCGTGGTCCACATGCAGTTCGCTCCGGCCGTTGGTGTGACCTTCACCATTGAGCCTTGATAACCCACAAGTATAGGGGATCATTCGTAGCCTTCTTCGATAAATAAGAGTGTCGAACCCAACAAGGAGCTAAAGGTAGAACAAATATTCCCTTAAGTTCTATCGACCACCGATACAACTCTACGCACACTTAACGTTTGCTTTACCTAGAACAATAATAAAACTAGAAGTATTTTGTAGGTATGGATAGGTTTGCAAGATAATAAAGAATGTGAAAATAAAAGTTAGGTGCTGTTCTAATAAAAGAACAATTAAATTAGTAAAACGAGTGTGGATTAGTGGTGGTAGGTTTTGCGGAATTGTCCCTTAGCAATTGACTACGTTGCTAGACCGATAGCAAGTTTTTATGTGGCAGAGGGCACTGCTAGCATGTCATCCCTTACTTGGAATTCTATGCACTTATGATTGGAACTATTAGCAAGCACCCGCAACTACTAATGTTCATTAAGGTAAAACACCCAACCATAGAATTAAGATATATATTGGTCCCCCTTCAATCCTGTACGTATCAATTTCTATGTTTAGGCTGAAGCTGTTGTCACCCTTGCCCTCCAATGCAAAGTCCTATCAACATACAACTAACCCTATGGTGTGATCCACATGCGCACTCATATGATGGGCACCAAAGGACAGCAACATAACCACAAGCAAATTAAACCAACCTTAGCAATTCACCAATTACCGGTAGGACAACTAAAATCTACTCAGACAACATAGGATGGCAACATATCATTGGATAAGAATATGAAGCATAAAGCACCATGTTCAAGTAGAGGGTACAACAGGTTGCAGGAGAGTGGACCACTGAATATAGATGGGGAAAGGTGATGGAGTTGTTGGTGAAGATGACGGAGTTGTTGGAGTAGATCGCCGTCACACGATGATTGCCCCGGCAGCGTTCTGGCACCTCCGGGAGAGAGGGGGAGAGAGCCCCCCTTCTTATTCCTTGGCCTCCCCCCTAGATGGGAGGAGGGTCCCCCCTCTAGTCCATGGCCTCCATGGCGGCGGAGGGGCAAGATCCCCTCTGAGGTTGGATCTGCCTCTCTGTTCTCTTCTGTTTTGCGTTCCTGTTTTCTGGCCCTTCACCATTTCTTATATTCCTGGAGATCCGTAACTCCGATTGCGCTGAAATTTTTACACAATTTTTTCCGTAAATTATCTTTCTTGTGCCCGAAGAAGGGCCCCAACTGACTTACGGGGAGCGCACAAGACACCTGGGCGCGCTAGGGGTGCCTGGCGCGCCCTGGTGGGCTGTGGAGGCTGTGGGATTCTATTAGCGTTGATTCCACCTCCCAAAAATCATAAATATTCTAAATTTGTTCTTCGTAAATTTTTATTGCATTTGGACTTCATTTGATATGGATATTCTGCTAAACAAAAAACATGCAACAAACAGGAACTGGCACTGGGCACTGGATCAATAGGTTAGTCCAATAAATCATATAAAATGTTGCCAAAAGTATGTGAAAGTTGTATAATATTGGCATGAAACAATCAAAAATTATAGATACGACGGAGACGTATCAGCATCCCCAAGATTAATTCCTACTCATCCTCGAGTAGGTAAATGATAAAAAAGATAATTTTTGATGTGGAATGCTACCTAGCATAAACTTGGTCATATGTCTAATCATGGCATGAATATTAAGACACGAGTGATTCAAAGCAATAGTCTATAATTTGACATAAAGACATCAATACTCAGGCATCCCAACAAACAATCGTGTCTTTCAAACTATCAACGCTAAAGAAAGTTATCCCTACAAAATCATATAGTCTTGTCATGCTCTGTCTTCTTAACACAAAGTATTTATCATGCACAACCCCGATGACAAGCTGAGCAATTGGTTCATACTTTTTAACACGCTTCAGCTTTTTCAAGCCTCACGCAATACATGAGCGTGAGCCATGGATATAGCACTATGGGTGGAATAGAGTATGATGATAGGGGTAAATATAGAGAAGACAAAAAAGTAAGAAAGTCTCACATCGACGCGGCTAACCAATGGGCTATGGAGATGCCCATCAATTGATATCAATGCGAAGATTAGGGATTGCCATGCAACGAATGCACTAAGAGCTATAAGTGTATGAAAGCTCAAAATGAAAACTAAGTGGGTGTGCATCTAATCCTATAATGAAGAATTCCCACTAGTATATGAAAGTGACAACATAGGAGACTCTCTATATGAAAAACATGGTGCTACTTTGATGCACAAGTGTGGAATTCGCATGCCATTTCTCTCTTTGTTTTTTTTCTTTTTGTTTTTTTTTCTCTCTTTGTCCGGAGTCTCATCCCGACTTGTGGGGGAATCATAGTGTCCATCATCCTTTCCTCACTAGGGCAATGCTCTAATAATGAATAATGATGATCATCACACTTCTATTTACTTATAACTCAAAAGAAATAAAAATTACAACTCGATACCTAGAACAAAGTATGACTCTATATGAATGCCTCTGGCAGTGTACCAGGATGTGCAATGATCTAGCATAACAACGATATCAAAAAATGGACAAGCCATGGAAATATCATGCTAGCTATCTTACGATCATGCAAAGCAATATGACAATGAATGCTCAAGTCATCAAAACGGAAGCGGTGGAAGTTGCATGGCAATATATCTCGGAATGGCTATGGAAGGGCCATAATAGGTAGGCATGATGAATGTTTTGAGGAAGATATAATAAGGCATATGCATGATAGAGCGTATCATATCACGGGGTTTGGATGCACCGGCGAAGTTTGCACCCACTCTCAAGGTGAGAAAGGGCAATGCACGGTACCGTAGAGGCTAGCAAATTGCGGAAAGGTAAGAGTGCGTATAATCCATGGACTCACATTAGTCATAAAGAACTCATATACTTATTGCAAAAGTTTATTAGCCCTCGAAGCAAAGTACTACTACGCATGCCCCTAGGGGGATAGATTGGTAGGAAAAGACCATCGCTCATCCCCGTCCGCCACTCATAAGGAAAACAATCAAAAGTAAATCATGCTCCAACTTCATAGCATAACGAGAGACTATACATGCATGCTTCGGGAATCACAAACCTTAACACCAATATTCTTACTAACCACAACCGTTACTAGTACCTCCCACATATTCCATCTCTATATCGCAAAACTATTGCAAGGAATCAAACATATCATATTCAGTGATCCACAAGTTTTACGTAGGATTTTATGACTAACCATGCAAATGACCAATTCCTGTTGACTCTCTAAATAAATATAAGTGAAGCATGAGAGTTTAATTCTTTCTACAAAAGATCATGCTCTAATAAATATAAGTGAAGCAAAAGAGCATTCTACAAACAATGGTTTTCTAAGTGAAGAGAAACAGGCAATCCAAACTTCAAATGATATAAGTGAAGCACATGAAGCATTCTATAAAGCCATACTCAAAAGATATAAGTGAAGTGCAATGAGCATTATATAAATCAACCATGGACTATCTCATACCAGCATGGTGCTTAAAACAAAAATGAAAACTAAACGCAAAAGACGCTCCAAGATTTACACATATCACATGAACGAAACGAGAATGAAAACATACCGATACTTGTTGAAGAAAGATGGGATGCCTTCTGGGGCATCCCCAAGATTAGACGCTTGAGTATCCTTGGATATTTTCTTGGGGTGCCTTGGGCATCCCGAAGCTTGAGCTCTTGCCTATCCTCCTTCTCCGCATATCGAGACCTCCTCAATCTTTGATCACTTCATCCACACAAAACTTAACGGAAAACTGGTGAGATCCATTAGTATAATAATGCAAATCACTACTCTAAGTACTATTGCAAACCCATTCATATTTTGTTTTTGTCGGTGCAACAGACCCTGGGTCCATTGCACGGACTGTGCATAGGCCAGAGACAAGATTACAAGACAAAGATCAGACCAAACAAAGAAGATCAATTCCTTTGAAGGATCCAAGTGCAAGTCGAGAAGGCCAAGGTGAGCCAGAGCAACAAGGCATCGCTAAGGGAAATACCTACATTGCCGGGCATGCGAGCCCGGCAGGGTTGGGTTTTGCCCCGGAAGCAAGCTCCTAGATCGTCCCGGCAGGCCTGCCGGGGCTGGCAGGGGCAAGCCACTCCACCGCTCCACCTCACAAGCGATGCAAGTCATTAATCAAAGCGGCGTCGAGCTCCAAGGTGACTAAGTGGCTGCTTTTTGCCACATGGCAGCCACTTCCTACAGCAAACACCTCCATATGACACCCGTCCTAAGACGTGTCAAGCAAGCAGGCGCGAAGCTGGCAAAACAGCCCGACAGGGCCTACCGGGCGGGCTGTGATGTGACACTGAGCGGCACATTTAATGCGCTCTGTCAGCCTGCAGAGTTAGGTATGATAGCACTGTTAGCTATCTAATCAGTACACAAAGACTGATTTGCCACTGTGGTGACCCCTTAATCTATAAAAGGAGGCCCATGGCGACCGTAAAAAGGGTTGGACCCTCGCATATTCATACGCGTGTAGCCACTCTCGCCCCCAGAGCGACCTTGCCGGCGAGTGTGCTATGTCCACCACCATTATCCACCATCAATCCACCAAAGCAGGAGTACGGTTTTAAACCTCACGGCGTCCTAAACCTTGGTAAAGACTGCCCGTGTGATCTCTGTCGTGCTGCGCGATGCTTCTCCGCTCTTTGTGCAATGTGCCCATCCCCCCGCCGAACCAAAAGGGGCTCATGGCCCCATAGGTGGCCGTGGTTTCCCACGACATCTTTGGTGCGCTAGGTAAGGGGATCACTTGCGCGAAACCGAGAGTGTATGCTGCGCGTCATCTTCATCGACATTTTCGTCGTCGACGGCGTCATCGACTATGGCGCCCAAGAGGAAGCCCGGAGCTGCAAATCACCCGTCCACCTCGAAGGCTCCGCCGCCCGCGACCGCCGACGTCACGGGGAATGCGGGGGCTCGCGAGGGTGTGGATGCTGTGGGGGACGTGGTCGGCGCAGGTGACGCCGTCGCCACCACCCCCATGGCCGAAGCAGGAACGGGAGGTACCGGGGAAGGACAGCATCAGCAACATCCTAACGGCCATGCTCCACGAGGTACTGATGGAGGGATCATTCTGCCTGAACCCCTTCTCCTCGCCAACGGGCACAGCCGTAATGATGATGCTCGTTCTAGGGCGAATCGCAACCCTCCAGCCACCCCCGCTATGGGCGCGACCACGGGGCACGCGCCACCCACGGGGCGGGCTGACCCAGCAACTGTGCCCAACGGAGCCGCTGGCCCTCAGGCGCCTCCGCCGCGTCACCATGCCATCCAAACGGCTGGTTTGTGATACGTCTCCAACGTATCTATAATTTATGAAGTATTCATGCTGCTATATTATCATTCTTGGATGTTTTACAATCATTTTATAGCAACTTTATATCATTTTTTTGGACTAACTTATTAACATAGTGCCCAGTGCCAGTTGCTGTTTTTTGCTTGTTTTTTTTACATCGCAGAAAATCAATACCAAACGGAGTCCAAACGCAGCGAAACTTTTTGTGGATTTTTTATGGACCAGAAGACATCCAATGGGCCAGAGAAGCACCTGGGGGTGCCCCGAGGGGGGCAAAACCCACCAGGGTGCGCCTGGGCCCCCAGGCGTGCCCTGGTGGGTTGTGCCCACCTCGGTGGCCTCCCGCACCGCCTCTTCTCCCTATAAATTGCCAAATATTCCAAAAACCCTCGGGGAAACCATAGATCAGAAGTTCCGCCGCCGCAAGGCCTCTGTATCCACGAGATCCAATCTAGACCCCGTTCCGGCACCCTGTCGGAGGGGGGAAATCATCACCGGTGGCCATCTTCATCATCTCGGCGGCCACAATGATGAGGAGGGAGTAGTCCACCCTCGGGGCTGAGGGTTTGTACCAGTAGCTATGTGTTTAATCTCTCTCTCTCTCTCGTGTTCTTGAGATGTCATGATCTTGATGTATCGCGGGCTTTGTTAATATAGTCGGATCATATGGTGTTTTCCCCTCTCTATCTTGTTGTGATGAATTTAGTTTTCCCTTTGAGATTTCGTTTTATCGGATTGAATACTTTTATGGATTTGAGAACACTTTATGTATGTCTTGCTATGAATACCTGTGGTGACAATGGGGTATCGTATTGATTCACCTGATATATGTTTTGGCACTCAACTTGTGGATTCCCGAGGTGACATTGGGGTAATCTATGCATAGGGGTTGATGCACGTTCTTGTCTTTGTTTCTCCGGTAGAAATCTTGGGGCACTCTTTGAGGTTCTTTGTGTTGGATTGAGCATTTCGAATCTGAATTTGCTTTGGTGTTATTTTAGTACGAACTCTTGGATAGATCGATCGGAAAGAATAGCTTTGAGGTGGTTTCGTACCCTACAAACAGTTTATTCTTATGATCTCCGTTAGATAGGAACTTTGGAGTGATTCTTCATCGCACTTTGAGGGATGGTTATATGATCCAATTATATTAGCATTGTTGAGAGATTGCACTAGCGAAAGTACGGACCCTAGGCCTTGTTTTCAAGCATTGCAATACCGTTTGTGCTCCGTTTTATCACTTGCTACCTTGCTGTTTTTATTTATTCAGATTATAAAAATATAGTTCTACCATCCATATTACACTTTTATCACCATCTCTTCGCCGAACTAGTGCACCTATACAATTTGCCATTGTATTGGGTGTGTTGGGGACACAAGAGACTTTTTGTTATTTGGTTGCAGGGTTGTTTGAGAGAGACCATCTTCATCCTACGCCTCCCACGGATTGATAAACCATAGGTCATCCACCTGAGGGAAAATTGCTATTGTCCTACAAAACTCTGCGCTTGGAGGCCCAACACAAGTCTACACGAACAAGTTGTGTAGTAGACATCAGTTTGCAGCAGGAAGGGCGCGGCGTGGTCGCCACCGGCAACGTCAGGAGCCGAGCGACACTACGATCTACATCGTCATCACCTATGCCAAGCACTGCCTCAGAGGCCATGGCGTGAGCCCAACTGCTGTTGAGATTTCCACCGGCGGCAGACCAGATGGATGAGCGGCGAGCCACCATCCAAAGTCTGATTGGTTTTGCCGAGGCGGAAGGATCACAGCGGGCCGGACCGCCACGGCCTTCCCAGGAAGCAACGGCGGCTCATGCGGCTGGCCGTGCGGGAGGGGCCACCCTTACGGTGCAATCCCCACCATGGCAAGCCGCCCGGGAGCCGCAAAACCAAGCACCCGATGACGTCTCGATGGCCTCGTCAGACCCTCGAGCGCGTCAAGGCCGACAGCGTGCCCCGGAGGGCAGGTGAAGGGAAGGCGCGTGCGTCATCGACGAGCGGCACCGCGACAACCCCCGCCGGTCCAATGGGTGTGATGGCCCCGATGTCGACGAGCCCGAGCTCGGAGATGGTGGGTGCCTGCCTTTCGAGGTTGGGTGCCCTGCCTTCACCCGTGAGCTACGGCAAGTCCGTTGGCCGTCCACTCGCACGTTCAAGCCAGAGATACCTGAGAAGTATGATGGGAGACTAAACCCGACAGAGTTCTTGAGCATCTACATCATCG
The DNA here is from genome assembly GCA_011799875.1 of Thinopyrum elongatum. Lineage (NCBI taxonomy): Eukaryota > Viridiplantae > Streptophyta > Magnoliopsida > Poales > Poaceae > Thinopyrum > Thinopyrum elongatum. Next base: position 305,035,095 of record CM022303.1, on the reverse strand, counting down.
CTGTTCAAGCTGCCTGGGGAAGAGATGAGAAGGTGTTCGCCAACTACTTCCCTTTGGCCCTCAAGTCAAATGTGAGGTCTTGGCTGATGCACCTGCGGAGAACTCCATTTCAACCTGGGCTGACCTGTGCCACGAGTTCATTGGTGCCTTCACGGGTGGCCATCAAGAATCAGGGCAGCCCAGCGACTTGCAGCTTCTCCAGCAGAGAGAGGGAGAAACTCTATGGAAGTACTTGCAGAGATTCAGCCGAGTCCACAGAAATATCCCAGATATCCACCTAGCTGCCGTGACAGCTGCCTTCCAATCCAACATGCGTCACCGCACGATACATTCCAAGATGAACGTTTGGTTGCCCAAGACTGTGAAGGAGCTCTACACTTTGGTGGACAAATGTGCTCGGGTGGAGGAGGGAAGGAAACTTCCTGGAGAGGAAGATTGCATCGACATCGACTCAGAAGATGATGACGAGGCCATCAGTAAGAAGAAGAAGAACAAGAAGCACAACAAGAAGCGCAAGGATAAGACAGTGATGACTGTTGAGGGGTCAGGCACGACTAGTACTGGCAAGAAGGCCAAGGCTGAAGCCCCCGGCAAGGAGGCTACCGCAAGCGCTGACTGCCGGGAGGCGGCAGCTGCCGAGAAAGCTCGGAAAAGTGATGGGCCGTACTATAAGATTCATCGGACCAAGGGCCATGATCTCTAGGAGTGTCATCAGGTTGAGTAGCTCGTCAAGAGGCAGAAGGCTGAGTATGAGAAGTGCGATAAGGAAAAAGGTCAGAATGGTGCTGGCGGGAAGGGCTGGGGTGGTGAAGCAAATCGCCCCGGCAAGGCTCCTCGGAACCAAGGGAAACCCGCCAAAGGCCAAGAGAAGGAGGATTGCAGTAATGAGAGTGATGGAGGGAATGAAGAGGAAACCAGCGAGCAGGAATTCCAGAAGGCCACTGACACCCTGTGCATTGACGGGGGTGCATCTTTGCACTCCTCTCACCGCCAACTTAAATAGTGGGCGTGTGAAGTCAATGCCGTGGAGCCAGCAGCAGATTCTCAGAAGCCGCTCAAGTGGTCACGCACGCCCATCATCTTTGATGAAGAGGACCACCCCAACCGCATTACTCTGGTAGGGTGCTTGCCGTTGTTGGTCTCACCAACAATTCGCAACCTCAAGGTCACAGAGATGCTGGTTGACGACGGGACCGGGTTGAATCTGATTTCCCCAAAGGTTATCAGCAAACTCCAGATAGCAGAGGAAGAACTTAAGGCCACAGGCACATTTTAAGGAGTCAATCCTGGCAGTAGCCGTCCTAAGGGGAAGGTTACGTTGCCAGTGACATTTGGAGGAGAGTTGAACTACAAGACTGAGAAAGTTTTGTTTGATGTGGTTGACCTCCCCCTGCCGTACAACGGGATCCTTGGGCGCCCGGCCTTGGCCAAATTCATGGCAGCATCCCACTATGCCTACAACACCTTGAAGATGCTAGGGCAGATGGGCGTCATTAACGCTCTGTCGGACAAGAAAGACGCAATTATTTGCGTGGATAAGTTGTACCAGGACGCGGTCGCGGCAGAGGTCGTGGAAGCCACAGTTCCCACCAAGGGAAAGCATAGAAGAGGCACTCGCAAGGAATCCGGGAATCGTACCTCTGTGGAATGTGCCGCGCCCGTTGATGACATGCCAGAGAGTTCCAACAGCAAGAGATCCAAGGCTGCTCCACCCCATGTGAAAAAGGTCACGGCAGGGCTGGCTGGCGCTGATGGTACTTTCACTATCAGCGCCACCCTTGATGACAAATAGGAAAGCGCGCTCGGTGCCTTTCTGCGGGCGAATATCGATGTGTTTGCCTGGCAACCGGCTGATATCCCCGGTGTTCCTAGGGAGGTAATCGAGCACCACCTTGCTGTCTGCCCACATGCCCGGCCCGTCAAGCAGAAGGTTCGAAAGTAGGCCTTGGAGTGACAGTAGTTTATTGCCGAGGAAATCAAAAAACTTGAAGCAGATGGTTTGGTCAGAGGAGTACTGCATCCAACATGGTTAGCAAACCCAGTGGTTATGCGCAAGCCTAATGGAAAATGGAGGCTTTGCATAGATTTCACGGATCTGAACAAGGCATGCCCAAAGGACCCATTTCCCTTGCCACCCATCGACTAGATCGTGGATTCTACTTTAGGATGTGATCTACTTTCTTTTCTGGATGCATACTCTGGATACCATCAGATCATTATGTCCAAGGAAGACGAAGAAAAGACCTCATTCATCACCCCATGCAGCACATACTGCTTTGTGCGCATGCCTTTCTGGTTGAAGAGTGACGGGTCCACTTTTGCAAGAGAAGTCCAGATTGGCTTTGAACCACAGTTGCACAGGAACATTGAAGCCTATATGGATGATATTGTGGTCAAGACCAAGGACAGATCAACCCTCATCCAGGATTTAGAAGAGACATTTGCTAATCTGCGCGAGATCAACTTGAAACTGAATCCGGAGAAATGCATGTTTGGCATTCCCTCTAGCAAGCTACTTGGTTTCTTTGTGTCCCACCATGGGATAGAGGCCAACCCTGATAACATCAAGGCCATTGAGCAGATACAGGCACCCAAGACAGTTAAGGATGTGAGGTGTTTGACAGGATGCGTTGCCGCGCTTAGCAGATTCATCTCCAAGTCTGCCGAGCGCGCCTTGCCGTTCTTCAAGATTTTGAAGAGGGCAGGACCCATGAAGTGGACCCCGGAAGCAGATGCAGCGCTGCAGGATTTGAAGGCCTACTTGTCTTCTGTGCCTACTTTGGTCGCAAACAAACCACAAGAGCCGTTGCTGCTATATCTGGCAGCAACTAATCAAGTGGTTAGTGCGGCCCTAGTAGCGCAGCGGGAAGTAGAAGAAGCGGCCACCTCAGCAAGTGTCCCGCCTGGGGAAGAGAAAGAGAGCGGCCCAGCAAGGCCAGATACGGATTAGGACAAAGAGGAGCACGGCAGCGGAAGCAACCCCAAGGACACGGCAAGGAAGAAGGTGGTGCAGTGCCTAGTATACTTCATCAGCTCCCTATTGTAGGGGGCTAGATCCAGGTATTCTGGCGTGCAAAAATAGATCTTTGTCCTTGTCATGGCCTCAAGGAAACTGCACCACTACTTCCAAGCCCATGAGATCACGGTTGTCACCCGCTTCCCGTTGCAAAGGATACTTCGAAACCCAGAGGCCACCGGCAGGATAGTGGAGTGGGCATTGGAGTTGTCCAGCTTTGGCCTGAAGTTTGAAAGCACATCAACAATCTAGAGCAGGGCGTTGGCAGAGTTTATTGCAGAAATGACGCCAACCCCTGATGAAGAAGTATAGGAAACAGTTATCCCCGGCAAGGAAGCGCCCCAAGAATGGATCATGTATTTCGATGGTGCCTTCTCCCTACAAGGTGCAGGGGCTGGCATGCTTCTTGTGGCTCCCACTGGAGAGCACCTGAGGTACGTCATCCAGATGCACTTTCCCCGGGAGGAGGCGACCAACAATACAGCAGAATATGAAGGGCTTCTTGCCGGGCTTAGGATTGCCATAGAATTGGGAATCAAGAAGCTGATCATTCGAGGAGATTCACAACTGGTGGTGAGACAAGTCAACAAGGATTACCAAAGCCCATTGATGGAGGCATACATCGAGGAAGTGAGAAGATTGGAGGAGCGCTTTGACGGGTTGCAAACAGAGCACGTACCCCGTGCGGAAAACAGTATTGCTGATCACCTGTCAAAGTGCGCTGCGCAAAAGCTTCCTGTGGAACCAGGAACTTTTGTTCTCCATCTTACTCAGCTCTCCATATCCCCGACAACAATGGCCCGAAAGAGGAGGAAATTGGACTCCAGTAAGCCTCTCCCGGTAGAGCCTTTCGGGGCTCCTCGCAGGGCTCCTGCCAGAAACAACTCCCCTTCGATTGCCGGGCTGCACCCTCCTGCCGGGCCACTAGTCCCCGCAATTGAGGGATGCACGCCCACAAATGAGAAGGTGCCGCTAGTCCTCGTTGCCGAGCCTCAGGCTCCAACTTGGGCAAGGCACATAGTCCATTTCCTCCAAACCGGAGAACTTCCCGAAGAGCAAGAAGAAGCTGAAAGAGTAGCCCGGAGGGCGAGTATGTATCAGTTTGTCGATGACACACTATACAGAAGAAGGCCCAATGGTGTGAAATTGAAGTGCATTTGCCGGGAAGGAGGAAAGGAACTGCTGGCAGAGATATACAAAGGCATGTGCGGCTCCCACATTGGATCAAGGGCTTTGGTTGGGAAAGCATTCCGGCAAGGATTCTATTGGCCCACAGCCCTCCAAGATGCGGTTGAGCTCATCACCAAGTGTGAAGCCTGTCAGTTCCATTCCAAAAATATCCATCTGCCTGCCCAAGCACTCTAGACAATCCCTTTGTCATTTCCGTTTTCAGTCTGGGGGCTCGGTATCCTTGGCCCTTTCCCCCGAGCTGCTGGGGGCTTTGAATTATTGTTCGTTGCAATCAACAAGTTTACAAAGTGACCGGAAGTAGATGCCGTGAGAAAGGTGACTGCTCAGCCAACTATCAAGTTCTCGAAAGGATTGGTGTGCCGCTTCAGGGTCCCTGCCCGAATCATCACCGACAACGGCACCCAGTTCACGAGCCGCGCCTTCATGCAATATGTTCATGCCCTCGGAAGCATGATCTCATTTGCCTCTGTCGCACATCCTAGAAGCAATGGACAAGCTGAGAGGGCGAACACTGAAGTGCTACAAGGACTCAAGACAAGAACGTTTGATAAGCTACAGAAGCACGGCAGGCGATGGATCGATGAGCTGCCGGTGGTTCTTTGGTCCCTCAGAACGACACCAAACCGAGCTACCGGGCAGACTCCCTTCTGCCTAGTCTATGGGGCTGAAGCAGTTATCCCCACGGAACTCATTTACGGGTCACCTCGAGTGCTTGCCTATGATGAAGTAGCGCAGGAACAGCACATGCGTGACGATGCCATGCTTCTCGAGGAGAACCGTCTCCGGGCTGCTACGTGTGCTGCACGCTATCAGCAAGCCCTGCGTCGCTATCATAGCCGCAGGGTTCATGCCCGGTGTTTTGAGGAAGGCGACCTTGTCCTTAGGTGCGTTCAGTCCGCCAAGGGTACAAACAAGCTGTCGCCGAAGTGGGAAGGCCCTTACCGGGTAGTACGATTCACCAGACTTGGCACAGTCCATCTGGAGACAGGAGATGGCATCCAATTACAAAACTCATGGAATATTGAGTATCTCCGCAAGTTCTACCCATAAGGCGCAGCTGTCGGGCCCTGCCCGGCAGCCACCCTTTTGTACAGGCCTTGCCTCAGCTGCATGTAACCCCTTGTACAAAGCCAGGCGCAGACCCTGAGCAACAGAGAAATAAATGAAGCGCTAGGGGCCCTGACAAGTTGCATGCATGCATAAGCATATCATAAACATCGCATGGTTCATGTAGATAGGTTGCATGATCATGTAGATAGATTGCATCTGGCATCATCTTCATTTGCATAAACTGCAAGCTCCTGCCGTGGACTTAGTCCTAGGAAGAGGATGCGAAGACAAGCCAACACTACGGTCTTCGGCAAGCCAAACAGATAAGTTCCGTCTCTTAGCCATACATGTTCCGTGAGTAGGACTTGTGCATATGAAAACCTCGCCGCCTCGGAAACAAAGGTACTCCCATCTACTGACACAAACGCTGCTTCAGTCTGGATGGTCGTAGTGGCCTTTAGCTGAAAGGGGTTGGCGGGGGGGGGGGGCTGGTCTCTCCCAATGGGTTCTGTGCCCGGCAGGCTCAGCCTCACGGCAACAGTCCTATGGGGTACCAGCAAGGTAGCTTACCGGTATCAACTTGTTTACATGAAAGTATGGAGGCGTTTCACCTCTGCATGGATATCGTACATGCACAAGTGCCCAGCAAAGCTTATCTTTTTCATTAATATGCTGATCAACAAGTACACATCTCACAGAACATAAACATGGATACGAGAGATTACATTATTTGAACTAAAATTTGGCAAGTGCCTACAGATTTAAGATTGAAAAAAGATAAGTGCCCCGTGATCTTCTCTTTTCGTTTTCCCTCCACCAGGTATTGCGGTGGGAAGAGAATACGGCTAAAAGAGCACCCAAGCAGGAGCCCACCCCCGATCCCGTCATGGCCTGCCGGGCGCGGCCTGACAAGATCGGGAGTGGCGAGGCTGCGAAGGAGGGGCACAAAGAGTAGCTCGGTAGTGCCCGGGTCACCACCTCTAGGACCAGCAAGAAGACCCAGCTCGAGCACTGGAGGGATCAACCACCAACGCCCAGCTGGAAGACTGCTGGAGGAGGGGGAAGGCACCAAGGGAACATCCCTCCCCGCCTATCACCCGGAGGAGGGGAAGAGCAGAAAGACAAGGCAGCAGGTCGCCAATACGAGACGAAGGCGTCGGTGCCATCTTACTCCAACCTGACGCACTGCCTCCCGCCTCCCCTGTCTTCCCTCGATTTCTCTCCATCATCGTCGCTCCAGGAAGACGCCGGGCCCCCAGCCCGGCACCTCCCCCGAAGAGACGGCGGGCGACTGCAACGAGCAGGACACTCGATGCGCGCCGCTCCCTACCTGGGCGGGCAGGAGGACGCCGCCGTCCTTAGCAAGAATGCAAGACCCGCCGGATGGAGCAGTGCTGGGATTACCAAGGACCCCATATATTGCTTCCCAGGCAAGCATCAAGAGCCCCGGACACCTCGCCAACAGGGTGGCGACCCCCAGCGATGCGCGGCACCAGACCAGACTCACTCCCCAAGCATCAGCATGAGCATTTGACATCGTCAGCAACTCCAAGCTAGGACCCGGGGCCTGACCCCGGGCTCTTCCTTTCAGCATACCCGGAAGAAGCAGAAGACGGAGGAGTAGAGGAATGTGGATGAATGCCTCCACTCCTCCCCCGCTCCTCCTTTTATAGGCGAGCTGGGGCTGGGGGCTGATTCCCCGGCAAGTACCCGCCGTCCTCCTCCACCAATCCAAGAAGATCGGGCCCCTGCCTTGATGCTCTCCCGCACCACGCGCCTCCATTACCTACCCCACTCAATGCATGCGGCATACATGGCTAAGGATAAGGGCACGGTGGGAAGAGTGAATTGGCAGTTATCCGCCCGTGCATTAAAGTCATTCACGGGCCATTACAAGAATGGCCCCACCAAAATTGGCGTTGCAAGACGCGCGGGAAAATCGGAAACTGACCCGAGCTCAGGTTAATGAAGGAGCAAAGAAGATCTCAAAGGGTGGAGCAGCCCTTACATTTCTGCCTGTGCACTGGTTAGGGCCTACCCCGACGACGCCCAGCGGTGCGTTCGTGCCAGGCCCGGGGGCTCTTGTCGGTGCAACAGACCCTGGGTCCATTGCACGGACTGTGCATAGGCCAGAGACAAGATTACAAGACCAAGATCGTACCAACACAAGGAAGATCAATTCCTTTGAAGGATCCAAGTGCAAGTCGACAAGGCGAAGGTGAGCCAGAGGAACAAGGCATCGCTAAGGGAAGGACCTACCTTGCCGGGCAGGCGAGCCCGGCAGGGTTGGGTTTTGCCCCGGAAGCAAGCTCCCAGATCGTCCCGGCAGCCACTTCCTACAGCAAACACCTCCATATGACACCCATCCTGAGACGTGTCAAGCGAGCAGGCGCGAAGCTGGCAAAACAGCCCGGTAGGGCCTGCCGGGCGGGCTGTGATGTGACACTGAGCGGCGCATTTAATGCGCTCTGTCAGCCTGCAGAGTTAGGTATGATAGCACTGTTAGCTATCTAATCAGTACACAAAGACTGATTTGCCACTGTGGTGACCCCTTAATCTATAAAAGGAGGCCCATGGCGACCGTATAAAGGGTTGGACCCTCGCATATTCATACGCGCGTAGCCACTCTCGCCCCTAGAGCGACCTTGCCGGGCGAGTGTGCTACGTCCACCACCATCAATCCACCAAAGCAGGAGTGGGGTTTTACGCCTCACGGCGGCCCGAACCTGGGTAAAGACTGCCCGTGTGATCTCTGCCATGCTGCATGATGCTTCTCCGCTCTTTGTGCAACGTGTCCATCCCCCCGTTGAATCAAAAGGGGCTCATGGCCCCATAGGTGGCTGTGGTTTCCGACGACAGTTTTTGCATTGTAGCTACTGTAATATAACTTTTCCATGGCTCATACCACCGATAGAATCGATAGTTTCATCAAAACAAGCAAAACAATGCATCAAAAATAGAATCTGTCTTAAACAGGACAGTCTGTAGCAATCTGAACATCTACCACACTTCTGTTACTCCAAAATTTCTGAAAAATTAGGAAAAAATAAACAATTTGTATATAAATACTGTGCAAAAAGTTTCAGAAACTTTTGACATTCCAGTAAAAAAATGTAAAATCACGCACTACAGCCAAAGTTTCTGTTTTTGCACCCCACATACCAACAAGCAATCTAATCATCCTAAAGGCAAATCTTGGCACATTATTTTTATGATACAATGGATTTGTACAAGGGGATAATTATTTTTGTGAGAACTTCCATGAAAAATTTACATTGTTTCCATGAGCATGAACACAAGTGTTCAAGGTCGACCCTCACTTCTCCAATGCATCACCTTTCAATCGCTTCTCTTTTTGAAAAAGTTTTTAGGTTCCCCTCTATATATTATTTTAAACTTTATAAAAGCAATAAACAGAATAAAATTACTCTCTAAAACTTTTGGGTTGTCTCCCTGGCAGCGCTTTCTTTAAATCCATTAATCTAGGCATAAAGTGCTCAAGTAATGGATCCACCCGGATCCCAAGGTATTTCAAAGCCAATTTTAATTAACAATGATTTATAATTTAGTAGTGAGCACAAAGCAACATATATCATGCAATGACGAAGTCTAACTCTCTTTCTGTGCATCGGCATGTCATACAAGAACAATTCATGCACATCAAGTAAAGGCCAATACATAGCATAAGCAGTTTCTTGCAATTTTATCGTGTTGCAAACATAGAGAGGCGGAGATGTAGTTCCTCTCTCATAATAATTGCAAGTACGAGCACCAAGCACATGCATATTACATTCATCAAAATCATCATGTGCAACGATAAAAGGAAACCCATCAATATAATCCTTAATAAGTGCAAACTTCTCCGATATAGTGTAGTTGGGAGAATTCAAAAAGATAATAGGACTATCATGCGTGGGTGCAATAGCAACAATTTCATTCTTAATATAAGGAACTATAGCGAGTTCATCTCCATAAGCATAATTCATATTGGCATCTTGGCCACAAGCATAGAAAGCATCAAGTTCATCAAAAAGGGATATTTCAAACGAATCAATGGGATCATAACAATTATCATAGCATTCATCCTTCGGTAAGCAAGAAGGAAAATTAAATAATGTATGAGTTGAAGAGTTACTCTCATTAAAATGTGGGCATGGGTAGCTAATCCGCTCTTCCTCCTTTTGTTCTTCGCTCTCCTCATCATCTTTTTCATCCAATGAGCTCACTGTTTCATCAATTCCTTCTTCCATAGACTCCTACCAAATATTAGTCTCTTCTTGGACAGCGGAGAAGTCCTCAATATATGGTTTAATATAAGCATTGGAAGAATAATTTTCATATCAATATTTAAGTATGGCAAAATTTTCAGATTTGTAAAGAGTAGCATCATACTATTCAATCAAAGAAGCAATTTCATAAGCACCCTTAAAAGCAACAAATTCTTCAATTTGTTCAACATCATAGTAATTATAAACACCCTTAGAATAAGAAGATAGAATTCCATTATCTCTAAACTCACATTGATAAGGAAGGTGTTTCTTAGGGTCTTCAGAACAACAAGTAAAATCATGTATTTCACATAAATTCCAAGCATAGCATTACATAGTATTAATTTGATGTTGTAAAAGTTTCCCTTTTTGAGATAAACAATTTCACACAAAACAAGCATGCTAATCTAATGATTTTCCCTCAACTAAGCTAGTTGAGTTTTCAGCACGAGCACAAATGGATCGAAGAAGATCCAAGCAGAAACCTTCAGTAGTATGATAGATTTTGGGTGGTTCTTCAACCATTGGCTTAGTAGGTACAACTAATTTTTTTTGGTATTTTGCATTTCCTACCCATAACTAGAGATAGAAAACAAGAACACAAAATAAAAACTACTTACTGATAAAGCAAACAAGCACACACGAGAATATTCAACCCATGCTATTGCTCCCCGGCAACGGCGCCAGAAAAAAGTCTTGATAACCCACAAGTATAGGGGATCGTTTGTAGCCTTCTTCGATAAATAAGAGTGTTGAACCCAACGAGGAGCTAAAGGTAGAACAAATATTCCCTCAAGTTCTATCGACCACCGATACAACTCTACGCACACATAACATTTTCTTTACCTAGAACAATAATAAAACTAGAAGTACTTTGTAGGTATGGAAAGGTTTGCAAGATAATAAAGAACGTGAAAATAAAAGTTAGGTGCTATTCTAATAAAAGTAAAATTAAATTAGTAAAACGAGTGTGGATTAGTGGTGGTAGGATTTGCGGAATTGTCCCTTAGCAATTGACTACGTTGCTAGACGGATAGCAAGTTTTTATGTGCGAGAGGCCACTGCTAGCATGTCGTCCCTTACTTGGAATTCTATGCACTTATGATTGGAACTATTAGCAAGCATCCGCAACTACTAACATTCATTAAGGTAAAACACCCAACCATAGCATTAAGATATATATTGGTCCCCCTTCAATCTCGTATGTATCAATTTCTATGTTTAGGCTGAAGCTGTTGTCACCCTTGCCCTCCAATGCAAAGTCCTATCAACATACAACTAACCCTATGGTGTGATCCATATGTGCGCTCATATGATGGGCACGAAAGGATAGCAACATAACCACAAGCAAATTAAACCAACCATAGCAATTCACCAATTACCGGTAGGACAACAAAAATCTACTCAGACATCATAGGATGGCAACATATCATTGGATAAAACTATGAACCATAAAGCACCATGTTCAAGTAGAGGGTACAATGGGTTGCGGGAGAGTGGACCGCTGAATATAGTTGGGGGAAGGTGATGGAGTTGTTGGTGAAGATGAAGGAGTTGTTGGAGTAGATCGCCGTCACACGATGATTGCCCCGGCGGCGTTCCGGCGCAACCGGGAGAGAGGGGGAGAGAGCCCCCTCCTTCTTCTTCTTACTTGGCCTCCCCCCTAGATGGGAGGAGGGTCCCCCCTCTGGTCCATGGCCTCCATGGTGGCAGAGGGGCGAGAGTCCCTCATAGATTGGATCTGTCTCCTTGTTCTCTTCTGTTTCGCGTTCTTGTTTTCTGGCCCTTCACCGCTTCTTAAATTCCCGGAGATCCGTAACTCCGATTACGCTGAAATTTTTACAGGATTTTTTTCCATAAATTATCTTTCTTGCGCCTGAAGAAGGGCCCCAACCGACTTACAGGGAGGGCACCAGACACCTGGGTGCGCCAGGGGGTGCCCGGCGCGCCCATGTGGGTTGTGGAGGTCGTGGGCCTCCGCTAGCATTAATTCCACCTCCCAAAAATCATAAATATTTCAAAATAATTCTCCGTAATTTTTTATCGCGTTTGGACTTTGTTTGATATGGATATTCTGCGAAACAAAAAACATGCAACAAACAGGAATTGGCACTGGGCACTGAATCAATAGGTTAGTCCAATAAATCATATAAAATGTTGCCAAAAGTATGTGAAAGTTGTATAATATTGGCATGAAATAATAAAAAATTATAGATACGACGGAGACGTATCAAGCCTCCTGTCGGTGTTCTGGGATCGGGGGTACCCAGATCTGCCTGCCTACAGCCCAACGCGTGGGCCCATCGACGACCCTGTACGGCCCAGCTACAACAACTCCAAGGAAAGACCCTCGCGAGGACCCAAGCCTCACGAGGCAAACGACGCCAAGACCGCCAGAAGAGCGGCCTCCCGAGGCTACCTCCCAAGGGGCGGAGACTTCTATGCAGGTACCCAGCCTCACGAGGCTGCGATGACGTGAGCCATGACGACCAAGGCCAGGCGGGCGCCAGCAGGCGCAGAGGGGACAGTTTCCTCTTCGGTGCTAACGGAGCAAGGGCAGGCGCAGGTTCCCGAGGAAGGCCCCAAAGCTTTCCTTTCCGCTACAATGAGACCAAGGCCACGAGCTCGACAGGATGGATGTCATCGCCGAGCCCACCGCTGCGTCATGGCCAGAAGCATTGCAGGCGAAGACCACCATTCGTCAGATAAGATGTACTCCTTGTCCCCCTTAAAAATTGGCCATTGTGGAATCCCTTCCCGCCTAAGATATGAGGGAAGAGGACCAAGGCCACTATAAATATGGGCTATCCATCACCGTAGAAGGGGGTCCGGGATCGGACCCTTGACAAATCCACCCTCACCACATGAGCCCTCGCGAGGCAGCTCATCCACTGTACTAGTTCATCCTCTACCTCCTCGTGAGGCTAATCCACCAAAAGCAGGAGTAGGGTTTTGCACCACAAGGTGGCCTGAACCTGGGTAAATCTCTGTGTACTCATCGAGATCAAGCCGTGGGCGTGGCGGGCTAGCATTATTGGAGAACGAGGTCCTTCGTTCATGCCCCTGAGTTCGAACCTTCTTGGGTCTGCGGAGCCCTGAATCCGACACCTCTCAAGGTGCTTGTTGACAGGCAAACCAACAACAGGGTCTCCGAAGCCTAGATAATTGTCCTAGAAGGAGATGCACTCTTGGGTAACAAAGCCCTGGACGATGCTTCCATCCGTACGGGACATGTTACGAACAAATCCATTGATGACCCCATTCATCCTATCAAACGACATCATGCTGTGTAGGAATGTCGGCCCGAGGTCGATGATGTCGTCCACAATGTGGACACACAGATGCATCATGACGTCAAAGAACGCGGGCGGGAAGTACATCTCAAGCTCATTTAGTATGACAACGATCTCTTCCTGTAGCCTTCGGAGTTGCTTCACACTGATCGACTTTCGAGAGATAATGTTCAAAAAGTTGCAGAGACCAGTAAGGGTGTCATGGACGTGCCGGTCCATTATCCCTCTAATGGCAACAAGAAGTATCTGTGTCATCATCACGTGATAGTCATGAGACTTCATCCCGCTGAACCTTTTCTTCTTCGTGTCTACAAATCTGCTTATTTTTTCCACAGTAACCGGAGCTAACTTTGATTCCGATAAGGAAATTGAAGAATTGATCCATCTCCTTCAGATTTAAGGTGAAGCAAGAAGGGGGGCAATATTTCTCTTCCTTCTTGTTGACTTTTTCGTCCCTGTCCCCCGCCTCTGTCTCCGTCTCCGTGTCCTCCTCCGACTTTTTACTAGGCATGTTGAGATCTGCCCTAGCATTCAAATCTTCTAAGTCTTTTCTTGCCTTCGGCCCATCCTTGGTCTTGTACGGCATGTTCATCAGTGTCCCAAGCAAACTCTCGAGGACATTCTTCGTGATATGCATTTGATCAAGGCAATGAGGCGTGTCGAGTTTGGGTTAGTACTCCAAGTCCCAGAAAACTGACATCGATTTCCATACCTTCAGCAGCGGCACCAGCGCTTTTTTCATCTTTCCCAGTGCAGGGCACTCTTCCCAGTTTTTCAACAACTCATAGATTTCAACGCCGCTCCTTTTACATGGAGGTCCTCGATGCTTGGCCTCACCATTGAATAGATCTCCATGTTTCTCCACGGGTCATCCTTCTTGAGCCATCTTCGATGCCCCATGTACATGATTTTCCCAGACCCGCCGTCTTTTATTAGATGCTGATACGTTGTATCATCCATGCACCGGGTCCATCCAGAATATCCGTGGCACACCTGTCCTGCGAGATATCCGTAACCGAGATAGTCGTGCACTGTCGTCATCAGTGCGGCTCTCATATAGAAATACTCTCCTTTGCTGGCGTCCCATGTCTTGACTGATGTTTTCCATAATGTGTCTAACTCCTCTTTCAGTAGCACCAGATACAGATTAATATTATTTCTCAGTTGTTTCGGCCCTTGAATCAGCATGCTCATGTGTATGTATTTTGCCTTCATGCACAACCAGGGGGGAGGTTGTACATCCATACAAACATGGGCCATGTGCTATGGTTTGTTTTCTTGTTACCAAAGGGATTCATGCCATCGGTACTCACGCCATTACTTGCATCTCCTCCAAAAAATTGACATGTGGCGTTGAACGCTTTCCACTAGCTTCCATCCGCGAGGTGTCTCAGTTTCAGAGCATCTCCATCGTCGGGCTTTTTCCTCTCCATGTGCCAATGCATTAGCTTTGCTTCCTTAGGATCTACGAAATAACACTGCAGGCGGGGAGTGATCGGTAAGTACCATACAACTTTCTGAGGACATTTCTTTCCCGCCTTCTTGTATCGAGAAGCATTGCACACCGGACAACAGGTTTTTTCCACGTGCTCCTTCCCATAAATGATGCAATCGTTGATGCATGTGTGGTGTCTAATGTGCGGCAGATCAAGAGGGCACACAATTTTCTTGGCCTCGTCGACACTAGTAGGACACAAGTTCCCTGCGGGGAGAACCTTCTTTAGATAGTTGAGAAGCTCATTGGGGCTTCTGTCCGTCCATTTGTTTTTAGCCTTTGTCTTTAGAAGTTCCATCATGAAACTCAAGCGGGTCAACTCTGGATTGCAACCACCATATAATGGAATCTTCGAGTCTTCCTCCAGTTGCTCCAGCTTGGACTCCTCTCTAGAAGCAGCTCTGTCGCTAGTCGTCTTCTTGCGAAGCAGGTCTCGAACATGAGGGTCCCCCATGATTGAACTTAGTACTGAAGAAGGCTGTGGCGTGTTCGCGGCTTCTCCGTCATGTCCGGCCTCTTCTCCACTTCCATGTGTAGCCTCTTCTCTGCCGCCATGTTCGGCCTCTTCTCCGCCTCCATGTCCGGCCTCTTCTCCGCCGCCATTATCAGTCGTCATCTCTTCGTCTGGCCCAATGTCGTCATTGGCTGCCCCATCGACGTCATCATCTTCACTTATCCACCCAGAATAGCCATCCATGAAACCATGCATGAGCAGGTGCGCTTTCACATGCCCTCCCTTTAAGGGGTCGTGCAATACTCCTCCTTTTCATCTTCGACATGGACATAAATTCTCCTTTCAGTTATTTTCATACATGTCCTGCTTCGCGGATCGCAACCATCTTTCCACCAACGTTCCGTTGACCTTCATGATCGCATGCGTGGTATAATTAATAAGCACAAGGATTATAAAGCATCCATGCATCAAAGTCATACAAAAATTTGTCATGACCTTCCCTAAAAAAGGACATATAGAGTTTGTCTGAAATTCGATGAAACAGAAATAAATCAACATTTCAGCAAAACATAGGCAACTCATGTCATGCACGATCCGATAAATACACATAGGCGGCAACTCATGCATGCCACACGCACATTCCCTCCATCATATAGCACAAACACACATATTTCCATTCTTGCAAAGCACAAATTTTTACTCACGTATCGTCCCGAGAGAGGAATCGAGCACACGGTAGATGGCGGTCGGTGCTGCTATCTAGGGATCGAAAGTAGTGGACAAAGACGCATGACTTACTTCTAAAATAGCTAGATCTAGTTGGAAGGAGATGCTCTACCTAACTAGTGGAGAGGGAGGGAGAGCTAGCTAGTAAAACAATGGTAGGAGTGGGGAAAGGGAAGGAGGGAGAGAGAAATAAAGTTAGGAAGAAGCTAGCTAGAAAGAGAGGTCAATAATGGAGGAGATGGTGGATGGGGGCATTAATGGGGAGAGAAGACAGGTAAGAGAAGGAAGAACTAAGTGAGGAGGTAGAGGAGGGAGAGGGGAAAGGGGGAGGGGGAGAGGGAGGGTGGGGAAAAGGTGGCTGATATGCATAGTAGTAGAGAGGGATGGCTTACCGCGCTACTGCTAATCACCATAGCAGTAGCGCGTGTCGGTGGCCCAGCGCTGCTGCTAAGTGGGGCCCACCTGTTGGTACCATGCACACATAGCGGTAGCGATGGCAACAGACACGCGCTACTGTTACGGCTATAGGAGTAGTGCTGCTTTTTGCCCGCCGCTACTACTATGGGCAGCCCCGGTCGATGGCGATGGGACCACTTATCAGTAGCGCGGCATGGCCGGCCCGCGCTACTGCTACTTTGCTACCTGTAGCACCTGATCATGCACCTCACTACTACTAATTAGCAGTAGAGCCTCTCTCAGGCCCGCGCTACTGCTAAGATTCTATCTATAGGCTTTCTCATAGTAGTAGTAGTATCCTCTACCTATCCCGTCTCTACCAATTTGATAGGGGAATAACGGAGACCGCCGTTTGGCCACGTCCACGGGGTAAAACCTTAATTGTCATGAGTTGTAACCCTCTGGGCAGACTATGATGGTGGCGTGCGTGGCACGAAGTCTACCATGAGTAGAATGTGTTCTGTACCAGGCTCCACCCACAAATAACTACAGGAAAAGTGACTTAAGTATCCCTAGGACGTGTGGGTAGTAATGATTACGAGCGCCTTGAGAACACCTTTTACTCAAGCGTCACCCCCTTATTTTATTCGCTATTTTATTTATGTTTCTACCTTCGCTTAGTTGTTTAGACAAAACCACCCTTGCTATCATTCCGTTAGCAACCGATGAATAGACTATTTCCAGATAATGTTCTGGGTGTGAACGTAGTCGTGTATGTGACGGTGCAGCTGCGGGGCTGGTAGTTACCAGTGCAACCACTGCTCCCTATGGCATCGACAAACTCTACTTAGCGTGAATTCAATAGCCATGTTGCCTTGTAGGTCATCAGTGGCGATCCCACTAAATTTCCCATAGCATTGAAAGCATCCATGTGTGACTACTCAAGAAATTCCCTCCCATAATAGAGTCAAGCACAAATCTATACCAAGTAATAACACCCACATCGAAATTGCGAAGAAGAACGGTAGTGGATTGCTTATGAGTTGATCTATTTTGAGCATCACAAATCCTATACCAAGCATCTTTTAAACTTTCTCCTCCTCTTTGTTTAAAATTAATAACTTCATTCTCGGGGGTACAAGCAACAAGCGAAGAACTACCCATGAAGATGAAATGGGCAAATAAAAATATTTTTGTGTTTTTGTAAAAAAAATAGAAGTGGGGAAGATAAAAAGAGAGGCAAAGGCAAATAAAAATAAGAGCAAGTAGATCATAGTTTGTGCGAAGGTAAATGATAGGTTTTGGTGATGTCTACCCGGCAACGGCGCCAGAAATTCTTCCTGCTACTTGTGAGCTGCGTTGGGATTTCCTCGAAGAGGATATGATGAAGCAATACAATAGACATAAGTATTTCCCTCAGTTAAGAACCAAGGTTATCAACCCAGTAGGAAAACCAAACAGAACCTCGTTAGCAGCACCTGCACACACAAAAGCAAATACTTGCACCCAACAAAAACAAGGGGGTTGTCAATCCCTTCGGCGGTTATTTACAAGGATCAAATCTCGTAGTGGTAGGTAAGTAGATAAATTGCAAAATAAAATAAAGTAAATAAAATTGCAGGTAGGTATTTTTGTGTTTTTATATATGATAAAAGTAGACCCATGGACCAAAGTTTTCACTAGAGGCTTCTCTCTTGAGCACAAAACAAATGGTGGGTGAATAAATTATTGTTGGGCAATTGATAGAAATGCGCATAGTTATGACGATATTCAAGGCAATGAACATGTATATAGGCATCACGTCCGACACAAGTAGATCGACTCCTGCCTGCATCTACTACTATTACTCCACTCATCAACTGATATTCAGCATGCATCTAGAGTATTAAGTATAAACCAGAGTAACACCTTAAGCAAGATGACATGATGTAGACAAAGTAAAACCAAGCAATATGAATAAATCGAATCTTTTTATCCTTAATGGAAACAATACAAATACGTGTCATGTCCCTTTCTGTAATTGGGATTGAGCACTGCAAGATTGAACCCATCACAAAGCACAACTCCCATTGCAAGAAAAATCAATCTAGTTGGCCTAACTAAATGGATAGATCGGAGAGAAATACAATGCTATAATAATCATGCATAAAATAATTCATAGAAGACTCAATTAATATTCATGAATAATCTGATCATAAACCCACAATTCATCGGATCCCAACAAACACATCGCAAAAGAAGATTACATTGAATAGAAAACTAAGAACATCGAGGAGAACATTGTATGAAGATCAAAGAGAGAGAAGAAGCCATCTAGCTACTAGATATGGACCCGTAGGTCTATGGTGAAGTACTCGTACATCATCAGAAGGCAGCAAGGATGATGTAGAATCCTTCCGTGATCGATTCCCCCTCCGAGAGAGTACCAGAAAAGGCCTCTAGATGGGATCGCGGAAGAACAGAAACTTGCGGTGGCAGAAAAAGTGTTTCGGGTGGCTCTCTGGTATAATGGGAATATTTCGGAATTTATAGACATGGAATTAGGTCATGAGGTGCCACAAGGGGCCCACAAGCCTGGGGCGTGCCCCCTGAGCTTGTCGCTTCCTCGTGACTCCTCAGGTCTTCTCCCGAACCTTTGTGGGTCCCTTCTGGTCCAGAAAAATTAATCCAAATTTTTTTCTCCATTTGGAATCTGTTTGATATTGACTTTTTGAAAAGCCAAAAACAAGCAAAAAACAGCAACCGACACTGGGCACTAGGTTAATAGGTTAGTCCCAAAAAATGATATAAAATAGCATATAATTGCATATAAAGCATCCAAGATTGATACTGCAATAGCATGGAATAATAAAAGATTATAGATACGTTGGAGATGTATCAATATTCTTGAAATTTTCATTCTGCTCAGTCTAACTAGCAATAAAACTTTTAAGAGTTTCTTCAAGAGTATTATTGTTGCTAGCATTAGCTCCATTAAAATTATTGGATGCTCCTCCATTACTAGGATAAGGAAGTCTAGGAGCGTATCCATTAATTTTCCAATTAGATTTCTAGCTATTACAAGCCATAAAATTCACATCAATAGTTTCTTCACTAGTGATAACATTCACGTTTACCTCTTCCTTACCTTTTACCATGAAGATAAGTTCATCTAGCTTGCTTGTTAACCCCGTGCTACTTTCTTCCATGGCATTCACCCTTTTAGTGGTGGTTTGATATGTCTCCAATGTATCTATACTTTTTGATTGTTCCATGCTATTATAGTATCAATCTTGGATGTTTTATATGCAATTATATGTCATTATATATTATTTTTTTGGGACTAACCTATAACTTAGTGCCAAGTGCCAGTTGCTGTTTTTTTTGCCTATTTTATGGTTTCTAGAATATCAGTACCAAATGAAGTCCAATTGCCACGAAACTTTTTGGAGATTTTTTTCTGGACATAAGAGACCCTAGAAGCTTCGGGAGAGGGCCAGAAGATGAAGGAGTAGCCCACAAGGCACCAGGGCACGCCGAGGGGGTAGGCGCACCTTGGTGGCTTGTGGGGCCCACGAGCATCCTTTCAACCTAATGCCGCCTCTATAAATTCTCTAAAATCGGGAAACCAACAGAGAGCCACCCGAAACACTTTTTCCGCCGCCGCAAGTTCCTATTCTCGCGAGATCCCATTTGGAGGCCTTCTTCAGTACTCTATCGAAGGGGGAATCGATCACGCAGGGGCTCTACATCAACCTTGCTGCCCTTACGATGATGTGTGCGTAGTTTATCACAGACCTAAGGGTCCATAGCTAGTAGCTAGATGGCTTCTTCTCTCTCTTTGATCTTCAATACAATGTTCTCCTCGATATTCTTGGAGTTCTATTCGATGTAGTCACTTTTTGTGGTGTGTTTGTTGGGATCCGATGAATTATGAGTTTATGATCAGATTATCCATGAATATTATTTGAGTCTTCTCTGAACTCTTTTATGCATAATTATTATAGCTTTGTATTTCTCTCCGATCTATTGATTTGGTTTGGCCAACTAGATTGATTTTTCTTGCAACGAGAGAGGTGCTTTGTAATGGGTTCAATCTTGCGGTGATCTATATCCCAGTGACAGAAAGGGACAAGACACGTATTTGTATTGTTGCCATTAAGGATAAAAGGATGGGGTTTATTCATGCGTGAGTTTACTTTGACTACATCATGTCATCTTGCTTAAGGCGTTACTCCATTCTTTATGACTTAATACTCTAGATGCATGCTGGATAGCGGTCGATGTGTGGAGTAAAAGTAGTAGATGCAGGCAGGAGTTGGACTACTTGTCTCGGACATGATGCCTATATACATGATCATTGCCTTGGATATCATCATGATTATTTGCTTTTCTATCAATTTCCCAACAGTAATTTGTTTACCATTGTATGCTATTTTCAAAAGAGTAGCCTCTAGTGAAAACTATGGCCCTCGGGTCTACTTTTATCATATATTAAAATACATACTTTTTTATTTTGTGTTTTATTTATCTATCTATCACTACGAGATTTGATCCTTGCAATTAACCACTGAGGGATTGACAACCCCTTGTTTGTGTTGGGTGCAAGTATTTGTTATTTTGTGTGTAGGTACTGCTAAAGAGGTGTTGTGTGGTTCTCCTACTGGATTGATAACCTTGGTTCTTAACTAAGGGAAATACTTATCTATACTGTATTGCATCATCCTCTCCTCTTCGAGGAAATCCCAACGCAGCTCACAAGTAGTAGGAAGAATTTCTGGCGCCGTTGCCGGGGAGACATCATCAACATCTATCAAGTATCATCGCATAAACTTTCATCTCCTTGCATTTACATTATTTGCCATTTGCCTCTCGTTTTCATGTCCCCCACTTCTAAAAGGTTTTCACAAAAACACAAAAATAATTTTTGTTTTCCTTTTTCACGTTTGCCTTTTTGTTTGCTTGTTATCTTGTTTGCCTAGTCACGATGTCTCGGGAAAATAAAAAAATTTGTGAGTTTTCCAATACTAATAATAATAATTTTATTAGTACTTTGATTGCTCCCCCCGCCACTAGTGCGGAATCTTGTGATATTAATGCCACTTTGCTAAATCTTGTTATGAAAGAACAAGTTTTTGGTAGTCCTAATAAGGATGTTGCATCCCATCTTAACTCTTTCATTGAATTGTGTGATATGGAAAAGAAAAAGGATGTGGATAATGCTAAAACTTGGTTTTCGTCTTTGCCACGAAATAGTATTGATTCTTGGTATAAGTGTAAAGATGCTTTTATTGCCAGGTATTTTCCTCCCACGAATATGATTTCCCTTAGAAATCAAATTATAAAGCAACTTGAGCATGAACATGTTTCCCAATCTTGGGAGAGGATGAAATTAATGATAAGAAATTGCCTTACTCATGGTTTAAGTTTGTGGATGATCATACAAAAAATTTATGCGGGATTGAACTTTGTTTCTAAAAATCTTTTAGATTCTGCCGCGGGTGGTACTTTTATGGAAATCACATTAGGAGAGGCTACTAAATTGCTTGATAATATTATGGCAAATTATTCACAATGGCATACCGAAAGAACTCCTACTAGTAAAAAAGTGAATTCTGTTGAATAAATTAGTACTTTGATTGACAAAGTAGATGCGCTTATGAAATTGGTTGCTAGTAAAAGTGCTCATATTGATCCTGATTATGTGCCATTGCCTACTTTTATTGAGCAAAATAATGACCCCGTAGATGTGAATTTTGTTTCGCGAAACAATTTTAATAGTAATGCTTATAGAGGCTATTTTAATCCTAGGTTGTTTCCTGGAAACTCCTCTAATAATTATGGTGATTCCTATGGTAGTTATTACAATAATAATAATAATAATAATAGGATGCCCCCTGATCTTGATACTAATATTGAAGAATTTATTAATTCTCAAAAGGTTTTCAACACTATGATAGAGGAAAAATTGAGTAAACTTGATGATATGTCGAGGAGCATGGATAGAATTGTTCATGATGTGGAAAATCTTAAATCTAAAATTTTGCCACCCAAGCTTGATATTAATGAATCAATTAAATATCTTTATGTCGCCGTGGATGAAAGTAAAGAAAGAACCACTAGGTTGAGGGCTAAGCGAGAATTCTTAGAAAAAGCAATTTCACTCGGTTTTTATCGTAGCAATGATGAAGATATTAAAATGATTGGTGTTACACCCATTAGTGATATTAAAGTTGATGAAAAGGGGACTAAAGAAGAGTCAACTTTAGCTAGAAGGCGTCCCCATAATTTGGAGGGTGAAAATCTTGATGGAATTTTTTTAAAGTGGGTTTGGAGAGGTAAAAACTTTAAATAGTGATGTGCCCACTATCTTGGATTACAAAGATTTTAATTATGATAGTTGTTCTTTAATTGAGTGTATTTATTTGTTGCAATCCATGCTAAATTCACCAAATGCTTATGAACAAAATAAGGCTTTTACTAAACATATTGTAGAAGCGATGATGAAAGCTTTAGAAGAAAAGCTAGAATTAGAGATTTCAATACCTAGGAAATTATATGATGATTGGGAACCTACCATTAAAGTTAAAATTAAAAATTATGAGTGCAATGCTTTATGTGATTTGGGTGCTAGCATCCTCACAATACCAAAGTCTTTATGTGATGTGCTAGGTTTTACCAATATGGATGAATGTTCTGTTAATTTGCACTTAACGGATTCCACTATTAAGAAACTTTTGGGTAGAATAAATGATGTTCTTATTCTTGAAAATAGTAATTATGTGCCCATTGATTTCATTGTGCTTGATATTGATTGCAATCCGCCTTGTCCTATAATACTTGGTAGACCGTTCTTATGAACCATAGGTGCTATTATTGATATGAAAGAAGGGAATACAAAATTTCAATTTCTGTCAAAGAAGGGTATGGAACACTACCCTAGAAATATAATTAAGCCACCATATGAATCTATAATGAGGGCCACATATAGAATTAATTTGAAGGATGACAACACTTCAAACTATGCATTACGGCTAGCTAGGGGCGTAAAACAATAGAGCTAGTTGGGAGGCAACCCAATAGTTATCTTAATTTTGCTTGTTCTTTTCCTGTTTTTTGGTGTGCACACAATTATGTTACTGTTATGGTTGTGTTTTTGTGTTTAAATTAGTGTTTGTGCCAAGTAAAGCCTTTGGGATGATTTGGATGATAGTTGCTTTGATTCTGTGCAAAAACAGAAACTTTTGCATCCAGTAACAGAATTGTTAAAAATCACCGGAGAGTCAAAAAATTCTGAATTTTTTACACATGATAGATATAAAAATTTCCCACGTTGTCCTAATTTTTTAGAATTTTTGGAGTTACATAAGTACGGTCATTGTTCGAATTATTACAAATTGTTGCATTGTTTGCTTGTTTTGATGAATCTATAGATTGTATCGGGGGTATAAGCCATAGTGAAGTTAGAATACAGTAGGTATAATGCAATAATAAAATATGAATGGGTTGAAAACAGTACCTAAAGTAATGATTTCCTTTGTTATACTAACGGATCTCACGAACGCTTTTGTTGAGTTTTGTGTGCTGAAGTTTTCAAGTTTTGGGTGAGGTCACGATGGATGAAGGAATAAGGAGTGGCAAAAGACTAAGCTTGGGGATGCCCGAGGCACCCCATGGTAATATTCAAGGACTCCCAAACATCTAAGCTTGGGGATGCCCTGGAAGGCATCCCTGTCGGTGTCAAAACCGGCAGATCTTGGGTAGGGGGTCTCGAGCTGTGGATCTGGGATCAATGGGTAACAAGGGGCGTAGCGACAGTGTTTACCCAGGTTCGGGCCCTCTCAAAGAGGTAAAACCCTACGTCCTGCTTGATTGTATTGATGTGTTTGTATGACAATTATAGAGTTGATCTACTACTAGATCGTATGAACTAAACCCTAGGTGGGTATGATGATGATGGATGTCCCTCTACGGGCTAAACCCTCTGGTTTATATAGACACCAGGGGTACCTAGGGTTACATGTGGTCGATTAGCATTAGGGGATAAACATGACGATTCCATGATCTAGTCTTCGAGAATACGCCAAGACTTTGGAGGTCACCTTCCAGGACACGGGGTCGTTTGTAGCTCGACCATCTAATGAGGGATCAAGAGCGGCCCACTTTTCGGCCCATGAGAGATAGGCCGGCAGCCCGAGGACCCCCTAATCCGGGACACCCTCAGTAGTCCCCGAACTAGCCTCCAACATCATGGTCGATAACTTCCATTAACTCAGTGCTTCTTGAAGTCTTTGACTTGAGGGGCGAGTTCCTCCCATTTTTATATCCGGCTAATGATAGCTCGGCCACCCTTAACACTTCGGTTAGCGAGGCATTGAAGGGCTCGTTGCATTGTCTTCTTCATTTAGAATTAATGACACCCCTCGATTTCTGCGCGCCAGAGGAAAACAAATGGACCAACAGTCTTTTACAAAAATGCCCCATACATGCCAGGGGAGATGCCTTTTTAAGGAGCCAGAGGTGCGAAAGTCGTTGCACCCCGATTTAAATCATTCAGAAAAAACCCAAGGTCAAGCAAGCCTCAAACAATGGCAAGCGCTCCAGGTTCCTCCTCGCACCCCAACGGCCCTCTACCAGGCAACTGGGAAAGTTGCTCTGTCTCTCGAATGAGGTTGAGCAACCTCGAGACGCGGGGGTATCTACCCACATCAAATCTCGCATCTGTTCGCCCTAGATTGACTTCTGCGAACGGCGAGGCCTTTGCGGAAAGCTTCCCCGTCCCACACGGGGAAGAGAGGATATGCTTTGCACCCTTTCTCTTACGAGGTTTGGCCTTCCCTATTCATCCCTTTCTGAGGGGTTTACTGGACTTTTATGGGATCCAACTCCACCATCTCACCCTGGGGTCAATTCAACACATCTCGGGCTATTTCGCCCTGTGCGAGATATTCCTGGGTTGTGAGGCACACTTCGAATTGTGGAGGAAATTCTTCTGTATCTTTCCCCGCACTCGAGGAGGGACCATTCATGAGGTCGACAGAGCCGAAGTATGGCATATTGCTGGGACGGGGTATCCGGTAGGGACCCCCAAGAAGGATGCCAAGGAGTGGACCTCAGAGTGGTTCTATATTGATGACGTCCCCCTATTTGATCCAACTCGAAGGGGACTGGCCGAATTCTCTCTTGCTTCTCCGAATAAGTGGTTTAACTGGTGACCGAAGAGTCCTTCCCAAAAGGACAGTGCTGAAGTATCACGCCTAGCCACTCAAGTAAGGTGGCTATCCCACAACGGGCTAACTATTATTGATGTAATAGCCGCAACCATTGCTCGGTGCGTCCAACCCCTTCAACAAAGGGTGCAACCCCTATGGCGCTACAATGGGGGGAATGACTCGACCCGTTCCATACAAAAGTAACCCGCCGATCAGGCGGCAATGGCAGCCGTCTTAGCCGACCTTTTCAAGGGAGAAGAGCAAAACTTCGCTCAATTGAAGCCCAAGGAGGACTTCTCGAGCTATAAACCTATCAAAACAGTGAGTCTTCCTGTACTCTATAGTTCGGATGATATGTTAATCTTTCTTTCTTGAATATCTAATATATCTGAGCAGAGCTGGAGGGCCTGGATCGAGATGGTGAGCTGCCCCGCTCCTCAGCCAGAAAGTTATTCTCAGGCCCATGATCCTGGGTTTCACGACGATCCCGAAACATCTATTGACTTCGAAGAGGGAGTATTCTATCAGGAGAGCCTTGATGGTTCTAAAGTGGCCCTTTTGGCTGATCACCCTAGGACGCTTCCTTCCTCCGTCATAAGTGAGAAAAAGGTTCCTTCCCGAAAAATACGCTCACCTCATGCCGCTCCTAATGCGCTGACTCCTAACCCCAAGGGACGTCGCACAATGCACCGAACACCAGCGAGAGCGGCACCAGCTGCGTCAGCGTCGAACAGTCGCAGAGCGTCAAAACGTGTGGAGGCAGCGGGAGGTACATCAATCACGCCCGTGGCTAAGAGGTAATATGTTTACTGCACTTTATGGCATTTTTGTCCTAGACAGCTGCTGCAAACACCCATGATCTTCTTTGCCGTGACTTGCACGCGATACGCAGAACCACCTTCGTCCGAGGACGTTAAAGAGGTGCAGGGTGATCCAAAACCGAGGTCTCCGGCTACGACCAGCGCCACCTCGGAGGTTCCTGCCGAGGACCAACATCCAGGGCCCCCGAGGACGTCTCAGTTACCAACTCCAAAGTTGAAAGTCTGATGAATCACCGACGGCGGAAGGAGTCGCTGTGACACTCGGCATTTTTCGATCAGGAGTTTAATGCTCTTAGTTCGGTAGACGCGTATCTCGGAGCCACCCGAGCAGGACTTGAGGGAACCGCCAGCCTTCTATCGACCAACCTGCAGGTACGCTATTGGTTTTGGTAACCAAACACATAATCCAACCCAGTAGCCCTCGGGCCTTAATTTGGGCGGTACGGCCGAGTTAAGGGTCTGAATGTGTATACTACCGTATTATGGTGCAGACTGCGAGGGAACAAAACAAAAATTTCTGCGGGGACCTCGAGCTAAACCAAACATAGTTGGAATCTGTGAAGGCCGAACTGGAGGAGGTTAAGAAATTTATCAGAGAGGCACATGGTGAGTAAAAGACTTAATATGTCGAATGAAGAATTGTTTGGGGCACCTTTTCTAATGAAAGATTGCTCCGTAGCAGCCGAGTCAATAAGTCAGCTGTAGAAGGATCTGGACGCAGCCAGGGACTCTCAAAGATATGCGGAGTCACAGCAAGAGGCTAGCCACCTTGTATTAACCCGAAATCATGAGGAAAGGAAAAAGCTTAAAGCGGAAACCAGCAACAAGCCGAAGAAATTAAGAGCTTAAAATCTCGACTGGCACAATCCCAGGAGGAGAACCAGAGACTAAAAACTGGCATGTTCGGTAAGTGCAATGTAGCTTTTTAATATGTAGATTATATGCATTATGTAAATGTAAAAACAATGCCACATCTCTTGTTAGTTCTCCTTATCGGGCGTCCCAAAGAGGAGGCCAGCTCATTCAGAGGCGACCTGCTAAAGGAAATATCTGTCATGGATGAGCAGGCCTGGAAGGCTATGAAGAGCATGTTCAAGGCGTTATGGCCGGACAAGGCGGCTCCGGAAGGGATGGATGAGCTGGCTAACTCATTAAAAGGAGCTCGGTGCCGCTTTGAGCTATGGAAGATATCAGCCTGTCGGGAGGGAGCGCGGGAGGCTTGGGCGATGATCAAGAACCGCTTTACCAAGCTCAATCCAGAGTATCTAGCTCGAGTTGGGCCGGTAGTGTTGGGTGGGCAGGAAGTGCCACTACATTTGGTATATAACCATGTGATTCCTGCTACTTGTATTTCTCAAGAAGACTGTGCCCTGGAGACCATAATAGATGGCATTGACCAAGAACAGGTTGTTTGATTCTATGTAGTTATGTACTTTACATCAAATATTCTCCAAACTGTTCTTTAAATATTGTCTTAACCGGCCATCGGCTTCTGCCTCCCCCGCCATTGGCCGGGGAGTGTTTCCTACTATGTAACGTGAGAGCATCGGAAAATCACTTCAGAGCACCAGGCAATCCGGCCATTTGGTGCAAAAAGACAAAACGCGCTCGGGGAGTTATGTTATATTACTGTTTAACATAAGAAACATCTTCCGAACAAAATAGTTCCTCCATGGGTTCATTTCTTCGGGTTGCCATGTTAACCATAGACGTTTAACCGAGTACCTGCATTGTACAGGTAATGGTTACTTCGGGAAAACAACCTCGAATGTTGGTGATGACTACCAATTATTTTCACTTCCCTCGTGGCCGATCAATTGTATTCTTAGGGATGCTAGCTTTCAGCTTCACCCGTGTGAGGTACGTACCTGGGTAATCCAGACGTAACAATCACAGAGGTGCTCCCTTTAGCCCCTAGCTGAACAATCGGGAACATAGGGGGTAAGCATAGGAGCAAGGCAACCTAGCTTGACAAATCTTAAGTCAAATTGATGCATATAGTGGCTTTAAAATGATACTGGAAGGGTGCAAACACGACAAAGACTAATGAATGCATTGAGGATGTATTTATCGGCTTCATAAAAGAAGCCCCCAGGTATGGCCGTGTGGTACATTTGAAGATGTTTGCGGAGAACAACTTAACGTAGCTCAGCTTAACCGAACACAACCTGGAAATACTAACCAAAAAATAAAAAAAGGAATGTAAAAAGAAGGAAAGACTAGGGGGGTGATGAAACTGGTCTAGCTGTAGAAACACTGAAGCCGAGCTGCGTTCCATGGGTTTGGTTCGAGGTGATTGTCCTTTGGGTTGCGGAGACGATACGCTCCCCCTGTGAGAACTTGATCGATTATGAAGGGACCCTCCCATTTTGGTGAGAGCTTTTTCTTCTGCTTCTCTGGGAGGCGTAGGACAAGTTCGCCCACGCTATATGCCTTTGCCTGAACTTCCCTACTCTGGTAGCGCCAGCCTGCTGTTGGTAAAAGGTAGATCGAGCTCGGGCTATGTCACGCTCCTCTTCTAGGATGTCTAGGTCATCTTACCGATCTAGCTCGGCCTCCTTTTCTTCGTACATGCGCACTCTAGGTGCATGGATAAGGTTGCTGGGGAGGACCGCCTTTGCCCCGTACACCATGAAAAATGGTGTGTATCCAGGGGATCAATTAGCAGTGGTGTGCAGGCCCCATAATACGGAGTCGAGCTCCTCCACCCAATGGCAGTTGGACTCTTTCAAAGAATGGACTAGTCAGGGCTTGATGCTGCTCAGGATTAGCACATTGGCTCGTTCGACCTGTCCACTGGACCGTGGGTGATATACAAAAGCTTAATCAAGCTTAATGCCCAAGTTGGCGCACCAGTCCTTTACTTCCTGGGCTGTGAAATGTGGTCCATTGTCGGTTATTATACTATGGGGAACACCATAATGGTGGACCATGCCGGATATAAAGTCGATGACTGGTTCGAACTTGGCTGAAGTTACTGGTTTCGCCTCAATCCATCTAGTGAATTTGTCGACCATAACTAGTAGATACTTCTTTTTCTTGGTCCCCCCTTTAAGTGGTCCGACCATGTCCAGCACCCAGAGCACGAAAGGCCAGGTGATTGGTATCGTCCGAAGAGCCGTGGGGGGCATGTGACTTTGATTTGCAAAGAGCTCGCATCCAACGCAATGTTGGACCAGTGTGTGGGCGTCTGCGCAAGCAATGGGCCAAAAGAACCCAACTCGAAAGGCCTTGCTGATAAGGGCCTGAGCTGTCGCGTGATGACCTCCCATGCCAGCATGTATCTCGGCCAAGAGCTGCCTCCCCTCCTCCTCGGATACACATCTTTGGAGGACCCCGGTAGTGCTTTTCTTGTACAGTTCACCCTCGTGGACCTTATAGGTTTTAGATCACCAAATTATGCGTCTTGTCTTGGTCTGGTCATTGGGGAGCTCTTGGCAGAGAAGATAGGCATGGAAGGGCTCGGTCCATGGCGCGATTACTGCCATGACTTCGTGGGCCGAAGCCGTTTCTTCGAGTGCCGAGCCGCCAATAATTTCTTCCTCAGGTTTGGTGATCGGGGGGATGATCTTTCCTGGATCATTGGCCTCGGCGTCCCTGCCACCGTCTTGCCACACCACAGATGGCTTAAAGAGCCATTCCAAAAAGGTGTTCTGGGGGACAGGGTCGCGTTTAGCGCCCATGCGGGCAAGGATATCAGCAGCTTGATTGCTGTCTCTGGGGACATGATGGAATTCCAACCCCTTGAACCGGGCGGATATTTTGAGGAAGGCATTATAATATGCTGTCATTTTGGGTCTTTTGCGTTGAATTCACCGTTGACTTGAGAGATAGTGAGATTAGAGTCTCCCCGCACCTTGAGCCGCTGTACACCCATTGACACTGCCATCCGAAGTCCATGTAACAAAGCCTCGTATTCGGCTGTGTTGTTGGAATTGGTGTACATGATCTGTAGTACATACCGGATGTTGTTTCCGGTGGGGGACGTGAGAATCACTCCAGCCCCCAGTCCGGCAAGCATTTTGGAGCCGTTGAAGTACATTGTCCAATGCAAGTACGCACGGCATTCCCTGTGGAGCTCTGCTTCCGTCCATTCGGCGACAAAATCAGCCAACACCTGAGATTTAATAACTCGGCATGGTCGGTATATAATTTTGAAATGGAGGAGCTTGATGGCCCATTTGGCTATGCAGCCTGTGGTGTCCCTGTTGTTAATTATGTCATTCAGCGGTACTTCAGATGCCACCGTGACCGAACACTCTTGAAATTAGTATCGGAGCTTTCGGGGTGCGATGAAAACTGCATAGCTGATCTGTTGGTAATGCGGATACCTTGTTTTGCACAGGGTGAGCACCTCTAATACGTAGTTGACCGACTTTTGCACCCAAAGCTTGTGACCCTTTGCCTCTCGTTCGACGACGTGAACTGCACTGACCACCTGATTTGTGGCGGAGATGTATGACAATATTGGTTCACCTGTGTTGGGTGCTACTAAGATGGGATTGCCAGCCGACAACGTTTTAATTTCTTCCAATGCAGTCATTGCTTCATCGGTCCATTCGAAGTTTTTGGTCCGTTTAAGCAGCCTGTAGAGTGGTAGGGCCTTTTCACCAAGGAGGGAAATAAAGCGGCTCAAGCCACCACGCAGCTGGCCAGTTTTTGGACGTGCTTCAGCTCCGTAGGGACTGCTAGCTGGGACAGGACTTGAATTTTAGCTGGATTAGCCTCGATTCCTCTATGGGATACAATAAATCCGAGCAGCTTGCCTGTGGGAACTCCGAAGACACATTTGTCCAGATTGAGCCGTATATCGTAAGCCCGCAGGCGATCGAAAGATTGGCGGAGGTCGTCCACCAGCTGACTGACGTGTCTGGTCTTGATGACAACATCGCCCACGTATGCCTCGACCGTTTTGCCGATTTTCTTTTCCAGGCATGTCTGAATCATGCGATGGTATGTAGCACCTGCGTAGTCCAAAGGGCATCGTGTTGAAGCAGAATGGCCCGTAGGGGGTGATGAGGGCTGTTGCAGCCTCGTCGGACTCCTTCATTTTGATTTGATGGTATCCGAAGTAGGCATCGAGGAAGCATAGTGAGTCGTGTCCGGCGGTGGCGTCGATGATCTGGTCTATGCGGGGCAAGCGAAAGGGATCCTTGGGGCAGGCTTTATTTAGGTCCTTGAAATCGACGCACAACTGCCAGGATTTGTCCTTCTTGGGCACCATGACCAGATGTTTGATTTCTCGGATGAATTCGGCTTCGAGTAATTTTGCTAGTTCTTCACCCATAGCTTGACGCTTGGGTTCAAAAAATTGTCGTAACGCATGTTTGACTGGCTTGAAGCCTTTAATTATGTTTAGGCTATGCTCGTCCATCCTTCAGGGGATTCCTGGCAAACCGACGGGTGCCAGGCAAATATGTCCCAATTTTCATGCAAAAATGTGTGCAGTGCCTCATCAACCACGGGGTCTAGCTGAGCTCCAATGGACATTGTCTTATTAGGGTCCGTCGGATGCACCTGAAATTTGACGATTTCATCTGCTGGCTTGAAGGACATGGATTTGGACCTTTTGCTGAGGATTACATCATCCCTATCCACCGTTGAGCGGAGCGTTGTTAATTCCTCGGCTACAAGAGCCTCAGATAATGCTTCGAGGGTGAGCGATGCTATTTTGTTCTTGGGCCGAAGGGCTCTATCCGGATCGCTTATTACTGTGATCATGCCGTTAGGCCCTGGCATCTTGAGTTTCATATACCCGTAATGTGGTATATCGTGAAATCATGCGAATGCGTCACGCCCCAATAGGGCGTGATAACTGCTATGGAAGGTCACAATGTGGAAGAGTAATTCTTCGGACCGGTAGTTCTCGGGAGTGCCGAATACTACATCGAGAGTGACTCGTCCAGTGCAACGTGCCTCTTTCCCGGGGATGATCCCTCGGAAGGCGGTGTGGCTTTGCTCTATACGAGATCTGTCGAATTGCATTTTGCCCAAGGTGTCCTCATAAGTGAGGTTTAAACCGCCGCCGCCATCCATTAGCAATTTGTGGAGTCTGAATCCATCCACTATGGGGTCAAGGACAAGAGCAGCAGGTGCTCGGGTAGGGCAGGGCCTTAGTTTGTCCTCCTCACCAAAGGTGATGGGTATGTCTGTCCATGAATTCGACGCTGCCATGTGGTGAATTTGACCGATCTCTCGAAGGGCTATCTTCCTCTGATTTCTTGAAGAAAACATCTCGTAGATCGTTAGGATCTCAGCATTGTCAACCAAGGGCATTGCTACATGTCTGCTTGAGTGGGAGCCTCCGAGGATAGTCTCTCCACTCTTTGCAACTTACCAAAATCACCCAGGGAGCACTTGTGCTTTCAATCTCCCCCTTTTTAGTAATTCATGACAACATACATCAAAGATTAGGATTAAAGATATACATCGTATTAAGTAAAGATTTGGAAAGACATATAACTTGCATAGGCTCCCCCTACATGTATGCAATCATGTGAAGATAGAATATAAGAACATCTGAATGCATAAGCATGACAGAGCAAGCAATGAGTTACATGTATCTTGGCTATATGCATCAGAACAAATGATGTGTATAGGAAGTGTACCTCCATGTTCATGAATCATTCTTGCAAACAATATGTACATCAGCAAAAGATCATCATGCACATGAGTATGATGCATATACTTACCTTGTGGTCTTGGGCTGGCTTTAGAAGAAGTTGACTTGAGAAAACAAGGTTAGATAACACAAGAACACTTTAGATAAAGCAATTTCAGGAAACCACAAGAGTACCAAGACTGGGACGACATGTAATGGGTGAGTACTAGGTACTCTATTTAGATATTGACATGTCCCCAAAGACTTTAAAGATATGCAATGGATTCCAAAGATTTTTCTTTCCTTAGATATGGACTCTTTCTCCCCCTGAATCTGATATTGGATAATGCGAGAAGGTAGGGTAAGAGAAAATCGGAGCAAGAAATGGTGTAGACAACCAAAATTCAGAGCAACAAGAATGTTAGCAATAGCTAAGATCAAACAAATATTGACATGTCTTTCCCCTCTTAAAGACATGTGACTTCTCTCCTCTTTGTTTTACTAGCATCTGGAAGAGCTTAGATGTGCTCATATGATAAGCTTTGATGTGCTCTCTCTCCCCCTTTAACATCAATTTCCAAGAAGGGTACTTCTGGAGCATGAGTCAAATAAGTTTGGTCCTTGAGACACACTACAAAAGCAGCATGTAGTTTAAGATGCGGGTAGAGGATAAGAATCATTGAGTGGAGCTGAAGAAAATAGGTAGTAAAGATGGCAAAACTTTTTCTCAGAGTTGCAATCAGTGATGCCGATTGTTTTTCGTCGGTGACGCCAAGTGAACAGAGTCACAGAAGATCCTGATCGGTGCGACCGAGTTAGTCCATGTCAGTTGTACTGATGAACTATTCAGAAGGAGTCCTTGTGCTTCGGTCAGACCGATAGGTTTGGATCAGAGGGACCGAGTTCAACACAGAGTAAATTTTTTGTCAATTCAGCTCACTAAGCAAATTAAATCTCACAAGGATTTGCAAGGAATTTACTGAAAGATTTGCAATGAATTAGATACAGAAGACACAGAGAAAATAGGCTAAGAAAAGAGATCTAGATGAAGTTTTATTTGATAATGGCAAACAAGATAGCAAGAAATATATGCAAGAACACAAAGTAAGTGAACAGAGAAACACTAGAGAACTTCATCTAGAAGGGGTCGGCGACATAGTCACCTATGTTAGAGTATATTAACTTAGGAGTCAAGTGAGATCACTTGATCATAGGTCATACTCATCATTTAAGCTCAAAATGGGGTTACCATTTTTCATTTAAGCATTTTGATGTATTCACATCTCGTTGAGTTGCTTTGTCTCATATCTTGGGGCAAAGCTTCTCTAAGATGGAATGACATACCTTGGGTGGTGTTGATCTTGATCATGTAGTTGAACTTATGTTGGATGCTCAAAGTTGATGTAGTCCATCATGAGTTGGGAGCACCACTTGGAGTTTGAGTTCATCTTCCTGCATGGCTTAGTCTTGCAAGGAAAAGCACTTGTGTATCCAAAATGACAATCATGAATCTAGATTCCAATTGAGATAGTCAAAAAGGATATGTTGAGTGGATTCATGCTTCCTTGTAATCAACAACCATATCATAGGGACTTGGTGATGTAGAGATTGCTCAAAATGTGAGTGACTTGCAATCTCATAGATTTGAATTCGTCCAAGTGCCTACAAGGGTTAGATAACATGCACGGGTGCAAGTATAGATCCAAGACATATAATCATCATCATAAGAGAAATATCAAGGATTAGTCATAAAAGGCTCATGCCTTGCATGTTTCCAAATGGAGTTTCTACTCCAAGTTTGAGGCATCAATGATATTCAATTCACCTCTCAAACGGCAATACGCTTTCTCATCAAGAGGTTTGGTGAATATATCCTCCAATTGCTTATCGGTACGAACATGCTTAAGATTGATGTGTCCTTTAGCAACATGATCTCGAATGAAATGATGACGAACTTCAATATACTTAGTTCGAGAATGTTGCACGGGATTGTGAGCAATCTTAATAGCACTCTCATTATCACAAAGCAATGGAACATGTTTCACATGTATCCCATAATCCTTAAGGGTTTGGGTTATCCAAAGTAATTGAGCACAACATGATCCAGCGGCAATGTATTCCGCTTCGACGGTGGATAAGGATACCGAGTTTTGTTTCTTGGAGGACCAAGACACAAGAGATCTATGAAGAAATTGACAAGTACCCGAAGTGGACTTTCTATCAACGTTGTCACCGGCATAGTCCGAATCGGAGTAGCGAACAAGATCAAAAGAAGACTTCTTAGGATACCAAATGCCAAAGTTCGGTGTATGAATTAAGTATCTCACTATCCTTTTCACAGCCTTAAGATGACATTCTTTGGGGGCCGCTTGATATCGTGCACACATGCACACACATAGCATAATATCAGGACGGGAGGCACATAGATATAACAATGAACCAATCATAGAGCGGTAAACCTTTTGGTCAACCGGTTTGCCATCCTTAGTCAAGTCAAGATGTCCACTAGTAGGCATGGGTGTTTTCATACCTTTGCTTTCTTGCATGTTGAACTTCTTGAAAAGATCCTTGGTATACTTTGTTTGAGAGACAAAGGTACCTTCCTTAGTTTGCTTGATTTGCAAACCAAGAAAGAATTTGAGTTCACTCATCATAGACATCTCAAACTTCTCCGACATTAGCCTTCCAAACTTTTCACTAAAATGGGGGTTAGTAGAACCAAATATAATATCATCCACATAAATTTGGCACACAAATAATTCACCATTAACCCTTTTAGTAAAAAGTGTAGAATCAATCTTCCCAATTTCAAAGCCTTTTTCAATAGGAAACTTGGTCAAGCATTTATACCATGCTCTAGGAGCTTGTTTAAGACCATAAAGAGCTTTGTGAAGTTTGTAAACATGATTGGGTTTCTTAGGATTAACAAAGCCGGGAGGTTGTTTAACATAAACTTCCTCCTCAATTTCACCATTTAGAAAAGCACTTTTAATGTCCATTTGGTATAAAGTGATATCATGGTGATTGGCATAAGCAAGTAAGATGCGTATGGACTCAAGTCTAGCAACGGGGGCATATGTCTCACCATAGTCCATACCTTCGACTTGAGTGTAGCCTTGGGCGACGAGACAGGCCTTGTTGCGTACAACTTGTCCATCCTCATCTTGCTTATTTCGAAACACCCACTTGGTTCTAATGACATTGTGGTTGTCTTCCGGCTTTTCAACCAATGTCTATACTTGATTCCTCTCGAAATTGTGTAGCTCTTCATGCATAGCGTTCACCCAATCTAGATCATCAAGGGCTTCTTCAACCTTCATAGGTTCAATACTAGAAATGAATGAATAGTGTTCACAAAAGTTAGCCAAATGAGTTTTAGAGCGAGTGATTCTCCCGGTTTGAATATCATCGAAGATTTGTTCGACGGGATGATCTCTTGAGACTCTAGCTCTAACTCGTGAGAGCTTTTGTTTGGGTCGGGGTTGAACATCCTCTTCATTGTCTTCCTCTTCTTCTTGTCCTTCTTCGTTGTTGTTGGCATTGTCGTTCTCTTGCCGAGGTAGAGAAGGAGGTTGAGGTGGATCATCTTGTTGCACTTCCTCATTTCCTTCGTCCTGACGTGTTCCACTTGTGGATGCCTCTAAGTCAACTTGTGGTTCACCTTGTTGTGAAGTTGAGGTTTCCACTTGAATGGACGAAGTACTCTCCTTCACCTCCGTTGGACGAACCTTGCCAATAGACAAGTCTTGAATTGCTTCTGAAGGATCTTTTTCTCCTAAATCAATTGGCAATTGCTCTACTTGCGAGCCGTTAGAGTCATCAAATTTCACATCTACTGTCTCTTCAACCTTACGGGTGAAATTGTTGTAGACACGGTAAGTGTGAGAGTTTGAGCCATAACCGAGTAGGAAACCTTCATGAGATTTAGGGGCAAATTTTGAACGACGATGCTTACCAAGAATGTAACACTTTGAGCCAAATACTTGAAAGTATCCAACTTGGGGTTTGTTACCGGTGAGAAGCTCGTATGCCGTCTTGCCAAGAAGCTTGTGAAGATACAATCGATTTGTGGCATGACAGGCTGTCTCAACCGCTTCCGCCCAAAAGTGTCTTGGCATCTTGTATTTGTCAAGCATCATTCTTGCCATCTCAATAAGTGTTCATTTCTTCCTCTCAACAACTCCATTTTGTTGAGGTGTGTACGTAGCCGAGAACTCATGTGAAATCCCTTCTTCATCAAGAAAGGTATCCACATTGGCGTTCTTGAACTCCGTTCCATTGTCGCTTCGAACCTTCTTGATCTTCACTTCAAATTGATTTTGGGCCTTCCTAGCGAAGTTCTTGAAGATCTTTTGGACCTGCGATTTATCATCAAGAAAGAACACCCATGTAAATCTTGAAACATCATCAACAATGACCAATCTGAACGAGTTACCACCGAGACTCTTGTAGGCGTTGGGACAAAAAAGATCCATATGAAGTAGCTCAAG
Source organism: Thinopyrum elongatum (assembly GCA_011799875.1). Lineage (NCBI taxonomy): Eukaryota > Viridiplantae > Streptophyta > Magnoliopsida > Poales > Poaceae > Thinopyrum > Thinopyrum elongatum. Next base: position 304,998,103 of record CM022303.1, on the reverse strand, counting down.
CGGTCTTCTAGTGGTCATGATGTTCTTCACGGGATGAGTTCCTCCAACTTGTTTTCCTGCTTGACAAGCACTGCAAAGTCTATCCTTATCAAATATGACATCTTTAACACCAAAGATATGATCACCTTTAATAAGCTTATCAAGATTTCGCATGCCCATGTGACCTAACCTTCTATGCCATAACAGACCTTTAGAAGATTTAGCAATTAAGGAAGTTTGAGGTTGAGCTCTTTTAGTGAAATCAACAATGTATAGATCACCTCTACGTATACCGGTAAAGACCATATTATGATTATCTCTACGAAACACTTGGCAATCTACTTCAGTGAATAGAACATTGAAATCAAAATCGGCTAGTCTAGATACGGAAAGTAAATTGTAGCCAAGAGATTCAACGAGCATAACATTTTGGATAGAGCTGTCATGTGAGATGGCCACCTTACCAAGGCCAACCACCTTACCCTTTGAGTTATCACCAAAAGTGACATATTTTCGGTGATCGTCGTTTTCAGCAAGCTCACGAAACATGTCCTTATCTCCGGTCATGTGATCAGTACATCCACTATCAAGAACCCATTCCTTTCCTCCAGCCATGTAACCACGAAGGTTAGCCATAAGACCAAAGTGTCTCATTGACTCATCAAGATCAAAGTCACTATCATCATCCTCATCATAATATCCATATTCAACATCATCATGTGATTGATCATCACCTAGAGAGAGTGATTCATTAGATTTATGACCATGACAATGTGCATCTTTATGAATTCTAATGACTTGTGAAATGATGCTACTAATGACTCCAACATCTCCTTTGGCACGCATAAGGTCACGAAGCTCGAATAGACAATCATCAAATTTAGGATCACTAGGTTTCATTTTATGAAAAGAAATGGACTTTTGAAGAATCCCATATAGATTTTTCAAGGAATAGTCTGGAAAGCGCTCCTCAAGGTATCTCCATATAGTATAAGCACACTCAAATGTAGGCAAGCAAACAAGCAAATTTCTAGGCAATCCTCTAATGATAAGATTAATAGTTCTAAGATTGCGCGTCATGTCAAGATACTCATCGGGGGTAGGATGCAAGGGATAAATAGGAGGTGCACAAGGGCTAGTAATATACTTGTTCAAATTATATTCATTGAAAATCTCAAGCATCTCATTTTTCCAAGCATTATAGAACTCTCCATCAAGCATAGCCACTCTACGTCTAATACTCCCAATCATAGACTCATCCATCTTCCTCCAATGGTGATTAAACCAAAGCAATGGAGACCAAAGCTCTGATAGCAATTGAAAGGATCGAGAAGAGGGGTCTAGAGGGGGGTGATTAGACCCTCAACAAGTAAAAGTGGCAATTTTTAAGATCTTCAAGTTGAGGTGGAGTTTTAGCATAAGTTTAAGCATTCACAATACATTTCAAGCAAGCATGGCAAGAGTATAAGCAGGGGAAAAGATGAAGCATGCTAATTGCAAGAAAGTAAAGGGATGGGATTGGAGTGTGCAAACACAATGTAGACTCGGAGATTTTTGGCGTGGTTCCGATAGGTGGTGCTATCGTACGTCCACGTTGATGAAGACTTCAACCCACGAAGGGTAACGGTTGCACGAGTCCACGGAGGGCTCCACCCATGAAGGGTCCATGAAGAAGCAACCTTGTCTATCCCACCATGGCCATCGCCCACGAAGGACTTGCCTCACTCGGGTAGATCTTCATGAAGTAGGCGATCTCCTTGCCCTTACAAACTTCTTGGTTCAACTCCACAATCTTGTTGGAGGCTCCCAAGCGACACCTAACCAATCTAGGAGACACCACTCTCCAAAAGGTAATAGATGGTGTGTTGATGATGAACTCCTTGCTCTTGTGCTTCAAATGATAGTCTCCCCAACACTCAACTATCTTTCTCACAGATTTGGCTATGGTGGAAAGATGATTTGAGTGGAAAGCAACTTGGGGAAGGCTAGAGATCAAGATTCTTGTGGTAGGATTGGAATATCTTGGTCTCAACACATGAGTAGGTGGTTCTCTCTCAGAAAATGAGTAGTGGAAGTGTAGGCACGTTCTGATGGCTCTCTCTCTAATGGAGATGGGGGTGGAGGGGTATATATAGCCTCCACACAAAATCCAACCGTTACACACATTTTACCCAACTTGGTCAGACCGAATAGAAGAACTCGGTGAGACCGATTCAGTTCAAAATATGAACATTAGGAATCTCGGTGGGACCGATGTACTAGGGCTAGGGCAAAACCTCATCTCGGTGAGACCGATTGCTTGAACTCGGTGAGATCGATTTCAGCAAAGAGCAAACAGAGAGTTGGTCAAGCAAACTCGGTGGGACCGATTGCACATTTCAGTGAGACCGAAATAATTGCAACACGCAACTGATAGTTTGCAAGGTCATCTCGGTGAGACCGAGATCCGTATCGGTGTGACCGAATCGTCTAGGGTTTCTGGCAGTGGCTATGTCAACTGAACTCGGTGGCGCCGGATAGAACATTTCGGTGGGGCCGAGTTTGTCTTTGAGATTTGGACATATGTGGAAATGAGAAAGTGGCTGAGGGTTTTGGAGCAATATTACTAAGCATTTTGAGCAAGTAGACCATTAAGCAACACCTCATCCCCTTTTAATAGTATTGGCTTTCCTATGGACTCAATGTGATCTTGGATCACTAAAATATAAATGAAGAGTCTTGAGCTCATGCCAATCTTTGTCCTTAACATTTTGAAGGGGTTCCACATCCTCTTGTCCTTACCACGCCATTGTTGAACTCATCTGAAATATACTAAATAAAAGTATTAGTCCAACAAGACATATGTTGACATTAATTACCAAAGTCACCCAGGGAGCACTTGGGCTTTCAGCCAGGCTTGGGATCTAGATTGACAACCGGGCACGGTTGCATAGACTCGAGGTCATGTGCTGAATCGGAGCTCGACTTTGGACTCTTTACAGGTTGGAGGTCGGATTCCGAACTAGACAACGGAACTTGATGATTGGGAACTTACACACGATCCCCTCTTGGCTCCCAAGGTCGCAGGGGCGAGTCTTCAGCCAAGTCTTTGATAGTGGCGACTAAGTGTGTGATAGGTGGGACGTAGATCTCCTTGTCGTTGGGTTTACGCCCAATCTGATTGTAAACCAAGGATTGGCCATCGGTAATCCCCATGGATTGGATCCGGTCTAGTAACTCGTTCAATAGCGAGAGTCCTGTCGGGTCCATGTTCCGGGAGTGCTCAGGGTCGATTCGCAGTACTGTCTGTCCGGGGGCGTTCTAGATAGCGCCGGGGAGGTGTTCGGCCGAAACTACGTTGGTATTTCCCCAAAGAGGAAGGGATGATGCAGTACAGCTACGGTAGGTATTTCCCTCAGTTATGAAACCAAGGTATCAATCCAGTAGGAGGACCAAGCAACACTATGTAAATGGTACCTGCACACAAAGAACAAATACTTGCAACCTGACGCATAAGAGGGGTTGTCAATCCCTCCTCAGTGAAAAGATAGATAGGTTTGTATGTAATTGGATAAATAGATCTAAATAAAACACAGAATAAAAGATGCAAAGAAAAACAGCAGCAAAGAATTTTGGGTTTTTGGAATAATAGATCTGAAAACAAAAGCGATGAAAAATAGATCTGAAAGCAATATGATGGAAGATAGATCTGGGGGCCGTAGATTTCACTAGTTGCTTCTCTCGAGAAAATAGCATACAATGGGTAAACAAATTACTGTTGGGCAATTGATAGAAGATTGAATAATTATGATGATATCCAAGGAAATGATCAATATATAGGCATCATGTGCAAGATTAATAGACCGAAACGATTCTGCATCTACTACTATTACTCCACACATCGACCACTATCCAGCATGCATCTAGTGTATTAAGTTCATGGAGAAACAGAGTAATGCAATAAGAACGATGACATGATATAGACAAGATCTATTCATGTACGAATAAACCCCATCTTTTTATCCTTAATAGCAATGATACATATGTGCCTCGCTACCCCTTCTGTCACTAGGTGAGGACACCATAAGATCGAACCCATCAGAAAGCACATCTTCCCATTGCAAGAAAAATCGATCTAGTTGGCCTAACAAAACCAAAGATTCGAAGAAGAAATACAAGGCTATAAATAATCATGCATATAAGATATCAAAGAAACTAAAATAATATTCATGGATATAGATCTGATCATAAACTCAAAGTTCATCGGATCCCAACAAACACACCGCAAAAAAGGTTTACATCAAATAGATCTCCAAGAGACCATTGTATTGAGAATCAAAAAGAGAGAAGAAGGCATCTAGCTACTGCCTACGGACCCATAGGTCTATGGTGGACTTATCACACATCATCGGAGAGGCACCAATGAGGATGGTGAAACCCTCCGTGATGGTGTTAGATTGGATCTCGTGGTTCTAGAACTTGCGGCGGCTAGAATTGTGTTTCGTCTGCTCCCCTAGGGTTTCTGGAATATTTGGGAATTTATAGAGTGAAGAGGCGGTGCGGGAGGTCACCGAGGGGGCCCAAAACCCACCAGGGTGCACCTGGGCTCCTGGGCGCGCACTGGTGTCTTGTGGGCCCCACGGGCCTCCCCTCTGGTCCTTCCTTGGCTCCCAAGTTGTCTTTTGGTGCAAAAAAAATCTTCAAAAAGTTACGCTTCATTTGGACTTCGTAGGGTTATTCTGTGAAGTAAAAAACAGCAACTGGCACTGGGCACTATGTAAATAGGTTAGTCCCAAAAAATGATATAAAGTTGCTATAAAATGATTGTAAAACATCCAAGAATTATAATATAACAGCATGGAACAATCAAAAATTATAGATACGTTGGAGACGTATCAGCATCCCCAAGCTTAATTCCTGCTCGTCCTCGAGTAGGTAAATGATAAAAATAGATTTTTTGATGTGGAATGCTTCCTAACATGTTCATCACATATTCTTTTCTTTTGTAGCATGGACATTTGGGCTTTTAGATGGTTCAAAGCAATAGTCTATATTTGACATGATAACTTCAATACTCAAGCATATCAATAAGCAACCATGTCTTTCAAAATATCAACACTAAAGAAACTTATCCCTAGCCCATCATGCTCAATCATTGATCCATTCATGAAACACACTAGAATATTAGCTACATCCAATCTCAAGTATGATCATAGTGCTCCCTATTTGGTGCTTTATAAGAGAGGATGGAGACTCAAATAAAAATAAAAATTACATAAAGTAAATAGATAGGCCCTTCGCAGAGGGAAGTAGAGATTTGTAGAGGTGCCAGAGCTCAAAGCTTAAATTGAGAGATAAAATATTTTGAGAGGCATGCTTTTCCCGTCAACGAAAATGACCGAGTAGTTCCCAACACTTTCCATGCAAGATATATCATAGGCGGTTCCCGAACATAAAATAAAGTTTATTCCTTTTTCCACCATACTTTCACACTCCACGGCTAGCCATATCCACGGGTACCGTCCATACCAACACTTTCCAAGGAATTTCTTATTTGACAACATAAATTAAATTTCCTTTTCATTTTGGGACTGGGCATCGCTATTACCGCCATACTCTCATGCAACGACAAGTGAATAAACACTCATCTTGAGAATAACACATCTAGCATGGAAAATATTGGCCACCCTCTGCCGCTTCATGAGCGGTATGGGCACACAAAAAGGAAATTTATTTTGAAAATTAGAGTTGGCACATACAAATTTACTTAGAATGACACGAAAATACCGCATATATGTAGGTATGGTGGACTCATATGGCAAAACTGGGTTTAAGGATTTTGGATGCACAAGTAGTATTTCTACTTAGTACAAGTGGAGGCTAGCAAAAAGATGGAGAAGCAACCAACCAAGAAACAAAAATTCTCATAAACGAGCATTAAGCATAACAACACCGAATAATGTACCACAAGTAGGATGTAATTTCATTGCATAACTATTGACTTTCGTGCTTGCATAGGGAATCACAAGCCTTAACACCAATATTCTTACTAAAACATAATTACTCACCAACATGACTCATATATTACTATCATCATGTCTCAAAACTATTACAAGGAATCAAGTTTATTTTGTCCAATGATCTTCATGAAAGTTTTTATTATATCCCTCTTGAATATCTATCATTTGGGACTAATTTCATATATTGCAATTGCTTTTGAAAAGCTCAAATAAATTTAAGTGAAGCACATGAGCATAAAAATTTTCATCTCTCAAAATAATATAAGTGAAGCATGAGAGAATTTCTTCAAAAATTTACTAACTCTCAAATTAATCTAAGTGAAGCATGAGAGTATTTCTTCAAAAATTTCAAAGCACACCGTGCTCAAAAAGATACAAGTGAAGCACTAGAGCAATTCCATGGCTCAAAAAATTTAAGCGAAGCATATAGAGCAATTCTAACAAATCATAGCATAATTTTGGATCTCTCAAATAGGTGTGTCCAGCAAGGATACTTGTGACAAACTAAAAAGCAAAACAAGCAAAGAATCATATAATACAAGACGCTCCAAGCAAAACTCATGATATGTCTTGAATAAAAATATAGCTCCAAGTAAAATACCGATGGCTTCCGGGGCATACCCAAGCTTAGTCGCTTGGTTCTCCGTGAATATTAACTTGGGGTTACATGTGGCATCCCCAATCTTAGGCTCTTGACACTCCATTTTCCTTCATCCTTCATGATCTCACCCAAAACTTGAAAACTTCAATCACACAAAACATAACAAAACAGTCGTTAGATCCGTTAGTATAAGAAAACCAATCTTTACTTTAAGTACTGTTGCAAACCCATTAAAATTTTGTTATTGCTTTATACCTACTGTATTCTAACTTTACCATGGCTTATACCCCCCAATACAATCCATAGATTCATCAAAATAAGCACACAATGCAAAGAAAACAGAATCTGTCAAAAACAGAACAGTCTGTAAAGATGCGAATTGTTCTCATACTTCTATAACTCCACAAATTATGAAACTTTAGGAAAACAGAGGCAATTTGTATATCAATCTTGTGTAACAAATTCATAATTTTGTTGCTTTTGTGAATTTCAACAATTCTGTTACTGGACGCAAAAGTTTCTGTTTTTCAACAGGATCAAATCAACTATCACCCAAAGCTATCCCAAAGGCTTTACTTGGCACAAAAATTAATTAAAACATAAAAAACACAATCATAACAGTAGCATAATTGTTCAAACACTCAAGAACAAAAAGAAAAAGGCAAAAATAAATTTTATTCATTGGGTTGCCTCCCAACAAGCACTATCGTTTTATGCCCCTAGCTAGGCATAATGCACATATTCAAGTATTATCATCTTTGGTTTTTGCTCCATAGGATGCCCTCATGATTGATTCATATGGTGGCTTAATTCTTGTTCAAGGGAATTGTTCCATGCCCTTTCTTAGTGGAAATTGAAATTTAATATTGCCTTCTTTCATATCAATCACGGCACCTATAGTACGTAAAAACGGTCTACCAAGTATAATTGGCCAAGACGGATTGCAATCAATATCAATAACAATAAAATCTATGGGCACATAGTTCCTATTTGCAAGAATAAGAACATCATTAATTCTTCCCAAAGGATTTTTAATAGTAGAATCCGCCAAGTGCAAATTAAGAGAACATTCTTCACTATTGGTAAGACCAAGCACATCACATAAAGATTTCAGAATTGTGGAAACACTAGCACCCAAATCACATAAATCAAAGCACTCATAATTTTTAATCTTGACTTTGATAGTAGGTTCCCATCATCATGTAATTGTATAGGAATTGAAATCTCTAATTCCAACTTTTCTTCTAAATCTTTCATCATGGCATCTACGATATGTTTAGTAAAAGCTTTATTTTGTTCATAAGCATGGGGTGAATTTATCATGGATTGCAACAAAGAAATACGTTCAATGAAAGAGAAATTATCATAATTAAAGTCTTTGTAATCCAAAAGAGTGGGCACATCACTAGTTAAAATTTTGACCTCTCCAAACCCACTTTTATCTATTTTTTCATCAAGATTTCCACCCTCCGAATTATCGGGACGCCTCTAGCTAAAGTTGACTCTTACTTAGTCCCTTTATCATCAATTTTAATTTTACTAAAAAAGAAATCAATAGAAGAAATACCAATCACTTTAAGATCTTCATCATCTTTATGAAAGCAATCACTAGAAAACGCTCTTTCTAAAAATTCTCTTTTAGCTCTAAGCATAGCGGTTCTTTTCTTACTTTCATCCATAGAAACATATGAAGCTTTAATTGATTCATTAATATCAACCTTGGGTGGAACATTTTTAATCTTGAGATTTTCTACATCATGAGAAATTCTATCAATGCTTCTAGTCATGTCATCAATCTTATTCAACTTTTCTTCTATCGTAGTATTGAAAACTTTTTTAGCATTGATAAATTCTTTAATATTACTCTGAAGATCAGAGGGGTTCCTATTATTATTGTAAGAAGAATTACCATAGGAATTATCATAATTATTAGAGGAATTTCCAGGAAAAGGCCTAGGATTAAAATTATCTCTACAAGCGTTGTTATTGAAATTGTTTCGTGAGACAAAATTCACATCTACGGGATCACTATTTTGCTCAATCAAAATAGACAAAGGCACATAATAAAGATCAATAGGAGAACTTTTACTAGCAATCAATTTCATAAGAGCATCAACTTTTTCACTCAAAGTACTAATTTCTTCAACCGAGTTAAATTTTTTTACTAGTAGGTGCTCTTTCGGTATGCCATTTTGAATAAGTTGCCATGATATTATCTAGCAATTTAGTAGCTTCACCCAAAGTAATTTCCATAAAACTACCACCCGCGGCGGAATCTAAAAGATTTCTAGAAACAAAATTCAATCCCGCATAAATTTTTTGTATGATCATCCAAAGATTTAAACCATGAGTAGGACAATTTCTTAGCATCAACTTCATTCTTTCCCAAGATTGTGCAACATGTTCATGCTCAAGTTGCTTAAAATTCATGATTTGAGTTCTAAGGGAAATAATTTTCATGGGCGGAAAATACTTAGTAATAAAATCATCCTTGTACTTATCCCAAGAATCGATTCTATTGCGAGGCAAAGAAGAAAACCAAATTTTTGCAGGATACCGCAAAGAGAAAGGAAATAATTTCAACTTCACAATATCATTGTCCACATCTTTTTTATTTTGCATATCATACAATTCTACGAACGTGTTTAGATGGGACGCGACATCCTCATTAGGAGTACCGGAAAATTGATCTTTAATAACAAGATTCAACAAAGCGGCCTTAATATCACAAGATTCCGCACTAGTGGCGGGAGGAGCAATCAGAGTACTAATAAAATCATTATTATTGGTATTCAAAAAATCACACAACTTGGTATTTTCTTGAGACATCGTGACTACACAAACAAGATTGAAAGCAAAAAAAAATAGATCTGACAAGAAAAAGGCGAACGAAAAAGGAAGCGAATAAAATGGCAAATTTTTGTGAAGTGGGGGAGATGAAAATGAGAGGCAAATGGCAAATAATGTAAATTGCAAGGAGATGAGATTTGTGATTTGGAACCTGATAGATGTTGATGATGTCTCCCTAGCAACGGTGCCAGAAATTGGCAAGTTGACGAGAGACTATCTTGACTTGATCCTCCCCGGCAACGGCGCCAGAAATTCCTTTTGATGCGGCTTGAAACTGCGTCAGTATTTCCCCAAAGAGGAAGGGACAATGCAGTACAGCTATGGTAGGTATTTACCTCAGTTATCAAACCAAGGTATCAATCCAGCACGAGGACCAAGCAACACTATGTAAACGGTACCTGCACACAAAGAACAAATACTTGCAACCCGACGCATAAGAGTGGTTGTCAATCCCTCCTCGGTAAAAAGATAGATTGGTTCGTATGTAATTGGATAAATAGATTAGAATAAAACGCGGAATAAAAGATGCAAATAAAAAGTGCAGCAAAGTATTTTTGGGTTTTTGGAATAATAGATCTAAAAACAAAAGCGATGAAAAATAGATCTGAAAGCAATATGATGCAAGATAGACCTGGGGGCCATAGATTTCACTAGTTGCTTCTCTCGAGAAAATAGCATACAATGGGTAAACAAATTACTGTTGGGCACTTGATAGAAGATCGAATAATTATGACGATATCCAAGGCAATGATCAATATATAGGCATCACGTCCAAGATTAGTAGACCGAAACGATTCTGCATCTACTACTATTACTCCACACATCGATCGCTATCCAGCATGCACTTAGTGTATTAAGTGCATGGAGAAATGGAGTAATGCAATAAGAACGATGACATGATGTAGACAAGATCAATTCATGTAGGAATAGACCCCATCTTGTTATCCTTAATAGCAACGATACATACGTGGCTCGCTACCCCTTCTGTCACTGGGTGAGGACACCGTAAGATCGAACCCATCACAAAGCACCTCTTCCCATGGCAAGAAAAATCGATCTAGTTAGCCTAACTAAACCAAATATTCGAAGAAGAAATACAAGGCTATAAATAATCATGCATATAAGAGATCAAAGAAACTGAAATAATATTCATGGATATAGATCTGATCATAAACTCAAAGTTCATCGGATCCCAACAAACACACCGCAAAAAAGGTTTACGTCAAATAGATCTCCAAGAGACCATTATATTGAGAATCAAAAAGAGAGAAGAAGCCATCTAGCTAATGCCTACGGACCCATAGGTCTATGGTGGACTACTCACGCATCATCGGAGAGGCACCAATGAGGATGGTGAACCCCTCCGTGATGGTGTTAGATTGGATCTCGTGGTTCTGAACTTGCGGCAGCTGGAATTGTGTTTCATCTGCTCCCTAGGGTTTCTGGAATATTTGGGAATTTATAGAGCAAAGAGGCGGTGCAGGAGACCCCCGTGGGCCCCACAACCCACCAGGGCGCACCTGGGCTCCTGGGTGTGCCCTGGTGTCTTGTGGGCCCCACGGGCCTCCCCTCTGGTCCTTCCTTGGCTCCCAAGTTGTCTTCTGGTCCAAAAAAATCTCCAAATTTTTTTGCTGCGTTTGGACTCCGTTTGGTAGGGATATTCTGTGAAGTAAAAAACAAGTAGAAAACAGCAACTGGCACGGGGCACTATGTCAATAGGTTAGTCCCAGAAAATGATATAAAGTTGCTATAAAATGATTGTAAAACATCCAAGAATGATAATATAACAGCATGGAACAATAAAAAATTATAGATACGTTGGAGACGTATCATGGCTCCGGGCCGTCAGGGGTGGAGACTGGATCTGTGCTTAAGGCCGAGTCCAAGTAGGCGACCGCCCAAGTAGTGGGGCATACCGCGCCCGAAGTTAAAGCTCAGGGGTTTGAAGGCTCTTCGGGCGACGCTGAGATCCTCGTCAGAATAAGATCTTCCTGGGAGTTGGCGATGAACTCTAGGTTTCTAAACCTGATCTCCTAGTCAGGGGTGAAGCTACCGACTCGGCCAAGGTGGCCGGTCGGACCAGCATGTAGCACGATGCTACCAAACACGAAAAGCTGTCCGGGGACGAAGACGTCCCTGTTGCAGATGCCATCGCTGATGACTAAGCAAGCCATCGATCCTGCAACAATTCCACAGCGAAACTCTCAATGAAAGCACCAATTTCGATGTCAAAACCAGCAGATCTCGGGTAGGGGGTGCCGAGCTGTGAATATTGGATCGATGGGTAACAAGGGGCGTAGAGATAGTGTTTACCCAGGTTCGGACCCTCTCAAAGACGTAAAACCCTATGTCCTGCTTGATTGTATTGATGTGTTTGTATGACAATTACAGAGTTGATCTACCACGAGATCGGATGAACTAAACCCTAGGTGGGTATGATGATGATGGATGTCCCTCTACGGGCTAAATCTTCTGGTTTATGTAGACACCAGGGGTACCTAGGGTTACATGTGGTCGGTTACCATCAGGGGATAAACATGCCGATTCCATGATCTAGTCTTGGAGAATACGCCAAGACTTCAGAGGTCTCCTTCCAGAACACGGGGTCGTCTATAGCTCGGCCGTCCAATGAGGGATCAAGAGCAGCCCACTTTTCAGCCCATGAGAGATAGGCCAGCAGCCTGAGGACCCCCTAATCCGAGACACCCTCAATCCCCTCTTTCTTCTACCAACTATCGATAATTTTACTTGGAGCTATATTTTTATCCATCACATGATATGAGTTTTGCTTGGGTCATGGTGTATTATATGAGTCTTTGCCTTGTTTTCTTTTTAGTTTGTCACAATCATATTTGCTGAACACACCTTTTTGAGAGGGACACGCATTTTTTGTGATTTGTTAGAATACTCTATGTGCTTCACTTATATCTTTTGAGCTGGGCAGTTTCTCTAGTGCTTCACTTATATCTTTTAGAGCATGGCGGTGGCTATATTTTAAAGAAATAGTTGCACTCTCATGCTTCACTTATATCTTTTTGAGAGTTGATAATAGTAATGGCAATTAGTACGAGTTATGAATTTGGTCCCAATATGATAGGTATTCAAGAGGCATATAATAAAAACTTTCATGTAAATCACTGAATATGATAAGTTTGATTCCTTGCAATAGTTTTGCGATATGAAGGTCGTAATATGAGGGTTATGCTAATCAGTAGTTGTGGTTTAGTAAGAATATTGGTGTTAAGGTTTGTGATTCTCGAAGCATGCACGTATGGTCTCTCGTTATGCTAAGAAGTTGGAGCATGATTTATTACTGATTGTCTTCCTTATGAGTGGCGGTCGGGGACGAGCGATGGTCTTTTCCTACCAATCTATCCCCTAGGGGCATGCGTAGTAGTAATTTGCTTCGAGGGATAATAAAATTTTGCAATAAGTATGTGAGTTCTTTATGACTAATGTGATTCCATGGATTATACACACTGTCACCTTTCTGCAATTTGCTAGCCTCTTCTGTACTGTGCATTGCCCTTTCTCACCTTGAGATGTGGTGCAAACTTTGCCGGTGCATCCAAACCCCGTGATATGGTATGCTCTATCACACATAAGCCTCCTTATATCTTCCTCAAAATAGCCACCATACCTACCTATTATGGCATTGCCATAGCCATTCCGAGATATACTGCCAAGCAACTTCCACCGTTCCATTTTATGACACACATCATCATTGTCATATTGCTTTGCATGATTATATAGCTGACATAGTATTTGTGGCTCAACCACATTCATCATTTTTTATACATGTTATGCTAGATCATTGCACATCCTGGTACACCGCCAGAGGCATTCATATAGAGTCATATTTTGTTCTAGTATCGAGTTGTAATTTTTCGAGTTGTAAGTAAATAGAAGTGTAATGATCATCATATTCATTATTAGAGCATTGTCCCAAGTGAGGAAATAAAAAAATAGGCGAAAAAGATCCCATAAAAAAAGTGGCCAAAAAGAGCACAACAAAAAAAAGAAAAAAAATGAAAGAAAAAGAGAGAAGGGGCAATGTTACTATCCTTTACACACTTGTGCTTCTAGGTAGCACCATGTTTTTCATATAGAGAGTCTCCTATGCTTTCTTTTTCATAACTAGTAGGAATTTTTAATTATAGAACTTGGCTTGTATATTCCAATGATGTGCTTCCTCAAATGCCCGAGGTCTTCATGAGCAAGAAAGTTGGATGCACACCCATTTAGTTTTATTTTTGATCTTTTATACACTTATAACTCTTAGTGCATCCGTTTCTTGGCAATCCCTACTCCTTGCATTGACATCAATTTATGGGCATCTCCATAGCCCGTTGATTAGCCTCATCGATGTGAGACTTTCTTCCTTTTTGTCTTCTCCATATCAACCTCTATCATTATACTCTATTCCACCTATAGTGATATATCCGTGGCTTGCGCTCATGTATTGCATGAGAGTTAAAAAAATCTGAAGCGCGTTAAAGAGTATGAACCAATTGTTTGGCTTGTCATCGAGGTTGTGCATGATAAATACTTTGTGTTAAATAGATGGAGCATGATACGGCAATATGATTTTTTAGGGATAGCATTCTTTAGCATTGATAATTTGAAAGGCATGATTGTTTGTTGCTATGCCTTATTATTATTGTTTTTATGTCAAACTATAGACTACTGCTTTGAATCATTTGTATCTTAATATTCATGCCATAAAAGAGAGATTACATGATGAACATGTTAGGTAGCATTCCACATCAGAAATTATATTTTTATCATTTACCTACTCGAGGACGAGTAGGAATTAAGCTTGAGGATGCTTGATACGTCTCCAACGTATCTATAATTTTATATTGCTCCATGCTATTATAGTATCAATCTTGGATGTTTTATATGCAATTATATGTCATTATATATCATTTTTTGGGACTAGCCTATTAACTTAGTGCCAAGTGCTAGTTGCTGTTTTTTTGCCTGTTTTTGGTTTTCCAGAATATCACTCAAAAATGAAGTCCAATTGGCACGAAACTTTCTGGAGATTTGTTTATGGACATAAAAGACCCTGGAAGCTTTGTGAGAGGGCCAGAAGATGAAGGAGTAGCCCACAAGGCACCAGGGCACGCCCTGGTGGCGTGTGGGGCCAACAAGCATTCGTTTGACCTAATTCCGCCTCTATAAATTCTCTAAAATTGAGAAACCAACAGAGAGCCACCCGAAACACTTTTTTCTCCACCGTAAGTTCCTGTTCTCGTGAGATCCCATCTGGAAGCCTTCTCCGGTACTCTGTCGGAGGGGGAATCGATCACGGAGGGGCTCTACATCAACCTTGTTGCACTTTCGATGATGTGTGAGTAGTTTACCGCAGACCTACGGGTCCATATCTAGTATCTAGATGGCTTCTTCTTTCTCTTTGATCTTCAATACAATGTTCTCCTTGATGTTCCTGGAGTTCTATTCGATGTAATCACTTTTTGCGGTGTGTTTGTTGGGATTCGATGAATTGTGAGTTTATGGTCAGATTATCCATGAATATTATTTGATTCTTCTCTGAACTCTTTTATGCATGATTTTTATAGCTTTGTATTTCTCTCCAATCTATTGATTTGGTTTGGCCAACTAGATTGATTTTTCTTGCAATGGGAGAGGTGCTTTGTAATGGGTTCAATTTTGCGGTGATCTATATCCCAGTGACAGAAAGGGGCAAGACACGTATT
The DNA here is from genome assembly GCA_011799875.1 of Thinopyrum elongatum. Classification (NCBI taxonomy): domain Eukaryota; kingdom Viridiplantae; phylum Streptophyta; class Magnoliopsida; order Poales; family Poaceae; genus Thinopyrum; species Thinopyrum elongatum. The sequence goes on along the minus strand of CM022303.1, from coordinate 304,982,951 downwards.
TGTATTGTTGCCATTCAGGATAAAAATATGGGGTTCATTCATGCATAAGTTTACTTTTTCTATATCATGTCATCTTGCTTAAGGTGTTACTCCATTCTTTATGAACTTAGTACTCTAGATGCATGCTGGATAGCAGTCGATGTGTGGAGTAATAGTAGTAGATGTAGGCAGGAGTCGGTCTACTTGTCTCGGATGTGATGCCTATATACATGATCATTGCCTTGGATATCGTCATGATTATTTGCTTTTCTATCAATTGCCCAACACTAATTTGTTTACCCACCATTTGCTATTTTCAAGAGAGAAGCCTCTAGTGAAAACTATGGCCCCGTGGTCTACTTTTATCATATATTAAAATCTGAAAGTACCTTGCTGCGATTTTTCTTTACTATGTTATTTTGTGTTTTATTTATCTATCTATCACTACGATATTTGATCCTTGCAATTAACCATCGAGGGATTGACAACCCCTTGTTTGCTTTGGGTGCAAGTATTCATTATTTTGTGTGTAGGTACTGCTAATGAAGTGTTGCGTGGTTCTCCTACTGGATTGATAACCTTGGTTCTTAACTGAGGGAAATACTTATCTCTACTGTACTGCATCATCCTCTCCTCTTCGAGGAAATCTTAACGTAACTCACAAGTAGCATGGTTCTCTCAACATGCCATTGGGCATGGTTCTCTTGCATATCATCCAATAATTTCTTGACATCTTCTATGGGCTTTCCCATGATCGCTCCTCCTGCAGCTGTATCAAGCACAGTTTTTGACATATGATTCAAACCTTTATAAAACATATGGAGGATTAACCATTCCTTCATTCCATGGTTGGGACAGTTTCTAATAGCTTCCTTCATTCTATCCCACTCAAGCGCTAGTGGCCCATGTTCCTCTTGCTTGAAACCTGTAATCTGAGAATATAATTGCATAATTTTGTAGGTGGACAATACTTAGATAAAAATTTACTGCAACAATCAGCCCAAGAGGTAATACTGCCCTTAGGTAGTGCAAGAAGCCATTCCTTAGCTTTTCCTCTAAGGGTAAAAGGAAATAGACACAATTTCAGTGCGTTAGTATCATAATCGTTTATGTGTGTCATGTTGCATAATTCAGTGAAATTGTGTAGGTGCATACCGGCATCCTCAGAAGTAGAGCCTCCAAATTGTTCATGTTGAACCATGGAAACTAAGGTCGGTTTAATCTCATACTCAGCGGCTGCTACCTCAGGTTGTGCTATAGGTTCACGAATGAAGTTGTTGCTGGGAGTAGCAAAACTCCCAAGATTACGAGCCATAGTAATCTTTTGGTTTTTCAACTGACAAAACTTGCAACTAAAAATTAAAACTTGAACTAAAAACAGAAAAGTAAAGACAAAAACTAAAAATTAACTTTAACAAAAACCCTAAACACAAAGACTAGGAAAACTAAACTCCTCCGCGGTAACGGCGCCAGAAAAAGGGCTTGATATCTCCTTTTTATTGATCTGGTATTGGAACATAAAAGAGTATCCCGCACCTATTTCCCCAGAGGTGACTCTAGGTTATCAAACCCACGAGCGGAAGATTCCCTTGAAGCGATGGTCTCTAGCAAGCTTTCATCAGAGTGTCAAATCCAGCTTTTGACCGGATCGACAAGCAAATAGTGATTCAAACACTTATAATAAAAAGAGGTACGGGTATGAGGTCTTATGCTTACAACCTTGTATTAGCGATGGGAACAAATATGATATTAGTTTATGCGCTGGAAGTCACCCGTCGAGATGTGCTTGCTCAAGATCGAAGTGGGGGATGTGTCCAAATAACATCTTGACGGGCATGAGTCCTGCGTCAAGAATCAGTTGTCCTACCTCATGCCCTATCCATCGCGCGGGGTTACCTCGATAATTAAGATAATGAAATCAGACAAGAGTGTCGTTGTACTAAGTATTGGGCCTTTAGTACCCCGTACTTGTGCACGGGCGGTTGTAGCCATACCTGCGGCAAGGCTTGTCAGGGAACAGCTGAAGATTAATCCAAGATTATCAAAGAGACATTCAAGCCAAGGACCAGAAGATAAGGAGAACTGGAGATCAAGGCTCGGCCACCAGCAAGATCTTGCCGGGGTAGCCTGTGGAGCACGGCAAGACCTTGCCGGGGTAGCCCGCAGAGCCCGGCAAGATTCGTACCCCGGCAAGGTTCCGCCACTGTGCCACCGCTCCAGTGCAGCGACCAAGCCTGGCATTCTGGCCCCATCTCTGGATGCGTGGCAAAGCGCTAGTGGAGGTGAGCTTAAGCGGTGCTGATGGGATGGCCCCTTTTTCCATCCCCAAGAAAGTAGGGACACCTAAACGGACACTTCATGATGCATTAAATGCATTTGTCCTAAACCGCCAGTGGTTAGGTATGATAACCCTGTAGCTACTTTACACCTCTCATATGAACAGTTCGCCACTGTGGTGATCCCTTTGAGCATATAAAAGGAGGCCCAAGGCAACTGCTATAGGGGAAGAAGACTCTCGGCCCATTCTGCATGCGTAGCCGCTGCATAAACACACTGTTCATTGCAAGCGCTCCAAGAACTGGGACGAATCCACTGATAATAAACTAAAGCAGGAGTAGGGTTTTACATTGATCAGCGGCCCGAACCTGGGTAAAAATCCCCTCACGCCGGTCCTCAGTTCTGCTCTTTGTGCATACCTCTCTCCCTGTCGAATCATAAAGGGGTCCTTCGGATCCCATAGGTGTCGGACGCCGACATCTTTGGCGCGCCAGGTAGCGGGATCGAGGTTGCGCGAACCTGATCCGGTGATCAGCGTGTCAGTTTCCTCACCGTCTTTGTCATCATGCCGCCCAAGAAGAAGGGTGCGGCAGTAGTTGTTCCGTCTATGTCCGTCTTGCCCGTACCTACTCGGACGGGTGACGGCCAGGATGTAGGAGATGGAGGTTTAGAACCCCCACGGCGTTCTGGTGATACGAGCCAGGCAAGCGGCGTCGTTCGCAGCGGCGATGGCAACCCGCACGCCGCTAGATCCAGAGATGAAGCCGTGCTGCCTACGGGCAGTGCAGCAAACTCCAGAGATCGGAGGACGCCTTCTAAGACTCTCACGCCAGCGCAAGCGTTGCGTCCTTCTCAGGTCCCACGCGACGAGCAGCGCCGTGGCGTTGGTGGGTCTGAACGTCCCCATGGAAAGACTTCTGCGTATCGATCCCAAGGTGCGCAGGCACAGCATGCACGCCAAACTGCCGATGGAAGTGGCGCGCAGTCGCGTGATCTTGATGGTGCTCCTTCTAACATTGTTAGGAGTCAGAGCATCTCACGTACCTCGCACCTGTCGCCGCCACCTACGTCGGCAGAAGCCTTGGCACGTGCGCAGCTGCTCCTCGATTTCCCTCCTGCTCCGGAAAAGATGGAGGAGTGGCGATCTACTATCCAGAGCCTCATCGGCTTCGTCAACAAGGATGGGCCGCAGCCTGCGGGGCCGTCGCGGCAGCGGTCTATCAATCCGACGCGAGCCGATGGTGAGAAGACTGGAGGCGGTGCGACCACGGTGCACTCCCCTCCACGACAGCAGCAGCGGTCATCAATCCGGCGGACTGACGGCCGTGATGATGATTCCACGGCATCGTTCGATCCTCGGATGCGCCACGATCAGCGTCAAGTTCTTCGGGAACAAAGCAAAGAAGACGCTCGAACTACCATCGAGCGGTGACGGGAGGCACGTCATCAGTCCGATAAACACGCAGGGCCTACTGTCGAGAAGCCTGTGCCGGGGCACGTAGGCGACTTGCCCTATGAGGTAGGTAGTCCAGCGTTTACCCGTGAGCTGCGGCAAGTCCAATGGCCCAACTCCCGAACGTTCAAACCAGAGGTCCCGGAGAAATACGACGGCAAGACCCACCCCTCAGAGTTCTTGAGCATCTACACCATTGCGGTGCAGGCTGCCGGGGGCCGAGATGACAAGATACTTGCCAACTACTTCCCGTTGGTGCTCAAACCCAACGTCAGGTCGTGGTTGATGCATCTGCTGGAGAATTCCATTTCTTCTTGGTCAGATCTGTGCCATCAGTTTGTTGGCGCCTTTGTTGGAGGCCACCAAGCTCCTGGCCAAGAGAGTGATTTGCATCTCCTCCCTCAAAAGGAGGGCAAACCCCTGCGCAAGTTTATCCAGAGATTTAGCCGGGTGCAATACAATATTCCAGACGTTCATCCTGCCGCTGTTGTTAGCACATTTCATCAGAACGTGTGTAACCGCAAAATGCGCGAAGAGCTATCGATGAACAAAGTCAGGAGTATTGCCGAGCTTTATGCTTTGGCCGACAAATGCGCTCGAGCTAAAGAAGGGAGGAAACTCCCTGGCAAGAGTGTTGGCGCAGGGGGCGAATCAGAAGATGAAGACGCTGCAACCCCGCCAAAGAAAGGCCGGTGGCGGAACAAGAAGCGCAGAGGCAAGGCCGTGCTTGCTGTCGAGGAATCCGGCAACCCCGGCACCGCCAAGAAGGCCAAGGTTGACGCCCCCGGCAAGGAAGTTGCCGGGTGTGCCTCCTGCCAGGCCTTGGCGGCAGCCGACAAGTCGGAAAACTCCGGCAAGCAGTATTGCAAGATCCGTCGCACCAAGGGCCACGATCTCCAAAACTGTCGGCAAGTTGAGCAGCTTGTCAAGAAGCAGAGAGCTGAGTACGAAAGACGAGACAAGGAGAAGGCCCAGGACGGTACTGAGGGATCTAGCAAGAAGCGTGGTGGCCGAGGAGGCTGCCGCGGCAAGGCTAAGCAACAGAAGGAAAAGCCCGCCCGAGGCCGCGACAAGGACGAGGGGGGCGATGATGATGAAAAAGACGATGAATCCAGCGAGCACAAGTTTCAGAAAGCCACAGAGGCCATGTGTATTGACGGGGGCGCCTCGTTGCATTCTTCTCATCGCCGACTTAAACAGTGGGTGTGTGAGGTTAATGCAACGGAGCCGTCGTTTGATGCACGCAAACCTTTAAAGTGGTCCAGCACGCCTATCATTTTTGACACCGAGGATCACCCTGATCGCACAACTGCGGTTGGGTGTTTGCCCTTGTTGGTCTCACCAACAATCCGCAACCTAAAGGTGACAAAAATGCTAGTTGACGGTGGGGCCGGGCTGAACTTAATCTCGCCGGATGTGCTCAAGAGGCTGCAAATTCCTGATGAAGATCTCGAGGAAACGGGCACGTTTCAAGGGATCAATCCATGAAGGACCCAGCCAAAAGGCAAGATTATGCTACCAGTGACATTTGGTAGCGAGCTCAACTACAGGACAGAGAAGGTAGTGTTCGATGTCGCTAAGATCCCTATGTCGTACAATGGGATCCTCGGCCGCCCAACGCTGGCTAAGTTCATGGCGGCATCACACTATGCGTACAATGTGTTGAAGATGCCCGGGCTGATAAGTGTCATCACTATCCACTCTGACAAAAAGGATGCACTTATCTGCACCGACCAACTATACCGGGAGGCAGCTGCAGCACCTGCCATCAAGGCATCTGCTCCTGCCGCTGGAACTCCCGGGGGGAAGAAGAAGACCGGCAAGATCTTTGGCGCAAACTCCGGCAAGCGCACCTCCTTAGAGTGCTGCGCTTCCATTGAGGACGCACCAGAGAGTTCCACCGGCAAGAACAAGAAATCCAAGGCTGCTCCACCAGAGATCAAGAAGGTGCCCATCAAGGAGGACGGAATGGGAGGAACTTTCACCATAAGTTCCACCCTGGATGACAAATAGGAAAGCGCACTCATTGCCTTCCTGCGGGCGAATGCCGACGTGTTTGCATGGCAACCGTCTGACATCCCCGGTGTTCCCAGAGAGGTAATTGAGCACCACCTTGCTGTCTGTCCTCACGCGCGGCCCGTCAAGCAGAGGGTCAGGAAACAAGCCTTGGAGCGGCAAGAATTCATTGCCGAAGAAATCAGAAAGCTAGAAGCGGCAGGCTTGGTCAGAGGAGTGCTTCACCCAACGTGGTTGGCCAATCCGGTTGTAGTGCGCAAGGCGAATGGGAAATAGAGGCTGTGTATTGTTTATACAGACATCAATAAAGCCTGTCCAAAAGATCCTTTCCCCTTGCCGCGCATCAACCAGATTGTGGACTCCACTGCTGGTTGTGACCTACTGTCGTTCCTTGATGCCTACTCGGGATATCATCAGATCTTCATGGAAAAAGAAGATGAAGAAAAGACCGCATTTATCACCCCATGTGGTACGTATTGCTTTATACGGATGCCTTTCGGGTTGAAAAGTGCTGATTCTACATTTGCGAGAGCGTTCCAAATTGGTTTTGATCCTCAGCTACATAGAAATATGGAAGCATACATGGATGACATAGTGGTCAAAACCAAGGATAAAGCAACGCTCATACAAGATCTAGAAGAAACATTCACAAATCTGCGCAAGATCAATTTAAAGCTCAATCCTGAGAAGTGTGTGTTTGGCGTCCCTTCCGGCAAGCTTCTCGGGTTCTTTGTATCTCAGCGTGGAATTGAAGCAAATCCTGACAAGATCAAAGCTATTGAGCAGATTGAAGCACCAAGACACGTCAAGGATGTACGTCGTCTTGCAGGCTACATTGCTGCCCTAAGCAGGTTCATCTCCAAATCCGCTGAGCACGCCCTGCCCTTTTTCAAAATTTTGAAGAAGGCAGGTCCAATGAAATGGACTCCGGAAGCGGAGGCAGTGTTGCAAGATTTGAAGAGGTACCTCTCCTCTCCGCTGACGCTAGTCGCACCTAGGCCACAAGAGTCGTTGTTGTTATATCTAGCGGCAACGAATCAAGTGGTTAGTGCTGCATTAGTGGCACAGAGAGAAGTTGACGAGGAGGCAACGGCAGCGGCAGGACCGTCAAGTGACGCGCCGAGATCTTCCCCGGCAAGGTCTGGTACCGGCAAGACAGGATCTGCGCAGTCAGAGGAATCAGTTCAAAAGAGGAAGATGGTGCAGCGCCCAGTTTATTTTGTTAGCTCTCTTTTGCAGGGAGCTAGGTCAAGATACTCTGGTGTGCAGAAGCTGCTCTTCGGTCTTCTTATGGCCTTGAGGAAGCTGCGCCATTATTTTCAAGCACATGAGATTACCGTCGTCACTCGCTTCCCGTTGCAGCGGATTTTGCGAAATCCAGAGGCAACCGGCAGGATTGTGGAGTGGGCGTTGGAATTATCAAGCTTTGGTCTCAAGTTTGAAAGTACTTCAGCAATTCAGAGCAGAGCCTTGGCGAAGTTCATTGCGGAATGGACCCCAACCCCAGATGAACAGATTCAAGAAACGACTCTTCCCGGCAAGGAAACAGATCAAGAATGGATTATGTACTTTGACGGGGCTTTCTCGCTGTAAGGCGCCGGTGCTGGCGTGCTGCTTGTCACACCCACCGGAGAGCACCTCAAGTACGTAATTCAGATGCATTTTCCCCGGGAGAGCTCGACGAATAACACCGCGGAGTACGAAGGCCTGCTTGCCGGTCTCAGGATCGCGGCAGACCTTGGTATCAAGAAGCTCGTCATCAGAGGCGACTCGCAGCTTGTTGTCAGGCAAGTCAACAAAGATTATCAAAGTCCGTTGATGCAAGCTTATCTGGATGAAGTGAGAAAAATGGAAGAGCGCTTTGACGGTCTGCAAACAAAGCACATTCCTCGTGCGAAAATAGTATTGCAGATGACCTGTCAAAACGCGCTGCCCTCAAGTTACCTGTGGAACCAGGGACTTTTGTGCTCCATTTGACTCAGCCATCTGTAACACCATCAATCAGGCAAGAAAAGAGAAGGAAGTTGAATTCTGGTCAGTACTTTCCGGCAGAGCTCCTAGGAGCCGCCGGCAAGCAAGTTGCCGGGATCAACGACAAGCTTGCCGGGGAACAACAGGCTCCAGCAGGGGCTCAGGCCCTTGCTGTCGAGACAAACGTTCCCCCGGCAGAAGAAATGCCTTTAGTCCTAGTTGTCGAGCCCCAGGCTCCAGCTTGGGCACAGTCCATTGTCCATTTCCTTCAGACAGGAGAACTCCCTGAGGAGCAGGAAGAAGCGGAAGGCCGTAGGTTCCTTCGCGCACAAGTTTGCCGGGGGGAACGAAGGTATGGATACCAATGGGCAATGTTCAGAATTGATGTCTTGCCGGAAGGAGTACAGCGACAGAAAGCTAAGTTGCGAAACTTTGAGCAAGTTTTTCAATTTTTACAATCAGACTATTTTCTTTAGACGATTTCGCCCTTGTATGGAAAACCTGCACGCGAAGGAACCCTTGTCGTAATTGGTTGCGCCCTTATTTTGTTTCTAGTCTGCTCAACAGTTTAAGTGGCTGCACCAAGAGCGCCAATGTGTCTTGCCGGCTGCTGCACCTCCAGCAGGCTGCTGAAGTCCTGCACCCAGCGCTCGCGGCAGGTTGCGCGCCAGCAAGTTTCTAGTGAGCGTAGGGCGTATACCATAAGGGAAGAAATTGGACAGGAGAAATAGCATGCATGTATTCAATCATAGCAAATGATATTACATTGATAATTGTCGCAGTTCTAACTTGAGACTAAATTGTCTTTGGCATGGAATGGTGGCGGCAAGGAAAAGTGAGACGGCTAGTCCCTGCGCTGGCCTTCGACCCTCTTGATTGAATCCACCTTCTCAAGGATGGGCGCGACAAGCTCCTCAAGTGCTTTGAGATCTGCATCCTTCGGCAAGCGGTCGAGCACGTTGGTGAGATCAATGCCAGGGTTCTTATGTACCACCTTGACGAGTACCTTGCGAAGGACGGCCCGGCAAAGTTTGCGGGATTCGTTGGCCAGTTGGGTCGCTCGGTTGGACTGTAGCAGCTTCAGAGCATCAATGATGCTTTCGAAGAACATGGTCAACCTGGCGCTTGAGGATATCCTTTCTTCAGAAGAATACCTGAAGTTTTGCAGGCCATCCTGGCCCATGGTTGACAATTGTGCTGTGAGCCTCTCCGCGGTGTCGACAAGGCGATCAGTCCAGATTTTCACACCCTTCTCATAGTCAATTTGGGCGGCGGCAGCGCTCTTAAGCAAGTTTTTCTCATGCTGAAGATCTTTTCTTAGGGCCTTCTCGCGGGCCCTGCCGTCCTCAAGAGACTTTTCCAGCGTGGTTAGCTTCAGCCTCAGATCGGCAATGGCATCGTTGGCTGAAGAGAGCTGCTTGGTCTTATCGGATATGGCAATTTGCATCTCCGCCAGGCTGTGGAGAGTTTTCTCCCTGTCGCCCTTGAGCGTCGAGAGCTCCTTGCTCTGTTCCTCAAGATCCGCATCCAGCTTCTTCACTTTGTTTCTCAGCTCGTTCTTGGTGGCCTCTGCAGCCTCGGTGGCATCGATGGTTTCCTTGAGCTTGCTGGCGTGATCTGCAGTTGAAGCTTCGAGCGCCTCCTTGTGTTTCTGCTCCAGCTCCTGGGTCCGCTGCGCGACAAGTTTTTCAATCTCTTCATCCTTGCCGCGGAGTTTGGCAGCAAGTGCCTGCTTGCGCGCGGTAAGATCTTCTTCGTGAGCATCAAGCCCAACGCGGCGCTCCGTTAAGAGGGCTTCCTCAGCGGCAATCCTTTGCGCATTTTCCTCTTGCGCCAACTCTATGTTGGATTGCCTCACGAGGAGCTCCGTCCAGCTTTGGCTCACTTGTTCCCGGCTGACAGTCAACTCCTGAAGGGCCTCGGCGTACCAGATCTGCATCTACTCAATGCACTTCTGGAAATCTACCTCGGCTGCTTCGACAACTGCAACTCTGGAATCTGCCTTCTCCTTTCGAGCACGGTGAAGTGCTTGGAGCTTGCGGAAATTATTGCCCATAGCCTGAAGGAGCTGATCTTCTTCAGATTTGCCACCGCTGGCACTTGGTTCATCAACGATTTCGAGCCCGGTAGCGGAGATGATTTCTTCATCAAAGGTTTCCCCTTCGATCGGCGCTCCAATACTTGCCATGCCCGGCAAGTTGATGAATAGGTTGTCGCCAACCTTGAGATATTTGCTCGATGAGGGAGCCTCAGATGTCGATGGTTGATCCTCGACGATCGTCTCACCGGTGGCTGGGGGCTCTGTGGCCGATGTAGCGCCTGGCGCTCCTGCGGCAGGAATGCCGTCAGTATGGTCATTAGTCTCCTCGCCGGCCCTCTTGGCAGATTCCTTGGCGGCTTCCTCGGCAGCAGCTTCGCTGACCTCGAGAGTGGCGTCTTTGGCGGCCTCGCTAGCAGCGATCTCGTCAGCTTCGGCGGCGGCGTCTTTGGCGGTCTCCTCGATGACAACGTCGACATCCATGTGTTCCATCATAGGGAATTCTGGAGGACGAAGGAAGGAAACAAAATAAGATCAAGATTGAAGTGCAAGAAGACAAAGAGAAAGAAAGATAAAGGAAAGAATGACAAGTGCTCTGAGGCAAGCAGTCACCTGCATCGAGCTATTGAGGGGTGGTTTCATCCCTCCCGGCAACATGGGTTGCAGGGGAAAGGTTGCCGGTGCCCATGTTTGCCGGCTCCTCCTCTTCCAAGGTAGGCTCGTCGGTAGGAGCTCTTGCCAGAGATGCGCTTGCGGGCGGCGTGGTTAACGGAGGCGGCGCGACGAGGGCGTCCCCCAATGACTCTCCCTGTTGCCGTCCTTCTCCTGCAAGCCCAAAGATATTAGCGGCAAAGGTAGAAACTTCAGCACCCGCCAGCGGAAAATGAGTAGTGAACTCACGCTGGGGGCTGCGTTGGGGGCTGTGTTGAGGGCTAAGCTCCGGGCTGATGACGATAGTTGCTGGCACGCTGGCAAAGCTTGTCGGGGGCTCGTCACCCGTGGAAGTTTTCGCCCTTTTCGCTGTCCTTTCCGCCAAAGTTTCTGCGTCACTGCAGAGACAAGACAAAGCAAGACAATGAGATCAATTGAATTCAGAATTTGGGAGATAAAGGCTGTGACAGGATATTTACTCTTCCTCTTCTTGTTCCGGGCTGAAACCGGAGATGTCAAAATCGACCTCCGTTGCGACGTCCGTATGGGGAGGCGGAGGAGAGGTCCTGGATCGCTTGGCTGCAGCAGGTGCAGGGGGTTGGCGCGACTCTGCCGCCTCAACCTCTGGTGCTGTTGTGTTGGACGCCCCTGCCACCCCAGTGGTTGCCGTAGGTGTGTGTCTCGTGCGCCGCACGGGTTGTTGTCGAACTCCTTGCCGCGGTGCAGCCTTGCCGACCGCCTTCTTGCCGGGAGCATCACTGCTCGAAGAAGGTTGATTTGCCGGGGCATCAGAGACGGCTTTCCGAAGGACACGCTTTGCCCTCTTTGGAGCTGGGGGCTCCTCTTGTGGCTGTTCTTCGGCTGCGTCCTCATCAGACGAGTTTTCGGCAGCTGTGCTGCTCTGCTCCCCGGTAGCCTTATCCTCCCCGGCAGGATCTTCTTCCAAAACGACCTCTACGTCGCTGGTTTCCCATTCCGTGAAGCCAACGTCGCCGGCCTCCGCGGCAAGGTTTGCCTCTTCCACCCTAGTGGCAATATACGCCACTTCCTCGTCGGTGGTGGCGCACATGAGTCATGTTTCTTCCCGGACGGCCCTCTCCGACAAGTTGTCGAAGAATGTTTGCGCCTGCTCCTCAGATGGCTCGACCCAAGTTGCGTCAAGGCCATGGGCATTGAACATTGGCATCGTGGTGATGATCGACCCTAGGGCAGAGTTGTTGCACAAAGGGATAATTCTCGCTGGCAACCTATGCTTGTCATCACGCTGGAATAGCTTATGGCGGAGAGTGGCAAGCTACATGATTGTCAAGTTGCTGTTTAATCCGGGGCGCAGCCTCATGATGTCTACCGCGTTCTGGAACTCCCAAGCTGGTCTCCCCTTATTCTACAGAGGGGCGATGCAGCGGCAAAGGAAGTCAGACGCAATCATCTCTATTGTAAGCCCGGCAGCTTTAAGACGGAGAATCCTGGTGGTGGCGATCATGAGCTTGTCGTCTTGAGCGTCAAGATTACTCCAGTCCTCGCCACGAACCACTTTCTGCCGTCGGGGCGAACAAAATGGATGGGGATCTGCTTCCTTGATCTAGCACCACTCGGACCGCCATTCTTCCCACTTCTCGCGGTAAACCCCATCTGGATATATCTCCTTGTTCCATGCCCTTGGGATCCAAGCGATAGAACCGGAAAGGGCGTCCCCTTTTTGGATGCGAGGAACAAAGTAATGGTGGAAGAGGGCAGTGTTGGGAACTACTCCGGCGAAGTTTTCGCAAAGTTGAGCAAAGATAGACATACATGTTACGGCATTCGGCGTGAAATCCAGAAGACGGAAGCCGTATGTGTACATGATGTCGATAAAGAAATTGGAGAATGGAGGACAGAGCCCGCAATAAAAGTAGGCAACGAAGAAGGGATATTTATCTGGTCCACCTTTGAAAGAAGAACCTGGGGCCACGCGAGTTGCGGGGTGAGCCTGCGTCTCCCTCGCCCACATGCACTGGTACCGGTTCTTCAAGGCTTTCGCGTCGAGTGTCGGAGCAAAGATGACATACTTCTTCCGCACCTTTGCCAGCTCGCTCTCCGGGACATCGGCCTTCGTCTCCTTGCTCTTGCCTTTGCCCTTGCTAGCCTTGGGTGGCATGGTGATTGCGAAGGCGGAAGCCGAGGATAGAGCGGGTGTTTAGGCGGTGAGCGGATGGGGAGAAGTTCTGCTCTGAGCTCAGGGGGGAAGAAAGTAATGGCGGATTCCAGATTGGAAAGAAGAGGGGGTAAATGGGCGGCGCCTCTGCGGATTCCTTTTTACGAGGAAGGAGCAAGGCTGCCTCTTTTACTGCCCAATGTGAACATGCCTATACAAGCGCGCTATGGCCGCGGCTGTTCAGTGCACGCTTCCCACGTCGCGCATTCAACGCGCGTAGTGGGGAAGCGTAGTAAGCGGAATAATTACAAGTAGTTAACCCCTGCCACGCATGCCCGTGCACTATTTGGGCCTAGCCCAACAATACCTCACACTCGTGTGTGGCCTAGGCCCGGGGGCTCCTGTCGGTGTACTAAGTATTGGGCCTTTAGTACCCCGTACTTGTGCACGGGCGGTTGTAGCCATACCTGCGGCAAGGCTTGTCGGGGAACAGCTGAAGATTAATCCAAGATTATCAAAGAGACATTCAAGCCAAGGACCAGAAGATAAGGAGAACTGGAGATCAAGGGCTCGGCCCCCGGCAAGATCTTGCCGGGGTAGCCTGCGGAGCCCGGCAAGATCTTGCCGGGGAAGCTCGCAGAGCCCGGCAAGATTCGCACCCCGGCAAGGTTCCGCCACTGTGCCACCGCTCTAGTGCAGCGACCAAGCCTGGCATTCTGGCCCCATCTCTGGATGCGTGGCAAAGCGCTAGTGGAGGTGAGCTTAAGCGGTGCTGATGGGATGGCCCCTTTTTCCATCCCCAAGAAAGTAGGGACACCTAAATGGACACTTCACGATGCATTAAATGCATTTGTCCTAAACCACCAGTGGTTAGGTATGATAACCCTGTAGCTACTTTACACCTCTCGTATGAATAGTTCGCCACTGTGGTGACCCCTTTGAGCATATAAAAGGAGGCCCAAGGCAACTGCTACAGGGGAAGAAGACTCTCGGCCCATTCTGCATGCGTAGCCGCTGCATAAACACACTGTTCATTGCAAGCGCTCCAAGAACTGGGATGAATCCACTGATAATAAACTAAAGCAGGAGTAGGGTTTTACATTGATCAGCGGCCCGAACCTGGGTAAAAATCCCCTCGCGCCGGTCCTCAGTTCTGCTCTTTGTGCATACCTCTCTCCCTGCCGAATCGTAAAGGGGTCCTTCGGATCCCATAGGCGTCGGACGCCGACAAAGAGCTTTTGACTTTTGATGACTACACCTCATTTCTCCCAAGGATAGGATCCATGTTACCCTACTAAACCTTACTGTCACTGGTGTTCGGTATAACACTTCACGGTCTCCTTGCTCCTAGCCTCACCGGTGCTCGATCTCCATGATCCTGGGTACCTACAGGGATGAAGACCACGGACAAGACAAGAGACATCTTCACGGCACAATTTTATTTCACACATATGGGATGTTATATCAAAGTCTTCCATTAATTTCCTAAACAAATACCTCAGGTTCCAAGGCTTATGCCTCAACCCATACCTTATCAAACTACTCACACATGGAGATCAGATCATGGGAAGAAAACATTGAAGAACACATCTTGAGGTTGATAGATTCCAATATGTTTTACAATGGATGCCTTGTGCGATGCACGATTACAAGTATGAATGTGATGGATGAGCACTATGGTGGTGGTGGAGATGGCTATGGAGATTGTGGCAGCTAGGGTTTGTGGATGAGGATGATGAAGAGGTTCTGCCTTCTGTGTTCTGCGCTCCCCTCTCTATTCACATTTCGACGGGGTCCCTTTAACGAAAGTTCTTGGGTTGGATGATCTGCCTCAGAATCCATGACATACAAGCGCTCATACGGGCACTCACGCCCATACGGAATGCCATCTTTTCTATTGTATCCATGCGGACGTCTCCTGGTGATTCCTTCTTTCATTCCGTTTCCACGTGTGATTTCTTCCCTTTTTATCCCATTTCCTGTGGAAACACATCAAAGAGAGGATTTGTGGAATCCTTTGCATTCATTAGTCATTAGTACCAATATCTGAGCGAATATCTATTTTTAATTGAAATATCTTGGTTTAAACTAAGGTGAAATGAGTGTACAAATATCACTCATCAATTACCCCAATGTCACCATGGGAATCCGCAAGTTGAATACCAAAACATACATCAAGTAACTCAATAGAACACTCCATTGTCACGGCGGGTATCCACATGCAAGACATACATCAAGTGATCTCAAATCCAATATTCAATCCGATAATAATGAACCTCAAAGGCAAAGACTCAATTGATCACAAAAAAGATAGAGAGGTAAGAACACCATATGATCCAACTATATTAACAAAGCTCGCGGTACATCAAGATCGTGCCAAATCAAGAACACGAGAGAGAGAGAGAGAGAGAGATAAAACACATAGCTACTGGTACATACCCTCGGCCCCGAGGGTGAACTACTCCCTACTCATCATGGAGACTGCCTGGATGATGAAGATGGCCTCCGGTGATGATTTCCCACACCGACAGGATGACAGAGAAGTCCACCAGATGAGATTGCTTTGGAACAGTGGCTTGCGATGGCGTCGTCAAAGTTCTAGGTTAAGTTTTGGGGGTTTCTGTATTTATAGAAAAATTTTACGTCGGTCTCACGTCAGGGGGAGTCCCGAGGGGCCCACAAGCTAAGTAGACACGCCCTGGGGGGGAGGGCACGCCCTATGAGCTCGTCGCTCCCCTGGACTTTGTCTGGTCCATCTTCGGTACTTCGGGGGTCTCTTTTGGTCCAAAAAATCACCGTAAAGTTTCGTGGCATTTGGACCTCTTTTGTGTTAGGGCATATTTCTCCTTTAGTGGTTTTAGTGATTGATGACAATGCTTTTACCGACTAATCGTGTGCATTGAGCATTTCAGATATTTGATCATAAGGCACAAGACGATTCGAGCCCCTCGGAGTTTAGAGTGAAGACGGTTTTTGCTTCCTACATTTCTTTTTCGGTGGACTTGAGTCGTAGTAAAACCGTACTATCAAGAGGGGGTCTGCTTCGGAAAGGTTTGGGTGGAATCATCACGTACACATTCTATTTTGCACCCCTGTTGTCTTTCCACTTCGATGGAGTTTTCCCTCTGTTTTGCTGAAGGGCCGTTAGAGTGTTGCCAGCGGTAGTACCGCTAGTGGCAGTAGTAGTACCGCTACTAGTACCGCGCGTACTACAGCCATCTACTTAAATCTTGATTCATCGTGTCGGGTTGCACGGTAGTCCGGCAGTAGTCCCTCTGGCTCACTTCCGTGGAACCCCCCTTTGACCCAGTAGAGCAGGCAGAAGTAGGAGCGGCAGTAGGAGCGGTAGTACCGCGCCTACTTCCGCTCCCACTACCGCCCGCGGCTCTGCTCTTCAGCGCTCCCCCGTTCTTCTCAATGGTAGTAGGGACTGGCAGTACCGGATGTTAGCGGTAGTACAGTCCGTTTTGGGTGGCAGTACCACTGCTATCGTACTACCACATCCCCTGCCACCATAGTGCAGTGGTACTGCAGCCCAGTGGTAGTACCGCTGGGGTGAGAGGTAGCACCGTTCCGGCGGCACTACTTGCTCGTGACCTTGGGTCATTGCAGTTACTCTTCTGCCACTACCGTTTGGGCAGTAGTACCGCTCCCCGAGCGGTATTACCACTTATGTGCAGGATGAGGGCTGGATAACGGTTGGTTTTGCCCCCCACTATATAAAGGGGGTGTTCTTCCCCAAGAAGACTTACCTCTTCCTCCCCAAACTCCATTGTTGCTCCAAAGCTCATTTTCGCCCGATCTCTCTCCCTAGCCAATCAAACTTGTTGATTTTCTAGGGATTGGTTGAGAAGGCCCCGATCTACACTTCCACCAAGAGAAATTTGATTCCCCCCACTAATACCTTGTGGTTCTTGTTACTCTTGGGTGTTTGAGCACCCTAGACGTTTGAGGTCACCTCAGAGCCACAGTCCATTGTGGTGAAGCTCCGTGGTGGTGTTCGGAGCCTCCAATTCGGTTGCGGAGATTGCCCAACCTTGTTTGTAAAGGTTTGGTCGCCGCCTTCAAGGGCACCGCTAGTGGAATCATGGCATCTCGCATTGTGTGAGGGCGTGAGGAGAATACGGTGGCCCTAGTGGCTTCTTGGGGAGTATTGTGCCTCCACACCGCTCCAACGGAGACATACTTCTTCTCAAAGGGAAGGAACTTCGGTAGCACTTCCTCGTCTCCACCGGCTTCACTTGTGGTTATCTCTTACCTTTACTTTGTGCTAGTTTTACTTGTGTTGTGTATCTTGCTTGCTATTGTTCTTGTTGTTAGTAGCATCATATAGGTTTTTCACCTAATTGCATATCTAGCTAACCTATTTGTTGCTTATCCTAATTTGTTAAGAAAAGCTAAAAATTGGTAGTTGCCTATTCCCCCCCTCTAGTCAACTATATCAATCCTTTCAATTGGTATCAGAGCCTCGTCTCTTTTTTAAGGGTTTCAGCACCCGAAGAGTATGGTTGACGGAGAGGAGGAAGTGCCCGAGGCCGTGGAGTTGAACTCGATCACTCGAGATGACTTAAATGAAGCCATGGCTTCACTTAAGACGTCTATGACGACCGAGGTCAAGTCCATGCTAAAAGAATTACTTGAGGGGTTGAAAAGTACTCCAGATCCGTTGCTTGTGGTTAATCCCACAGCATCAGAGTCGGAGGCGTATTCTGGTAAGGAAGCGACTAAAGGTACTCATACCTTCTCCCCACACGACAACAATGGGATGGGAACCTTTGCCTTGGTTCACCCTCCCCCGGTCTATGGAGGACCGGTCCCTACACCACATATTAACAACCTTGGTCCTCCACATAAGCTTGTGAAAGGTGATTTTGCTAATTGGGTTTTTCGCATCAAGTCTCATTTGAATCATAACTCAACAAATCTTTGTAGAATCATTGAGCAAGGTTTCTACCCCCATGATCCAAAGAACTTCACTCCAAGAGAAGAGCCGGACAATCAATACAATCACTCCGCATTGTTCATCCTCCAAGCCACAGTGCCTCCTGAAGATCTATCTCACTTGCGTCCCTTCACTCGTGCAAAGGATTGTTGGGACCATATCATATCTTTATACAAGGGGAGCTCAAGCATTCAACGATCCAACTGTGAGGTGGTTCTTGATGAGGCCGATGAGTTAGTGATGATTGAAGATGAGGATCCTCGTTACCTCTAACGTAGATTGACAACTCTTGCGGTAGCTCTTCAAGATCATTGGAGCAAAGATACGGATGAAAATTGGATCAAGCGCAAGTTTCTCAAGGCCATCATGCCATTCAACAAGGCCATGTCCTCCGTGATCCATCAAAGGCTGGACTTCCACACCTTGTCTTCAAGCGAGGTGTCGGATGAGTTTATTGCCATGAACATCATGAACAAGACCACCGACAACGCTCTAGATCATGTCCAGCGGTCAAAGAAGGCCTCACCCAACCTTGCTTTGAAGGCGAAGTTAATTCCGGAAGAAGAATAAGAAGAAGAG
The DNA here is from genome assembly GCA_011799875.1 of Thinopyrum elongatum. Classification (NCBI taxonomy): domain Eukaryota; kingdom Viridiplantae; phylum Streptophyta; class Magnoliopsida; order Poales; family Poaceae; genus Thinopyrum; species Thinopyrum elongatum. Next base: position 304,964,911 of record CM022303.1, on the reverse strand, counting down.
GAAGAAGTAGAGAGTTGCCCCGAAGACACCAAACATGCTTACCACGAGCACATGGCTCTTGCGTCAAGGCAATTTTGGGGAAACAAGAGAAACTCAAGGCCCAACTTCTCCAAGAACAACTCAAGTGCCTCAAAGGGCAAGCAACGTGTGAGGACTTGTTACAATTGTGGTAATGTGAGTCACTTTGTGGTGGATTGCCCCTATGAGAAGAGGGAAGACAATGGTGGCAAGCTCATCCGCAAGGACAAGGCCAAGTCCTTTCCAAGAAAGAACAACTTCACCATCAAAGTGCCTCAAAAGGAGTTGGTGGCACATGAAGAGTACCCTTCCGATGATGATGATGAAGATACAAGTGGTGAAGGAATGGCAACGGCCAAAGTAGCCATTGCCACCTCTTCCCCAACCAAGGTGTCTCTCTTCGGTGCCCCCAACGAGAACCTCATCGCCAAGTGCCTCATGGCCAAAGGTACCAACAAGGTAACCTCCAACATCAAAACCACCATCACTACTACTCCTTTTTTAGATTGTGTGGATAATCATGTTGAGGCAATGGTGGATGAGAATGAATTTGATAAGTTCTTGAGTAAGCTAAGAGGTGAGACCAAGAAGCACTTTGTTGCTCTCTTGGAATAACTAGGTGAGGCCAATGATCTCATTGAGTCTCATGAGGATACCATCTCTAAGTTAGAAGGGCATAGCCGTGACTATGCGGATGAAATTGCGGATCTTTCCATTGCTCTTGAGGAAGAGCAAGGTCTTCGTTTGGCTCTTGAGGAGTCACACAACGATGATCTTGCTCAATTAGGAAAGATCATGATCATGCTCTTGTTCTTACTCGTGTGCTTAAATCCAAGAAGGTTGCACTTGGGGTTGGCCATGATAGACTCAAGGAGGAGTTTGACACACTTGACAAGGCCCACAAGGTCTTGAAGGGTGTTCATGCATCTCTCAAGGAGTCTCATGATAAACTCCAAGTGAAACTAACCAAGGAAGTAGCAACGTGCCCTCCTTTCATTCTAATTGATAATGCCAATGCTACTAACCCTTGTTGTGAGCATGCGCATCTTGTGGAGGAGAATGCCAAGTTAAAATAGCAACTTGAGAAAGGCCTTGTGACTTGCATACAAGGTGAGAAGAACCTCAATGACCTTTTGAGCAATCAAAAGGAAGTTGTGGCAAAGGAAGGACTCGGGTTTGTTCCCAAGTCAAAGAAGAAGAAGAACAAGACCAAGCAACCTCTCCCACTTAAGGAGACCTTCGTCAAAGCGGTAGAGGGTGCTCATGAGAAGAAGAAGAAGAAGAAGAAGAAGAAGAAGAAGGACAAGAGTGTGGGTGGTAATGCCAAGAAGGGCAAAACCACTCTTCCCAACAAAGTAGGCGACTTTAACCCTTCATATGTTTTATGACGTGCTAGTGATGGGCATGTTTATGCCAAATTTGTTGGTTCTTCCTATGAGTATATTGAATGGTCTATTTGGGTTCTTAAGACCCTTGTTGCTAACATCAAAGGACCCATTGAAAAATGGGTACCTAAGTCCAAGCATTAATTTCTTGTAGGAGTTTGCTTCCGGTGGGGTGTCATGGTTGCTTGATAGTGGAGCAACAAATCATATCAGCAGGAGCAAGGACTTGGTGGTGGGCGTGCAAGAAATTCCATCAATGCCCACACATGTCCAATTTGGTGATGCTTCAACTTCTAAGGTAATGGGTCTTGGCAAGGTGGTCATCTCACAAGATTTATCTATTGAGAAGGTCATGCTTGTTGAGTCCCTTGCATACAATTTACTTTCCGTTCGTCAACTTGCACTCATGGGCTTTGCAACATTCTTTGATCTTGATATCATGGCCCTTTTGTGGAGCAAGACTCTTAAAGTAGCCTTTGTTTGGCATGTCAAAAACGGTCTCTATGTGGTTAACTTCTCGGAGCAACTAACTAAGACCGTGACATGCCTAATGGATAAAGTTGATGTGGGATGGCTTTGGCATCGCCGACTAGCCCATGTCAATATGAGATCTTTGCAAAGCCTCCTCAAAGGGGATCACGTCCGTGGACTAACAAATGTGAGCTTTGCCAAAGATCGTGCTTGTAGTGCTTGTATTGAAGGTAAGTTACATGAGACGACTCACCGACCCATGACTATCATCTACTCAAAGAGGCCCTTGGAACTCCTTCACATGGATCTCTTTGGTCCTCCATCCTTTGATAATCTTGGGGGGAGAAAATATTGCTTGGTGATTGTGGATGATTACTTAAGATATACCAGGGTATACTTCTTCAAGAGGAAGAGTGAGACCCAACAAACCGTCATCGACTTTGCTAATGAAGCTCAACGTCAACATGAAGCAAACATATTGATGATTAGAAGTGACAACGGCACCGAGTTCAAGAAGTACTCCCTGGATGAGTTTTTGAGTGTTGAGGGGATCAAGCATCAATATGCCGCACCATACACCCCTCAATAAAATGGTGTTGCGGAGAGGAAGAACCGGATGTTGATGGATGCGGCAAGGACCATGATGGCAGAATTCAAATCTCCGTACAACTTTTGGGCTGAAGCCATCAACACCGCATGTCATGCATCCAATCGGCTCTACCTCCGCAAAGGCTTGAACAAGACTCCATATGAGATACTTACCGGTAACAAGCCCAACCTCAAGTACTTCCGGGTGTTCGGGTGTTAGTGTTTCATCCTCAAGAAAGGTGTTCGTTTGTCCAAATTCAAACCTAGAGCTCAAGAGGGCATATTTGTTGGTTATGCTACAAACTCTCATGCTTACCGTGTCCTCAACAAGTCCAATGGACTCATTGAGGAGACGTGTAACGTGGAGTTTGATGAAAATAATGGCTCCCAAGTGGAGCAAAGTGGTCTTTTTGATGTAGGTGATGAAATTCCTCCTCAAGCCATAAGAAGAATACGGATTGGTTAAATACTCCCCATTGAGGAACCCCTTGTGGCCGAAGGAGAAGGACAATGCTCTACGCAGGTGGAGCCATCACTGACGCTAGACCCGCATGCTTCCGTAGAACAAAGTGAAGGCCCTCAACCCAATGAATAAGATCAAGGGCAAGATCAACCTCATGAAGATGGTGGTGCACCAAATGATGCCCAAGAACAAGTTCATGACTCCGAGCAAGTTCAAGATCAAGCGCAAGCTCATGATCAAGAGCAAGCTCAAGACGGTGCTCAAGATGATCAAGATGATGATCCTCAAATTCCTATTCAGGAACTTCTGGAGCGCCGTGCCGCCAAGGTGGCTTCCAAGCTCAAGCATCAACAACATGTCATGGAGAATGTGCTTGGAAGCTTGAGAAAAGGGGTAACTACTCGTAAACAATTGTCAAACTTTTCTGAGCATCACGCGTTTGTTTCATGTATTGAACCCCAAAAGGTACATGAGGCGCTCGACAATGTGGATTGCCTTGAAGCCATGCATGATGAACTCAACAACTTCGAGCACAACAATGTTTGAGAATTAGTGCCAAGGCCAACGGAGGACCACAATGTCATTGGTACCAAATGGATCTTCAAGAACAAGCAAGATGCAAATGGTGTGGTTGTTCGTAACAAGGCAAGATTGGTGGCACAAGGCTACTCCCAAGTTGAGGGTATCGACTACGGTGAAACCTTTGCCCCTGTCGGTGTACTAGAATAGGGGTACCCTAGTACCCCGTACTTGTGCACGGGCAATAGTAGCATCCCGCGGCCAGGCTTGCGGGAGGACAGCCAGAGAGAAGCTCAAAATTATTAAGCCATTCAAGAACAAAGTATACAAAGCAAGAGTTAAGGCCCCGGCAAGAGGAGCTTGCCGGGAGGGACAGCTGAGGCCCAGCCTGGGCATTGCTGAAGTAGAGTACTTGCCGCGGCAAGGTACTTGCCCCGGCAAGTCATTGGCTACGGCAAGGTATTGGCTGCGGCAAGGTATTAGCTGCGGCAAGATAGCGGCTGCGGCAAGGTACTTGCCCCGGCAAGTTACCTTGCACGGCAAACTATGGGCTGCGCCAAGCTGTCAGGTGCGGCAAGGTCTTGCCGCGGCAAGCGTTACTGTACCACTGTGCTACTGTGCTGCTCCGGTGCCTCTGCCAGCGTGGCGCTCTGGGTCCTTCCAAGCGTGCGTGGCAGGGCACTGTGTAGACGGCGGTGCACTGTAGATAGCGGTGCAGCAGCAGGTGGGATAGGCTTTTCCCACGTCCACGACGTCCGGGTACATGTATCTGGACAGCAAAGGCATGGGCATTTAATGCCCTTGTCCCCTGCCGTCAGTGGTAGGTAGGAGATGTCATCCTGGTAATAGTGGCCTTACTGTAGCAACTTTCCACCTCTACCTTTACTGTTTGCCACCTGTTGGAGACCCCTTTGTGCGTATAAAAGGAGGCCCATGGGCAACGTGAAAGGAGAGGAATGGAAAAAGGGAGAACTCCAGTATTGTACGCAGCTACTCGGTACTGTAGCGCTCCTGGGGCTAGAACAATCATACTGATAATAACCAAAAAGCAGGAGTAGGGTTTTACGCATCCGTGCGGCCCGAACCTGGGTAAATCTCTCTCGTGCACTGTCGTGTTCTTCGCTAGATTTGCCCTTCGCGCGACCGTCTCTCCCTGCCGAACGTAAAGGGGTCCTTCTCTGGGTCCCATAGGTGATCGTGGATTCGTCCCCGACATCTTTGGCGCGCCAGGTAGGGGCAAGGAGGTTGTGTGAACCTAATCTAGCGATTTGCGCGCTAGTTTTTGGGCCATTCTCCGTCTTATGGCTCCAAAAAAGAAGACTTCAGCCATCGGTGCGTCCACATCCAACCCGCCTGCTCCCGTGCAGGAGGGTGCCGACGTGATTGCGGCTGCTGGGGGGACTGGAGAGCGAGAGCTCCTATTACCTCCACCTGTCCAAAACCGGGCCAGCAACGCCAATCTTGGCGCTGCTGGGTCTGGGAACGCAGCGCTGCTCGCTGCTGCTGGCCCTGCAAGCTCCAGAAACGGTGATGTGCGTTCTGGAACGCCCGCGCCGGTTCAGACACCGCGGCCTTCGCAAGAAGCCCGTGACAGGCAGCGTCCTGACGCCCCAGGTGCCAGGCGCTCCCTGGATAATGAACTTGCGCATCAATCTCGAGATGCGCGGGGTCACCATACGCAACAACACGTTGGCGGGGTCGAGGCGCGGTCGCCTGGGCGTGGAGATGCTCCTTCTAACACCGTTAGGAGTAAGAGCATCCCACAGTCCTCACGCCACTCGATACCTCCCTCGCCAGCAGAAGCGTTGGCGCGTGCGCAGCTACTCCTGAACTTCCCTCCACCAGCAGATAAGCTTGACGAGTGGAGGGCAACCATTCAGAGCCTTCTCAGCTTCGCTGATGCCGACCCAGTGCGCGCGGCCGACAAGAGAACTGGTGACGATGCTATCACCAACAAGAACGGCGAGGGGGCAACAACCGTACACTCCCCACCTAGACGGCCTCGATCGCCGACACGTCGAGACGACGCCCGTGGCGATGATTCCACGGCGTCGTCTGACCCGCGAGCTCGTCGCGACCAGCACCTCGTTCTTCAGGAACGCAGAGGAGAAGACGCTCGTACCACTATCGAGCGAAGGAGAGAAGCGCATCGTCAGTCCGACAGACGCGCAGGGCCCGCTGTTGACATGCATGCGCCAGGGGATCCTGGCGACTTGCCGTACGCGGTAAGTTGTCCAGCGTTCACCCGTGAGCTGCGGCAGGTCCAGTGGCCCAATCGCAAGGCTTTCAAGCCTGACGTGCCGGAGAAGTATGATGGCAAGACACACCCTTCGGAGTTCCTCAGTATTTACACCATTGCGGTGCAAGCTGCCGGGGGACGAGACGACAAGATTCTTGCTAACTACTTCCCGCTCGTGTTAAAGCGCAACGTCATCTCATGGCTCATGCACTTGCCGGAGAACTCCATTTCTTCATCGGCGGACCTGTGCCATCAGTTTGTTGGTGCCTTTACTGGCGGTCATCAACCTCATGGCCAGGAGAGTGATCTTCACCTCATCCCCCAGAAGGAAGGAGAGCCCCTGCGCAAATACATTCAAAGGTTCAGCCGCGTACAGTACAACATCCCAGATGTTCACCCCGCTGCGGTTATTAGCGCGTTCCATCAGAACGTACATAACCGCAAGATGCGGGAGGAAATGGCAATGACCAAGGTCAGAGACATTGGCCAGCTATATGCTCTCGCCGACAAGTGTGCGCGCGCTGAAGAGGGAAGGAAACTTCCCGGTGAAGGTGTTGGCGCAGGGGGGAGCTCTGACAGCGAAGGTACCGCCCCGGCAAAGAAGGGCCGGCGGCGGAACAACAGGAAGAAAAAGGGCAAAGCTGTGCTTGCCGCCGAGCAGTCCAGCGGCAACGGCAGCGCCGACAAGGCCAAAGTCGAGGGCTCCGGCAAGGAGATTGCTGCGTGCGCCAACTGTCAGGCCTTGGCGGCTGCCGACAAGCAGGACGGCTCCGACAAGCAATATTGCAAGATCCACCGCACCAAGGGGCACGATCTCCAGAACTGTCGACGAGTCGAGCAGCTTGTCGAACAGCAAAAAGCTGAGTATGAGAGGCGTGACAAGGAAAAGGCCCCAGAAGGTGCTGGCGGGTCCGGCAAGAAGCGCACTGCCCGAGGAGGGCGTCGCGGCAAGGCCAAGCAGCAGCAGAGAGACAGGCCTCCTCGTGGCCGCGACAAAGATGATGATGATGATGATCTAGATGATGAAGAATCCAGTGAGCACGAATTTCAGAAAGCCGCAGAAGTCTTGTGTGTTGACGGTGGTGCTTCGTTGCATTCTTCTCACCGCCAACTTAAACAGTGGGCGCGAGAGATCAATGCGGCAGAACCATCTGTTGACGCCAGAAAGCTTCTGAAGTGGTCTGACACGCCTATCGTCTTTGACATTGAGGACCACCCTGACCGCACAACGGCGGTCGGGTGCTTGCTGATGTTGGTTTCACCAACGATCCGCAACCTCAAGGTCACGAAGATGTTAGTTGACGGTGGGGCCGGCTTGAATCTGATTTCGCCCGCTGTGCTCCGGAAACTTCAAATCTCTGACGGCGAGCTTGAGGAAACTGGTACTTTCCAAGGAGTCAATCCAGGAAGGAGTAAGCCGAAAGGGAAGATCACGCTGCCAGTGACATTTGGCGGCGAGCTGAACTACCGGACCGAGAAGGTCACCTTCGATGTTGCCGATATTCCATTACCTTATAATGGGATACTTGGCCGCCCAGCGCTCGCCAAGTTCATGGCAGCCTCTCATTATGCCTACAACGTGTTGAAGATGCCAGGTCCAGTAGGTGTTATCACAGTTCCCTGCGACAAGAAGGATGCGCTTATTTGCGCCGACAAGATCTACCGGGAGGCAGCTGCCGCAACTGCTGCCAAGGCACTTGCCGCTGAAGCTCTCGGGCGGGAGAACAAGAGGAAGTCCGGCAACAGCTCCTGTGCCCACTCCGGCAAGCGCACCTCTTCGGAGTGCTGCGCTACCATCGAGGACGCACCAGAGAGCTCCACCGGCAAGTGTAAGAAGAACAAAGCCGCTCCGCCGGCGAAAAAGAAGGTGCCCACCAAGGAGGATGGCACTGGTGGTTCCTTCACCATCAGTGCCACACTTGACAACAAATAGGAAAACGCGCTCGTTGCTTTCCTGCGGGCGAATGTCGACGTATTTGCATGGCAACCGTCCGACATCCCCGGTGTTCCCAGGAAAGTAATTGAGCACCACCTTGCCGTTTGTCCCCACGCGAGGCCCGTCAAACAGAAAGCCAGAAAGCAAGCTGTGGAGCGGTAAGAGTTTATTGCGGAAGAAATCAAGAAGTTGGAAGCAGCAGGCCTCGTTAGAGGAGTGCTCCATCCTATGTGGTTGGCCAATCCGGTTGTCGTGCGCAAAGCGAATGGAAAATGGAGGCTTTGTATTGATTTCACTGATGTCAATAAAGCTTGTCCCAAAGACCCATTTCCTTTGCCCCGCATAGACCAGATTGTTGACTCCATGGCAGGATGTGATTTGCTTTCATTTCTTGACGCATATTCAGGGTATCATCAAATCTTCATGGCTGAGGAAGATGAGGAAAAGACCGCATTTATCACACCCTATGGCACATACTGTTTCATACGTATGCCGTTTGGTTTGAAAAATCCTGGTTCGACATTTGCAAGAGCCGTCCAGATTGCTTTTGAGCCTCAGCTGCACAGAAATGTGGAAGCCTATATGGATGATATAGTGGTCAAAAGCAAAGACAGGGCTACTTTGGTTCAAGATCTAGAAGAAACTTTTGTAAATCTGCGCAAGATCAACCTGAAGCTCAACCCCGAGAAGTGCGTGTTTGGAGTTCCCTCCGGCAAGCTTCTCGGGTTCTTTGTGTCTCAACGTGGAATTGAAGCCAATCCTGACAAGATCAAAGCCATTGAGCAAATTGAAGCACCGAAGCGCGTCAAGGATGTTCGACGACTTGCCGGCTGTGTTGCTGCCCTCAGTAGGTTTATCTCCAAGTCAACTGAGCGCGCCCTGCCATTTTTCAAAATCTTAAAAAAGGCAGGTCCATTGAAATGGACTCCGGAGGCGGAGGCGGCGCTGCAAGACTTGAAGAGATACCTCTCCTCTCCTCCAATACTTGTCGCGCCTAAACCACAAGAGAAGTTGTTGCTGTATCTAGCGGCAACCAATCAAGTGGTTAGTGCTGCGCTGGTAGCAGAGAGAGAGGTGGATGAGGAGGCAGTAACTGCGGCAAGCACGACCAGCGACAAGCTGGGGGCAACAAGTTTTGCTGCCAACAAGGATTCGTCTGCGCAGTCAGGTGAAGTGATACAAAAGAAGAAAATGGTGCAGCGCCCGGTCTACTTTGTGAGCTCTCTTCTGCAGGGAGCTAGGTCAAGGTATTCTGGTGCGCAGAAGCTGCTTTTCGGCCTTCTCATGGCCTCGAGAAAGCTGCGCCATTATTTTCAAGCACATGAAGTTACCGTCATCACTCGCTTCCCGCTGAAAAGGATTTTGCAAAATCCAGAAGCGACGGGCAGGATTGTCGAGTGGGCGTTGGAGTTGTCGAGCTTTGGCCTCAAGTTTGAGAGTACATCAACCATACAGAGCCGAGTTTTGGCAGAGTTTGTCGTAGAATGGACACCAACGCCAGACGAAGAAATCCCAGAGATGACTCTCCCCGGCAAGGAGACAAGCAAAGAGTGGCTTATGTACTTTGATGGTGCCTTTTCGCTGCAAGGCGCCGGTGCTGGCATACTGCTTGTCGCACCCACCGGAGAGCACCTCAAGTACGTGGTCCAAATGCACTTTCCCAAGGAACAGGCGACGAACAATACTGCAGAATATGAGGGGTTGCTTGCCGGTCTCAGGATCGCGGCAGACCTTGGGATCAAGAAGTTTATTGTCAGGGGAGATTCGCAGCTTGTCGTCAGGCAAGTGAACAAGAACTACCAATGCCCATTGATGGAAGCTTATGTAGATGAGGTGAGGAAGTTGGAAGAACGCTTTGATGGCCTACAAATGGAGCACGTCCCACGTGCTGAGAATGACATTGCCGATGGTTTATCAAAGCGCGCCGCACTCAAATTGCCTGTGGAGCCAGGCACTTTTGTGCTCCAACTAACTCAGCCATCCGTGATGCCATCAGTAGGGCAAGGCAGGAAGAGGAAGTTGGCTTCTGGCGACTACTTCCCGGCAGAGCTCCCCGAAGCCGCCGGCAAGAAGGCTGCCAAAGCCAGCGCCAAAGATTCAGAGGGGCAACTTGCTCCGACAAGGCCTCGCGCTCTTGTCGTTGAAGCGGGTGCTCCTAGGCTAGAGGCAAAGGGGCAACTTGCTCCGACAAGACTTCAGCTTGTCGTTGAAGCAGGCGCTCCTGATCGAAGCGCTGAGGAGCAAGATGCTCCGACGAGGCCTTGGGCTTCCGTCGTTGAAGCAACTGCTCCCGACAAGCTTGTTGAAGGACAGCACGCTCCAGCAGGGCCCCAGGCTCTTGTCGTTGGGGCGGCTGTTCCCGCCAAGCTCGTCGGGGAACGGCAGGCTCTGGTAGAGCGACGAGCTCTTCCCGTAGGGCCTGATGTTCCCGCAGCAGAAGAAATGCCTTTAGTCCTCGTTGTCGAGCCACAGGTTGCAGCGTGGGCGCAGCAGATCGTCCGTTTCCTTCAGACAGGAGAACTTCCCGAAGAGCAGGAAGAAGCGGAGAAAGTAGCCCGACGGTCCAATATGTATCAATTTGTCGATGACATGCTGTGCAGAAAAAGACCAAACGGTGTGAAATTGAAGTGTATTCCCTGGGAAGAAGGACAGGAGCTGTTGGCGGAGATTCCTGGAGGCATATGTGGTCACCACATAGGGTCAAGAGCCCTTGTTGGAAAGGCTTTCCGGCAAGGTTTCTTTTGGCCCACCGCCCTCCAGGATGCAACTGCACTAGTAACCAAGTGTGAAGCGTGCCAGTTTCATTCCAAGCAGATTCATCAGCCAGCTCAAGCTCTCCAGACAATCCCTCTCTCCTGGCCATTTTCGGCCTGGGGGCTCGATATCCTCGGCCCCTTTCCCCGTGCCACCGGGGGCTTCGAGTACTTGTATGTGGCCATCGACAAGTTTACGAAGTGGCCAGAAGTGGAAGCAGTGAGGAAGGTGACAGCACAATCAGCCATCAAGTTCTTCAAGGGAATTGTTTGTCGCTTTGGTGTTCCTAACAGGATCATCACCGACAATGGTACCCAGTTCACGAGCCACGCCTTCATGCAGTATGTCGAAGACCTTGGCGCCAAGGTCTGTTTCGCTTCTGTTGCTCACCCCCGAAGCAACGGTCAAGCTGAAAGGGCAAATGCTGAAGTGCTGCGTGGGCTCAAGACGAGAACTTTCGACAGGCTGCGCAAGTGCGGCAAAAACTGGATCGAGGAGCTGCCAGTGGTTCTTTGGTCGATCAGGACGACGCCAAATCGAGCTACTGGCCAGACGCCTTTTGCTCTAGTTTATGGAGCAGAGGCAGTTCTCCCCACGGAACTCGTATACGGGTCACCTCGAGTGCTCGCTTATGATGAGCTTGAGCAAGAGCGACTGCGGCAAGATGACGCTGTGCTCCTCGAGGAGGATCGTCTTCAGGCTGCTGTGAGAGCTGCTCGCTACCAGCAAGCTTTGCGTCGCTACCATAGCCGCAAAGTTAATGCCAGAAGTCTCGAGGAAGGCGACCTTGTTCTTCGGCGCGTTCAGTCGGCCAAGAATTCAAACAAGTTGACGCCGAAGTGGGAAGGCCCTTATCGGGTGAAACGGGTCACCAGGCCCGGCGCTGTCCGCCTGGAGACCGGGGATGGCATTCCAGTGATCAATTCCTGGAACATTGAGCATCTTCGTAAGTTTTTTCCATAAGGCGCGGTTGCCGGGCCCTTCCCCGGCAACCACCTTTTGTACAAGTCTTGCCGCTGTTGCATGTAATCCTTTGTACAAAGCCAGGCGCAGACCCTGTGCATACATAAAGCTTTTGTATTTCGCAGTTTTTGACGATTTCATGTTTACTTTTATTTTGCATGATTATCTGACATACTGTGCAGTACAGCCTCCCCGGTAAGCATTAACGAGCCGCCAAGCTCCTATATCTTTATTTTCTCTTCTTTCTTTTTCTCAAAAAGACAGAAGCTTCCCTCGCGCACAAGTTTGCCGGGGGGGGATGGGATAATGATATGGACCAGGCGTCGTTCAAAGAAACTTTGCCTTGCCGGGTAGAAGGCAGCGGCAAGCAGTGACAAGACCTTGCCGCGGAGAGATCAGCGACAAAGCTAAGTGCCAAAGTTTGAATAACCAAATTCTTTTTTATTCTCAAGGTTATTTTCCTTGAACGATACTACTCTTTGTATGGAAAACCTGTGCGCGACGGAACCTAAGCGTAATCGGTCGCGCCCTTACCTTGTTTCGAGTCCGCTCAACAACCTAAGTGGCCGCACTGAGCGCGACAAGGTTGCTTGCCGGAAGTGGCACCGCCAGCAGGCTGCTGGAGTCCCGTACCCAGCGCTCGCAGCGATGGTGCGCGCACCGGCAAGTTTCCTATAAGCGTAGGGCAAGTACACATAAAGAAAGAAATTGCTCAAGGGAGATGACATGCATTAACTTCAAAATATTGCATGTTATATTACAAGATAAGTTGCCGCGGCTTAAACAGATTGTTCTTTAACATGTCTAGCAGCGGCAAGGAGGGAGAAGAATGGGCTCTCTAATTGCAGTGCTCGCCTTCGACTCTTTGGATTTGGTCCACCCTCTCCACGATGGGCGCGACAAGGGCCTCTAGTGGTGCGGGGTCGTATCCCTTCGGCAAGCTTTTGAAGATGTTGCTGAAGTCGACGCCCGGGTTTCTGTATGCTATCTTCACCAGCAACCTCCGGAGAACTCCCCGGCAAAGCCTGCGTGACTCGTCGGCCAGTTGAGCCTTGTGATTGACTTGGAGCTGTTGGAGTGCTTCTACTACTCCGTCGAAGAACTCGGCTAGCTTGACGCTAGTTTGCGTGTTCTTATCGGTGGAGTACCCGAAGTCCGGCACCTTCAGGGCAGTCAGCTCCTTGTCGATGTCCTCGGCTGCGCTGGCAAGCCTGTCTGTGAAGATCCCCACGTTATCCCTGAACTTCTTGTGGGTTGCAATAGCGTCTTGAAGCAGACCCTTCTCCTTCTGGAGCTCTGCCATTAGAAGCCCTTCGCGCTTTCTGGTGGTGTCGAGCGTCTCCTTCAGCGTGGTCAGTTTCAGCTTCAGGTCTGCTCTGGAGTCATTGGCGGCGGCAAGCAGATTGTTCTTCTTGGCTATGGTAACTTGCATCTCCGCCAAAGTGTGGGTCACCTTTGCCCGCTCACTTTCGAGCGTTGAGAGCTTGTCACCGTTTGCCTTGAGGGCGGCCTCTAGTCTTGCCACTTTCTCCTCCATTTCCTTCCTGTTCACTTTTGCAGCAGCGACAGCGTTGGTGGCCTTGACCAACTTGCTGGCGTACTCTTGGCCCAAGGCTTCGATTTCCTTCTGGTGTTTTTGTGCCTGCCCCTGGGTCCGCTCTGCGACAAGTCTTGCCACCTCCTCGTCTTTCTGTTGGAGGGTTTCGGCAAGTTTCCTCTTGCGCTCGGCAAGTTCTTCTTCGTGGGCATCAAGGTCCACCTTCCGCTGGTTCAGATCACCGGCCCGAGCAGACAACTCCTTGGCGGTCTCCTCCTGTTTTTGTTCAATGTCTTGCTTCATCAGGAGGAGGGCCTGCCGTTCTTCGGCCAGCTGTGCCCGCTTGGCCTCTAACGCATTAAGAGATCGCGCGCGGACATCCGCCAAGATCTCCGCGCGCCTCAACATGTCAGCTTCGGCCTTCTCGATGAGCGCCTCCCTGGAAGCTAGCTTCTCCCGTCGGGCGCGATGAAGATTCAGCAGCTCTTGGAGCAGTTGCTCCTCTTCAGACGTGCTGCTGCTGCTGGCGCCTGGCGCATCCACAAGCTGGAGCCCGGCAGCGGCAAGGATCTCCTCGTCCACAACATCCTCCTCGGTTGACGCTCTGGAGCCCACCGTCCAGGGGAGGCTGACGTAGACGTTCTCGCCGACCCGGATGTATTTGCTTGGCGGAGGCGAGTTGGGTCCTGCCGCCTCGTCAGTGGTTGAGGGACCCGTGGTCGGAGTAGCGCCTGGCGCTCCTGTGGCCTCAGGGCCGTCAGTACGACCACCGGCTCCCTCGCCGGCCTCCTCAGCAGCCTTCTGGGCGGCCTCAGCTTCAGCAGCCTTGGCGGCTTCATCAGTGGGCGCCTTGGCGGTATTATCCTCGGCGGCCTTGCCGGCCTCTTCGGCAGCCCTGGCAGCCTCTTCATCGGCAAGCTTGTCGGCTACCAGCTTGTCGGCCTTGGCAGCGGCAGCCTTGGCGGCCTCGTCGTCGACGGCCCCTGCCGTGTTCTCCTCGGCAGAAGAGTCAATGTTCATTGGCTCCACCGAGGAGGGCTCTGCCAACCCGAGAAGTAAAGCAAAAAGAGCTTCAGGAAGAAATTCAAGAAGCCAAAAGAAAGAAAGCAGAAAGAGTTTTGCGGCAAGTGGGTTTACCCGTGTTGAGCTCAGGAGCGGTGGGCTCCCCTCCCCCGTCAACGTTTGTCATTGGGGTGGGGTCGCCAGCGCTGGTGCTTGGCGCTTCGGCGCTTGCCGGCTCCTCTTCGTGGCTCGGCTCGCTAGTGGGAGCCCTTACTGGAGATCTTCTCCTTGGCGGAGTGGTCGAGGGGGGTGGTACTTCTGGAGCACCTTCAGATTGCTCCACTTGCTGCTCCTCTCCTACACGCCCAAAGATGTGAGTAACAAAATGCTTGTTCCTCAGCGACCGCCAGCGAAAGGTAGTTGAAATACTTACGCTGGGGGCTGCGCTGGGGGCTGCAACGAGGGCTGGGCTCCGAGCTGGCCGGGACGGTCTCAGACGCTCTCCCGGTGGTTGCCGTGGGCTCATCTTCGACGACCACCACGGTCTTGCTCGTCGAGACCTTAGCTCTCTTCCTTGTCCTCTCCGCCAAAGTTTCCTCCCTGCGGAAGCAAGGCCGGAGCGCGACAAGTGAGGATAGAAACAAAACCTTACAAAGATTGAGGGTCGCAGCAAGGGAACTTACTCTTCCTCGTCGTCCTCTTCGCTGAGGGCGGAAAAATCAAAGTCCGCCTCCGTGTGAGGAGGGGGAGCTGGGCTCCTTGGCTGCTTGGCGGGGGTAGTAGCAGCGGTCTTTGATGACCCTGCTCCAGTTGCCGGGGCCGCGTGAGACACTCCCGCAGCACCAGCCCTTGCCGCGGACGAGCGCGTTGAACGGCGCTCCGGCGGTTGTTGAACTTCTTGCCGCTCAGCCACTTTGCCAAGCCTGCGAAGGCGTTTCCTCCTCAGAGGGGCTGGGGACTCTGACTGCGGTGGGCTTTCGGTGCCCTCCTCGGAAAAGGAGCCCTCATCCTCCGAGCTGCCTGACTCATCGGCAGGCTGGCTTGGCCCGACATCCTTGCCGGGTGCGGCGAGCTTGCCCTTCCCGGCAAGCATCCCCTGCTCGGCAAGGCTCTCCTTTTGTGCCTCATCGAGCTCCGCCAAAGTATAACCAAAATCGCCAGCTTCCCTGGCGAGCCTGTCCTCCTCCACTCTTCGAGCAATGAATTCTATTTCTTGCTTAGTGGTGTTGCGGACGAGCCACTCTTCCACCCGGACCTGCTTTTCGACCGTGGAGTCAAAGAATCGCCGCACGTCTTCTTCGAGCGGCACGTCCCAAGTTGCTTCAACGCTGTGCGCATTGCAGAGCGGCATCATAGAGATGATTGCACTCAATGCGGAGTTGTTGCAAAGAGGCACGATGTGCTTCGGCAGCGTGAACGCCTTGTCGCGCTTTTCTGGATCTGTCTCTTGCTTGAACAGTTCTCGCATGAAAAAGTCGTGCTGCAGAACTGTGAAGTTGTTGATCAGTCCAGGGCGCAGCCGCATGATATCGGCTGGGTTCTTCCAATCAGAGGCCGGCCTTCCTCTCTGCTGCAGAGGAGCAATGCGGCGGCGGAGGAAGTCTGCGCGAACCATCCCTATGGTGAGCCCGGCCTCCCTGAGCCGCATGATCCTGGCAGCGGCAATCTCCAGCTTTTTGTCCTGGGGATCCAGATCGCTCCAGTCTGTGCCACGCGCTGCTGGGGTCTTGCGAAGCTCACAGTATGGTGGCAGATCGTCGTCAATGATCCAACACCATTCAGACCGGATTTCTCCCCATCTTGGGCGGAGATCCCCCTTCAGATAATGCTCCTTGGCGCCCAATCTTGAAACGAACAAGACGCCAACAGTGAGAGGCTCCCCCTTTTCAGCACGGGGAGTGAAGTAATGCCTGAACAGCGCGGTGTTGGGTGCGACGCCGACGAAGTTCTCGCACAGATGCGCAAATATTGCCATGGTGGATACGGCATTCGGTGTGAGATCCAGCAGACGAAGGTTGAAGGTGTACATGACGTCGCTGAAGAAATCCGAATACGGTGGGCAGAGCCCACACCAAAAGTAGCAAGCGAAGAAGGGGTACTTGCTCACTTCGCTCTCGTCGGTGGCTGGGCGGACGCGGGTGGCCGGATGCGCCTTGGTCCTCGCGGCCCACATGCCTTGGAACTTGGCCTTCAGATCCGCCCCCATGAGCGTCGGAGCGAAGAGCGCGTACTTCTGCCTTTTCATCTGCGCCTGGGTCTCCGTCCTTGAGGACTTCCCCGTCTTCCCCTTTTCTCCTTTGGGAGGCATGGCGAAGGCGGAGCTGAGGACCGAGGGAGATGCAGACGCGCGCGGTGGCGGAGGATTGGGAAACCGCCTTTGTTTTAGAGCGGAGGAAGAAGAAGGCGGAGATTTGAAGATCGAGAATGGTGAGAGGGGTGTGCGAGTGCTTCTGCAGGTCCCTCCTTTTATGGGGAAAGATGCGGAACCATCCGCCCCTTCGTCATTCGAGATAACTGTGCACGCTTCCCACGCTCCGCATTCAACGCGCGACGCGTGGGAGAGCGTGCAATTAAACAGCATAGAGACGTTTCGGCTTATCCCAGCCACGCGTGCCCGTGCACTGTTTGGGCCTGGCCCAACAACGCCCGGCACCGTGTGTGGCCCAGGCCCGGGGGCTCCTGTCGGTGTACTAGAATAGGGGTACCCTAGTACCCCGTACTTGTGCACGGGCAGTAGTAGCATCCCGCGGCCAGGCTTGCGGGAGGACAGCCAGAGAGAAGCTCAAGATTATTAAGCCATTCAAGAACAAAGTATACAAAGCAAGAGTTAAGGCCCCGGCAAGAGGAGCTTGCCGGGAGGGACAGCTGAGGCCCAGCCTGGGCATTGCTGAAGCAGAGTACTTGCCGCGGCAAGGTACTTGCCCCGGCAAGTCATTGGCTGCGGCAAGGTATTGGCTGTGGCAAGGTATTGGCTGCGGCAAGATAGCGGCTGCGGCAAGGTACTTGCCCCGGCAAGTTACCTTGCACGGCAAACTATGGGCTGCGCCAAGCTGTCAGGTGCGGCAAGGTCTTGCCGCGGCAAGCGTTACTGTACCACTGTGCTACTGTGCTGCTCCGGTGCCTCTGCCAGCGTGGCGCTCTGGGTCCTTCCAAGCGTGCGTGGCAGGGCACTGTGTAGACGGCGGTGCACTGTAGATAGCGGTGCAGCAGCAGGTGGGATAGGCTTTTCCCACGTCCACGATGTCCGGGTACATGTATCTGGACAACAAAGGCATGGGCATTTAATGCCCTTGTCCCCTGCCGTCAGTGGTAGGTAGGACATGTCATCCTGGTAATAGTGGCCTTACTGTAGCAACTTTCCACCTCTACCTTTACTGTTTGCCACCTGTTGGAGACCCCTTTGTGCGTATAAAAGGAGGCCCATGGGCAACGTGAAAGGAGAGGAATGGAAAAAGGGAGAACTCCAGTATTGTACGCAGCTACTCGGTACTGTAGCGCTCCTGGGGCTAGAACAATCATACAGATAATAACCAAAAAGCAGGAGTAGGGTTTTACGCATCCGTGCGGCCCGAACCTGGGTAAATCTCTCTCGTGCACTGTCGTGTTCTTCGCTAGATTTGCCCTTCGCGCGACCGTCTCTCCCTGCCGAACGTAAAGGGGTCCTTCTCTGGGTTCCATAGGTGATCGCGGATTTGTCCCCGACAGCCCCCGTTGCTCATCTTGAATCTATTCGTTTATTGCTTGCTTATGCATCTCATCATGATTTTAAATTGCAACAAATGGATGTGAAGAATGCATTTCTTAATGGTCCTTTAAATGAGTTGGTATATGTCAAAGAACCCCCAGGATTCGAGGATCACAAGCTCCCCAATCATGTATACAAACTCAACAAGGCACTCTATGGCCTTAAACAAGCCCCACGTGCGTGGTATGAGCACCTTACAGAGTTGTTGCAAGATAGTGGTTTGAAATTGGGAAAATCGATCCCACTCTTTTTACTAAGAGGGTCAAAGGGGATTTTTTCATATGCCAACTATATGTTGATGATATTATTTTTGGTTCTCATAACAAGTCTTTCAATGATGAGTTTGTCACACTGATGACCGAGAAATTCGAGATGTCCATGATGGGAGAGTTGAAGTTCTTTCTTGGGTTCGAAGTCAAGCAAAGAAGAGAAGGAAACTTCATCAACCAAGCTAAATATACCCAAGACATGCTCAAGAGATTCAAGATAGATGATGTCAAGCCGGTTAAGTTTCCTATGCCTACGAAATGCAAGCTTGACATTGATCCCAATGGTAAAGCGGTGGATCAAAAGGAATATTGCTCCATGATTGGATCCTTGCTTTACCTTTGTGCATCTAGACCGAATATTATGTTGAGTGTGGGAATGTGTGCAAGGCTCCAAGCCACACCTAAGGAAAGTCACTATGTGGCGGTCAAGAAAATCTTTCGATATTTGGCTCATACCCCAAACTTTGGCCTATGGTAGCCCAAAGGAGCAAGTTTTGATCTCATGGGTTATTCGGACTCAGATGGGGCGGCACATGTTGTGGATAGGAAGTCAACTTCCGGAGGGTGCCAATTCCTTGGTCGCTCTTTGGTGAGTTGGTCTTCGAAGAAGCAAAATTGTGTGTCTCCCTCATCCACCGAGGCCGAGTATGTTGTCGCTGCAAGTTGTTGTGCACAATTGCTATGGATGAGGCAAACTTTAAAGGATTACGGTGTCACTTGTGACAAAGTGCCTCTTCTATGTGACAATGAAAGTTCAGTCAAGATTTCCCGCAACCCGGTGCTTCATAGCAAGACGAAGCACATTGAGATTCGTCATCACTTCATATGGGATCATATCAACGGCGGGGAGATTGAGATTATCTACGTCAACACTCGAGCAACTAGCGGATATTTTCACGAAGCCTTTGGATGAAGCAAGATTTTGCGAGTTAAGGCATGAGCTAAATATCATTGATTTGAGCAATGTGGCTTGAATCTAGGCACACCCCACCACATTCATCATGATATCTTGTTCTAGGTGTAGGCATGGACATAGGGGGAGTATTGTTCTCTCAATGAACTCGCCCTCCCCCCATTATGCATAAATCCATCAAGTCTTCCAGTTTAGCCATTTTTTATGGTACTTGTGCTTCAAAGATGAGTTTTGATCATGGGCCCAAGGTTAAAATCTTTGTGGTGCCATACCAATTGACTCAAACATAGGTGGCTTGGGCACCCTCTCTTTGAGAGGTTGCTACTCGAGTTGGTTCTAGTTGGTTTTATCTAGTCATTAGAACTTTGTGTGTGATTTGAATCACTCCAAGTTTGCTCTTTCCTTGCATGCCATTTTGAACTTGGAGTGCCTCTTCCCATTTGCTGGTGTTTTTGAGTCTCCATCCCAAGCCATCCCATGTACAACCTCTCTATAGTTTGCATAATCCACCTCTTTTATCTTGATCTTGCTTGCGTTCGCCTGCGCGGTACTACCGCTAGGGTATGGGCGGTACTACCGCTTGTAAGTGGTACTACCGCCGGGTCCCATGGTACTACCGTTCGAGCGGTACTACCACGGTCTCCTACCGCGTAGTAGTACCGGGGCGGTACTACCGCTCCTCCTAGCGGTATTACCGCTCTGGGTGGGTGCGGGGGTTATGAGTCAGGGCAGGGGGAGTTCCTACTCCCCCATACCCATTCATCTCTCCCCCTGAAAGTGAGTTATATCGACTAGAGGTGGGTGAATAGGCGATTTTTACAAATTCGTCACTGAGGAAATACTACTAGAGGAATTTGCTAAGTGACGAACTACAAGCAGCGGAATAAGTACTCAGGTGCATGCATAACAAGACAGTAGCATAGTTATCATGATGAAATGAAACATACACAGAGCACAGGTAGCGTGTAAACAGGATAAGCAGGCAGAAGACAAGATGATTGAAGAAATAGGATTGAGGAAATTGAGAAAGTCTTCAGTCAAAGACTTCAAACAGTAACGATCAATTTCATCAACACATGAGCGAGGAAATGAAAGGGTTGAGGAAATAGAACCAGTAGCTCGGTGAAGACAATGATTTGGTAGACCAGTTGTTCCAACTGCTGTGACAGTTGTACGTCTGGTTGGAGTAGCTTGGTATTTAAACCAAAGGACACATAGTCCCAGGACACACAGTCCTTACTGTATTCTCCTTGAGCTAAGGTCACACAGACCTCGCCCAATCACTCGTGGTAAGTCTTCAGGTGACTTCCAAACCTTCACAGACTTGGTCACTCGGCAATCCACAATTCCTCTTGGATGCTCTAGACCATGACACCTAACCGTCTGGAAGATGCATAGTCTTCAAAGGTAACAAGCGTCGGTTCCACACAGGAACAATCTCTTCAGTGATGCTCAATCACTTTGGGTTGTAGGTGTTTGGGTTTTGGGTTTTCCTCACTGATGATTTTCACTCAAAGTCCTCGGAGGATGGGATGCTCTAAATGACAAGTGTCAGTTTCTCTCGGAGTAGCCAACCAGCTAGTGGTTGTAGGGGGTGGCTATTTATAGCTGGGGAGCAGCCCGACATGATAAGACATAAATGCCCTTCAATGATATGACCGTTAGGTGGATAAGATATTTGGGACAGCTGGCGCGTAGCACAGCAACGGTCGGAAATTTGAGCTCTCAAATTCCTCAGGGTTATCATGTTCCTCACTTGTAGGCAATCCGCACTGGCGAATTCCTAACTCCTCAGCCAGAACAAATTCCTCAGAGAGCAGAAGATCTTCGTCTCTGTCACTGAAGAAATTGACTGAACTGTATGAGATTTCCAAAGGCTTCACTCGAAGGATTGGGTATGTATAGGCTTTGAGATGAGAATCACTTGGAAACTTTTCCTTAGTTTTACCTCGACCCCCTTTAACAGTATGGCGTTTCCTATGACTCAAGAAAGAGAAAATGAAACTACGAAAACAAAAGTCTTCATGCTTCATAATCCTCGCATCAATATCAATGTCTTCAAGGTCACACCAATTTCCTCATTTTCAAAGTCTTCAAGAAAACCATAATCTTCAAAAGAGGATATTCATTTTTAGGGGTCGACATTCGTCGGATTTATCAAACTCCTCAGAGACTTATATAACCTGTGTACACTCACAAACACATTAGTCCCTTAACCTATAAGTCTTCAATACACCAAAATCACTAAGGGGCAATAGATGCACTTACACCCCCTCACCCTCTCTCTCTCACAGGCGATGAACAAGCTCCGGGGGGCCACCGTCGGGCCGCCATCTCCGGTCCGTCTTCCACGATTCTGTCCGGTGGGATCAATCCCCAGCTTCTCCTCTTGCCATGGATGCTGGAATTGCCCTCATTCTCCTCTCCTATGGTTCTATTTCTTGATTCTAGGTTTAGCGCACTACACGTTGTGTTCATCGATTTTTGGTCAAATCGGGGCATGAGTAGGACGTGGAAGATTGATAGAGTAGGTGGATTGAAGATTTACCAGCGAAAATTTGAGTTTGGCAGCTCCGATAGTATCGGATCTCATCGTGGCAGTTGTCAGCCCGCTGACTTCCGCCTCAAGCGATACTACCGCTCCCCTGGAGCGGTACTACCGCTTATGGGTGGTACTTCCGCTGTGAGGCGCGGTACTACCGCCTAGAGCTGACAGTTTCAAGTTTTCTCTGCTCAACCTTCAATCTTGTTTATCTTTTTTGGCTTGTGCAATATGTTTACACCTGCTTTTCCCTCATGTGGTCTTTTGGTCTTTAGTTGGTGGTACCTCCGGGCATCAGGCTCGACGCAAGAATCTGACTCGTTCAGGTGGCTCCAAACGCTATCGTTTCGTGAATGTGCCAGAAAGTGAACCTAATGAGCAGCCTAGGCAGAGGGTTAAGGTGATGGTGTCAAAAAACAAGGGAACCAAGACAACAAATGAAGCGTCAGCAAAGGAGTTCTGTCTCGCTCGTAAGCGCAATCCTTACCGCATGCCTCAAGATCCATCTCTTGCCAATTGCTGGTTTTGGAACAAGTCGTAGGAGTCGATCTATCACGATGTTCTGAAAGGCAAGAAGAACTTATTTGTGAAAGTCAAGTCGATTGATCTCACCCATATGAAGAGAGACCCAGACTATTTTGGAGAGGCTTTGCAGAGATGTGAAGAGCTGGATATCAAGCGGGTTATCACCTTCAACAAGGACTTTGATCCAGAGCGTGTGGCTCAGTTTTATGCCACGGTGCATTTTGGGCATGATGAGGCAAGGACACTCACTTGGATGACCAATGGAAGGCATCTGTCGGCTCAATGGAAGGACTTCATGGAGAGTTTGTCTTACAATGATCAGGGGCCCACAACCCAATTGGGTTTCATCCTCACAAGGAGGTTACTACTACTCACAAGTCAGCTCTTTGGCCCTTCTCCACACGGAAGGTCTCTGACACTGGGGAGGAATCCTATGAGTTGTGGCCCTTTCTTGATATCATGCATCAGATCTTCCGGCACTCTTTGTTCCCTCGCATTGGGAACTTGGATATGGTACACTCTTATCTTGTGGACCTACTTCTATTCTACCAGAAGGAGAAGGGCTCTCAAGAGGTGTTGGATGTTTCTCAAGTTATGTGGTCCGAGCTTCACTCTGCAGTGATGGAGCGTAAGTGCCCCATCTATGGGCCTTACTTGATGCAGCTCATTGAGGACACTTGGAATGCTGCATATCCTATGGAGGCTCTTCTCACTAGGGAGTTGGTCTCCCATGACGTTGTTCAGCTGAGACAGAAGGAGAAGTGGGGTTCTTCTGGGCCGGTGCCTGATGCGGCTTGAAACTACGTCGGTAATTCCCCAAAGAGGAAGGGATGATGTAGTACAACTACGGTAGGAATTTCCCTTAGTTATGAAACCAAGGTATCAATCCAGTAGGGGGACAAAGCAACACTATGTAAATGGTACCTGCACACAAAGAACAAATACTTGCAACCCGACGCGTAAGAGGGGTTCTCAGTCACTCCTCGGTAAAAAGATAGATTGGTTTGCATGAGATTGGATAAATAGATCTGAATAAAACAGGAAATAAAAGATGCAAATAAATAGTGCAGCAAAGTATTTTTGGATTTTTGGAAAAATAGATCTGAAAACAAATGCGATGAAAAATAGATCGGAAAGCAATATGATAAAAGATAGACCCGGGGCCGTAGATTTCAAAAGTGGCTTCTCTCGAGAAAATAACATACGGTGGGTAAACAAATTACTGTTGGGCAATTGATAGAAGATCAAATAATTATGACGATATCTAAGGCAATGATCAACATATAGGCATCACGTCCAAGATTAGTAGACCGACTCCTGCCTGCATCTGCTACTATTACTCCACACATCGACCGCTATCCAGCATGCATCTAGTGTATTAATTCATGGAGAAACGGAGTAATGCAATAAGAATGATGACATGATGTAGACAAGATCTATTCATGTAGGATTAGACTCTATCTTATTATCCTTAATAGAAACGATACATGCATGCCTTGCTGCCCCTTCTGTCACTGGGAGAGGACACCGCAAGATCGAACCCATCACAAAGCACCTCTTCCCATGGCAAGAAAAATGGATCTAGTTGGCCTAACTAAACCAAATATTCGAAGAAGAAATATGAGGCTATAAATAATAATGCATATAAGAGATCAAAGAAAACTCAAATAATATTCATGGATATAGATCTGATCATAAACTCAAAGTTCATCGGATCCCAACAAACACACCGCAAAAAGTTTACATCAAATAGATCTCCAAGAGACCATTGTATTGAGAAGCAAAAATAGAGAAGAAGCCATCTAGATACTGCCTACGGACCCTTAGGTCTATGGTGGACTACTCACGCATCATCGGAGAGGCACCAATGAGGATGATGAACCCCTCCATGATGGTGTTAGATTATATCTCGTGGTTCTGGAACTTGCGGCGGCTAGAATTGTGTTTCGTCGACTCTCCTAGGGTTTCTGGAATATTTAGGAATTTATAGGGTGAAGAGGCGGTGTAGGAGACCTCCGTAGGGCCCACAACCCACCTGCGCATGCCTGGCCTCCTGGGCGCGCCCAGGTGTCTTGTGGTCCGCACGGGGATCCCCTCTGGTCCTTCCTTGGCTCCCAATTTTCTTCTGGTCCAAAAAAAATCTCTAAAAAGTTTTATTGCATTTGGACTCCGTTTGTTACTGATATTCTGCGAAGTAAAAAACAAGCAAAAAACAGCAACTGGCACTGGGCACTATGTCAATAGGTTAGTCCCAACAAATGATATAAAGTTGCTATAAAATGATTGTAAAACATCCAAGAATGATAATATAACAGCATGGAACAATAAAAAATTATAGATACGTTGGAGATGTATCAGCATCCCCAAGCTTAATTCATGCTCGTCCTCGAGTAGGTAAATGATAAAAATAGAATTTTTGATGTGGAATGCTGCCTAACATGTTCATCACATATTTTTTTCTTTTGCATCATGGACACATTTGGACTTTTAGATGGTTCAAAGCAATAGTCTATATTTGACATGATAACTTTAATACTCAAGTATATCAACAAGCAACCATGTCTTTCAAAATATCAACACGCTCTCTGCTATCTAGCTCCACCCTCCCTCGCGCCGCTGGCCGCTCCGGCCACGGCGGCCACCTATCGGCCTTCATGGCCATGACCCCCCCCCCCCATCCTCGCCTGGCTCGGGCTCGAGCCTCGGACCAGATATTGACGCCTAGGCTACCCCTGTTTCCTCCGGTCCGTCCATGGTGCCGTAAACGCCGCTCGAGGGATCCCTCGCCGTGGATCCCGCAGCACGCCTCGCTGCAGATGGATGCGACGCCCTCTAGTGCTGCAGATCTACCACCGCCCCCTGCCCCGCACCTTAAATCCATCATCGTCGCCCCATCCTCCCCCCCTCCACTGTCCATATTGCCTCTTCGGCTATGAACGCTGGCTGGACCGAAGTCCACCATCAGAAGAACTGGCGCCCTGTATCCGATCCGCTGGTTTTGAGTGCATGCCCCAGGGAGCACCGGCCGGACCGCCGAAGTGGTTTCAATGCAGACGCCGCTCGAGAGGCTTTCTTAAGCCGCTTCCGTGGCCGCTGCTTTCGATGCCTGAGTAAGAGACACCACCGCGCCGACTGACGTGATCCAATCCACTGTATCATCTGCAAACTACCGGGGCACGTCGGAAAAAAGTGTCCACAGAACCCCCGCATCAGAGGTAGAGGTAGTACTGCAAGAAGCAGGCTCGGTCCGGCAGCCCCTCTGGCGCCACTCCACGCGCGGTTGCGTTTCTCGGTGCCCGCTGCTTCCGCCATGCCTGCCGTGACCCCAGCCATGCTGCGCCACGTCGACCCATTGCGCCGCCCCCGGGAGAGCCACTCGTTGACCATGTCCTCTTAGGCGACAGAGCAAGCCATCTTCTTCCTGCGCAACCACGCCATCACCATGTGCGCGGCCGACGGGGTGAATACCACGACCCCCATGGCGGTGGGTCGGGCGCTGGAGGCGTAGCTCAGTGTCCCAGAGAGCCAGCTGGGCGTCACGGCCCACCACCTAGAGCACTACCTCGTCATCTTCAGCCAGCCAGCGCACCACGTCAATGTTGTCCGACGCGGCTCCATCAGGGTCCATGGCGCTGTCTTCAACATCACGCCGTGGCATGAGCATGACCATGCCTCCTTCGACACGGCTCAGCTCCATGTCCGCATCGTCATCGAGAAGGTGCCCATGCAGTACTGGTCCTTGGAGGGGGTGGAGGAGATCCTGGGGAAGAAGGTGCGCGTCGACCGCCTCGACAATAGGACGCAGGAGCACGGGCACACAAAGAAGTTCGCCTGCTGGGTCTGGACCAGCGATGTCGCCCACATCCCCACCAAGCACACGCTGGGGGTGCTGCCGCGCAGCACGGGACGGGTCGAGGAAATGCAGGGCTACTCGCTGCCTGACCGGCGCGTCGCCCCGCCGCCGGGTACCACGGACTACATCATGCTCATCCACGTCGATCGAGTTGAAGACTGGACGCCACCGTCTCCATGCTCCTCCCACTCTGGCCAAAGTGGACTGCTGTCGTCTGACTCCGACACTGACGAACGGCCGTTCCCCGCCATGATCCCAGCCACATGGACGATGGAGGTCGAAGATGGCCAGCGCGGCGACCGTCAGCAGCGCATGGGGCGCGCGCCAGTGGCCGACCTGGGCTGTTGTGGCTTGCCTAGAGGTGGGCACAGGCGTGACCAGGACGGTGCGGGCGATGCTGGCGGTGGTGGACGCCGCTCTTGGAAGGATGCCCTCCTGCGCCAGGGACGCACGCCGACCCAGCAGGCGGCGGCGCCTGCCCCGCGTCATTGTAGCCGCTCCCCACCTGCCAGGCGACACTCCAAGGGTGCACGTGGTCGCCGCCATGGTGACAGAAGGCCGTCGGCGGGCGCGCTCTAGCCACACCAACACCGATGGTCCACACCGCTTTCGCCACCGCTGGCACCTGGAGCCGCGGCCGAAGCTGAGGGCTACAACAACAAGGGAAAGGACCCTGTCGACGAGTTCTTTAGGGTAGCAAGGCGGCCCATCCTCGTGTCTATGATCATCGACAACATGGCGGCGGATGTTCAAGCTGCTGCAGACGCCATGGTGGCCCCCCTAGACTTCGACAACGGCACGCAGAAGGAGACCCTCGGGCCAGAGGTGCAACTGGACGTGTTCGGCACAGCGCTCACAGCCAACCCCTAGCCAACGACCAGTTCAGCCGATGCGCCCCAACGCCCGCATGCACGCTGGAGATGCAGCTCGGCGCAGTATCCACCCATGTCTGCAAGCTCCCCCACCACTCGCCGCCTGTTCTGCGACGCCCCTGCGCCGATCATCTCCAATGCACCCCCACACCGGCCATCTGCACCACCAAAGTCCCGAGCAGTCTCAGTTCCCACCAGGCAGAGCGCACGCCAAGCCGCCTGCCCCTCCAAGACGCCGGTCTCGCAGCGCGCCTCCCTCCGCATCATCAAGGAGCTTGGGCTGCTGGGGCCTAAGGAGAAGATGACCAAGGAAGTTGCTGAAGCTCTCATCCGCCGTTTCGACGAGCCCCTCACCGACCACGACATCGCCGTCATCGCCAAGCTGACTCGCCTTGATAAGGACTCCCTCCTCGTCACTGCTGGCCTCTCTCGGCCTGATGGAGCTGACGTGGAGGCCAAAGTTTAGTCATATTAGTTCACCTTCATTTTAGACTCCGATGGCGACCGGCAAGCTGCCGATTAGAGTTAGGTTTCCCTTTATCTGTTTCTGTAGCGAGGACAGTTTCTCGCCGGCGTGAGTTGGGAGCTATTGGTGGACGCCGGTGTGCCCCTGCTAGTGTGGTTGTGTTTGTATTGGGCCTGAGGCCACTTAGTAATTTTCAGTTATCGGAGCACCCACTGTTTCCCAATGTGTGATAACTTTTGCCCGATTATGTCGTGGAACGTCCGCAGCCTTAACCAGCCACCAAAGCGCGCGGCGGTTTGTGAAGTCGTCACAGCGAACAAAGTAGCAATCCTATGCCTACAGGAAACAAAGATCGACATCTGGTCGCCTAGTTTAGTTAGGGAAATTGGGGGCGCCGCTCTGACTGAATGTGTCATTCTACCTGCGATTGGCTCCAGAGGAGGAGCTGCAATTTTCTAGAACAAAGACTTAGTTAGCATTGCCTCTCACGCCATCGGAGAGTTCGCGATCACAGCAAGAGCGACGCTCCTCCACCAATCCAAAACCTTCTGGCTCACTATAGTTTACGGCCCAGTGGATGATGCAAGGAAGACTGCTTTTCTTGCTGAGTTAGTTAGAATGCCCCCCCCCCCCCCGTCCGTCTGATCCGTGGCTCATCAACGGCGATTTCAACATCATATACGAGGTGAGGGACAAGAACAATCTCAATCTAAAGCGAAGAATCATGGGCAAGTTCAGGCAAGCCATCGACAGCGCCAACCTTAAAGAGATCAAGTGCAAAAATCGCTGTTTCGCCTGGAGCAACGAGCACGAAGACCCAACGCTCGTCAGTATTGACAAATTCTTCTGCAACTGCAATTGGGAAGCAATGTTTCCCTCGATCATGCTGATGGCCGCATCCACGGCTTGCTCGGACCACTGCTCCCTTCTACTAGCTGATGCCGATGCCCCTCGCCGTAAGGTGCACTTTAGATTTGAAAGCTTCTGGCCGCGTTTCCCTCGCTTCCATGACACAGTTGACCGCGCATGGAGCAGGCCGGTGCAGAGCTCCTTTGCGTTCAAGCGCCTGTCGACCAAGATGGCGAGAACTACCCGTGACCTGAAGATTTGGAGCTCCTCCCTCTTTAGTGATGCAAAGTTACAATTCCAGATTGCTACAGAGCTCATCCCGCGCCTAGATGTAGCCCACGAATCACGCAGGCTCACCACACCGGAATTCAATCTCCGTCGACTCCTCAAACAAAGACTGCTCGGCCTCGCTGTGATCGAGCATGCGCACAAGCGTCAAGCCTCCCGTCTGACTTGGCTCAAGGTGGGCAACATGGGAACCAAGTTCTTCCATGCGAAGATATGCTCGCGTAGAAGGAAAAACTTCATACACAGCCTCCAGACGAGCAACAGAATCACCACGACACACGACGACAAGGCTGAGGCCATTTTTGAGCATTTCAACTCCATCCTCGGCACCAAAGGGTCGTGACCAAGGTCCATTGATTGGTGCCAGATGCAACTGCCCACCATCCGGGGGGCAGATTAGACAACCCCTTCTCTGAAGCAGAGGTCTGGGAGGCGATCAAGGCCTCGCCGGTGGAAAAAGCACCGGGCCCGGACGGGTTCATCGGCGTCCTCTCTAGAAGCTGCTGCCAGACATCAAGCACGACATCATGGAAGCTTTCCACCAGTTCTATCACATGGCCGGCGGCGATTTTGGTGCTCTCAACACTGCCCTGGTGGTCTTAATCCCGAAGAAAGACGGTGCTACGACGGTTACGAACTTCAGACCAATTAGCTTAGTTCACTCAATAGCCAAGTTGATCACCAAGGTCCTCTCCATACGGCTCTCCAGCGTCATCGACTGCATCATCTCGCCGGCTCAGTCTGCTTTTTTGTCGAAGAAATGCACGCACGATAGTTTTCTTTACGTCCAAAACGGAGTAAGATAGATGCACAGAAAGAAGACGCAGGCGTTGCTGCTCAAACTAGATATAGCAAAAGCATTCGACAATGTGTCCTGGGAGTATCTACTCGAGCTGCTCCAAGCTCTAGGCTTCTCAGCTAGGTGGCGTGACTGGATTGCCTTGCTTCTTGCGACGTCACAATCCTCCTTCCTGCTGAACGACGTGGCTGGGAGACAAACTCTGCACTGTCGAGGTCTTCGACGGGGTGATCCCCTTTCACCACTCCTCTTCATCATAGCCATAGACCCCCTGCACCACCTCCTCCAGCGCGCCATGGAGCTCGGCCACCTCAACTCACTGCCGGGCAGGGACCTCTCTCTGCGTATCAGTCTGTACGCTGATGATGCCATCATCTTCGCCAACCCAGTGAAGGAGGAAATCGACATTTTAATGAGCATTCTGCATGATTTTGGACAAGCCTCAGGACTCAAAGTCAATCCTCTGAAATCAATAGTAATAGCAATCAGGTGTGATAACATTGACCTGCAGCAGGTGCTCCAAAACTTTGGAGGACAGCCAGCCCAGTTCACTCTATGCTACCTTGGACTGCAAGTGACCATATCCAGACTGCGCATTGTTCACCTGCAATTCATCTTGAACAGGATCCGAGCTCGGCTCGCTGGATGGAAAGGAAGGCTCATGTCCATTGCTGGGAGGAGGGTTCTCGTCAGAAGTGTCCTAAGTACACTCCGAACTTTTTCTCTAACATTGCTGAAGGTGCCAAGAAAGCTGCTAGCTGATGTGGACAAGATCAGATGCCATTTCCTCTGGGCCCAAGATGAAGAAATCAGCGGTGGGAAATGCAAAGTAAGCTAGCCTGTGGTGTGCACTCCGATCGACAACGGCGGCCTTGGCATCTCGAACCTACATCGATTCAGTTGGGCACTTAGGCTCAGATGAATATGGTATTCCTGGATCACCCCCAACAGACCATGGGTGGGCATGCAGCTGCCCTGCGATCAAGGTGACAAAGCCCTTTTCAACGCTTCAACCACAGTAACACTGGGCAATGGCAAAAATGGCCAGCTTCTGGGACTGCTCCTGGACAGGCGCTAGCACGCTGAAAATGGAATTCCCGGAGCTATACAAGCATGCAAGAAGAAAGAATAGGACAGTAAAAGCAGCACTTCTGGATGACACTTGGAATACTGACCTTTCGCACGGGAACACCCAACCTCTCTGGCCTGAGGTGATCCAGCTGAATAGACGTCTCATTTCAAAGAGCATAAACCTCAACGATTAGCTCCGAGATACAATCAAGCGGAAACATGAAGCCTCGGGATCTTTCTCCACAAGCTCGGCATACAAATGTCAATTCCAAGGGATGATCAAGACAAACTTAAGGAAAATGTTCTGGCAAACGTGGGCACCGGCTTGGCTGAAGTTTCTCGTCTAGTTGCTACTCAAGAATAGGCTTTGGTGCAACAATCGCCTCCAGAGAAGAGGCTGGCCAAATGAATATTTCTGCTAGCTATGCTTGAGAAATTTAGAAACCTCTGAACATCTTTTCTGGCAGTGCCCTTTCTCATCCTCAGTTTGGGCAAGAGCCACTACAGGTCATGGATGTAGCTCCCTATACCCTGAAATCTAGCAGGACAAGACCAAAGTTGCGGAGATTATAGCAGCAATGATTAACGGGGCAAGACCAGAGCACAAAAAGGCAATCAAAACGAAGATTATCATGGTTATAGAAGACATTTGGCATCAACGCAATGAGTGCACTTTCAGAGGCAAGGTGGCAAACTTGGCTGAGACCACAGCAAGCATCAGAAGAACCCTCGAGCTATGGCGTCAAGCAGGAGCAACTCATTTAGAGCACCTGTTTGGGGACCCGCCGTGAGAAGTTGCTGATCGGTCTAGCCCCTCGGCTCTTTCTATTTTTCATCTTTTTACCTCCTTGATCGCAAGATCGAACACCACTTTTGTATTCCCGCCTACTTCCTGCTATCAATCAATATATGCCAGCCATTAGCTGGAACTTTCAAAAAAAATATCAACACTAAAGAAAGTTATCCCTAGCCCATCATGCTCAATCATTGATCCATTCATGAAACAAACTCGAATATTAGCTACATCCAATGCACAAGTATGATCATAGAGCTCCCTAGTTGGTGCTTTATAAGAGAAGATGAAGACTCAAATAGAAATAAAAATTGCATAAAGTAAATAGATAGGCCCTTCGCAGAGGGAAGTAGGGATTTGTAGAGGTGCCAGAGTTCAAAGCTTAAATTGAGAGATATTTTTTTTTAGAGGCATGCATTTCCCATCAACAAAAACGACCAAGTCATTCCCAACACTTTCCTTGCTAGATATATCATAGGCGGTTCCCAAACATAAAATAAAGTTTATTCCTTTTTCCACCATACTTTCGCACTCCACGGCTAGCCGTATCCACGGGTACCGTCCATACCAACACTTTCCAAGGAATTTATTATTTGACAACACAAAGTAAATTTCTTTTTCATTTCGGGACTGGGCATCCCTATTATCGCCATACACTCGTGCAATGACAAGTGAATAAACACTCATCTTGAGAATAACACATCTAGCATGGAAAATATTGGCCACCCCCTGCCGCCTCATGAGCAGTACGGGCACACAAAAAGGAAATTCATTTAAAAAAATTAGAGTTGGCACATACAAATTTGCTTAGAATGGCATGGAAATACCGCATATAGGTAGGTATGGTGGACTCATATGGCAAAACTGGGTTTAAAAATTTTGGATGCACAAGTAGTATTTCTACTTAGTACAAGTGGAGCCTAGCAAAAAGATTGAGAAGCAACCAACCAAGAAACAAAAATTCACATAAGCGAGCATTGAGCATAAGTAACACCAAATAATGCACCACAAGTAGGATGTAATTTCATTGCATAACTATTTACTTTCGTGCTTGCATAGGGAATCACAAACCTTAACACTAATATTCTTACTAAAGCATAATTACTTACCAACATGACTCGTATATTACTATCATCATATCTCAAAACTATTATAAAGAATCAAGTTTATTTTGTCCAATGATCTTCATGAAAGTTTTTATTATATCCCTCTTGAATATCTATCACTTTGGGACTAGTTTCATATGTTGCAATTCCTTTTGACAAGCTCAAATAAATTAAAGTGAAGAACATGAGCATAAAAATTTCATCTCTCAAAATAATATAAGTGAAGCGTGAGAGAATTTCTTTAAAAAATTACTAACTCTCAAATTAATCTAAGTGAAGCATGAGAGTATTTCTTCAAAAATATTAAAGCACACCGTGCTCAAAAAGATATAAGTGAAGCACTAGAGCAATTCCATAGCTCAAAAAATTTAAGTGAAGCACATAGAGCAATTCTAACAAATCATAGCATAATTTGGCTCTCTCAAATAGGTGCATCCAGCAAGGATACTTGTGAAAAAATAAAAATCAAAACAAGCAAAGACTCATATAGTACAAGACGCTCCAAGCAAAACTCATGATATGTGACGAATAAAAATATAGCTCTAAGTAAAATACCGATGGTCATTAGAAAAAGAGGGGATGCCTTCCAGGGCATCCCCAAGCTTAGTTGCTTGGTTCTCCTTGAATATTAACTGGGGTGTCATGGGGCATCCCCAATCTTAGGCTCTTGACACTCCTTATTCCTTCATCCATCTTGATCTCACCCAAAACTTGAAAACTTCAATCACACAAAACTTAACAAAACCTTCGTGAGATCCGTTAGTATAAGAAAACCAATCTTTACTTTAAGTACTATTGCAAACCCATTAAAAAAATTTATTACATTATATCTATTGTATTCTAACTTTTCCATGGCTTATACCCCCCGATACAATCCATAGATTCATCAAAATAAGCACACAATGCAAAGAAAACAGAATCTGTCAAAAACAGAACATTCTGTAAAGATGCGAATTGTTCTCATACTTATGCAACTCCAAAATTTCTGAAACATAAGGAAAACATATGAAATTTTTATATCAATCTTGTGTAAAAAATTCAGAATTTTTAGTCGCATCTGTGAATTTAAACAATTCTGTTACTGGACGCAAAAGTTTCTGTTTTTCAACAGGATCAAATCAACTATCACCAAAGCTATCACAAATGCTTTACTTGGCACAAATACTAATTAAAATATAAAAACACAATCATAACAGAGGCATAATTGTGCAAACACTCGAGAACAGAAAGAAAGAGGCAAAAATAAATTTTATTCATTGGGTTGCCTCCCAACAAGCGCTATCGTTTTATGCCCCTAGCTCGGCATAATTCATAGATTCAAGTATTGTCATCTTTCTTCTTATTTTCCATAGATGTGTTTTTGTCAGGAGGTTTTGCAAATATAACTTGAAACACATTATCCATTGAAATTTTAGCATTATCATGTTGCCCATCTACATATCCCCTTTGATTTCCGGCCACGATCCAAGAATATTGTTGATTAACGTCATTGAAAACTCGTTGGATCATATCTAAAATGGGGACTTCTTTTTTAAGATTCTCATAAAAAATTTGATTATTTCCAAGTATATGTCTCAACACATAATCACTATTGTACAGGATCTCATTTATTACCGGTTTTTCATGGTTCATGCCATAAAAATAAAAAATTTCCCTAGCTTCCCGCACTATGTGATCAAATTCATTCATGAGAACAACGGTAGCTAGCTTTTTAGCTTTCGGATCCTTTATAATGGGTAGCTCATAAAACAATCTTTGCAAGGTTGGGTGAGTACGGATAAATCTATTTTCAAGTTTCAGAACTAGTGCTGAAATAGCTTCCGCATGAGATTTAGTTCTTTTAAGTATAGGAGAATCATCAAGGGTCAAATTTCAAACACAATTGAAGAATTCTTGGATAGTTTCTTTTCCTATAATGTTCCCTTGCCCCAAAACAAAAGTTTTAGCATCCATATTGCCAGATCGTCCAATTTTAGGAGTTTGGCCATCATCTGTTTCTGCCATACCAAAGTCACTCATGATGACGAGTTCAAGAAAACAAGAGATCTGACGAGAAATAGGTGAACAAAAAAGAGAAGGCAAATAAAACGGAAAATTTTGTGAAGTGGGGGAGATGAAAACGAGAGTAAAATGGCAAATAATGTAAATTGCAAGGAGATGAGATTTGTGATTAGGAACCTGATAGATGTTGATGATGTCTCCCCGATAATGGCGCAAGAAATTGTCAAGTTGACGGGAGACTATCTTGACTTGATCCTACCCGGCAACGGCGCTAGAAATTCCTTTTGATGTGGCTTGAAACTGCGTCGGTAATTCCCCAAAGAGGAAGGGATGATGCAGTACAGCTATGGTAGGTACTTCCCTTAGTTATGAAACCAAGGTATCAATCCAGTAGGAGGACCAAGCAACACTATGTAAACGGTACCTGCACACAAAGAACAAATACTTGCAACCCGACGCGTAAGAGGGGTTGTCAATCCCTCCTCGGTAAAAAGGTAGATTGTTTGTATGAGATTGGATAAATAGATCTGAATAAAACATGAAATAAAATATGCAAATAAAAAGTGCAGCAAAGTATTTTGTGGGTTTTTGGAATAATAGATCTGAAAACAAATGCGATGAAAAATAGATTGGAAAGCAATATGATAAAAGATAGACCCGGGGCCGTAGATTTCACTAGTGGGTTCTCTCGGGAAAATAGCATACGGTGGGTAAACAAATTATTCTTGGGCAATTGATAGAAGATCGAATAATTATGACGATATCCAAGGCAATGATCAATATATAGGCATCACGTCCAAGATTAGTAGACCGACTCCTGCCTGCATCTACTACTATTACTCCACACATCGACCGCTATCCAGCATGCATCTAGTGTATTAATTCATGGAGAAATGGAGTAATGCAATAAGAACGATGACATGATGTAGACAAGATCTATTCATGTAGGAATATACCCCATCTTGTTATCCTTAATAGCAACGATACATGCGTGCCTCACTGCCCCTTCTGTCACTGGGAGAGGACACCGCAAGATTGAACCCATCACAAAGCACCTCTTCCCATGGCAAGAAAAATTGATCTAGTTCGCCTAACTAAACCAAAGATTCGAAGAAGAAATACGAGGCTATAAATAATCATGCATATAAGAGATCAAAGAAAACTCAAATAATATTCATGGATATAGATCTGATCATAAACTCAAAGTTCATTGGATCCGAACAAACACACCGCAATTTTTTTACATCAGATAGATCTCCAAGAGACCATTGTATTGAGAAGCAAAAAGAGAGAAGAAGCCATCTAGCTACTGCCTACGGACCCTTAGGTCTATGGTGGACTACTCACGCATCATCGGAGAGGCACCAATGAGGATGATGAACCCCTCCGTGCTGGTGTTAGATTGGGTCTCGTGGTTCTGGAACTTGTGGCGGCTAGAATTGTGTTTCGTCGACTCTCCTAGGGTTTCTGGAATATTTGGGAATTTACAGGGCGAAGAGGTGGTGTAGGAGAACTCCGTGGGGCCCACAACCTACCTAGGCACGCCTGGCCTCCTAGGCGTGCCCAGGTGTCTTGTGGTCCCCACGGGGATCCCCTCTGGTCCTTCCCTTGCTCCCAAGTTTTCTTCTGGTCCAAAAAAATCTCCAAAAAGTTTCGTTGTGTTTGGACTCCGTTTGGTACTGATATTCTGCAAAGTAAAAAACAAGCAAAAAACAGCAACTGGCACTGGGCACTATGTCAATAGGTTAGTCCCAAAAAATGATATAAAGTTGCTATAAAATGGTTGTAAAACGTCCAAGAATGATAATATAACAGCATGGAACAATCAAAAATTATAGATACATTGGAGACGTATCAGTGCCTCCAGAGACTGAGTTCATTGGGTCTGAGAATGATGATGACGATGGTGGGCCGGACTTTGAGCCAACGACTGAGGAGCCATCTTGGTCTAAAAAGCTCAGTCACAAGATGAAGAAGTTGTTTTGTTTTCAGGCCAAGGGTCAGTACAAGGCACATGTAGCTGCTAAAAAGTCCCACGGTCGGGACAAGGCTATTATGAGATAGGTAGGCCTTGAAGTCTCCAGTGGCTCCAAGGGCAAGATCACGGATGAGGAGGCTTGGATCTCTCAGAACTGCAAGTGGTCTGATTTAGAAAAGGAAGGTGAAGGTCCATCACATGCGCCTGAGGAGTCCGAGGAGGAGGAGCACGATTGGTGATTGATACCGTGGAGTGCTACTACCATTTGTGTCTTAGCGGTGCTCTTTACCCTTTTGGTATCTCGATGCCAAAGGGGGAGAGAATTTAGGGATTTGCCGAATCATGAGTGTGTCTTATTTGATTTGCTTTTCTATCTCGTGAACTCTTTTATCGTATTGCCTTGGTTTGTGTTTGTGAGACCTGGATACCGAGACATATGGTGTGAGACATATGCTACCCTTATTATCCTATATGTCTAGTATTATGTTAGCTTGTGAGATATCATGCTTATCTTGTGCACTATCTTTATGCTCACATGCTTTTTAGTGCATCCTACTTTATTGTTCTTATATTATTTATGCAAGTATTTCCGGTCTATAAAATCTAGGGGGAGTGTTGATCCTAATGTGGGTGCTTTGCATTCCAAAAGCATACTTAATTAGTGCACACATCTAGGGGGAGCCCGTCTATATTTTGTAGGTTTGGGTTTGCATACTATCCTGTATTTATTCTTGTGCAAATCTCGCGTCGTCGTCAATCCACCAAAAAGGGGGAGATTGTTAGGGCATATTTCTCCCTTAGTGGTTTTAGTGATTGATGACAATGCTTTTGCGGACTAATCATGTGCATTGAGCATTTCAGATATTTGATCATAAGGCACAATACGATTCGAGCCCCTCGGAGTTTAGAGTGAAGACGGTTTTTGTTTCCTATGTTTCTTTTTCGGTGGACTTGAGTCGTAGGAAAACCGTACTATCAAGAGGGGGTCCGCTTCGGAAAGGTTTGGGTGGAATCATCACGTACACATTCTATTTTGCACCCCCGTTGTCTTTCCGCTTCGATGGAGTTTTCCCTCTGTTTTGCTGAAGGGCCGTTGGAGTGTTGCCAGCGGTAGTACCGCTAGTGGCAGTGGTAGTATCGCTTGTTAGCGGTAGTACCACTGCTAGTACCGTGCGCACTACCGCCATCTACTTGGGTCTCGATTCTTTGTGTCAGGTTGCACGGTATCTAGCGGTAGTCCCTCTGGCTCACTTCCGTGGAACCCCCCTTTGACCCAGCAGAGCAGGCGGAAGTAGGAGCGGTAGTACCGCTTATAAGCGGTAGTATCACACCTACTTCCGCTCGCACTACCGCCCGCGGCTCTGCTCTTCAGCGCTCCCCTATTCTTCTTAGCGGTAGTAGGAAGCAGCAGTACCAGCTGTTAGCGGTAGTACCGTCCGTTCTGGGCAGCAGTACCGCTGCTATCATACTACCACATCCCCTGCCACCACAATGCAGTGGTACTGCAGCCCCAGCGGTAGTACCACCGGGGAGAGCGGTAGTACCATTCCAGTGGCACTACTTGCTCGTGACCTTGGGTCATTGCAGTTACTCTTCTGCCACTACCGTTTGCGCGGTAGTACTGCTCCCCGAGCGGTAGTACCGCTTATATGCGGGCTGAGGGCTGCATAACAGTTGGTTTTGCCCCCACTATATAAAGGGGGTCTTCTTCCCCAAGAAGGCTTACCTCTTCCTCCCCAAACTTCATTGCTGCTCCAAAGCTCATTTTCACTCGATCTCTCTCCCTAGCCAATCAACTTGTTTATTTTCTAGGGATTGGTTGACAAGGCCCCGATCTACACTTCCACCAAGAGAAATTTGACTCCCCCCACTGCGGATCTTGTTACTCTTGGGTGTTTGAGCACCCTCAATGCTTTAGGTCACCTCAGAGGCACATTCCATTGTGGTGAAGCTTCGTGGTGGTGTTGGAAGCCTCCCATTCAGTTGTGGAGATTGCCCCAACCTTGTTTGTAAAGGTTCGGTCGCCGCCTTCAAGGGCACCGCTAGTGGAATCATGGCATCTCGCATTGTGTGAGGGCGTGAGGATAATACGGTGGCCCTAGTGGCTTCTTGGGGAGCATTGTGCCTCCACACCGCTCCAACGGAGACGTACTTCCTCTCAAAGGGAAGAAACTTCGGTAACACTTCCTCGTCTCCACCGGCTCCACTTGTGGTTATCTCTTACCTTTACCTTGTGCTAGTTTTACTTGTGTTGTGTATCTTGCTTGCTATTGTTCTTGTTGTTAGTAGCATCATATAGGTTGGTCACCTAAATGCATATCTAGCCAACCTATTTGTTGCTTATCCTAATTTGTTAAGAAAAGCTAAAAAATCATAGTTGCCTATTGCCCCCCCCCCCCCTCTAGTCAACCGTATCGATCCTTTCAGTTTGGTATGGATTTTCTGAATAGCCAAAAACATGCAGAAAACAACAACTAGCACTAGGCACTTGGTTAATAGGTTAGTTCCAAAAAAATCATATAAAAGTGCACCAAAACCATATAAAATTGTTGTAAACATGGCATGAATACTTCATAAATTATAGATACGATGGACACGTATCAAGCGCTGAAAACAAACTTGAAGATCATTGGAAGCAAAATGTGCTACCTAAGGAAGCAAACTAGTAATATATTGGAAACCTCATTTTCAAGTCATTAATTTCCACAACACTTCAAATCAGTTTCCTAAAAAGCTGGGGAGATGAATTAAGGGACCGGTCTAAGAACAACTTTAATAGGGAATCCCACGTAATTAGACATGGTTAGTTTAATCTTTGGAAACTCCTTGCGGAAGGTGCATGGGGCTGCTATTTTCATCCAACGATCGCGTGGGCTTGCATCCAAGGGCCATCGACTGGTCTGACGGGAGGCTAGGGACCAGTAGTCTGATCCCTAGTGGTTCCCTACATTATTTGTGCATCATATGCATCTCATAATCGTAGCATCAACGTCATATTGCATTAATTAAATAATTAATTTGGATATACTATTTTGTGATTTTGTTAACCATGAATAAGTAAACCACTTCTCTCATTTAATGTTCTAGTCCAAGGCTCACCCCCAAAGGATGGACACAGTCTTTTTTGGTATTTAGGAGCTACTGAGAATATGTCATAATTTTAGCACAAGAATAGATATCAGTCGTAGTGATTTTCGGGAGGCATGACGGTTGTCTCTTGCTCTTGCCCTTGAAACAGCCGAAGAGAGACTAATCGTGGGTGAAGAGTGAGGGGAAAGAGAGCAACCATGCCACGCGTCCTAAGCTAAGGAGTAAGGCCGAAGATGGGGCCAGTGAGCCATCCTCCCATGGGCGAGAGCGGCAGAGGAGCGGAGGGAGAAGTTGGGCCTGTGCGCCATCCACAAGAGGCCAGAGTGGAGGAGAAGCATGAGGTCTAAGCGCATTTCACGCACCCGATCATGAATCGGAACTCGGCATGTAAACCACAAAATCAAGGTTGCAAAACAACATGTAAGCTTCTCAAAATCCATAGCTACTTCCCACGCAATGTGTTGGACCTGCAATTTTCCATTTGCATGTGGGGAGAGGCGGACAAGGCGGAATATTTTGGAGATGTTGATGAGGGCTGGGGCATGATTTGGGGTGTTGGGTGGCATCAACGAATTCGTGTGCGAGGGTGGTGTAACAACTCAAGAATATCACACTAGATATATTTGCCTATTATATTATTTGTGCATCATATGCATCTCATAATCATTGCATCAACGTCATATTGCATTAATTAAATAATTAATTTGGATATACTATTTTGTGATTTTGTTAATTGGTGAATAAGTAAACCACTTCTCTCATTTAATGTTCTAGTCCAAGGCTCACCCCCAAAGGATGGACACACTCTTTTTTGGTATTTAGGAGCTAATGAAATTATGTTGTAATTTTAGCACAAGCATAGATATCATTCGTACTTCAAACCCATTTATTTAATAAATTGAGATATTTTGAAAATAAATATCAAATGACCTAAGTATGGGTCGGATATTTTTCTATGGCCTCACTGTCGGCGTTCTGGGAACCAGGGTACCCAGACTTGCCTGCCTGCGGCCCACAGCGTGGCTCGTTCGACGGCCTGGTATGGCCCATCTACAAGACTACCAAGACAAGACCCTCACGAGGGCCCCCTGGCCTCGCGAGGCGGACGACGCCAAGACCTCCAGAGGGAGCGGCCTCCCCAGGCTGCCTCTCGAGGAGCGGAGATTCCCATGCAAGTGCCCAGCCTCACGAGGCTGCCATGACGTGAGCCATGACGACCAAGGCCAGGCGGGTGCCAGCGGGCGCAGAGGAGACAGTCTCCCTTTCGGTGCTAAGGAAGCAAGGACAGATGCGGGTTCCCAAGGAATGCCCCAAAGGTTTCCATTCCAGGGCAACGAGACCAAGACCACGAGCTCGGCAGGACGGATGTCATCGCCGAGCCCACTGCTGCGTCACGACCAAAAGCTTTGCAGGAGAAGACCACCTTTTGTCAGGATAGGATGTACCTCTTGTCCCCTTTCAAATTGTCCATTGTGGAATCCCTTCCTGCCTAAGTCTCTAGAGAAGAGGACCAAGGCCACTATAAATATAGGTTAGCCACCATCGTAGAAGGGGTCGACTCATTCTCACCCACCGAGCCCTCACGAGGCAGCTCACCCACTGTACCAGTTCATCCTCAACCTCCTCGTGAGGCCAATCCACCATAAAGCAGGAGTAGGGTTTTACACGGCAAGTTGGCCCGAACCTGGGTAAACAGCCGTGTCCATCTTGTTCCCCG
The DNA here is from genome assembly GCA_011799875.1 of Thinopyrum elongatum. Lineage (NCBI taxonomy): Eukaryota > Viridiplantae > Streptophyta > Magnoliopsida > Poales > Poaceae > Thinopyrum > Thinopyrum elongatum. The sequence goes on along the minus strand of CM022303.1, from coordinate 304,924,159 downwards.
CTCGAGCGTGTATCCGGCGAGGCTAGGCCATAGGGCGACGAGCTCGAGGCTAGAGAGGTTGAGATCTTCGCACACAGCCCTGAGTTCGAACCTTCTTGGGTCTGCAGAGCCCTGAATCTGACATTTGGTGCGCCAGGTAGGGGCGTGTCAAAGTCCTTCTTCCACTTCCGCTTCGCCTCCGTTCCGTCGCTCCCATGGCCGACGCACCCCGTGTCCGTGCCGGGCCACTCGTGTCGCCCAAACGGCACCCATGGGCAATGGCGCTCCTCGCCGCTCTGCCTCCCCCACGGCAAACGCGGCTACTAACCTTGCTACTCACGAGCAGCAGGATTCGTCGCTGCCACCCTCTGTGCATCGTGACGGCCGCACCGCCACTCCGTCACCCACTCCAGCCACGGCATTGTCCTCCCATGCTCGCCGCGGGCCGGCAAACGCGCAGGCTACGCTGCTCATGGCGCGCGAGCTCCTGCGTTATCGCCCCGCCAACGACCTCTACGACAACTGGCTTGGCCGCATCGCCGAGCTCGTCAACGCCGCCGGCGAGGCCCTTGCACCGTCCCGCTCGCTCCTTTCCCCGCCGTCCCAGGCGGGCGACGTGGCTCACAGCACGCCTCCTCCTCCTCCTCTGCGCGGTGCCGACCCCGAGCCCAGGCATGATGCGCCCCAGCGCGACCCGCCGCGTGGAGCGCTAGCGCGCGATGAAGCAAGCTGCCAGGTGGTCCAGCAGCCGCAAGCCGATGCGCGCGCGCTCCCGGCGCCACAGCGCCAGCACCAGGACTGCGCGCCGCCGGAGGTTGCGGTGCACGGGCATCAAGACCGAGCTCCACCCATGCGGCCCGCACCTGTGAGTGCGGCGGGCTGCCATGCCTTCACCCCGGAGCTGCGCCGTGTCGTCTGGCCCAACAAGTTCAAGCCGGATCTGCCTCCGCGCTACGATGGCACCCCCGACCCCGTGGAATTCCTCCAGCTCTACGCGCTGAGCATCGAAGCGGCAAATGGAGATGACAAGGTCATGGCGAACTGGTTCCCCATTGCCCTCAAGGACGGCGCATGCTCTTGGTTCCTGAACCTCCCGGAGGGGTCAATCTCCTCTTGGGAGGATCTCCGTGAGTGCTTCATCGCCAACTTCCAGGGCACTCGCGACTGCGCTCCCGCAGTGGGTGACCTGCGGCTCGTGAAGCATCGGCCGGGCGAGACCCTGCACAAGTACATACAGCGTTTTACGAACGTCCGCCTCAAGATTCCGAAGGCGTTGGACGAGGCCATCATCTCAGCGTTCTCTTATGGCGTCCGGGATGTCAAGATGAAGGAGGAGCTCACCATCCACGAGGACATGTGCTCGGCCCTGGAGATGTTCAACATGGCGAACAAGTGCACAAGGGCCGAGGAAGGCCGCCTCTCCCTCCTTGAGCTTCCGGAGGCCGATCCTGAAGACAAGAATGCCAAGGCTAAGGAGGCAAAGTGCAAGGGTCCCGCCGTGCTTGCGGCTGAACCTGAGATGAAGCATGCTCACGACCACGACGAACCTCACAGGGGCAACCGCCCGTTCTGCATCTTCCACAACGTCCACAGCCACAACACCAATGACTGCTAGGAGCTCAGGGCCCTCCGCGAGGGGCGCCTTGGTCGCCGCCCCGAGCGGGGCGACCATGGCTACGGCCGTGGAGGAGGCCGCGGCGGAGGCCGCTGGGACAACAGCGACCCTCGCCAGGACTGGCGCGACCAGCCTCACGAGGACCGCTGGCATGATGAGCCTCGCGACGGGCCCTGGCGTGACCAGCCTTGTGAGACCCGTCCCCAGGGCAATGTCGGCCTCCCTCCGTTGCTACCACTGCCAAGGAGAAACAACGACAATCGGCAGGATGACGGGGCTGGGGCTTCCAAGAACTTCGCGCTATCGCCTGCATCCTGGGCGGTGCTCAGGCCCCACCCTCGCATTGCATCTTCAAGCAATTCGCTCGAGAGGTGAACGCGGCCCTTCCGAGGCTTGAGGCCGCGCGTTCCCTCAAATGGTCGCAGTACGCTATCACTTTCGACTCCAAGGACCACCTCAAGTGCTCGGCCGCCGGAGGCGCGCTTCCCATGCTCTGCACGCCCACCATCAGCAACATCCTCATCACCAAGACACTCATCGACGGTGGCACGGGGCTCAATGTCCTCTCTGTTGAGACGTTCGAGACGCTCCAAGTGCCTTATGACCAGCTTCTACCAACCAAGCCCTTCTCAGGAGTGACCGACGGCTCCATCGTCCCCCTAGGGCAGATACGCCTCCTAGTCACTTCCGGCAAGCGCGACAACTACCACATCGAGTTCATCGACTTTGACGTCGCCCACATCAGCCTCCCGTACAACGCCATCCTGGGGTATCCGGCCCTCGCCAAGTTCATGGTGGCAACCCACCATGGCTACAATGTCCTCAAGATGCCAGGGAGTGGCGGCATCATCACCATTGCCTGCGATGAGAAGGATGCGGTGTGCTCCCTCAAGCGCGCCTACCAAGCCTGATACGTCTCCAACGTATCTATAATTTTTTATTGTTCCATGCTATTATATTATCTGTTTTGGATGTTTTATATGCATTAATATGCTATTTTATATTATTTTTGGGACTAACTTATTAACCTAGAGCCCAGTGCCAGTTTATGTTTTTCCTTGTTTTTGAGTTTTACAGAAAAGAAATATCAAACGGAGTCCAAAAGGAATAAAACTTTACGATGATTTTTCGTGGACCAGAAGACACACGTAGGACTTGGAGAGGAAGTCAGAAGAGTCCCGAGGGCTCCACAAGCCCTCGGGGCGCGCCCCCTGGCTTGTGGGCCCCACGGGAGTCCACCAACCCTAATCTTTGGCCTATAAATTCAGAAATATTCCCAAACGACCAGAAACTTCCACCAAAATACTTTTCCGCTGCCGTAACCTTCTGTACCCGTGAGATCCCATCTTGGAGCCTTTTTCGGCATCCTGCCGGAGGGGGATTCGATCACGGAGGGCTTCTACATCAACTCTATTGGCCTTCCGATGAAGCGTGAGTAGTTTACCACAGACCTACGGGTCCATAGCTAGTAGCTAGATGGCTTCTTCTCTCTCTTTGATTTTCAATACCATGTTCTCCTCGATGTTCTTGGAGATCTATCTGATGTAATATTCTTGTGCGGTGTGTTTGTCGAGATCTGATGAATTGTGGATTTATGATCAGTTTATCTATGAATATTATTTGAATCTTCTCTGAATTCTTATATGCATGATTTGATATCTTTGTATTTCTCTTTGAATTATCGGTTTGGTTTGGCCAACTAGATTGGTTCATCTTGCAATGGGAGTGGTGCTTAGTTTTGGGTTCAATCTTGCGGTGTCCTCACCTAGTGACAAAGTAGGGGTAGCGAGGCACGTATTTGTATTGTTGCCATCAAGGGTAAAAAGATGGGGTTTTCATCATATTGCTTGAGTTTATCCCTCTACATCATGTCATCTTACTTAAGGCGTTACTCCGTTCTTTATGAATTTAATACTCTAGATGCATGCTGGATAGCGATTGATGTGTGGAGTAATAGTAGTAGATGCAGAATCGTTTCGGTCTACTTGACACGGACGTGATGCCTATATGCATAATCATTGCCTTGGATATCGTCATAACTTTGCGCTTTTCTATCAATTGCTCGACAGTAATTTGTTCACCCATCGTAATATTTGACTTCAAGAGAGAAGCCTCTAGTGAAACCTATGGCCCCCGGGTCTATTTTCCATCATATATTTTCAGATCTATAAACCAAAAAACCCAAAAATACCTTGCTGCAATTTATTTACTTTTATTTTGTTTTACGTTTTAGTGATTTTTTATATCTATCTCTATCAGATCTCATCCTTGCAAGTGACCGTGAAGGGATTGACAACCCCTTTATTGCGTTGGGTGCAAGTGCTTGATTGTTTGTGCAGGTGCATAGATTGGGGACTTGCTTGTATCTCCTACTGGATTTGATACCTTGGTTCTTAACTGAGGGAAATACTTATCTCTACTTTGCTGCATCACCCTTTCCTCTTCAAGGGAAAAACCAACGCAAGCTGAAGAAGTAGTAGGAAGAATTTCTGGCGCCGTTGCCGGGGAGATCTACATCAAGCCTACCAAGTACCCACCATAAACTCTCATCTCTTGCATTACATTATTTGCCATTTTCCTCTCGTTTTTCTCTCCCCCACTTCTAAAACAATTTTCAGAAAAAAATGCAAAAAGATTTTCCTTTTTATTCGCCTTTTTTCCGTTCGTCTTTTCGTTTGCTTTTTGGTTACTCGTGTGCTAGATTGCTTGCTTTGTCACAATGTCTCAAGAAAATACCAAGTTGTGTGACTTTTCCAATACTAATAGTAATGATTTTATTAGTACTCCGATTGCTCCCGCCACTAGTGCGGAATCTTATGAAATTAATGCCACTTTGCTGAATCTTGTTATGAAAGATCAATTTTCTGGCCTTCCTAGTGAAGATGCGGCATCTCATCTAAATACTTTCATTGAATTGTGTGATATGCAAAATAATAAAGATGTGGATAATGATATTGTTAAATTGAAGCTATTTCTGTTCTCACTACGAGATCGTGCTAAAACTTGGTTTTCATCTTTGCCTAAAAATAGTATTGATTCATGGAATAAGTGTAAAGATGCTTTTATTTCCAAGTATTTTCCTCCAGCTAAGATCATCTCCCTTAGGAACGACATAATGAATTTTAAGCAACTTGATCATGAACATGTTGCATAGTCTTGGGAGAGGATGAAATTGATGATAAGAAATTGCCCTACTCATGGTTTAAGTTTATGGATGATCATACAAAAAATTTATGCCGGATTGAATTTTGCTTCTAGAAATCTTTTAGATTCGGCCGCGGGAGGTACTTTTATGAAAATCACATTAGGAGAAGCTACTAAACTCCTAGATAATATTATGGCTAATTACTCTCAATGGCATACCGAAAGATCTTCAACTAGTAAAAAAGTGCATGCGATTGAAGAAATTAATACTTTGAGTGGGAAGATGGATGAACTTATGAAATTGTTTGCTATTAAGAGTGATCCTATTAATCCTAATGATATGCCTTTGTCTACTTTGATTGAGAACAATAATGAATCTATGGATGTGAATTTTGTTGGTAGGAACAATTTTGGTAATAACGCGTATAGAGGTAATTTCAACCCTAGGCCGATTCCTAGTAATTCCTCTAATAATTATGGTAATTCCTACAAAAATTCTTATGGAAATTATAATAAGATTCCCGCTGATCTTGAGAACAATATTAAAGAATTTACTAATCCGCAAAAAGTTTTTAATGCTATGGTTGAAGAAAAATTGCTCAAAATTGATGATTTGGCTAGGAACATTGATAGAGTTTCTCTTGAGATTGATTCTTTGAAAATTAGATCTATGCCACCCAAGCATGATATTAATGAATCTCTAAAAGCTATTAAAATTTCTATTGATGAGTGCAAGGAAAGAACCGCTAGGATGCGTGCTAAGCGAGATTGGTTTGTTAAAGCGTGTTCTTCGATTTCTTGCGATAATAATGATGTAGATCTTAAAGTTATTGGTGTGACTCCTATTGAATCTTTGTTTTCTAATATAAATCCTGATAAAGATGGGACTAGATATGAGTCAACTTTAGCTAGAAGGCGTCCCAATGATTCGGAGTTTTTAGATCTTAATGCAAAAATTGATAAAAGTGGGATTGGAGAGGTCAAAACTTTAAGTAGCAATGAACCCACTCTTTTGGATTTCAAGGATTTTAATTATGATAATTGTTCTTTGATATATTGTATTTCCTTGTTGCAATCCATGTTGAATTCTCTTCATGCTTATAATCAAAATAAAGCTTTTACTAAACATATCGTTGATGCTATGATGAAATCTTTTGAAGAAAAACTTGAGTTAGAAGTTTCTATCCCCAGAAAGCTTTATGATGAGTGGGAACCTACTATTAATATTAAAATTAAAGATTATAAGTGCCATGCTTTGTGTGATTTGGGTGCTAGCGTTTCCACGATTCCAAAAACTTTATGTGATGTGCTAGGTTTTCATGAATTTGATGATTGTTCTTTAAATTTGCATCTCGCGGATTCCACTATTAAGAAACCTATGGGAAGAATTAATGATGTTATTATTGTTGCAAATAGGAATTATGTGCCCGTAGATTTCATTGTGCTTGATATAGATTGCAATCCTACATGTCCTATTATTCTTGGTAGACCTTTCCTTAGAACGATTGGTGCAATTATTGATATGAAAGAAGGAAACATTAAATTTCAATTTCCTTTAAGGAAGGGCATGGAACACTTTCCAAGAAAGAAAATTAAGTTTCCATATGAATCTATTATGAGGGCTACTTATGGATTGCATACCAAAGATGATAATACCTAGATCTATGTTTTATGCCTAGCTAGGGGCGTTAAACAATGGCGCTTGTTGGGAGGCAACCCAATTTTATTTTTATGTTTTTTTGTTTTTGGTTCTGTTTTTCAATAAATAAACATTATTACCTCTGCATTAATTGTTTTTTTGTTTTAATTAGAGTTTGAGCCAAGTAAGACCTTTGGGATGGCTTACGGTGATAGTTGATTTGATCTTGCTGAAAAACAGAAATTTTTGCGTCCAGTAACAGAATTGTTTAAATTCACTGGAGTGTGGAAAAACTCTGAATTATTTACACAAGATTTATATACAAATTTCCTATGTTTTACTAATTTTTCAGAATTTTTGGAGTTACAGAAGTATTAGAAAAATTCTGATCTTCACAGACTGTTCTGTTTTTGACAGATTCTGTTTTCTATGTGTTGTTTGCTTATTTTAATGAATCTATGGGTAGTATCGGGGGGTATGAACCATGGAGAAGTTTGAATACAGTAGATATTACACCAATATAAATAAAGGATGATTTCACAAAAGTACCAAAAAGTGGTGATTTATTTTCTCATACTAACGAATCTCATGAGTTTTCTGTTGAGTTTTGTGTTGTGAAGTTTTCAAGTTTTGGTTAAAGATTTGATGGACTATGGAATAAGGAGTGGCAAAAGCCTAGGCTTGGGGATGCCCAAGGCACCCAAAGTTAATATTCAAGGACAACCAAGCATCTAAGCTTGGGGATGCCCCGGATGGCATCCCCTCTTTCGTCTTCGTCTATCAGTAAATTTACTTGCGGCTATATTTTTATTCACCACATGATATGTGTTTTGCTTGGAGCATCTTGTATGATTTGAGTCTTTACTTTTTAGTTTGACACAATCATATTTGCTGTACACACCTTTTGAGAGGGACACGCATGAATCGTGAATTTATTAGAATACTCTATGTGCTTGACTTATATCTTTTGAGCGAGGCAATTTTGCTCTAGTGCTTCACTTATATCTTTTTAGAGCACGGCGGTGGCTTTATTTTATAGAAATTGTTGAACTCTCTTGCTTCACTTATATTATTTTGAGAGTCTCTCTAAACAGCATGGTAATTTTCATAGGTTATGAATTTAGTCTTAATATGATGGGCATCCAAGAGGGATATAATAAAAACTTTCATATAAAGAGCATTGAATACTATGAGAAGTTTGATTCCTTATGATTGTTTTGAGATATAAATATGGTGATATTAGAGTCATGCTAGTGAGTAATAGTGGATTGGTAGAAATACTAGTGTTAAAGTTTGTGATTCCCGTAGCATGCACGTATGGTGAACCATTATGTGATGAAGTCGGAGCATGATTTATTTATTGATTGTCTTCCTTATGAGTGGCGGTCGGGGACGAGCGATGGTCTTTTCCTACCAATCTATCCCCCTAGGAGCATGCGTGTAGTACTTTGTTTCGATAGTTAATAGGCTTTTGCAATAAGTATGTGAGTTCTTTATGACTAATGTTGAGTCCATGGATTATACGCACTCTCACCCTTCCACCATTGCTATCCTCTCTAGTACCGTGCAACTTTCACAGGTGCATTACACCCACCATATACCCTTCCTAAAAACAGCCACAATACCTACCTATTATGGAATTTCCATAGCCATTCCGAGATATATTGCCATTTAACTTCCACCGTTCCGTTTTATTATGACACGCTCCATCATTGTCATATTGCCTTACATGATCTTAAGATAGTGTAACACCCCCGGTGGTTAACTACAGTAATTCCATTTTGATAATGCCAAGTCAGCATGATTAACAGTGCATGATCATCATTTGCATCATAATGCTTTTCAACTCCTAAGTCAAAACCCAAATTTAAGTGAAAGTGGAAAATAAAAGTTGCCTGAACCTGAAAACTAAAATGTGCATCATGTTGCAAATATTCTCATAGCATTTATAAAAACGATTGCAACATTTGTTGGAATTGTAAAAGGACTCGAACAACAAGGAACAGCAGCAACATAACACTGTTTAATCCTTTTTCAATTTAAATAAAATCCAAACAAAAAGATATGGACCCCAAACCAATTTCTAGCAGTGACAGATAATGCACTGTAAATAATGGAGCAAGCTCATATTTTACAAAAGTCTTTTGGAAAAAATAAAGAGAAAACAGAAAAGGAAAATAAATAATATAAAAAAAAGTAAAAAGGAAAAGCCCCCCCCCCCCGGACCAACTGGGCCGTGGCCCAGCTGGCCACCAGGCCACCACCCAGGCCGGCCCACCCCCGGCCTATAACCCCCTCCCCTCACCCCGAAACCTAATCCCCCCCCTCGCTCCCCCCCCCCCCCCGATCCAGTTCTGGATGGGCCGCGCCGACGCCGCGCCCCATCGCCGCTCGCCGTCTCCGGTGCCACCTCGCCGGACCTCGCCTCTCCATCGTCGCTCGTCCCCGTCGCGCCCCCTCTCTCCCTCGGCGCGCGACGCTGCCGCGCCCGGTGCTCGCCCCGTCGCGTTGGACGCCGCCTCGCCGGAGCGCTCCCCGCCGGCCTGCTTCCGCGCCGTCCCCGTCGTCCCCGTCACCTCTAGCGCACCGCTGCCTCTTCCCTCCATCGCCGGTGAGGCCCGTGGCCTCCACTCCCCTCCTCTCTGCCCGCGGTCATCGCGCCCGCGCTGTCCCCGCCGCGCTCCCGCACGCCCTGAAGCTCCCTCGCCGCGCCCTTCTGTCGCTCGCGCAGGCGCCCCGCGACGACCGCTCCGCCTCTCACCGCGCTCGCCCCGCTCTCCCTGCTGCGTCGCTCGCCAGCCACTGCCGCCCCGCACGCGCCCGCACCGGCTACGGCCGCCGCTGCTCCCCTCTGCTCCGCCACCCCCGCCGCCTGCGCCGCGCGCCGCCACCCCTCCTGCCGCTTCGGCCCCGCGCGCGCTGCCGCGCGCTGCCGCGGCCTCGCCCGCCCGCGCCCGCGCGTGCCATTTGGGCACCGGACATGTCCGGTCCCAAACGGGCATGCTCCGGACATGTCCGGCCCTGGTCCACTGACCAATGGGGCCCACAGCCCTGCCTGTTAATTAAAATAAATAATAATAAACAATATAATTAAAATAAATAAATAATTAGTTAATTAACACTATTTAGATTAGTCTAATTTGATTAATTAGATTAATTAAATGTTAATTAACTTAAGTAACCCTGGTTAATTAGAGCTAATTAATTAGTTAACCTAATTAACCTTGCTGACATCAGCATGATGTCATGCTGACATCAGCGAGCACTATTCTGGATAATGTTTATTTTAAATAATTAAATAAATTCCAGAAATTAATAAAAACTTTAGAAAATCATATTAAATAATCCGTAACTCCGATGAAAATACTTTATACATGAAAGTTGCTCAGAACGACGAGACGAATCTGAATACGCGGTCCGTTCGTCCGCCACACGTCTCTAACTATCCGAACATGCAACCGTTCCCCTCCGGTCATCTGTCTGACAAATGCCCGGAACCGGGAAAACATTCCCGGATGGATCCCTCCTTCCTCGGTGACGTGCAACCATATGTTAGGACACACCCGGCACTGCACATTGTCATGCCGTACTTTGCGTTGCTCATGTTTGCTCTATATTTATACTGTTTCCTCCCCCTCTTCTCTCTCGATAGATCCCGGCGCAGCTCCGGAGACCGAAGTCACCATTGACGACCTTGCCCTTGCCGCCGAGCAACCAGGCAAGCCCCCCCCTTTTGATCATCCCGATATCGCCCATTCTATTTTCTCATGCTTGCATTAGAATTGCTGCTGCTACTGCTTTACCTATTCTGATGCATAGCCTGTTTATTGTAATCTGCTATTGATACCTTACCTGCTTATCCTAAACTGCTTAGTATAGGCTGGGTAGAGACCCACTAGAGAACCCCACTTTGATCCTTGTTGCCCCGCTGGATTATCTGAAGACCCGATCAACGGGATTGAAGACCAGGCCCCGACACCGCACATCACCCCCTTTAGTTGTAACGACACTGCAGCGTTACTATCGAGTGCCGAGGGTGAAACCTCTTATAGCACTCCTGATGTTAACTCTGTAGAGAAGCTATTTGGTCGTGGTCATCGAGGGTGATTCCTCCTTCTCCACTTCCGATACGATGCTGTCGTGCAACACATCAAGTGTGAACCCAGCGAGGGTGATTCCTCCTACGTTCACCTTGACAGATACATCGGTAGGAATCCAACGAGGGTGATACCTCGGATTCCCTTGATGTTATGGACACACGGATACTTGGACTGTACTGTTGTTACTTGGAAAGGCGGGTCGACCCTGAGGGGTACCCGCGTGTGATGTGAAGACGGGTTGCCTGTATGGTGCCCGAGTGTTGAATACGAGGCGTGGCCGGGCATTCATGGCCCTTGCCGCAAGTCCTCGAGACGGGGCGACGGGGTCACATCTTTCGTGAGTCTCTGCTCGTTACCGCAAGCCCCTAGTCCACTACGATTTGGATATTTGATCCGAGCAGGCCTCTGGCCTGATAGCACTAACCATCACGTGGGCATAGTATGGGCGTTCTGCATCGTATGCATCAGCCGAAAGCTCTGTCAGACGTCTAGTTCAGCATGGCGGCACGGACGGACCGGCGCCTTCCTGTAGTGTTGGTGCCTGGCTTCACCGTGTGCGCAACGACCCGGAGGGCGAGGGGCGATGGCCAAGACCCCCTTGCGCTTAGGATGTAGACCGGCGGGGACCTCTCTGCTGAGCTGTAGGTAGGGTTGCGATGTGTCGTTTGGCCGAGGCCGGGCATGACCCAGGAAAGTGTGTCCGGCCGGAGTTAATCGAGCGTGTTGGGTAAGTTGGTGCACCCCTGCAGGGAAGAACACTTCTATCGATAGCCGGTCCTACGGTAAAGGACACTCGGAGTTGTATCCTGATTGATACAATTTAGAACTGGATACCTGTGATGAGACCTGTATATATGGCTCTGGGATTGCTTCTCGCAGGGAGTCGAGAAGGGATCTCAGGACGAGGTTGATGACTGTATGGCTCTGGGATTGCTTTCTCGCAGGGAGTCGAGAAAGGATCTCTGGGTGAGGATGAGACCAAATGATACTGCTACATTATATTGTACTGTTCTACTCTCTTCTGTTGCTGCAAGACCGCTGAAGATGATGAAGATGCTAGTCTTCGATAGGACTATGCCTTCTCTCTATTCTTGCCTTTCTGCAGCCCAGTCCACATTTACAGCCTCCCTTTGAAAATGTTGCATATGTAGTGTAGATCCTTGCTTGCTGAGTACTTCTGAGTACTCACGGTTGCTTTGTTTTCCTTTTTCTCCCCATATCAGTTTGTCGTAACAAGATGACGGAGCCCCTGAGACAGCTGTCCTCGCCGACGATCGCTACTACTACCCAGAGGATGGATACTGCTACGAGTTGACTGTCGACCAGGAGTAGGATCGGAGGGTCCCAGGCAGGAGGCCTACGCCTTTCGATCGTAGTGTTTTATTTTGCCCCGCCTTTCTAAAGGCCTTTCTGTACTTTCTTTTATATCTGTACTCAGATATCTGATGCTTCCGCTGACGCTTGTTCGCAAGCTTATGTATTCGAGCCCTCGAGGCCCCTGGCTTGTAATATAAAGCTTGTATGACTTTATTTATGATTTAGAGTTGTGTTGTGATATCTTCCCGTGAGTCCTTAGGCTTGATCGTGTGCATTTGCGTGTATGATTAGTGCACGATCGGGCCGGGGGCGTCACAGATAGCTAGCATGATGTTTTCATGGCTTGTCCGTTTTTTGATGTCATTGCTATGCTGGATCGTTGCACATCCTGGTACACCACCGGAGGCATTCATGTAGAGTCATATTATTGTTCTAAGTATCGAGTTGTAATTCTTGAGTTGTAAGTAAAGAAAAGTGTGATGATCATCATTATTAGAGCATTTTCCCATGTGAGGAAAGGATGATGGAAGCTATGATTCCCTCACAAGTTGGGATGAGTCTCCGGACTTTACAAAAAATAAAAGAGGCCAAAGAAGCCCAAACAAAAAAAGAGAAAAAATGAGAGAAAAGAGAGAAGGGGCAATGCTACTATCCTTTTACCACACTTATGCTTCAAAGTAGCACCATGATCTTCATGATAGAGAGTCTCCTATGTTGTCACTTTCATATACTAGTGGGAATTTTTCATTATAGAACTTGGCTTGTATATTCCAATGATGGGCTTCCTCAAATTGCCCTAGGTCTTCGTGAGCAAGCGAGTTGGATGCACACCCACTTAGTTTCTTTTTGAGCTTTCATAAACTTATAGCTCTCGTGCATCCATTGCATGGTAATCCCTACTCACTCACATTGATATCTATTCATGGGCATCTCCATAGCCCGTTGATACGCCTAGTTGATATGAGACTATCTCCTTCTTTTTGTCTTCTCCACAACCACCATATTCTATTCCACCTATAGTGCTATATCCATGGCTCACGCTCATGTATTGCGTGAAAGTTGAAAAAGTTTGAGAACATCAAAAGTATGAAACAATTGCTTTGCTTGTCATCGGGGTTGTGCATGATTAATACTTTGTGTGATGAAGATGGAGCATAGCCAGACTATATGATTTTGTAGGGATAACTTTCTTTGGCCATGTTATTTTGAGAAGACATGATTGCTTTATTAGTATGCTTGAAGTATTATTGCTTTTATGTCAATATTAAACTTTTGTTTTGAATCTTATGGATCTGAATATTCATGCCACAATAAAGAAAATTACATGGATAAATATGTTAGGTAGCATTCCACATCAAAAATTCTGTTTTTATCATTTACCTACACGAGGACGACCAGGAATTAAGCTTGGGGATGCTTGATACGTCTCCAACGTATCTATAATTTTTAATTGTTCCATGCTATTATATTATCTGTTTTGGATGTTTAATATGCATTAATATGCTATTTTATATTATTTTTGGGACTAACTTATTAACCTAGAACCCAGTGCCAGTTTCAGTTTTTTCCTTGTTTTTGAGTTTTACATAAAAGGAATATCAAACGGAGTCCAAACGGAATAAAACTTTACGATGATTTTTCTTGGACCAGAAGACACACGTAGGACTTGGAGAGGAAGTTAGAAGAGTCCCGAGGGCTCCACAAGCCCTCAGGGCGCGCCCTAGGGGGGGGGGCCTGGCTTGTGGGCCCCACGGGAGTCCTCCAACCCTAATCTTTGGCCTATAAATTCAGAAATATTCCCAAACAACCAGAAGCGTCCACCAAAATTCTTTTCCGCTGCCGTAACCTTCTGTACCCATGAGATCCCATCTTGGGGCCTTTCCGGCATCCTGCCGGAGGGGGATTCGATCACGGAGGGCTTCTACATCAACTCTATTGCCCTTCCGATGAAGCGTGAGTAGTTTACCACAGACCTACGGGTCCATAGCTAGTAGCTAGATGGCTTCTTCTCTCTCTTTGATTCTCAATACCATTTTCTCCTCGATATTCTTGGAGATCTATCCGATGTAATATTCTTTTGCGGTGTGTTTGTCGAGATCCGATGAATTGTGGATTTATGATCAGTTTATCTATGAATATTATTTGAATCTTCTCTGAATTCTTATATGCATGATTTGATATCTTTGTATTTCTCTTCGAATTATCGGTTTGTTTTGGCCAACTAGATTGGTTTTTCTTACAATAGGAGAGGTGCTTAGTTTTGGGCTCAATCTTGCGGTGTCCTCACCCAGTGACAAAGTAGGGGTAGCGAGGCACGTATTTGTATTGTTGCCATCAAGGGTAAAAAGATGGGGTTTTCATCATATTGCTTGAGTTTATCCCTCTACATCATGTCATCTTACTTAAGGCGTTACTCCATTCTTTATGAACTTAATTCTCTAGATGCATGCTGGATAGCAGTCGATGTGTGGAGTAATAGTAGTAGATGCAGAATCGTTTCAGTCTACTTGACACAGACGTGATGCCTATATGCATAATCATTGCCTTGGATATCATCATAACTTTGCGCTTTTCTATCAATTGCTTGACAGTAATTTGTTCACACACCGTATTATTTGCCTTCAAGAGAGAAGCCTCTAGTGAAACCTATGGCCCCCGGGTCTATTTTCCATCATATATTTTCAGATATATAAACCAAAAAACCCAAAAATACCTTGGTCCAATTTATTTACTTTTATTTTGTTTTACGTTTTAGTGATCTTTTATATCTATCTCTATCAGATCTCATCCTTGCAAGTGACCGTGAAGGGATTGACAACCCCTTTATCACGTTGGGTGCAAGTGCTTGATTGTTTGTGCAGGTGCATAGATTGGGGACTTGCTTGTATCTCCTACTAGATTTGATACCTTGGTTCTTAACTGAGGGAAATACTTATCTCTACTTTGCTGTATCAACCTTTCCTCTTCAAGGGAAAAACCAACGCAAGCTCAAGAAGTAGTAAAGCCGCAGTGGCTGACAACCTAGATGACGAGGGCGCCGTCCTACCTCCGGAAACCTCCCCCAAGAAGAAGAAGCAGCTCCTCCTCAAGAGTCGTCAGGAGGCTGGTGCACCCGCCGATGGCGCCTCAGGCTCCGCGCCCACTGCTGGGGCGCCCCTTCCTCTCGCATAGGAAGGCGCACCCGACGCCTCCCTCAGGACGGGCTTGGGGGCTTCTGGCTGGAGAGCCTCTGACCTGGCCAGTGCGATGAGGGAGGTGCTCGGGCACCACCTGGAGGCGTGCTTTGATGCGCGTCCCCACGAGCAAGACGCACGGCGCGAGACGCCAGGTGCGCGAGAGTTCATCACCAAGGCGATCTAGGAGCTTCAGGAGGCAAGGGCCATGCGCGGCGAGCACCGCCCTGCACGGCCTCCCAGTGCAGCTGCAGCCCCTGACATGGGCAGTGAGCTGCGCGTCTGCGTCAACATCCTGGGCCTTAACAGGGCCGCGTCGCAGGACCTCTCCTGGCCGTCCCATGTTGGCCGGAGTGGGGGCTACCCCTGCAACTACGTCCGCATGCCATTTGGCCTGTTGAACCAGGGCACCTCGTACCAGTGCTTCGTGCAGCGTGCTCTGGCGGCTCACGAGGCCAGGCGGCAGGCGGTCATGTCGGAGGAGGTTCCAGACTCATGCGAGCCCGGCGGGCCTCATGAGCTCAATCGGCCTCTGGAGTCGTCCAGCTCGCAGAGAAACTTCTTCAGCAATGCGTCCACATGATCTTTCATGGCCTTCGCAGCGGCGGAGTGGTCCTCAGGAGCGACTGGACGGATCACCGTGTCGAAGTTGAAGCCCGGGTCCTGGAGATAGAGCTGGCTGAAGACACGCGCCGCAGCTGCAGTGAAGAGTGAGCGGCACTCCTCGAGGGTGGCATCCACCCTGGTGGCAGCACCCTCAAGCACTTCGGCGAGCTCAGAGGACAGCCCTGTGAAGCCGCCCTAAGGGGCCGCCAGCGGCTTTTCAAATCCTCCCCTGCAGATGGATTGCAGCGCCTGGCGGAGCCTAAGTTCGAGGGAGGGGAAGGCAACGCGCTCTGCGGCTGCTTTCCCCTCGACGGCGGCAAGGACCTTCTCCTGGGCCTCCAGTTGGGCTGTCGCCTCAGAGATGTGCTGAGCATGGGATGCTTGGGCCTTGTCCACCTCCTCCTTCAGCTTGGCCAAGTGGTCCCGCTCTGCAGCTTGGTCAGTGGTCACCTGGGCCAGCTTGGCGTCGTGGTCGGCGAGCTTCGCTTCGCAGGCCTTGAGGTCCTCCTCCTACCGCTAGAGCCGCTGGGCGTGCGCGGCATGCTCCTTCCGAAGGGCCTTCAGCTTGGCTTCTACCTTGTTGCAGCGCTTCTCGGTGAACGCTGCGCTGGCCAGTGCTGCGTCGCGAGCCCCCATGGCTTCGGTGGCCTCCCTCCGGCTCTCCGCAGCGGCGGCGTCAGCCCGGTCCCAAGCCGTCCTAGCGAATGTGTTGACATGGAGCTACCCCGAGACAAGCCCCAGGCGTTCCCTCACAAGGCACCTGTCGGCGTCTTGAATGTCGGCCCGGAGTTGGCCGAGCACGACGAAGGCTTCCTCCAGGGCCCCGGGCCTAACAAGGGGGCCGAAGTTCGCCAGCGCGAGGGACTGGCAAGGAGGCGGCACAAGCACGTCAACCGCTGCCGCAGCCAAGGAAGCAGGGGCATGGACAGCTGGAGACACCGGAGGCTCTGAGACCCCCTCAGGCGCGACAAGGGCGGACGGCTTTGCAGCCGGCTGGCCTGTGGGTGCTGGATCCTCCTGAGCGTGCATCACCATGTCCGCGGGGGCGTGCTCCATCGTGAGAGGACGAGGGGTCGCCTCCTCCGCCCGCGCAGAAGCCGCCGCGGCAGCAGCGAGAGGTGTCGGCTCCTGACCACCAGCACCCTCGACGGATGTCCTTCTGAGCAGCACCGGCGAGGCGCCAGGAGTGGATGGAGCTCTCGAACGCTCAGGCATGGTGCTGCCCGAGCGCCCGGGGGTTGCGCCTATCCGGCCCGGTGTGCTTTCGCACCCGCCGCGGCCGCGTCCAGATATTGATGGGGCCCTCACAACCAGGGGCTCCTTCGGCCATGTGCTCTCCTTCCTCCTTCACAACGATGCCCAGCCTGGGCATCAGGAGGGGAGTGTTGTGGGTATAGTGGCAATTCATGCACAATTCAAAAACAACGTGAGATACCTACTCGTCAGGGTCGATCCATGTCCTCTTCTTCTCCTTCTTGGCTGGAGCTGGGGTGCCCCCGCCTTTCCTTGGTGCAACCTAGGTCGTGCTTGGGGGATCGGTGGGGCGCTCCTCGGCCGGCCTCGGCGCTGTGCCGCTACTCCGAGGGATGGAAGGATCGCCCTGAGGGGTCGTGGCTGGCTGAACACGTCAGCCCCAGCAACGGCTGCCTCATCTTCGGCTCGCGAGCCAGGCGAAGGCGGGACCGACGCCTCTCCCGCCTTGCCTGCGCTCGGGGAGCCCTCCGGAGCGAGCGCAGCCGCGCCTTTCTTCGGGGTCGCCCAGCCAGATGCAGGCGGCGTCCGGGGGGTAGGCCTCGGCCTCCTGAGGACCCTGGTCGGGCGAGGGAGCCCGCGGCCGGGAGTTCGTCGATGTCGTCGTCGTCCTCAAGCTGGCGAAGAAGCTCACTCTGCGATGGGAGGACACCTCTATCACGACATCGTCGTCCTCGGTCGCCTCCGAGTCCTCCTCACCCACTCCGTCGACGCTGTCACCGGAGGACACCGGCACAGGAGAGTTGGGGTGTTCAGGCGATGCGAGCCCCAGCTCGTTGAAGGTGGGCATGGAGGCGACCACATCCTCCCTGTCGTCGCGGTGGTACAGCGGGACGTAGGCCTCCGGGAGGTTCCCCGGGTCGCTGTTGAGTAGGACGTTCATGGCCTTGTCCAGCTCCTCGCCCGTCAGGCTACCCGAGCGCAGCCTGATGTCGTCCGTTGCGCCCTAAAATTCCCACATGGGGCGCGTGTGCGACTGGAGCGGCGCCAGGCGCTGCGTCGGGAATCCTTCACAAGCATGCCCCCGTCAGCACCTTGTCCTCCATGTCCGAGGTCATCTTCCTCAGGACGGGCTCTGCCCGGGGGTCGGCAAGCTTCTCATGGCTCCACCTCTCGAGCCGCTCGGGCAGCTCGGTCGGCAGCTCCAGCCGCTCGTTGAGGCTCCCAGCGTCCAGGAAGACCCAGTGGTGCCGAAAGAATTCCACCTTCTTCCCGGCCCTCATGAGCACGTTGCTCTTATGGACCACGATGAAGGACACGCAGCCAGAGTGCTGGGATGAATCGTGCAGCCGCAGGCTGAAGAAGTGGCGAAGGAGCTGCACGGAGGGCCTCACGCCCACAAAGGCCTCGCAGTAGAAGGCGAATACGGACAGGAGAAGGACGGAGTTGGGTTGGAGCTGAAGATCCTGTATCTTGTAGTGGTCGAGGACGGCAACGAAGAACTCGGAGAGAGGCGGGACGAGCCCCACGAAGATGCTGTGGAGGAAGAAGGGATAAACCGTCCGCGCCAAGGTCCGCTGCTCGGCGGAGCCTGCCCAGATGATGGTCTCATTCCACTCGTTGTCGTTGCTCGCCATGTGCGGGAGCATGGGGGCGAGATGCCCCTCATTGACAATGGAGGATGCGCCGAGCGCTGTCGCAGGAGAGGAGGGAGAGCTTGTGGCTTGCGCAGTGGGTTTCGACTTTCAAGGAGCCATCTGTGGGGTCACCGGTGTTGGAGTAGGAGGAGAAAAGGAGGCGGAGTGCGATTGGATCCGAAGAAGCTCTCGACGAAGGGAACAGGATCTGAGGCAAGGTGAAAGGGAGCAATGATGGCTTAGCAGTGTGCGCCAGCCTTTTGTCAGCCTGGGCAGTTGCCGAGGCGACGTGGGGGAGTGGAGGCGTCCGCGCCCCGTCAGGCGCCACGCGTCAACCTGGCCCGCAGGCGGTTGGGGCCGGCGGCGCTTTGCCCTTGCCCCTTGGCTTCGCCTTGAAGCTAGCCTGAGCACGCCTTGGGCCCGGGGGCTACTGTCGGTGTTCTGGGAACCAGGGTACCAAGACTTGACTATCTGTAGCCCACAGCATGGCTCGTTCGACGGCCTGGTACGGCCCATCTACAAGACTACCAAGACAAGACCCTCACGAGGGCCCCCTGGCCTCGCGAGGCGGACGACGCCAAGACCTCCAGAGGGAGCGGCCTCCCCAGGCTGCCTCTCGAGGAGCGGAGATTCCCATGCAAGTGCCCAGCCTCACGAGGCTGCCGTGATGTGAGCCATGACGACCAAGGCCAGGCGGGCGCCAGCGGGCGCAGAGGAGACAGTTTCCCTTTCGATGCTAAGGGAGCAAGGACAGACGCGGGTTCCCAAGGAATCCCCCAAAGGTTTCAATTCCGGTGCAACGAGACCAAGACCACGAGCTCGACAGGACGGATGTCATCGCTGAGCCCACTGCTGCGTCACGACCATTTGCAGGAGAAGACCACCTTTTTGAAGGAAATATGCCCTAGAGGCAATAATAAATTTGTTATTTTATATTTCCTTATTCATGATAAAGGTTTATTATTCATGCTAGAATTGTATTGATTGGAAACTTAAATACATCTGTGAATACATAGACAAACACCGTGTCCCTAGTGAGCCTCTACTTGACTAGCTCGTTGATCAAAGATGGTTATGGTTTCCTAACCATGGACATGAGTTGTCATTTGATAACGGGATCACATCATTAGGAGAATGATGTGATGGAAAAGACCCATCCGTTAGCTTAGCATAATGATCGTTCAGTTTTATCGCTATTGCTTTCTTCATGTCAAATACATATTCCTTCTACTATGAGATTATGCAACTCCCGGATACCGGAGGAATGCCTTGTGTGCTATCAAACATCACAACGTAACTGGGTGATTATAAAGATGCTCTACAGGTATCTCCAAAGGTGTTTGTTGAGTTGGCATAGATTGAGATTAGGATTTGTCACTCCGAGTATCGGAGAGGTATCTCTGGGCCCTCTCGGTAATACACATCATAAGCTTGCAAGCAAATGACTAAGGAGTTAGTCATGAGGTGATGTATTATGGAACGATTAAAGAGACTTGCCGGTAACGAGATTGAACTAGGTATGAAGATACGGACGACCGAATCTCGGGCAAGTAACATACCGATGGACAAAGGGAATTACGTATGTTGTCATAACGGTTCGACCGATAAAGATCTTCGTATAATATGTAGGAGCCAATATGGGCATCTAGGTTCCGCTATTGGTTATTGACCGGAGAGGTGTCTCGGTCATGTCTACATAGTTCTCGAACCCGTAGGGTCCGCACGCTTAACGTTCGATGACGATATAGTATTATATGTGTTATGTGATTTGGTGACCGAATGTTGTTCGGAGTCCCGAATGAGATCACGGACATTACGAGGAGTCTCGAAATGGTCTAGAGGTAAAGATTGATATATAGGACGATGGTATTCGGACACCGGAAGTGTTTCGGGGGTACCGGGTACTTATCGGGTCACCGGAAGGGGTTCCGGGCACCCCCGGCAAAAGATATGGGCCTTATGGGCCAAGAGGGGAAACGCACCAGCCACAAGGGGCTGGTGCATCACCCATATGAGCCAGCCTAAGGAGGAGAAGGAAAGGGGAGAAGGGAAAGGAAAGTGCGGATTAGGATTCCCACTTCCTTCTCTCTCCCCCCCTCTTTCCTTTCCCCAGGGAAAACATGACAGGGGCGCAGGGCAAGGCAGGGCCCCTAGGGGGCCGGCGGCCAGCCCTAGGGTGCGCCCTGGCCTATCCCCCTTCCCACCTATATATATGTGGGAGGAGGGCTCCTAGCACACCCGAGACAATTGCCTAGCCGTGTGCGGCGCCCCCTTCCACCATTTACACCCCCGGTCATATTTTCGTAGTGCTTAGGCGAAGCCCTGCGGAGATCACTTCACCATCACCATCACCACGCCGTCGTGCTGACGAAACTCATTTACTAACTTGACGTCTTGCTAGATCAAGAAGGAGAGGGACGTCAACGAGCTGAACATGTGCATAACGCGGAGGTGCCGTCCGTTCGGTACTTGATCGGTTGAACTGCGAAGAAGTTCTACTACATCAACCGCGTTGTGAAACGCTTCCGCTTACGGTCTACGAGGGTACGTAGACACACTCTCCCCCTCGTTGCTATGCATGTCCATGGATAGATCATTTCGTGTGCGTAGAATTTTTTTGTTTTCCATGCAACGTTTCCCAACAGTGGTATCAGAGCCAAGTCTATGCGTAGATGATATGCACGAGTAGAACACAAAGAGTTGTGGGCGGTGATAGTCATACTGCTTACCACCAACATCTTATTTTGATTCGGCGGTATTGTGGGATGAAGCGGCCCGGACCAACCTTACATGTCCACGCACATGAGACCGGTTCCACCGACAGACATGCAACTAGTTTTGCATAAAGGTGGCTGGCGGGTGTCTGTTTCTCCTACTTTAGTTGAATCGAATTTGACTGCGGCCGGTCCTTGAAGAAGGTTAAAACAACAAACTTGACGAATCTGTCGGATTTAGGGCTCCGTGGACCCAAAGAAGGTTTGAACTCTGGGGCGTGTGTGAAGAACTCAACCTATCCAACCAACCAACCCGTCGCCCCACAGCCTAGCTCGATGGATCAAGGAAGGAGATGGACACGGCAGTTTACCCAGGTTCGGGCCACCTTGCGGTGTAAGACCCTACTCCTGCTTTGTGGTGGATTTGCCTCATGAGGGGCTGAGGATGAACAAGTACAGGGGATGAACAACCTCGCGAGGTCTGCTCTGGGGTGAGGGTGGAAAGGATCCGATCCCCTTTATGGTGGTGGCTAGCCTATACTTATAGCGGCCTCGGTCCTCTTCCTCCAAAACGAAGGCGGGAAGGGATCCCACAGTGGCCAATTTGAAAGGGGACAAGTAGTACATCTTATCATGATGAAAGGTGGTCTTCGCCTGCAAAGCTTCCGGTCGTGACGCCGCGGTGGGCTCGGCGATGACATCCGTCCTGTCGTCCTGGCGGTCTTGGTCTCGTTGCACTGGAATGGAAACCTTTGCCTGATTCCTTGGGAACCCACGCCTGCGCTTGCCTCCTTAGCACCAAAGAGCAAACCTGCTCTTCTGCGCCTACTGGCGCCAGCCTGGCCTTGGTCGTCACGGCTTGCATCACCGCAACCTCGTGAGGTTGGATACCTGCATAGAAATCTCCGCTCCTCGGGAGGCAGCCTGGGGAGGCCGCTCCCTCAGGAGGTCTTGGCGCTGTCTGCCTTGCGAGGCTTGGCCCCTCGCGAGGGTCTTGTCTTGTTGGTGTTGAAACTGGGCCGTACTAGACCGTCGATGGAGCCACGCCGTGGGCTGCAGGCAGGCAAGTCTGGGTACCCTGGTTCCTAGAACGCCGATAGTAGCCCCCGGGCCCAAGGCGTGCTCGGACTTGGCTTGGAGGCGAAGCCAAAGGGCAAGGGCGAAGCGCCACGGGGCCCAATTGCCTGTGGACCGAGCCTACGCGTGGCGCTTCATGGGACATGGGCGTCTCCACTTCCTCACGCCGCCTCGGCAACCGCATGACTTGACAACTGCCTGGTGCATGCAGATCAGCCATCATTGCTTGGAATGTGAGGGGCCAGCGGTTAGCCTTCCTTCGGCTATAAATGGAAGAGGGGGCCAAGCCCCCAGCTCGTTTTCATCTTCTTGCTTCTTGCTTCTCCTTCTCCTTCGTTCCACCATCTTGCCAGAGCGTTCATGGCGCCAGTGAGGAGATTCTCCGCCGTGGAAAAGGGAAAGGCCCCTCAGGTGGAACCTGAGCTACTCCCGCCAAAGAAGAGGCGCGATCGCTCCTGCGATGCCACCGTGGCGCCCACGGCAGCGCGGCCCTGGCAGGAATGCGCTCCACCGGGCTTCCCGGTCCACGTGTATGCTCGCGCACGCAGCCCCGTCCATGAGAGCGACCGCGGGCACCGCGAGGAACGGGGTCATGGAGGAGAGCAAGCGGTGGTCGCACGGCCACCCTGCCAGCAGGCCCATGTCGAAGGCACAGCCCGCGATTTTGTGGTGTGGGCGGCAATGCCGCCGCGCACGTGGATCCGGCTCCCGCGGTCCCTGGCGAGGGACATACCGCCGCGGGGGCCCGTCGAGCTATGGCTACAGCACGACGGCTGCTGCAGCCAGGCATCAGAGGCGGAGGTCAAGGCCGTTGTCTCCGGCGACATCTTCATGACCCGGGGATGGGGCGCGATCGCCTGCGCTTGTAACTCGGAGGGGAGGCACGCCATTCACTTCGAGTACGACGGGGCTTCGACGCTCTTCTTCAAGGTCTTCGGAGAGGACGGCCGATGTCTGGAGTGTTGCCCCAGGGGAGGCGATCGAGGCAGCGAGGCCACCGGTGGTGAACTTGCCCTTGGCCTTATCCGCGACTCCTCCGACAGCAGCAGTGCCTCATTCGGACCGGGCTCGAGCGACGACGACAGCTACGAGCTGCCACGCCGCTGCGCCTATGCCTAGGGGAGGAGTGGCACTATCCTGGCATCGCTGGTGACGCTGCCGAGGCCATGGTTCTTAGGTTGTTTTTCCTTTTGCTTTGTTCCTGCGCAAAAACCATGACGGGCCCGTGGGGGTATGTAAGAAACTGTGACGCTCGCATTTTAACATTATCATTCCTGATTAGATGTCGTGTTTGCGTCTCTCGCCTTGGCATGGTTCCCCCTTTCACTCTCGCGGTAGCATGGTGCTCTACGCCGGTAGGACCCAGTCCCCAGGCAAGCTTCGGTCGTCGCTATATGCCAGGTCGTGATGCCGTGGTCAAGGCTAGGTGGCGAGTGGCCCGAGGTCCGGCAAGAGCCCCTGAGTCCCGATGCTCAGGAGGTCCCCTTTGGCGCACAAGCGGCCCCCAGAGAACTGAAAGGAAAGTTTCCTTGCCCGAGCGAGATCGCGAGGGACATAAAGCTGGTCATGAGGTTCACGCCTGCGCGTGTGAGGTGACTTATCTTGACGAGCCTGCGGTGGTTCCTTTGCTGCGTGGACGAGCTTCTCGTGCGACGTTAGGCCATGCCCTTCTCCTGATGACACCCCCTCCACAAGGCTCCTACCGACTCCATCTCCCTCACTTGTCTGGGTGCTCTATGTCCTCGGGACCCGGCTCTCGAGCGAGGCTCGGCCGCCGCTGGTATGCCAGGTCACGATGCCATGGTCAAGGCCAGGGGGTGAGGGCCCAAGAGCCGGTAGGAGCCCCTGAGTCACGATGCTCAGGGCCCTCCCTTTAACGTGCAAGCGGCTTGCGCGAGAAAAGAGTGGCTGGCTTCAAGGAGGGGTCACGCCCATTGGCACGTGGCATGGCATCCTTCCAAGGTACGAGGTGCTGGCAAGGCCGCTGGTGGCCCTGCCTCCGGGGCTCCTGTGAGTTAGCAAAAAACATAACAGACAGCTGCGCTCTCTTTCCTGCCGATGATCTTTCCGAGAGAAGACGAAGGCACTAAGGACCCGGTGAGGTGGCGTGCGTCGGGCCGGCCGCGAGCCAGGGCTCGGTCTTATAGATTTATCAGTGCTGCAGGGACGGACCCAAGCACAGACGCCGTGCCAGCAGCCCCCGTTGCGGGATGAGCAAGAGGCGGGTTAGCAACGCGCGGAGGCCGTGAGGGGCAACTCCACAGATAATGAGACGACAGGCATAACATTAACAAACATAATAGCATGAGCATGCATAACCAGTCTGGAGTACATGAATCAAAATGATGCGGCTACGGGGATGGGCCCTGACAGCTTGAGGAAAATGCAGCCCGAGGGGCGCCCTCAACTGAACAATCCAAAAAGTCACCTGGCACCATTGTTGTAGAAGCGTTGGAGTAGCTGGAGACGCTTGCTGTGGAGATCGCTCCTCACGAGCCGGCTGGCTCCTGAGGCTCGAGAGGCTCTAGAGGCCCGGGAAGCTCGCGAGGGTCCGGCACCTCCTCTGTCAGGACCGCCCGATGCCGGGCCTCGTGAGCCGCCAGGACGCCCTGCATGTAGCGCTGGTGCCAGGTAGCCATGTCCAGCAGGCCGAACGGCATGCGGACATAACTGCGGGGGCAGCCCCCACACCGTCCAGCACGGGACGACCAGAAGAGCTCCTAAGAAGCAACCCTGTTGAGGCCTGGGATGTTGACGCAGACGCGTAGCTTGCCACCAATGTCAGGTGCGGCAGCTGCACTGGATGATGCAGGGCGACGCTCGCGACGCATGGCTCGCGCCTCCTGAAGCTCCTCGATCGTTTTGGTGATGAACTCCTGAGCGTCTGGCGCCTCACGCCTTGCGCCTTGCTCACGGAGGAGCGCGTCGAAGCACGCCCCCACGTGGTGCTGGAACGCCTCCCTCATGATGCTGGTCAGGTCAGAGGCCCTCCAGACGAGAGCCCCCGAGCCCGTCCTAAGAGGGGCGCCGGGCGCACCTTCCAATGCGAGAGGGAAGGGCGCCCCAGCAGTGGGCGCGGGGCCTGAGGCACGGTCGTCAGGTGCGCCAGCCTCCTGACGGCCCTTGGGGAGGAGCTGCTTCTTTTTCTTGGGGATGGCCTTAGGAGGTCAAATGGCACCCTCGTCGTCTGAGTTCTCGACTGCCACAGCCTGGTAGGCGCGGTCAAGGGAGCACACCGCAGCCTTCTCGTCGCAGGTGATCGTGATGATACCCCCGCTCCCTGGCATCTTGAGGACATTGTAGCTGTGGTGCGTTGCCGCCATGAACTTGGCGAGGGCCGAATACCCGAGGATGGCATTGTACGGGAGGCGAATGTGGGCGACGTCGAAGTCGATGAGCTCGGTGTGGTAGTTGTCGCGCTGGCCAAAGGTGACAGGGAGGTAGATCTTCCCTATGGGGACGATGGAGCCATCGGTTACTCCTGAGAAAGGCTTGGTGGGGAGGAGCTGGTCGTACGGCACCTAGAGCGTCTCGAATGTCTCGACGAAGAGAACGTTGAGCCCCACGCCGCCATCGATAAGTGTCTTGGTGACAAGGATGTTGCTGATGGTCAGTGAGTAGAGCATCAGGAGCACGCCAGCGGCGGCTGAACTTTTGAGTTTTTACATGGAGTCAAAGGTGATGGCGTACTTGGACCACCTGAGGGGACGCGACGCCTCAAGCTTGGGAAGGTCCACATTCACCTCGCGAGCGAACTGCTTGAAGATGCGATGAGAGGCGGGGGCCTGAGCACCGCCCAGGATGCAGGCGATCACACGCGGTTCCTGGAAGCCCCCAGCCCCATCATCCTGGCGGTTGTCGTCGTTTCTCCTTGGCGGCGATGGCAGCAGAGGAAGGCCGGCGTTGCCCTGAGGACGGTCCTCGCGGGGCTGGCCCTGCCAGGGGTCCTCACGAGGCTGATCATGCCAGTCCTGGCAGAGGTCTCGGTTGTCCCAGAGGCCACCACCGTGGCCTCCTCCGCGGCCGTAGCCACGGTCGTTGCGCTCGGAGCGGCGGCCAAGGCGCCTGTCGCGGATAGACCTGAGCTCCTAGCAGTCGTTGGTGTTGTGGTTGTGGACGTTGTGGAAGACACAGAATGGGCGGTTCCCCCTGGAGGATTCGCCGTGGTCACGGCCGCGCTTCATCTCAAGTTTAGCCACGAGCACAGCTAGGCCCTTGCGCTTCACGTCCTTAGCCTTGGCCTTCTTGTCTTCAGGATCGACCTCCGGAAGCTCCAGGAGGGAGAGGCGACCTTCCTCTGCCCTCGTGCACCTGGCGGCCATGTTGAACATCTCCAGAGCCGAACACAAGTCCTCGTGGATAGCGAGCTCCTCCTTCATCTTGACGTCCCTGACGCCCTCAGAGAATGCCGAAATGATGGCCTCGTCCGAAACCTTCGGTATCTTGAGGCGGACATTGGTGAAGTGCTGTATGTACTTGTGCAAGGTTTCGCCTTGCTACTGCTTGATGCGCCGCAGGTCACCTGCCGCTGGAGCACGATCGCGAGTGCCTTGGAAGTTCGCGATGAAGCGCTCGCGGAGCTCGTCCCAGGAGGAGATCGACCCCACCGGAAGGTTTAGGAGCCAAGAGCGTGCGCCGTCCTTGAGGGCCATAGGGAACCAGTTCGCCATGACCTTCTCATTGCCGTTCACCGCCTCGATGCTCAGCTCGTAGAGCTGGAGGAACTCAGCAGGGTCATGGCTGCCGTCGTAGCGCGGAGGCAGATCCGGCTTGAACTTGCCGGGCCAGACGACGCGGTGCAGCTCCGGGGTGAAAGCACGGCACCCTGCCGCACTTACAGGGGCCGGCCACAGGGGAGGAGCCTAATCTCGATGCCCGTGCATCGCTGCCTCTGGCGGTACGCGGTCTTGACATGGCGGTGCTGGAAGCGCACGCGCTTCTCCTTGGGGCCGCTGCACCACCTGGTAGCTTTCTTCATCGCGCGCCGGTGCTCTGCCCGGCGGGTCGCGCTGGGGAGCTTCACGCCCCGGCTCGGGGCCCACACCATGCAAAGGAGGGGGAGGGGGCGCGCCGTGAGCCACGTCGCCCGCCAGGGACGGCGGAGGGTAAAGCGAACGAGATGGTGCGGGGGCCTCGTCCTATATATCGATATTTACCTCCAGACCATTCCGGAGCTCCTCGTCATGTCTGTGATCACATCCGGGACTCCGAACAACATTCGGTCACCAAAACACATAACTCATATAATACCAAATCGATATCAAACGTTAAGCGTGCGGACCCTACGGGTTCGAGAACTATGTAGACATGATCGAGACACCTCTCCGGCCAATAACCAATAGCGGAACCTGGATGCCCATATTGGCTCCTACATATTCTACGAAGATCTTTATCGGTAGAACCGTTATGACAACATACGCAATCCCCTTTGTCTGTCGGTATGTTACTTGCCCGAGATTCGATCATCGATATCTTCATACCTAGTTCAATCTCGTTACCAGTAATTCTCTTTACTCGTTCCGTAATACATCACCTCGTGACTAACTCCTTAGTCGTTTGCTTGCAAGCTTATGATGTGTATTACCGAGAGGGCCCAGAGATACCTCTCCGAAACTCGGAGTGACAAATCCTAATCTTGATCTATGCCAACTCAACAAACACCTTTGGAGATACCTGTAGAGCATCTTTATGATCACCCAGTTATGTTGTGACATTTGATAGCACACAAGGTATTCCTCCGGTATCCGGGAGTTGCATAATCTCATAGTCGAAGGAATATGTATTTGACATGAAGAAAGCAATAGCAATAAACTGAACGATCATTATGCTAAGCTAACGGGTGGGTCTTGTCCATCACATCATTCTCCTAATGATGTGATCCCGTTATCAAATGACAACACATGCCTATGGTTAGGAAACCTTAACCTTTATCATGAATAAAGAAATATAAAATAACAACTTTATTATTGCCTCTAGGGCATATTTCCTTCAGTCTCCCACTTGCACTAGAGTCAATAATCTAGTTCACATCGCCATGTGATTAACACCCATAGTTCACATCGTCATGTGACCAATACCCAAAGAGTTTACTAGAGTCAATAATCTAGTTCACATCGCCATGTGATTAACACCCAAAGAGTACTAAGGTGTGATTATGTTTTGCTTGTGTGAGAAGTTTAGTCAACGGGTCTGCCACATTCAGATACGTATGTATTTTGCAAATTTCTATGTCTACAATGCTCTGCATGGTGCTACTCTAGCTGATTGCTCCCACTTTCAATATGTATCCAGATTGAGACTCAGAGTCATCCGGATCGGTGTTAAAGCTTGCATAGACGTAACCCTTTACGACGAACTCTTTATCACCTCTATAACCGAGAAACATTTCCTTGGTCCTCTTAGGTAACTAAGGATAATTTTGACCGCTGACCAGTGATCTACTCCTGGATCACTATTGTACCCCCTTGCCAAACTCATGGCATGGTACACAACAGGTATGGTACACAGCATGGCATACTTTATAGAACCTATGGCTGAGGCATAGGGAATGACTTCAATTCTCTCTCTATCTTCTGCCGTGATCGGGTTTTGAGTCTTACTCAACTTCACACCTTGCAACACAGGCAAGAACCCTTTCTTTGACTGATCTATTTTGAACTTCTTCAAATCTTTGTCAAGGTATGTGCTTTGTGAAAGTCCTATTAAACATCTCGATCTATCCCTATAGATCTTGATGCTCAATACGTAAGTAGCTTCACCGAGGTCTTTCATTGAAAAATTCTTATTCAAATATCCTTTTATGCTATACAGAAATTCTATATCATTTCCAATCAGCAATATGTCATCCACATATAATATTAGAAATGCTACAGAGCTCCCACTCACTTTCTTGTAAATACAGGCTTCACCGTAAGTCTGTATAAAACCATATACTTTGATCACTTCATCAAAGCGTATATTCCAACTCCGAGATGCTTGCACCAGTCCACAGATGGATCGCTGGAGCTTGCACACTTTGTTAGTACCTTTAGGATCGAAAAAACCTTCTGGTTGCATCATATATAACTCTTCTTTTAGATATCCATTAAGGAATGCAGTTTTGACATCCATTTGCCAGATTTCGTAATTATAAAATGCGGCAGTTGCTAACATGATTTGGACAGACTTAAGCATCGCTACGGGTGAGAAAGTCTCATCGTAGTCAACACCTTGAACTTGTCGAAAACGTTCTACGACAAGTCGAGCTTTGTAGACAGTAACATTACCATCAGCGTCAGTCTTCTTCTTGAAGAACCATTTATTCTCTATGGCTTGCTGATCATCGGGCAAGTCCACCAAAGTCCATACTTTGTTCTCATACATGGATCCTATCTCAGATTTCATGGCTTCAAGCCATCTGTCGGAATCTGGGCTCATCATAGTTTCTTCATAGTTCGTAGGTTCGTCTTGGTCTAATAACATGACTTCCAGTATAGGATTACCGTACCACTCTGGTGCGGATCGTGCTCTGGTTGACCTACGAGGTTCAGTAGTAACTTGATCTGAAGTTTCATGATCAACATCATTTGCTTCCTCTCTAGTTGGTGTAGGCATCACTGGAACAGTTTTCTGTGATGTGCTACTCTCCAATTCGAGAGAAGGTAAAATTACTTCATCAAGTTCTACTTTTCTCCCACTCACTTCTTTCGAGAGAAACTCCTTCTCTAGAAAGGATCCATTCTTAGCAACAAAGATTTTGCCTTCGGATCTGTGGTAGAAGGTTTACCCAATAGTTTCTTTCGGGTATCCTATGAAGACGCACTTCTCCGCTTTGGGTTTGAGCTTATCAGGCTGAAGCCTTTTGACATAAGCGTCGCATCCCCAAACTTTTAAGAAATGACAGCTTAGGTTTCTTGCCAAACCATAGTTCATACGGTGTCATCTCAACAGATTTTAGATGGTGCCCTATTTAACGTGAATGCGGCTGTCTCTAATGCATAACCCCAAAAACGATAGTGGTAAATCGGTAAGAGACATCATAGAGCACACCATATCTAATAAAGTACGGTTACGACGTTCGAACACACCATTACGCTGTGGTGTTCCAGGTGGCGTGAGTTGTGAAACTATTCCACATTGTTTTAAATGAAGGCCAAACTCGTAACTCAAATATTCGCCTCTGCGATCAGATCGTAGAAACTTTATTTTCTTGTTACGATGATTCTCCACTTCACTCTGAAATTCTTTGAACTTTTCAAATGTTTTAGATTTGTGTTTCATTAAGTAGATATACCCATATCTACTCAAATCATCTGTGAAGGTCAGAAAATAATAATACCCGTCACTTGCTTCAACACTCATTGGACCGCATACATCAGTATGTATTATTTCCAATAAGTCATTAGCTCGCTCCATTATTCCGGAGAATGGAGTTTTAGTCATCTTGCCCATGAGGCATGGTTCGCAAGTATCAAATGATTCATAATCAAGTGATTCCAAAAATCCATCTGTATGGAGTTTCTTCATGCGTTTTACATCAATATGACCTAAACGGCTGTGCCACAAATATGTTGCACTGTCATTATCAACTTTGCATCTTTTGGCATCAATATTATGAATATGTGTACTACAATCGAGATTTAACAAGAATAGACCACTCTTCAAGGGTGCATGACCATAAAAGATATTATTCATATAAATAGAACAACCATTATTCTCTGACTTAAATGAATAACCGTCTCGCAATAAACAAGATCCAGATATAATGTTCATGCTCAACGCGGGCACCAAATAACAATTATTGAGATCTAAAACTAATCCCAAAAGTAGATGTAGAGGTAGCGTGCCGACGGCGATCACATCGACCTTGGAACCAATTCCGACGCGCATCATCACCTCGTCATTAACTAGTCTCTGTTCATTTTGCAACTCCTGTTTCGAGTTACTAATCTTAGCAACTGAACCGATATCAAATACCCAGGGGCTACTATGAACACTAGTAAAATACACATCAATAACATGTATATCAAATATACCTTTGTTCACTTTGCCATCCTTCTTATCCGCCAAGTATTTGGGGCAGTTCCACATCCAGTGACCATTTCCTTCGCAGTAGAAGCACTCAGTTTCAGGATTGGGTCCAGCTTTGGGCTTCTTCGCGGGAGTAGCAAGTTGCCATTCTTCTTGAAGTTCCCTTTCTTTCCCTTGCCCTTTTTCTTGAAACTAGTGGTCTTGTTAACCATCAACACTTGATGCTCTTTCTTGATTTCTACCTTCGCCGATTTCAGCATCGTGAAGAGCTCGGGAATCATTTTCGTCATCCCTTGCATATTATAGTTCATCACGAAGTTCTAGTAGCTTGGTGATAGTGACTAGAGAACTTTGTCAATCAATATCTTATATGGAAGATTAACTCCCACTTGATTCAAGTGATTGTAGTACACAGACATTCTGAGCACATGCTCACTGGTTGAGCTATTCTCCTCCATCTTGTAGGCAAAGTACTTGTCAGAGGTCTCATACCTCTCGACACGGGCATGAGTCTGAAATACCAATTTCATCTCTTGGAACATCTCATATGCTCCGTGGTGTTCAAAATGTTTTTGAAGTCCCGGTTCTAAGCCGTAAAGCATGGCGCACTAAACTATTAAGTAGTCATCATATCGAGCTTTGCCAAACGTTCATAAAGTCTGCATCTGCTCCTACAATAGGTCTGTCACCTAGCGGTGCATCAAGGACATAATTCTTTTGTGCAGCAATGAGGATAATCCTCAGATCACGGACCCAGTCCGCATCATTGCTACTATCATCTTTCAACTTATTTTTCTCTAGGAACATATCAAAAATAAGGGAGCTATATCGCGAGCTATTGATCTACAACATAGATATGCAAAACTATAAGACTAAGTTCATGATAAATTAAGTTCAATTAATCAAATTACTAATGAACTCCCACTTAAATCAACATCCCTCAAGTTGTCTAAGTGATACATGATCCATATCAACTAACCCATATCCGATCATCACGTGAGATGGGGTAGTCATCAATGGTGAACATCTCTCTATGTTGATTATATCTACTATATGACTCACGTTCGACCTTCCGGTCTCCAGTGTTCCAAGACCAAGTCTGTACATGCTAGGCTCGTCAAGTTTAACCCAAGTATTCTGCATGTACAAAATTGTCTTACACCCGTTGTATGTGAACGTAGAGGCTATCACACCAGATCATCACGTGGTGTCTCGAAACGACGAACTGTAGCAATGGTGCATATTCAGGGAGAACACTTTTACCTTGAAATTTAGTGAAGGGATCATCTTATAATGCTACCGCCGTATTAAGCAAAATAAGATGCATAAAGGACAAACATCACATGCAATCAAAATATGTGACATGATATGGCCATCATCATCTTGTGCTTTTGATCTCCATCCCCAAAGCATCATCATGATCTCCATTGTCACCGGCTCGACACCTTGATCTCCATCGTTTCGTCGTGGTCGTCTCGCCAACTATTGCTTCTACAACTATCGCTAACGCATAGTGATAAAGTAAAGCAATTACATGGTGTTTGCATTTCATACAATAAAGAGACAACCATAAGGCTCCTGCCGATTGCCGATAACTTACAAAACATGATCATCTCATACAATAACGTATATCACATCATGTCTTGACCATATCACATCACAACATGCCCTGCAAAAACAAGTTAGACGTCCTCTACTTTGTTGTTGCAAGTTTTACGTGGCGGCTACGGGCTTCTAGCAAGATCCGTTCTTACCTACGGCAAAAATCACAACGGTGATTCATCAAGTTTGCTGTTTTAACCTTCTTCAAGGACCGGCCACAGTCAAATTTGATTCAACTAAAGTAGGAGAAACAGACACCCGCCAGCCACCTTTATGCAAAACTAGTTGCATGTCAGTCGGTGGAACCGGTCTCATGTGCGTGGACATGTAA
This sequence comes from Thinopyrum elongatum, assembly GCA_011799875.1. Classification (NCBI taxonomy): domain Eukaryota; kingdom Viridiplantae; phylum Streptophyta; class Magnoliopsida; order Poales; family Poaceae; genus Thinopyrum; species Thinopyrum elongatum. The sequence goes on along the minus strand of CM022303.1, from coordinate 304,891,025 downwards.
GGTTGGTCCGGGCCGCTTCATCCCACAATACCGCCGAATCAAAATAAGACGTTGGTGGTAAGCAGTATGACTGTCACCGCCCACAACTCTTTGTCTTCTACTCGTGCATATCATCTATGCATAGACCTGGCTCATGATGCCACTGTTGGGAAACGTTGCATGGAAAACAAAAAAAATTCTACGCACACGCAAGATCTATCAAGGAGATGCATAGCAACGAGAGGGGAGAGTGTGTCTATGTACCCTCGTAGACCATAAACGAAAGTGTTTATTCAACGCGGTTGATGTAGTCGTACACCTTCGCGATCCGCCCGATCAAGTACCGAACGCACGGCACCTCTGCGTTCTGCACACGTTCAGCTTGGTGTCGTCCTCGCCATCTTGATCCAGCAAGCGGGCGAGGTAGTAGATGAGTTCCGTAAGCATAACGGCGTGGTGACGGTGGTGGTGAAGCAATCCCGCAGGGCTTCGCCTAAGCACTACGACGATCTAGAGCGGAGGAATAAACTAGAGGCGGAGGGGCGCCGACACACGGCATGGAATAAGTTGTGTATTGTGTGGCACCCCTCCCCACATATATATAGGTGTGGGAGGGGAGGAGGCAGCCCCTATGACGCCCCAAGTGGTGCGGCGGCAGCCCTAGGGCTCCTCCCTTTGGTGCGCCCCCCCCCCCTCCCCCTGCAAAAAATTGGCACAAGGGGGAAGGAAAGGGAGGAGGCGCCCCCTTCTTTCCTTCCTCCCCTCTCCAGGATATGGTAAGAGGAGGTGGCGCCTCCCCTTTCCATCTAATTGGGTGTGGCTGCCTTAGAGGGGGCGCACCAGCCCATGTGGGCTAGTGTGTTCCCTCTACATGGCTCAATAAGGCCCAATACTCTCCCGGTGCCTCTGGAACCCCTTCCGGTATTCCGATAACTTTCCGGTGCATTCCGAAACCATTCCGGAGACCAAATAGCATCGTCCTATATATCAATCTTTACCTCCGGACCATTCCGAAGCTCCTCGTCATGTCCGTGATCACATCCGGGACTCCGAACAACATTCGGTCACCAAAACACATAACTCATATAATACCAAATCGACATCGAACGTTAAGCGTGCGGCCCCTATGGGTTAGAGAACTATGTAGAAATGACCGAGACACCTCTCCGACCAATAACCAATATCGGAACCTGGATGCCCATATTGCCTCCTACATATTCTACGAAGATCTTTATCGGTCGAACCGTTATGACAACATACGCAATTCCCTTTGTCTGTCGGTATGTTACTTGCCCGAGATTCGATCGTCGGTATCTTCATACCTAGTTCAATCTCGTTACCGGCAAGTCTCTTTACTCGTTCCGTAATACATCACCTCGTGACTAACTCCTTAGTCGTTTGCTTGCAAGCTTATGATGTGTATTACCGAGAGGGCCTAGAGATACCTCTCCGAAACTCGGAGTGACAAATCCTAATCTTGATCTATGCCAACTCAACAAACACCTTCAGAGATACCTGTAGAGCATCTTTATGATCACCCAATTACGTTGTGACGTTTGATAGCACACAAGGTATTCCTCCGGTATCCGGGAGTTGCATAATCTCATAGTCGAAGGAATATGTATTTGACATGAAGAAAGCAATAGCAATAAACTGAACGATCATTATGCTAAACTAACGGGTGGGTCTTGTCCATCACATCATTCTCCTAATGATGTGATCCCGTTATCAAATGACAACATATGTCTATGGTTAGGAAACCTTAACCATCTTTGATCAACGAGCTAGTCTAGTAGAGGCATACTAGGGACACGTTATTTGTTTATGTATTCACACATGTATTTAAGTTTCCGATCAATACAATTCTAGCATGAATGATAAACCTTTATCATGAATAAAGAAATATAAAATAACAACTTTATTATTGCCTTTAGGGCATATTTCCTTCAGCAGGTTGATGTGGTGGAGGCAAACGAGGGGTGGAGGCGAGGAAGCGAACTTACAAACTCCCCTCTTATGAGTAGAGAATATATGAGGAGACATGTCGTTGTTGAGAGATTATATTTTACTCTCTTTTCTTTAACTTAAGAGAAGGCATATCTTTTTTCTTCTTATTATTTCTCCTCACCTTAACATCATAGTACATACGGATGACAATGAGTCGGGTTTGGATCGGGTTGATCAATATCAAATCCATATCTATATCCATGAAGATAGTCTCTGCAGGTCCATAAAAACCCGACAGACGAAAAATTGTGTCCATGTCTAAACCCAATCCATACCGATTGGATATCCATCGAGTCCTCTCAAGACATATACATAAGGAGCCAATGCTTAATGACAAGTCATTTAACGAGTATAGATGAAAGGATGAGAAGGTGCGCTGGAGTATGTTATGGTGGGGATTGTGTAATTTCTTTTGTATGTTTTATATAAAGGATAAAATTACAGTGGGACATGTGACTATGGGTTAAGAGCAGCAGAGTGTTGCCCGTTAAGTCAGACTATTGGGTCGGGTTTGGGCTTACCCATGGGTACAAGATTATGTGCATTCCCTATCCACGAGTAACCGGGCCGGGTTTGGCCGCTGCCCATGGGCGCAAAAGCATATCCAAACCCCCTATGTATTCGGGTTGGATATCCATGGGTATCCATGATCATGGGTAAAATTGTCATTCTTAATTGTACACATGCTAACATCATTTTTGTATTTTTCTTTATTTTGGATTATATTTAATTTATGGGGCACGCTACGCGTCGGTCGGCGGATCCTTAAAAAAGATCCGCCGCCTCGGCAACGCATAAATCTTGTGCCAACCCAAAGCCTAGCCTCGTTCTTACAATTGCAACAACGACTGTGTTGTAGAACCTAATGCAACAAAGGTTATGTACTTATGTTGCAGAAACTTCTGCAACAGAACACATGTTGCAAAAAAACTTCTGCAGGAGAATCATGTTGCAGCATAGATCCTCTTGTAGATATTTTTTTTTTGGAACTGATGTATTGTTGTGGATTTTTTTCAAACATTTTTTTAGATAATCTTTTTGCATCATAGGTCTTGTTGCATAACCCAATTGTAAGACAACACTTGTTGCAAAGCATTTCACGGCGGCGAACACATGATGCTTCTGGTTCTAAGGAATATATTGAGTGTGTGCTCAGGAAGGCACGTGGCAAGTGGAGCAGGCGGCGGATTCGGCTGATTGTTAGCGTTTTTCCTAATTTATCCAGTTCTTTCTCCTTTCTTCTTAGCTCTTCTCTGATCTCCAACCAAATCAATACATGCACCAGCGATCGAAGGAACTTCGATCTTTTGGTAGTTGACACCCCATGCACGGTCACATAGGTGGATTGAATTTTTCTCCACCCGGTACTATTCCAATCCACCATTCAGAAGCCAACAGCAACCCCACGAAGAATGGAACGGCTAAAAAAATATCGCCCAAGTATCTCCGCCAAAAAGAAAATAAAATCGCCCAAGTACACCTGAAGCCAAGGCTCTCCGCAGCAGCAAATCATGCAGCCACGTTCTCATGCATGAACTATCCATCCCACATCTCAAACGAACAACCTGAGCACGACACAGAGGCCTCCGTCCAATCGCTCTGACCCGTACGTCTTATCGCGGACTCTACGTCTCCGCCGTCTCATCCAGGGCCAACCGGCCAGGCGCCGGCTAAGAGAGGAAGCAAGTGGGCAACCCGCGCAACGCAAGCCATCCATCGGCGGCCGGCCCATGTGGCCATCGGCTCTGTAGCCTTGCCTCGCCGCGCCGCGCCGTGGCGCGCCAACGAACACAAGCGTACGCTGGCCACTAGTACACCGGAACTGATCGCCTCTCCATCTCGCAGGGCGGAGCAGGAACCAGACCACCGAGAGCGTACGTACAAGCGCTCTCACATGGTGGTGCAGGGCGCGGCCGTCTCGGCGTAGCCCATCTGGCCGTATGCGTGTCATGTCAATGGAGAAACACCCTGAGCCTGAGGCCGACCCGTCCTTCTGACAGGAGAGGCGTGAGATGTATTTTAAGTTGATTTTGGGGCCAGATGAGGTGATGAGGAGGAGTACCGGACCGCTCTAACCGATCTTCACTTTCAGCGCGTAGCTGTCAGCAGGCGAGGCCCTGTGCATGGGGATGGCGCGCGGGGCACGTCCAGAGGTGTAATGTATCTTGTGCGTAACATATATCGTGCCGGGATTTGGATGTACGTGCACGTGTGTGGTATCCATGCAACGTCGGGCGCTCTGTCCGGTCACTGGATCGGGAAAATGTGTGTGTCCTATGTTACCAACATGTCCTGTCAGATTGTTGTTCTTGTCTGGAGGCTGGAGGGCTTGATGCATTTGCTATCTATTCTAAAAAATAATAATCTTTGCTACATCGATCAACATATATACAGAAAAATAAAAACTCCCGAAGCAAAAGCAGGCTTCTCCGGGCTATAGTTGGAAGTCTCGTCGCGGCAATGCGAGCCGTATGTACGTGGGAAAGTTGTGTCCTGATTTCGTCGACAAAGCAAGTCACCAGATAAAACGTGCAGTTTCAGCTGATCCCTCTCCGTTGTTCACCACACATGTTTCTCTCAACGGGATATTGCATATCTTGTAAACACACGCACCACGACCCACACCCACGCCCACGCACACACAACCCCAAGCGAGCGAGCGCGCGCACACACACAAAACTTCCCTAAAAAATGAATTTCTAAAGAAAATATACAAACACATTGCTCATATATAAAAATAAAAAAAATAAAAATAATGACTTAAAAAATAGAAAAATAAAAATAATAAAACTAAAGAAAATACATACTGCTCCATCCTTCTCATAATATAAGACCGTTTTTTAGTAGTATTTTTAAATATAGTACAATCGTAGATGCTTATATGCACTCATATTTATGAACGCACGCACGTATATTCTACCTTATGAGCACCTCCGAAATAATGAGTCAGCACATTATCTTAAAATTGATGAAGTCAAGTCGAGCGAACTAATATCACCAGAAATACTGAAATAAATTCAGAAAAATGAGCTAACCATATGGAACCTAACCATTTGAGGTACAGTTAGTTCCTAAAAAAAATAGTAAGAGTATTATGTTGTGTAATTTCGTTTTATGGCACACATTTCAATCAAATATTAGCATTATGCACATGATACAATGGAGAGAACCCCCTACGGGCATGCGTATCTTTTCATCCAATCGCTGCGGTGATATTCGTTCATGCATCCCTCGCAAAAAAATTCCTTTCAGACTAGTGTCACGCTGACAGCATCTAGAGCCTTCGTGGGCACTGGAGCTGAATCCTTGAACGAAAAGAACGCCAGGAACAAAAAGTGCAGAAGAAGTAGCAGCAATCATTCTGGAAAGGCAGGGGAGATTAAGAATTAAGGAGAGGGAAACGATCAGATCGACGTCTTTGGCGCCAGGAGGGATGCACATGAGCGCTCGTCGTGGTGGGCGGCCGCACCGGCCGGCTCGACAACGAGGGCCCCGCTTTTTCTTTTCGTTTTTTGAAATTAGGCTGCTGCCAATGCATCGATCCTTAGATGGGGTGCTAAGCATATTAAATAGCTTGGCAATTATACTTTTCAATGTATAGGTGCTTAGCATTTTGTAGCTAAGCATCATTCTTTTAATGATTAAGCAACTAAAGTTCGGTTTCTTTTGTTTAAATGTTTTGTATGTTTCTTCCAAGGTGTTAAAATTAATCCGAGGTCACCGTTGATCTACCAAAGACCAAGCAATCACACTATTACGACACCGAGATTTGTTAACGAGGTTCACCGATATGGCTACATTCCCGAGGCCTATGTAGGGCGCTCCTCCCCATGACACCGCTACAATACTGCACCCCGGCCGCCGGTACATGCTATATTGTGTGTCTACCCCCCCCCCCCCCCACCCCCCCCCCCCCCCCCCGGTATATAAGAGGCTAGGATACAAGTGTCCTATCAGGACACGACTCCATATCATATTTACACATCATACGACTCACAGTCCAACTGTAATCTATCTTGTACAGTAATATTCGACACAACTCTAATAAACTCCACTTCGGCGAGTATTCCTCGCCACCTTGGATTCATCCATGCATCGAACCTTCATGTAAATTGGACTTGAGATTATACCATGAGCACTGCTGCTACTCTCAGACTCCATGTGACTCCACCTGCAACTGTAGTCTCTTCTCGTCTTCTTCACAGTCAACACTTGAGCAAAATTAAGTTCCTCATTACTCTCATTTGTGCTCCCAACTTTTGGAGTATCCGTTCAACCTCATCAGACACCGACCATTGTCTGCGTGAAAGTGAACAACTCACATATTGAACGCCACATATAACAGCTACCTGAACTCAACATCACCGCTCTTACTTGACCGTCTGTGTGAAACTTGAAGGAATTTCACCGTCACCCTATGTCAGCCTGAATCAAATTCGCAGTGGTCTCACCTTTTTCGGATAGTCACAGACATGTCCCACCATTATAGCACTCCGCCTCCTTCTGTCTTGCCATCCGCACTTTGCCATGTACACTGAACACCACAGAATATACGATCATGTACTCTCTCAGCTTTTGACAATTTCGGACTTTCCGTCACTTTCTCAGATTCCCTGTGGTCAACTCCTGTCCATCAACTAGCACCGATAGACCCAGTCACCAACTTGAATCTGGTACTTTCAGCATTCCTGCACACTTTGTTTGACCACATGCCTTACCATTAGTGCCTTGGTCTGTCATTGTGTCCCGTGCTTACCGCACGCCTCGCCGGTATCACCGCATCGAGCCTCTGCTGTCCTGGTCGAGTCTCCCGGGTAGCTAGCCCACACTGTCTCAACCCCCACTACAGAGAACCACCGATAATCACCGACCGATGCCGAGTATCACGTCTCCATCAGGGCCCCAGTCCGATCCACGTGTCTCTCGCTATCCCGCTGAAATAGGCTTCGATTTTCTGACGTCTTACACCATAGGCCCTCCATCAGCATAGAGTGAAGTCTTCCGCTAGACTCCAGCTCCACCTTCAACATGACTCCATGTAGCTGGCCATGCTACCCCGCGCCCGACTTCAAGCTCTCATGTGTACGCTACCTTGAATCAACCCTGCGTCCTAGTCTTGTCGAAGCTGCACAAGCCCTCAAGCCTACACCACGTGTTCCATGCCTCAGATACCAGTCACCATCAGCATCACGCTCCTATGTCGTCGTCGCTGAAATCACCACCATCTTCTGCTTTGATCGCATCCTCGTTGGTCCATCAGACTGTCCAGTCCGACCCAGCTGAACTTGTTCAACTGCAACCATGCTCCACCCCGCGTCGTGTTCGCCCACACATCTCTGTGCATTGATTGACGCTCTCTGTTTGCATGATCCTGTCACGACGCGCTCCAGACTCCTCCAAGCCTTATATGCACGCCGCCATCCGCCGCAGATGATCCATCTTTATTGACTTGGCATCCCGCTACACCATCAAGCATCTCGTTGCTTCAGCAGATTATTCACCCACAAATGTCATTATCAAAGTTCTCTATTTTGCCGCACTGACAATGCCCCAACTTCATGGTCACATGATGTAAAAATACCATCTACATCCTGATGCAACACTTGATTACACGTAGCTGATCGAACCAGGCAATCTCCATCTGGACCAGCGACTCCGTGTCTTTTATCAATTGCAGCATACAACCGCTGTCATCCCGTACATAATTTTTATGTGTACATGCAAAGAGAGCCAATGAGGAAATCCATCTAGCAGCCTTTCCATTTTTTTGAAACCTGAACTATAGAACAATAGTTCTACGGTATTTTCAATATATTAAAATAAAGTAGCAAATACAAAAAGTTACATCAAGGAAATCACCCAATTCCAGTTTTAGGCAACATAGAGATCAAATTATAAGTACTGGACTATCCAACTTCCAATCTGTTCTGCCTTTGCTTGCTTAGCTTTTAGTTTGACTCCCTGAAGGCCTTCCTTGAGATAGTAGATCCAAGAGTTGAGGTGTGGTGGGGCAGATCTGAAGATTTTGTCATTTCGAACCATCCAAGTACTGCAGCAGCCCATGATTGTTATCTCCAAAGCAATATCTTTTGGCAGCTTGCACAAATTCAGAAGGATTTCATCATATGAACATATGCCTCGCTGTTTAGTGGGGAGAATGTGTGACCAGCATCTGATGGTGAATGGGCAATTCCAAAAAAGATGGATCAATGTCTCCTCTGTTGTGTCAGTGCATAAAGCACAGTTATAGTCCTCCAAGTACATATTTCTGCGATGCAATAAGTTACTTGTACTCACTCTATCATGTAATAGTAGCCAAAAGAATATCTTATGCCTGAGCCTGCAGGCAGTGCTCCATAACTGTCTGAAGATAGAATGAGCTTCATTCTTCCCACATATGTTTTTGTACATCTTCATAGAGGAATATTGAGTGGATGTCCATGAACATATCCATCTGTCATTGTCTTCAGAAGTTTCTGTGTTGAGCAGTTGGTTCTGAATGGAAATGAATTGTGTGTAGGCTTGTTGTGACAATGGCCTATGGAATAGGTGGCTGAATTCATGTTGATCCATAGCTTTAGCTAAAGTGATCTCTTTGTTGATGACAAATGAGAAAAGCTCAGGGGATTTGTGTTGAAGTGCTTCACCCATCCAATTATCTGTTCAGAATAATGTAGTGTCTCCCTTACCAGGCTTGCAAGTAGCCCGGTTTTTGAAAGTGGGCAAAGTTTTAAGAATAACTTTCCACCAGAATGAACCCACCATCTTCTCCCCTGGTAGACTGTTCTGATAATGAGTTTCCCAGATGATTTTGACCCAGGGTGTATCCTCTTTCTTGTAGAACTTATGTAAGAACTTCATGAGCAATGCCTGATTATGAGTGTGGACATCCAGAACACCCAAACCCCCTTGTGATTTTGGTTGACAAACCTTGTCCCATGAAATAAGTACTGACCTTCTTTCTTGGGTACCAAATTTTCTCCAGAAGCAATTCATGTGGTAGGAATTGATTTGCTTGATTACTGCCTGAGGTAACATTAAAGTGCACATGAAGAAGATTGGCATACTGGAGAAGACAGATTTAATGAGGGCGAGTTTGTCTCCTGTAGATAGAAGTGTTGAACATCCAAGCAGTCTGTTTTCAATCCTCTTTAACATAGGCACAAAATCTTCCACTCTTGGTTTTGTGTAACAGAGAGGTAAACCAAGATAGGTGTGAGGAAGGGTACCAATTTTGCATCCTAGGAGGTTGGATAATGCAGCCATCTTGTCCATAGGTGTGTTGATAGCAATGAGGGTTGATTTGGAGTAATTTACTTTGAGTCTAGAACATGCTTCATAATGAAGTAGGAGGTTCTTGATGTGTTCCAATTGTCAGCTTTGGCCACCAGGATGGTATCATCAGCATACTGTATGATGGGGAAATCTGAGCAGGATTGGTGTGTGATTGGTGTCTCTATCAGGTTGTTGTTCATGGCCTCATTCATCATGCACTGGTACAGCGAGGTGCTATACAAACGATTTTTAACCTTTTTCCACGACGGCATTTGGAACCGTCGCCAAGTGAGTGACTGCGATAGGGGGGTCCTTCCCACATGACCCAGAAACCATGGGGGATATGGAGCCATGATCCAGAGGCCTTGCAAAATGTAATCATGTGCAATGCAGCACACATTAAATTCTTTCGCACGTGTGGGATCGGTGATTAAACATTTCTAATGATGCAGTGAAACCAAACGGTGTGTCGTAATGAACCGTTTGGGAAACAGTATGTAAGGGACACGGGCCAACATATGGACTGTGTGCGATATGTGCCCCATCGCACACGAGTTTTCTGTGGAACCCGTCTGCCATGTAAGACTCCATCGCACACGTTTCCCAATAATTACCGTGTGCGATAATATTCTATCACAAATGGTTCAGGAGCCCCTTCGCACACATACAAGTGTTGTAGACCGTTTGTGATTTGTTGTGTATCACCGACGGTTGTGGCAAGAGTGACGTGTGCTTTTCGTTTGGGATCCCACACGTTTCCTGAAAAATTTACGACTGGGATTGTATTTTACATTGGGCATGATTTACTGTGAGCTCTCATGTGCGATAACATGATATCACAAATGGTTCCGGAGCCCCTACGCACACGTAGTAGTGCTACAAATCGTTTGCGATCTACTGTGTATCACCGACGGTTCCGCTACGATTGATGTATGCTTTCCGATGTGGATCGCACACACTCATTTAGTTGAACCGTGTGCGGAGCAATTGCCAGGTTAAAACAAAAATATCCCATTTTGAATCGGCATGCAAAAAGCAAATTCGCCACAATATTCAATTGAACAAATAGTGTCCACAGGAAGAACATTCATCAGATTTCGCAACAATTGCAATTGAACATATGGTAGCTAAATTCCAATGATTTGTTGACACATATATGCATTACATAATTAATCATAGTGTACGAAATACGAAGACCTCATCAGATGGAAAACAATGGATCCATGCGTATATGTTTAGCGGCTAACTCTTACTCAATGTTTCAGAAGAAGGTATGCTGAAATCTTCATTATCACCAGTGGGATTGATGTAGTGATTCTGGAAGAAGTCGCTGATAAATCTTCGAACCATCAGCAATTCATTAGCGGGGAGCGGTTCAGGGGTCCTCGGTTCTAAGATGAGCTGCAGTATTTTTAAGATCAGAATGTGCCATATGAATGGAGTAGAAGATGTTAATTAAGATAGACTTACTGGTACTAATTCGCGAGCATCTTCACAACTATCAGCAGATTTGCAGATAAAGATCATGTGTCTGCAAACATAGTATCCACAAAGGTTGGTCCCTGCTTGTTGCTGAGGACACTGAATTTTTTTGTACAGAATTAGTCATGTATTTGTCCTGTTAGGAACAACCTAACCGGTGTTAGATGTATTTTTTTCTTTGGACAGAAATAGAAAGAGGTTTATTTAGAAGCTTGAACATTTGACTAGCGTAAGAAAAGGTATTTGCAGACTATTGGATAAATTTTCCGAAAATAACGGATTTCGGTGTGTTACCGGAGAAACGATCTCGTGCTGTAGAGGTAGTTCTCTCTTGAACATGTTCCTTGGTTTAGTTTTTCACAATGCGAGCACACTGCAAATGAAGATGAATTTTGACAACATCAATTATTTAACCAAATATGAATGCAAATTAATTTCAACATCATAGAATTCAATACCTATCCATGAATTGCTGAAGATGTGTCAGATCATGAGCGTTTGTTGACTCTCTGAGAGAATCCATGTAGTAAACTGTGTTCTTGTTTGGAACAATGAATACCAATATCCAGTGATTGCTACATATCAAGAAAGCCATGAACTTACGAATTATATCGAAATCTGAAAGACAATCAGTCTATGCGTGGTTGTTTACTTGACTTACCGTTCATGATATGGCTAGAGAAATGATTCTGCATGGGACGTGTTTTCGAAGATACGGACGACTGTGTTAATGGCCCAGTCCCATAGGTCCTTACCATCTAATATTGTGCCATTTGTTAATGCAGGATCTATGAAATACACACTCTCCATTTTCTTCTCTTCGCGTTCAATCCCCTGAGAGGAATAAAATGCAGTTAGCTGTTTATCATTTACAGCCTTGTATGGAGAAGTTGATCAGAGTTTGTTAAGTACTTACAAAATCAGGCATCTAACAAGAGTGGCATCGAGCTCGTTGAAGTTGAAGAAGAGATGTAAGTCCTCGAAACCCACACTAATGGAACCATCATCGTGTCGGAAATGATCTCTGTTGTAGTGGACTAGCAGAACATGATGACCTGCTGACATTTGATCCATGCAATATTTATGTAACTCGCGGCAACTGGAGCTGCACTCATCAAAGTATTCGCCAACAAGAAATGGCTGGCCATGGACGTAATTGCGTGCTTCAAGTACGTCTGCTTTATTTTTAGCAAGCTGCAAAGCTATTTCTTCATCATCCATGCCGTCAGAAATAATATTACTCCCTGATTCGAACAACCTGCTATTAATTTGGTTCTGGGTGATGAGTGCTTTAAGTAAGAGGCAATCGTTCTCTTTCCTCTTTGCTCTCCCGGCGCGCTTCCTCGTGGGTGCAGCCTTTTTGGCCGCTTCCTTCTTGGTATTTGAAGCATTTCTGGTAGAACGTCTGGTTGGCTGAAAGGTAGACTGTCGAGCAGACGGTGAAGCTTCGACGGACTGCTTAGCAGACGGTTTAGCTATGCCGAACCGCTGAGCTGGCGGTGCTACTATGATGGACTGCTGGGCTGTAGAAGCAGAGGCATCAGACTGTTGACCATGCGTTGAAGCTATGTCAGGTTTCTGCGCAGGTGGTGCCAACTTGTCGGTGTGCTGAGGAGGCCGTGCCAACGCGTTGGTTTGCTGAGCAGGAAGTGCTGACGTATTGGTATGCTGATCACGCGGCTGCGGACCGACAAACTGATGAGAAGTCGGTTCTGGACCTACAGACTGCTTAGCAGGCGGTTCCGAAGCATCAGACTGCTTAGTAGTCTGTTCCACCAGGTTGGTCTGCTGAGCATGTGCTATAGCTGGGTCTCCCCCCGCTGCTTCAGCGGCCGGCATCTGAACCGGTGGTGCGTCTTCAGCAGTTGTAGGCCTTGCCAGTGGCTGCTCTGGGGCGGACAATGACATGGCCTGTACGGCACAAAGTCGGGCCGGCTGGTCACAGGTTGATGCATCAGCCGTCGGATTACGAGTATTAGGTTCTTTGGGGGAAGCACGCGAGAGCTGCTGTGGCAAGGAGAGCATCACCGGTTGAGGGGCGACATTGGTTGCTCTTGGCGGGGCTTCAGGGATCTCATCCATGAACTCTATTTCCTTTCGTGGCCACTGGATGTGATGTAATAGTGTTTCTCCCAAGGTCCTTTGCTCATCAAAGTCTCCTAGGACATTCTTCAGGGCAAATTCATTGAATCCAGGCTTTACTTCAGTCACATAGCACTTCACACAGCCCAGGTTCAATGGCACTTTGTCCAACAAGAGGCACTCTTCCAAGAAGGGTGGGCAAACCCAGGCTGTTGCACATTTTAATGTACCTTCATAATGTGTAAGCACGCCCTTCAGTCTGTATTTCATTCCAGATAGATCAGATATAGCATCATCATGAGCAGCTGCACTCTCAGTGTCGCTGGGGTCAGCTGATGCACAGCTACTCTGGTGCGGTGTTGTCGCGCAATAACCAGCATCCTCCATGCCCGCCTCCCCTCCCATCTGCTGGCTATCTGTCAATGTTAGAGTTTTCTGCATCATCATTGACTCCTCAATATCCTTTCGAACAGCCGGATACATGTCCTTCCTCAACCCTTCATACAATTCATTCTGCTTCATTTCACTCCTCACTTTTTTCATGCTGAGCCTCTCTTCTTTGCTGAGTGTGAAAGCCCTCTTGTGCGGGACATTAACACCTATACCCCTTGCACAGCCAGGGGGCTCTCTTGTTTCCAGAGCATCGGACAGAATGTCACATGGCCCTGAGTTCCTTTAGAACCTTCCAGAGATCTTGGAAGCCTTTAACATCACGTGATACAGTTCTTCGGCATGTGAGTTTTCAAAGTAATAAGTTCTGGCATGATGCCTCCTTGCACGTGCCCGCAAGTAGTCTCTAGCGTGTTTGCCCCTGATTTCACTAAAGGCCGGTTTCCCACCCGCCACTTCTGCTTCTTTGTCCTCCTGGTCCCATATTGGTTTCATGCCGTAGTATCCTGCCACACCCATACGGTGGGGGTGTGTGTTCCTCTTCTGAAGTTCCGATTGCTTGGCACTCTTCTCAGCAAACTCTGTAGTTGCCCTGACCCTTTTGAATTATGCACAGTCTACCTTTGTAATTTGGGGGTATGCGGGGATTGGGTCCTTGCCTTCACTCAAGTACTTCTTGTATAGCACGTGCTTCCAGTTTCTCCAAGCATCTCTAGCCTTCTTCAGTGCAGCGTGTTCCACCTGCATTCTCCATTGCTCTGGAACGTTGAAGTGATCCATGATCTCCCGGACTATCCTTTGTCGTGTTTCTGTGTCAGCCTTCCGAAACCCCGACAGATTAATGTTGAGCCTTGCCCTGCCAACAAATCCACACACACTCCTGAACCTCGTGCGTGCTTTATCTGGTTTAGTTGGAGCCCAAGACTTTAAATCGATCTCGGTTACTTCATATACACCTTTAGGCTGGTGTGTGGGCTTCCTTGGAGCATTCCTCCGTGTCCTGACCGAAAGGGTAATTGCTGCAGCTCTATCCCGTTCAAGATTACTTGATCCCTCACCATGTGCTGAAGACCTAGGGTTGTCGAAATCAGATGAAGATACATCGCCTGAAGCATGAGTGTTGTCGCTGCTACTCGGCATCTACATAGAACACATGCAAAACTCAGGAAAGGAGGATAAGCATAAAACTAACAACTTGGTATCAAGCTGTCTAAACATGTCATGGCTTATTTGTTAAGTTTGTGTGACTTGTGTGCCCGCGATCTGTAAATCGGCAGTAACTTATTGGAACAAATACAGATTATATGTACTAGTTAGGAAGGTATATAATGAACATATATACGCTCTTCGTTATTTTATAGCCAATTTGGGAACATACAGAACGAAATAGGAAGAGGGATTGCGAGGAAATATGCCTCACCGCGATGGAGAGCAGTAACTAACATGTTTCTTAATGCAAACCCGGCCGGACCACAGGAGAGGCGAGGGTTACAGGATCGATATGCTCGAGGGTGGCTGGCGTGCAAACAAAGACGGCGAGGTGCGGGCAGCCGCGTGTTGGGAATGACAGTGGAGGTAGGGTTGACGCCGAAGAGCGGGCACACAGCCGGGGTGAGCACGCCGGCGCCGGAGAGGGTTCTGCTGTGGATCTGGGGGAGGGAGGAGCTGGCGATGGAGATTGGGTGGACTAGTTGAGTGAAACGCGGGCGGGCGGTGGGGGGGGTGTTGGCGGCCTAGGTGAAAAGGGTGAAAAATATCCCTGGTCGCCGCGCGGAAAGGCCTATGCAAACGGTTGCCTCTAAGCGCTCGTGTGCACAAAGAGAATAATTTCGTTTGAAATGAAGACGTACTAATTTTGAAATGAAGACGTGAGTTCATCGTTTCGCCTCTAAATTTTTCCCACGTTAAGCAATCACCATTATACCACGGGTTTGATTTGCTGGCGCATTTCAGGTCTCGTGTGCTATATTTAAGACGTTTTTTGGTATTTACCGTGCATTTTGGCATATAAATCAAATCCTAGCCGGACTGCATTTGCTGTCGAAAGGGATGAGGATTGCCATTCGATCTGGGAGCATCCAACGGTGCAGACGTATGATCCGTGGGGTTTGAGTTCTGGCCAATCAGAACGCACGACTCAGATCGCGCGCGCAGCAAGGGGGGGGAGCATCGGCCATGGTTTGGTAGGCACACGGCTTTCGTGAGTGAACCGTGTGCTATTTGAAAACATTTACATGAAAAACAGCATATTTGCGTTTGAATGAAATCAAGAGTTCATCGTTTCGCCTCCAAATTGTTTTCCATGGTAAGAAATCACCATTGTACCCTATGGTTCAATTTTCTGGTGCATTTGAGGTATCGTTTGCTATATTTGAGTCATTTGCTATAGTCGCAACTACACGTGGCTGCTAGCTAGCAAGATCATTTCTGTTTCGCTTTGGGAGTTTTCAATCATTGTTCGAGAAACGGGAAAAAAATTCAAAAAATTCGGCCGCAGGGTGCGGCCAGAGGCGTAGGCCTTGTTGGCATTCTAATTACAGGAAATGCATATAGAGTCCGGAAATAACGAAAATTGGTGTGTCACCATGGCGTGCTCTCAGGATCCCATGGAAAAAATATGGTAAAGTTTGGCACAAGTTTTGATGCTCACACCTTCCAAATCGGTGCATCTCACAAGAAGGATCATAGTTTTCAAAAGGAGATGCGGCACTTTGGACTCCAATCGTCAGTGACTACATCGTTCCGCCTCGAATTTTTTTCACGGTAAACAATCACGTATATACCCTAGGTTTGATTTTCTGGCCCATTTCAGGTCTCGTCTCCTATATTTAAGTCATTTTTTTGCACTTACCTTGCATTTAGTGCATATAAATTCAAAACCGTTATACAACTACATCTGGGTGTTAGTTAGCAAAGAAGGTGTACAAATCATTTCTGTGTCGCTTTGCGAGTTTTCATCCATTGTCCGAGAAACGGGGAGACATTTCAAACATTTCGGCCGCGAGGTGCGGCCACCGGCGTAGGCCTAGTTGGTATTTTAATTACAGGGAATTCAGATGGAGTCTAGACATCATCAAAATCGGTGTGTGCCCGTGGCGTGCTCTCACGACCCCGGGGAAAAAATTGGTAAAGTTTGGCACAAGTTTTGATGATCGATCCTTCCAAACCAGAGCATCTCACATGAAGGACCATGGTTTCCAAAAGGAGACGTGTCAATTCAAACTCCAGTGGCCGGTGACTTCATCGTTTGGCCTCATAAAAAATTTCACGGTACGCAATCACCATTATTCCACGGGTTTGATTTTCTAACGCATTTCAGGTATCGTTTGCTATATTTAAGACATTTTTTTAATTTAACATGCAATTTGTGGATATAAATAAAATCACAATCGAAACTGCATGTGCTGTCGAAAGGGACGAGGATTGCCGTTCGATCAAGGATAATCCAACGGTGCAAACGTATGATCTGTGGGGTTTGGGTTCTGGCCAATCAGAACACACGACTCAGATCGCGCGTGTGGCAGGGGGGCATCGGCCACGGTTTAGTAGGCACACGGCTTTCGTGAGTGAACCGTGTGCTATTTGAAAACATTTACATGAACTAACAGCATATTTTCGTTTGAATGAAAACATGAGTTCATCGTTTCGCCTCCAATTTTTTTCCATGGTAAGAAATCACGATTGTACCCTATGGTTCAATTTTCTGGTGCAATTGAGATCTCATTTTGTATATTTGAGTCATTTTTTGCATATATATATATATAGTCGCAACTACACGTGGGTGATAGCAAGATCATTTGTGTGTCGCTTTGCGAGTTTTCATTCATTGTCCGAGAAGTGGGAAAAAACTTCAAACAGTTCGGCCGCAGGCCGGGTGCGGCCAGAGGCGTAGGCCTTGTTGGTATTTTAATTACAGGAAATGCATATAGAGTCCGGAAATAACGAAAATCATTGTGTCACTGTGGCGTGCTCTCACGATCGCATGGAAATTTTTTGGTAAAGTTTGGCACAAGTTTTGGTGCTCGCACCTTCCATACCGGGGCATCTCACAAGAAGGATCATAGTTTCCAAAAGGAGACGCGGCACTTCGGAATCCAAATCATCAGTGACTACATCGTTCCGCCTTGAAAAAAAATCATGGTAAACAATCACGGATATACCCTTGGTTTGATTTTCTAGCCCATTTCAGGTCTCGTCTGCTATGTTTAAGTCATTTTTTGCACTTAGCTTGCATTTAGTGCATATAAAGTCAAAACCCTACTACAACTACATGTCCTGCTAATGGACATCCAGGTCCTGCTAATGGTTATTGACCGTAGAGGTGTCTCGGTCATGTCTGCATAGTTCTCGAACCCGCAGGGTCTACACACTTAACGTTTGGTGACGATCTAAGTATAGTTGAGTTATTGTGTTGGTGACCGAAGGTTGTTCGGAGTCCCGGATGAGATCCCAGACATGACGAGGAACTCTGGAATGGTCCAGAGGTGAAGATTGATATATAGGACGAAGGGATTCGAATTCCGGAAGTGTTCCGGGAGGTACCAGGTTATCGTCGGAGGAACGAAAAGGGTTTCAGGGGGCCATGTCAAGTTTTGGGGGGCCTCATGGGCCAAGGGAAGAGGCACACTAGCCCACAAGGGGCTGGGCGCCACCCAAACCGCAGCCCACTGGGCCAGGAGGGTGGGCCGCCCCCTTTGCTTGGGAGGCAAGGCTCCTAGGGGGCGCCACCCAAACCCTAGGGCGCCTCCCCTTGCTGGCTGCCGCCCCCACCTAGGGGGAAACCCTAGGGTGCCCCTTCCACCTCCCTTCCCCCTATATATTGAGGTAGAGAGGGAGGGCAGCCGCACCCATTCATGCCACGGCGCTGACCTTCCTCTCCCTCATAGTTCTTCTCATTCTCTGCTAGGCTTGGCGAAGCCCTGCTGAGATTGCTCCACCATCCCCGCCACCATGCCGTCGTGCTGCCGAAGAACTCAAGCTACTGCTTCACCATCACTCACTGGATCGGGGAGGTGAAGGCGTCATCAAGCCATACGTGTGTTGAACACAGAGGTGCCGTCCGTTCGGCACTTGATCGGGAGTTCGTGGACGGATCATGATTGGATCGCGAAGACGTTCGACTACATCAACCGCGTTTCTTAACGCTTCCTCTTAGCGATCTACAAGGGTATGTAGATCCAATCTCTCCTCTCGTAGATGGTCATCTCCTAGATTGATCTTGGTGAGCATAGGAAATTTTTTGTTTCCCATGCAACGTTCCCCAACAGTGGCATCATGAGCTAGGTCAATGCGTAGATGACATAATGAGTAGAACACAAAGGAGTTTGTGGGCGTTGATATTCAGATTGCTTGCTTCCTTGGTCTTATCTTGATTCAGCGGTATTGTGGGATGAAGCGGCTCGGACCAACTTTACATGTCCACGTACATGAGACCAGTTCCATCGACTGACATGCAACCTGTTGCATAAAGATTGCTGGCGGGTGTCTGTCTCTCCCACCTTAGTTGAATCGGATTCGACAAAGGCGGTCCTTCTAGAAGGTTAAATAGCAACTTGAATATCACCATTGTGGCTTTGCGTAGGTAAGAACGGTTCTTACTAGTAACCCATACCAGCCACGTAAAACTTGCAACAACAAAGTACAAGACGTCTAACTTGTTTTTGCAGGGTGTGCTGTGATATGATATGGCCAAAGACATGATGAGATATATTTAATGTATGAGATGATCATGTTTTGTATAGATTATCTTGACTTGCATGTCGATGAATACGGCAACCGGCAGGAGCCATAGGGTTGTCTTTAATTATTGTATTACCTGCATGTCAATCATTAAGCGCTATGTAATGCTTTATTTTATCGCTAAGCGGTAGCAATAGTTGTAGAAGCATGGTTGGCGTGACAACCCCGGTAGCGACACGATGATGGAGATCATGGTGTCATGCCGGTGACGATGGAGATCATGCCGGTGCTTTGAAGATGGAGATCAAAAGCACGAGATGATAGCCATATCATGTCACTTATGATTTGCATGTGATGTTTATCCTTTTATGCATCTTATTTTCCTTAGGATGACGGTAGCATTATAAGGTGATCCCTCACTAAAATTTCAAGATAAAATTGTGTTCTCCCCAAGTGTGCAGCATTGCAAAAGTTCGTCGTTTCGAAGCACCACATGATGATCAGGTGTGATAGACTCTACGTTCGCATACAATAGGTGCAAGCCAGTTTTGCACATGCGGAACACTTGGGTTAAACTTGACGAGACTAGCATGTACAGTCATGGCCTCGGAACACAAGAGACCGAAAGGTCGAACATGAGTCATATAGTAGATATGATCAACATGGAGATGTTCACCATTGAAACCACATCATCTCACATGATGATCGGACTTGGGTTGGTGAATATGGATCATGTTACACTCGGACAACTGGAGGGATGTTGATTTGGGTGGGAGTTCTTAGGTAATATGATTAATTGAACTCATTATCTTGAACAATAGTCTAAAGTTTTCTTTGCAAATTATGTTGTAGATCAATGGCTCGTGCGGTAGCTCCCCTGAATTTCAATGCGTTCCTAGAGAAAGCTAAGCTGAAAGATGATGGAAGCAACTTTGTGGATTGGGCCTGTAATCTGAGGATTATCCTCACGGCTGCCCAAAAGTCTTATGTCCTTGATGCACCGCTTGGTGCGCCACCCCCTCCAGCGTCTATGGATGTTGTGAATGCCTGACCGTCGCATGTTGATGACTACTCAATAGTTCAGTGCGCCATGTTGTATGGCTTAGAACCGAGACTTCAAAGACGTTTTGAACGTCATGGAGCATATGAGATGTTCTAGGAGTTGAAGTTTATTTTTGAGAAAAATGCCTGGATCGAGAGGTATGAGACCTCCGATAAGTTCTATACCTGCAAAATGGAGGAGAACAACTCTGTCAGTGAGCACATACTCAGAATGTCTGGGTATTACAACCGTCTGGCTGAGTTGGGAGTTGAGCTCCCGCCCGAGGCGATCACTGACAGAGTTCTTCAATCGCTACCACCTAGCTACAAGAGCTTTGTGTTGAACTATAACATGCAAGGGATGAACAAGTCAGTCTCCGAGCTGTTCGCGATGCTGAAAGTCACGGAAGTAGACATCCAAAAGGAGCATCAAGTGTTGATGGTCAATAAAACCACTAGTTTCAAAAAGAGCAAGGGAAATAAGGTCAAGAAGAGTGGCAAAGCAGTTGCTTCTCCCGTGAAGAAACCCAAGGATGGACCCAAGCCAGAAATTTAGTGCTTCTATTGCAAGGGAACTGGCCACTAGAAGCGGAATTGCCCCAAGTATCTAGCCGACAAGAAGGGGGCCAATGTCAACAAAGGTATATATGATATACATGTTATTTATGTATACCTTACCAGCTCTCGTTGTAGTGCCTGGGTATTTGATACCGGTTCGGTTGCTCACATTTGCAACTCAAAATAGGAACTACGGAATAGACGAAGGCTGGCAATGGACGAAGTGATGATGAGCATGGGAAATGGTTCCAAGGTTGATGTGATCGCCGTCGGCACGCTCCCTCTTCGATTACCTTCGGGATTAGTGATGAACCTGAATAATTGTTATTTAGTGTCTGCGTTGAGCATGAACATTATATCTGGATCTTGTTTAATGCGAGACGGTTACTCATTTAAATCAGAGAGTAATGGTTGTTCTATTTATATGGGTAATATCTTTTATGGTCATGCACCCATTGTGAGGGGCTTATTCTTATTGAATCTCGATAGTGATGATACACATGTTCATAACATTGATGCCAAAAGATGTAGAGTTGATAATGATAATACCACTTTCTTGTGGCACTGCTGCTTAGGTCATATTAGTCTAAAGCATATGAAGAAACTCCATGCTGATGGACTTTTGGAGTCACTTGATTTTGAATCACTTGACACATGTGAACCATGCCTCATGGGCAAGATGACCAAAACCACGTTTTTCGGAACAATGGAACGGGCAAGTGACTTGTTGGAAATCATACATACTGATGTGTGCGGTCCTATGAGTGTTGACGCGCGTGGTGGATATCGTTACTTTCTCACCTTCACCGATGATTTGAGAATATATGGGTATATTTACTTAATGAACCATAAGTCTGAAACGTTTGAAAAGTTCAAGCAATTTCAGAGTGAAGTTGATAATCATCGTAACAAGAAGATTAAATTCCTATGATCTGATCGAGTGGGAGAGTATCTGAGTTATGAGTTTCGCAATCACTTAAGACAGTGTGGAATTGTTTCACATTTGACGCCACCTGGAACACCACAGTGTAATGGTGTGTCCGAATGTTGTAATCGTACCTTATTGGATATGGTGTGTTCTATGATGTCCCTTACCGATCTGCCACTCTCGTTTTGGGGTTATGCATTAGAGACAGTTGCAGTCACTTTAAATAGGGCACCATCTAAGTCCGTAGAGACGACACCGTATGAATTATGGTTTGGCAAGAAACCTAAGTTGTCGTTTCTTAAGGTTTGGGGCTGCGATGCTTATGTCAAAAGGCTTCGGCCAGATAAGCTCGAACCCAAAGCGGACAAATGCGTCTTCACAGGATACCCAAAGGAGATGATTGGGTATACCTTCTATCTCAGATCCGAGGGCAAAGTGTTTGTCGCTAAGAACGGATCCTTTCTCGAGAAAGTGTTTCTCTTGAAAGAATTGAGTGGGAGGACGATAGAACTTGATGAGGTTGTTGAACCTTTACTTCAACCAGAGAGTAGCGCAGCGTAGAAAGATGTTTCTATGGCACCTATGTCAGTTGAAGAGGAAGCTAATGATAGTGATCATGAAGTTTCAAATCAAGTTACTATCAAACCTTGTAGGTCGACAAGGATACGTACTACTCCTGAGTGGTACGGTAACTCTGTTTTAGAGGTCATGTTGTTGGACAACGATGAACCTACGAGCTATGGAGAAGTGATGGTAGGCCCGGATTCCGACAAATGGTTACAAGCAATGAAATCTGAGCTGGGATCCATGTATGAAAACAAAGTATGGACTTTGGAAGTATTACCTGAAGGGCGAAAGGGCATTCAGAATAAATGGATCTTCAAGAAGAAGACGGACATGGATGGTAATGTCACCGTCTATAAAGCTCGACTTGTGGCAAAGGGGTTTTCACAAGTTCAAGGAGTTGACTACGATGAGGCTTTCTCACCCGTAGCGATGCTTAAGTCCGTCAGAATCATGTTGGCAATAGCTGCATTTTTTGATTATGAAATCTGGCAGATGGATGTCAAAACAGCGTTCTTTAATAGTTTCCTTAAGGAAGAGTTGTATATGATGCAACCGGAAGGTTTTGTTGATCCAGAGAATGCTGACAAAGTGTGCAAGCTCCAGCGATCCATTTATGGACTGGTGCAAGCATCTCGTAGTTGGAATCTTCGCTTTGATGAGGTGATCAAAGCGTTTGAGTTTATACAAGTTTACGGAGAAGCTTGTATTTACAAGAAAGTGAGTGGGAGCTCTATAGCATTTCTAATATTATATGTGGATGACATATTGCTGATTGGAAACAATATAGAACTTTTGGAAAACATGAAGGCATATTTGAACAAGAGTTTTTTAGTGAAGGACCTAGGAGAAGCTGCTTTCATATTAGGCATCAAGATCTATAGAGATAGATCGAGACACTTAATAGGACTTTCACAAAGCACATACCTTGGTAAGATTTTGAAGAAGTTCAAAATGGATCAGTCCAAGAAGGGGTTCTTGCCTGTTTTGCAAGGTGTGAAGTTGAGTAAGACTGAATGCCCAGCGACTACAGAGGATAGAGAAAAGATAAGTGTCATCCCCTATGCTTCTGCCATAGTCTCTATCATGTATGTGATACTGTGCACAAAACCAGATGTCAGCCTTGCCATAAGTATGGCCGGAAGGTTTCAAAGTGATCTAGGAGTGGAACACTGGACAGAGGTCAAGAATATCCTAAAGTACCTAAAAAGGACTAAGGAAATGTTTCTCGTTTATGGAGGTGATCAAGAGCTCGTCGTAAAGGGTTACGTCGATGCAAGTTTTGACACTGATCCGGATGACTCTAAGTCTCAAACCGGATATGTATATATTCTAAATGGGGGAGCGGTAAGCTGGTGCAGTTCCAAGAAAAGCGTGGTAGCTGAATCTACATGCAAAGCGGAGTACATAGCTGCCTCGGAGGCAGCAAAGGAAGGTGTCTGGATGAAGCAGTTCATGACAGATCTTAGAGTTGTGCCCAGTGCACTGGACCCAATGACTCTGTTCTGTGACAACACTGGTGCAATTGCTCTGGCCAAGGAACCAAGGTTTCACTAGAGGACCAGACACATAAAGCGACGCTTCAATTCCATCCGCGATGCGATCAAGGAGGAGGACATAAACATTTGTAAAGTACATACGGATCTGAATGTTGCAGATTCGTTGACTAAACCTCTTCCACAGGCAAAACATGATCAACACCAGAACTCTATGGGTGTTAGATTCATTACCAAGTAATACTAGATTATTGACTCTAGTGCAAGTGGGAGATTGTTGGAAATATGCCCTAGAGGCAATAATAAAGTGGTTATTATTATATTTCCTTGTTCGTGATAATCGATTATTATCCATGCTATAACTGTATTGACTGGAAACTCAAAAACATGTGTGGATACATAGACAACAACATGTCCCTAGTGAGCCTCTACCGGACTAGATCATGGATCAAAGATGGCTATGGTTTCCTAGCCATAGACATGAGTTGCCATTTGATAACGGGATCACATCATTAGGAGAATGATGTGATGGACAAGACCCAAACTATAAGCGTAGCATACGATCGTATCAAGTCTATTGCTATCGTTTTCTACATGTCAAGTATATGTTCCTATGACCATGAGATCATACAACTCACTGACACCGGAGGAGTACCTTGTGTGTATCAAACGCCGCAACATAACTGGGCGACTATAAAGATGCTCTACAGGTATCTCCGAGGGTGTATGTTGAGTTGCCATGGATCAAGACTGGGATTTGTCACTCCGTATGACGGAGAGGTATTTCGGGGCCCACTCGGTAATACAACATCACAATGAGCTTGCAAGCAATGTGACTAAGGAGTTAGCCACGGGATCTTGTATTACGGAACAAGTAAAGAGACTTGCCAGTAACGAGATTGAAATAGGTATGGAGATACCGACGATCGAATCTCGGGCAAGTAACATACCGATGAACAAAGGGAACTGCATACGGGATTAGCTGAATCCTTGGCATCGTGGTTCGACCGATGAAGATCTTTGTACAATATGTAGGAACCAATATGGACATCCAGGTCCCGCTAATGGTTATTGACCGTAGATGTGTCTCGGTTATGTCTGCATAGTTCTCGAACCCGCAGGGTCTACACACTTAACATTTGGTGACGATCTAACTATAGTTGAGTTATTGTGTTGGTGACCGAAGGTTGTTTGGAGTCACGGATGAGATCTCGGACATGACGAGGAACTCCGGAATGGTCCGGAGGTGAAGATTGACATATAGAACGAAGGGATTCGGATTCCAGAAGTGTTCTGGGAGGTATCGGGTTATCGCCGAAGGACCGAAAAGGGTTTCGGGGGGGGGGGGGGGGGGCAAGTGTTGGGGGCCTCATGGGCCAAGGGAAGGGGGCACACCAGCCTACAAGGGGCTGGGCGCTGCCCCAAACCCAAGCCCACTGGGCGAGGAGGGTGGGCCGCCCCCCTTTGCTTGGGAGGCAAGGCTCCTAGGGGGCGCCACCCAAACCCTAGGGCGCCTCCCCTTGGTGGTTGCCGCCCCCACCTAGGGGGAAACCCTAGGGCGCCCCTACCCCCTCCCTTCCCCCTATATATAGAGGTAGAGAGGGAGGGCAGCCGCACCCATTCATACCACGACGCTACCCTTCCTCTCCCTCGTAGTTCCTCTCCTTCTCCGCTAGGCTTGGCGAAGCCCTACTGAGATTGCTCCACCACCACCGCCACCACGCTGTCGTGCTGCCGGAGAGCTCGAGCTACTGCTTCACCATCACTCGCTGGATCAAGGAGGTGAAGGCGTCATCAAGCCGTACGTGTGTTGAACACGGAGGTGCCGTCCGTTCGGCACTTGATCGGGAGTTCGTGGACGGATCATGATTGGATCGCGAAGACATTCGACTACATCAACCGCGTTCCTTAACGCTTCTGCTTAGCTATCTACGAGGGTATGTAGATCCAATCTCTCCTCTCGTAGATGGTCATCTCCTAGATTGATCTTGGTGAGCGTAGGAAATTTTTTGTTTCCTATGCAACGTTCCCCAACACCGGAGGCACCGTAAACCCTAATCCACCTGAACAAATAACAATATATCCATCAACATAATCATTAATACATCAACATATCCTTGGACAAATAACAACATATCCTTTAACATAATCATCAATATCAACATATCCATCAACATATGCATCCACATAACCAAAAAACAGCACTGGCATCAATTCATGTTCAGAACCATCAAGTAGACTGATGTCATCACTCCATGAACATCACCATCAAGTTCACTCATTTTAGCATCACTTTCTAGCATAACAGCACATTGTAGCATGAACCGAAATTCAACATTACATGGCACATAGTGCCATCTAGGTGTTACCATAAGAAGGAGGAGCACCAGAAGTGGAGGCAGCAGATTGACTGGGGGTAGTGAATGCCCTTGGAGCACCTCTTCTTCCAGCACCACCTCTTCCAGTACCACTTCTTCCAGCACTTCATCTCTCATCTCCTCCTCTACCAGCACTATCCCTACCAGCTCCTCCTCTTCTAGCATATATTCCAGAACCTCTTCCAGCAGCAGTAGGAGCTCTTGGTGTTGGAGGAGGAGCATTAGCAGCTCTTGGTTGTCTTGGTGGTGGTGTAGGAGCAGGAGCAGCAGCTCTTGGCTGTCTTGGTGGTGGTGTAGGAGCAAGAGCAACAGCTCTTGGCTGTCATGGTGGTGGTGCAAGAGCAGGAGAAGCAGCTGTTGGCTGTGAATTGCTTGGAGTAGCCTTGCATACACATGGAAAACAACTAATAATACTTGAAGGAAAGAAATGTACAAGAAAGGAAAAAGTAGTATACTGCAAGGGGAAACATTATTACCACATGTTTGTTCTTCCTCAAAGCCAGCTCAGGCTTCAACTTTTTAAGACAACTTGTGTACATATGCCCTTGAAGACCACAATTGCCACATGTTATAGTCCCCATTCTTGATGTGTCCTTTGGCTTTGGTACTTCAAATTTCCCCTTGATCCTCTTTTCTTTCTTTCTTCCTCTCTTCACTGTAAATGCAGGTGGTTCTCACTACTGCAGGATGTTGCTAACGTTACACTACAATCAGAAACCCTTTGACAAAACTGTGTGCGATGCATTAATCGCAAATGGTGATGTAAAATAACCGTAAAAAATGATATGAAACGTTTGTGATGGCAGATACATCAAACACGATTCAGATTGTAGTTGTGTGTGTGATGCCTGGCATACGGTTAATTCATAAGAACTGTTTGCGATGAGCCAGAACAACAGAAATGGTCAGACATATCAAGGTGTGTGCGATATACGGCATATAGTTCACCCGGATGAACTGTTTGTGATTAGGGAACACAACAGAAACGGTCGGGTAGGTCAAGGTGTGTGCGACAGATGGCACACAGTTCACTTTGATGAACTTTTTGCGATGAGGCAACATGACAGAAACGGTTCAACTTAACAAGATGTGTGTGATATGCGGCAAACAAGTTTGTAATCAGAAATGTGTGCGAAGACCGATAATAACACAGACAATTTATGCTAATAAGCCGTGTGTGTTGTGGGCAAATGCTTGCCAGTATACAATTGTTAGCGATTGATGAATTCATCACGGACAGGTTCCCTAGTATTATCTGTGTGCAATGTCATTGCATAAAGAACAACAATATATGTACCTATAAGTTATAAGGACTTGATTCCATAACCAAATTGATCATCCTATTACATAGGTGCCTAGTACACACATGACCTTTGCACAGACCAAAGTATCTTCCAGAATGCCTAGAAAACTCAAATAATGTATAAAAAAGCAAAACGAACCCTGAATAATTTCATATTTTTCGGACGACATTCCTATAGTTGCATGTTGCCTCTGTAAAATAAAACAAGGCAGGAAGAGATAGCGTATGTCGTTTCGCACACATAGGTGACAAGTTCCCTCTCGGAACCATGAGGCTTCTTGAGAGAAGCTCCGGTTTGTAAGAAGTTTATACCAAAACCTGTCCCAAATTGGACTATTTTTTTTACCAAGGCATGTTGGTGCCACGTCATAACACCATGCCAAGTTTCATGATTTTCAGGCGAGTTTTAGATTTACAGTAATTTTAAAACTAGGTTTCTCAGTGTTTACTGTCAAGTCGACACCACCTTGGATACGCTTTTTCCTCATGGGTCCCAAATGTTAGAATCCAAATCTCTCACTACCATGAAGCTTTTCTTATTAAGAATTACAGCCCATTTGGTGTGCTAGCTGAAAATAAGTTTGTGGGTGCTGGCGCGCGCTAAGAACTTGTGGGTTTTGTAATGAACAATGATCTCAAGGATCCGGTGAGAGTGATATTCTTTCCCTATGTTGTGATTGCTTATAATATTTATGTCTTAATTAAAGAAATGGCAAGCCATTGGCAGTATGAAAGAAAATATGCGTCAAAGCCGAGTTGAAAAGGGCAACAATATCTAACTCCAGCTTACTGATGGCTCATGTCCGCGTAAGTTTTTCCCCGAAGAGGAAGGGATGATGCAACACAGCTACGGTAGGTATTTTCCTCAGTTATGAAACCAAGGTTATCAAACCGGTAGGAGAACCAAGCAACACTATGTAAACGGTACCTGCACACAAAGAACAAATACTTGCAACCCGACGCGTAAGAGTGGTTGTTAATCCCTCTCGGGTAAAAGATAGATTGATTTGTATGATTTTGGATAAATAGATCTTGCAATAAAACAAAATAGAATAAATAAAGAAAAAGTGCAGCAAGGTATTTTTGGGTTTTTAGAATAATAGATCTGAAAAAAAAGCAAATAAAAATAGATCTCAAAGCAAATATGATAAAGAATAGACCCGGGGGTCGTAGATTTCACTAGTGGCTTCTCTCGAGCAAAATAGCATACGGCGGGTAAACAAATTACTGTTGGGCAATTGATAGAGCTTCAAATAATTATGACGATATCCAGGCAATGATCATTATATAGGCATCATGTCCAAGATTAGTAGACCGACTCCTGCCTGCATCTACTACTATTACTCCACACATCGACCGCTATCCAGCATGCATCTAGTGTATTAAGTTCATGGCGAAACGGAGTAATGCAATAAGAAAGCATGTAGACAAGATCTATTCATGTAAGAATAGACCCCATCTTGTTATCCTTAATAGCAACGATCAATACGTGTCTTGCTGCCCCTTCTGTCACTAGGAAAGAACACCGCACGACCGAACCCATCACAAAGCACCTCTTCCCATGGCAAGAAAAATTGATCTAGTCGGCCTAACTAAACCAATGATTCGAAGAAGAAATACGAGGCTATAAGTAATCATGCATATAAGAGATCAAAGAAACTCAAATAACTTTCATGGATAAAAACATAGATCTGATCATAAACTCAAAGTTCATCGGATCCCAACAAACACATCGCAAAAAGAGTTACATCAAATAGATCTCCAAGAGACCATTGTATTGAGAATCAAAAGAGAGAGAGGAAGCCATCTAGCTACTAACTACGGACCTGTAGGTCTACAATGAACTACTCACGCATCATTGGAGATGCACCAATGAGGATGATGAACCTCTCCGTGATAGTGTCTAGATTGGATCTGGTGGTTCTGGAACTTGCAGCGGCTGGAATTGTGTTTCGTTGACTCCCCTAGGGTTTTTGGATTTTCGGGGTATTTATAGAGCAAAGAGTTGGTGCGGGAGGCGACCAAGGTGGGCACAACCCACCAGGGCGCGCCTGGGCCCCCAGGCGTTCCCAGGTGGGTTGTGCTCCCCTCGGAGCCCCCCTCTGGTACTTCTTTGGCCCAACAGGTGTCTTCTGGTCCAGAAAAAATCTGCAAAAAGTTTTGCTGCATTTGGACTCCATTTGGTACTGATATTCTGCAAAGTAAAAAACAAGCAAAAAACAACAACTGGCATTGGGCACTATGTCAATAGGTTAATCCCAAAAAATGATATAAAGTTAATATAAAATGATTGTAAAACATCCAAGAATGATAATATAACATCATGGAACAAGCAAAAACTATACATACGTTGGAGACGTATCGGCATCCCCAAGCTTAATTCCTACTCGTCCTCGAGTAGGTAAATGATAAAAACAGAATTTTTGATGTGGAATGCTGCCTAACATGTTCATCACATATTCTTTTCTTTTGTAGGATGGACATTTGGACTTTTATATGGTTCAAAGCAATAGTCTAGTTTTGACATGAAGATTTCAATACTCAAGCATATCAACAAGCAACCATGTCTTTCAAAATATTAACACTAAAGCAAGTTATCCCTAGCCCATTATGATCAATCATTGATCCATTCATGAAACACACTCGCATATTATCTACACCCAATGCTCAAGTATGTTCATAGTGCCCCTTAGTTGGTGCTTTATAAGAGAAGATGGAGACTCAAATAAAAAAAATTGCCTAAAGTAAATAGAAAGGCCCGTCGTAGAGGGAAGTAGGGATTTGTAGAGGTGCTAGAGCTCAAAGCGAAAAAATAGAGATAAAATATTTTGGGTGGCATGCTTTTCCTGTCAATGAAAACGATCGAGTAGTTCTCAATACTTTCCATGCTAGATATATCATAGGCGGTTCCCAAACAGAAAATAAAGTTTATTCCTTTTTCCACCATACTTTCACATTCCACGGCTAGCCGTATCCACGGGTGCCATCCATACCAACACTTTCCAAGGAATTTTTTATTTGACAACATAAAGGAAATTCATTTTTCATTTCGGGACTGGGCATCCCTAATACCTTTGCCGTACTCTTGTGCAATGACAAGTGAATAAACACTCATCTTGAGAATAACACATCTAGCATGGAAAAATATCAGTCACCCCCTACCGTGTCATGAGTGGTATGAGCACACAAAAAGGAAATTTATTTTGAAAACTAGTGATGGCACATACAAATTTGCTTAGAACAGCACGAAAATACCGCATATAGGTAGATATGGTGGACTCATTGGCAAAACTTGGTTTAAGGATTTTGGATGCACAAGTAGTTTTCCTACTTAGTACAAGTGAAGGCTAGCAAAAAGATTGAGAAGCATCCAACCAAGAAACGAAAAATCACATAAGCGAGCATTAAGCATAACTAACACCGAATAATGTACCACAAGTAGGATGTAATTTCATTGCATAACTATTGACTTTCGTGCTTGCATAGGGAATCACAAACCTTAACACCAATATTCTTACTAAAGCATAATTACTCACCAACATGACTCACATATCACTATCATCATATTTCAAAACTATTACAAAGAATCAAGTTTATTTTGTCCAATGATCATCATGAAAGTTTTTATTATATCCCTCTTGAATATCTATCACTTTGGGACTAGTTTCATATGTGGCTTTTGATAGCTCAAACAAATCTAAGTGAAGAACATGAGCATAAAATTTTTCGTCTCTCAAAATAATATAAGTGAAGCATGAGAGAAATTCTTCAAAGTTACTAACTCTCAAAAAAATCTAAGTGAAGCATGAGAGAATTTCTTCAAAAATATTAAAGCACACCATGCTCAAAAAGATATAAGTGAAGCACTAGAGCAATTCCATAGCTCAAAATTTAAGTGAAGCACATAGAGCAATTCTAATAAATCATAGTATAATTTTGGCTCTCTCAAATAGGTATGCTTAGCAAGGTTACTTGACACAAAACAAAAAGCAAAACAAGCAAAGACTCATATAATACAAGACGCTCCAAGCTAAACTCATGATATGTGACGAATAAAAATATAGCTCCAAGTAAAATACCGATGGTCATTAGAAGAAAGAGGGGATGCCACCCGGGGCATCCCCAAGCTTAGTTGCTTTTTTCTCCTAGAATATTTCCTTGGGGTGCCATGGGGCATCCCCAAGCTTAGGCTCTTCTTACTCCTTATTCCTTCATCCATCGTGATCTCAACCAAAACTTGAAAACTTCAATCACACAAAACTTAACAAAACCTTTGTGAGATCCGTTAGTATAAGAAAACCAATCTTTACTTTAAGTACTGTATAAAACCCATTCAAATTTTGTTATTGCATTATATCTACTGTATTCTAACTTTGCCATGGCTTATACCCCCCGATACAATCCATAGAATCATCAAAATAAGCACACAATGCAAAGAAAACATAATCTGTCAAAAACAAAATAGTCTGTAAAGATGTGAATTGTTCTCATACTTATTTAACTCCAAAAATTCTTACAAATTAGTACAACAGAAGAAATTTGTATATCAATATTGTGTAAAAAATTCAGAATTTTCGTCGCTTCTGTGAATTTAGGAAATTATTTTACTTGACGCAAAAGTTTCTGTTTTTCAACAGGATCAAATCAACTATTACCAAAGCTATCCCAAAGGATTTACTTGGCACAAACACTAATTGAAACATAAAAAAACACAATCATAACAGAGGCATAATTTTGCAAACACTCAAGAACAGAAAGAAAAAGCAAAAATAAATTTTATTCATTGGGTTGCCTCCCAACAAGCGCTATCATTTTATGCCTTTTAGCTAGGCCTCGATAATTTTAATGATGCTCACATGGAAGACATGAATTGAAGCACAAAGAGAGGATCATCTTGCATATAACAAACATATTTAAGTCTAACATACTTCCTATGCATAAGAATTTTATAAGCAAACAAATCATCAAGACAAGAAACATCTAACATATGCAAAGAGGAGGAATAAAACATTGACGATCTCAACATAATGAGAGGTAATTTAGTAACATGAAAATTTCTACAACAATATTTTCCTCTCTCATAATAATTACATGTAGGATCATAATCAAATTCAACAATATAACTATCACATAAAGTATTTTCTTCATGATCCACATACATGCAAAGTTGACACTCTTCCAAAACAGTGGGATTATCATCAAATAAAGTCATGACCTCTCCAAGCCCACTTTTATCAAAAATTTCATAAGATTGAACACTCTCCAAATAAGTGGAATTATTTTTAGCTAAAGTTGACACTCTTGCAAACCCACTTTTAATATTATCGCAAGTATATTCATCATGAGGTTTAAATAAATTTTCAAGATCATAAGAATCATTATCACCCCAATCATGATCATTGCAATCAGTAGTGGACATAACAAAACAAGCATCCCCAAGCTTGGGGTTTTGCATATTACTAATACAATTTACATTAATAGAATTTATAATAATATCATTGCAATCATGCTTTTCATTCATGGAGCTATCATGAATCACTTTATAAATTTCGTCGTTTAACACTTCATCACAATTTTCAGATTCATAAATCTCAAGCAAAACTTCATAAAGATAATCTAGTGAATTCAATTCACTATCAATTGGTTCATCATAAGTGGATCTTTTGAAAAGATTAGAAAGTGGATGAGGATCCATATCAATAGATTTTTTGCAAGAAAAGATGCAAGAAAATAGAAGGCACATGGTAACACAAGTAGAGATAGCAAACAAGAGATCTGACGAGAAGAAGGCGAACGAAAAAGAGGGCGAATAAAAAGGCAAATTTTTGTGAAGTGGGGGCGATGAAAATGAGAGGGAAATGGCAAATAATGTAAATTGCAAGGAGATGAGATTTCTGATTAGGAACCTGATAGATGTTGATGATGTCTCCCCGGAAACGGCGCCAGAAATCCTTTCTTGATGGCTCGTGTCCGCGTTAGTTTTTCCCCGAAGAGGAAGGGATGATGCAGCACAGCTATGGTAGGTATTTCCATCAGTTATGAAACCAAGGTTATCGAACTAGTAGGAGAACCAAGCAATACTATGTAAACGGTACCTTCACACAAAGAACAAATACTTGCAACCCGACGCGTAAGAGGGGTTGTCAATCCCTCTCGGGTAAAAGATAGATAGATTTGTGTGATTTTGGATAAATAGATCTCGTAATAAAACAAAATAAAATAAATAAAGAAAAAGTGCAGCAAGGTATTTTTGGGTTTTTAGAATAATAGATCTAAAAACAAAAGCAAATAAAAATAGATCTCAAAGCAAATATGATAAAAAATAGACCCCGGGGC
Organism: Thinopyrum elongatum; assembly: GCA_011799875.1. NCBI lineage: Eukaryota > Viridiplantae > Streptophyta > Magnoliopsida > Poales > Poaceae > Thinopyrum > Thinopyrum elongatum. Next base: position 304,857,527 of record CM022303.1, on the reverse strand, counting down.
CGTAGATTTCACTAGTGCCTTCTCTCGGAAAAAATAGCATACGACGGGTAAACAAATTACTGTTGGGAAATTGGTAGAACTTCAAATAATTATGACGATATCCAGGCAATGATCATTATATAGGCGTCACGTCCAAGATTAGTAGACCGACTCCTGCCTGCATCTACTACTATTACTCCACACATCGACCGCTATCCAGCATGGATCTAGTGTATTAAGTTCATGGAGAAACAGAGTAATGCAATAAGAACGATGACATGATGTAGACAGGATCTATTCATGTAGGAATAGACCCCATCTTGTTATCCTTAATAGCAACGATCAATACGTGTCTTGCTGCCCCTTCTGTCACTGGGAAAGAACACCACACGACCAAACCCATCACAAAGCACCTCTTCCCACGACAAGAAAAATCGATCTAGTTGGCCTAACTAAACCAAAGATTTGAAGAAGAAATACGAGGCTATAAGTAATCATGCATATAAGAGATCAAAGAAACTCAAATAACTTTCATGGATAAATAGATCTGATCATAAACTAAAAGTTCATCGGATCCCAACAAACACATCGCAAAAAGAGTTACATCAAATAGATCTCCAAGAGACCATTGTATTGAGAATCAAAAGAGAGAGAGAGAGGAAGCCATCTAGCTACTAACTACAGACCCGTAGGTCTACAATGTACTACTCACGCATCATCGAAGATGCACCAATGAGGATGATGAACCCCTCCGTGATGGTGTCTAGATTGGATCTGGTGGTTCTGGAACTTGCGGCGGCTGGAATTGTGTTTCGTCGACTCCCCTAGGGTTTTTGGATTTTCGGGGTATTCATAGAGCAAAGAGGCGATGCGGGAGGCGGCCGAGGTGGGCACAACCCACCAGGGCGCGCCTGGGCCCCCAGGCACGCCCAGGTGGGTTGTGCTCCCCTCGGAGCCCCCCTCTGGTACTTCTTTGGCCCGACAGGTGTCTTCTGGTCCAGAAAAAATCTCCAAAAAGTTTCACTTCGTTTGGACTCCGTTTGATACTGATATTCTGCGAAGTAAAAAACAAGCAAAAAACAGCAACTGGCACTGGCACTATGTCAATAGGTTAGTCCCAAAAAATGATATAAAGTTGCTATAAAATGATTGTAAAACATCCAAGAATGATAATATAACAGCATGGAACAAGCAAAAATTATAGATACGTTGGAGACGTATCACTTACAAACGGTCCAAAAGCACGAGGATAAATTGTTCTTTCCCTATGTTGTGATTGCTTATAATATTTATTTCAATGGCAAGCCATTAGCAGTTTAAAACAAAATATGGGTCAAAGCCAAGTTGAAAAGGGCAACAATATCTAACTCCAGCTTACAAACGGTCCAAAAGCACGAGGATAAATTGTTCATAAGATTTAGACAAAACTCAGATTGAACAGGGCAATAACACCTAACTACACCAAAGTTTTGGGCAGTCACAATTAAATGGATCGGTCTGATCCATAAAATCAAGATCCCGGTACAAAAATTGTACTGGTCCATGATGACGACAAGTTGTTGTAAATAGAAGCCGAGCACGTTCAGAAGCCCTTAGGTCCACCTGAAACTTCTTTTTATGTTGTTCAACATGTCTACCCGTGAGTAAGTTTTTGTCAAAAAATTTAATACTCACGAACAATAGTGCCCTCGCATTCAACATGAAGAATGTGACAAAGCAAGTGTTTGCATGGTTGGATGCATATCCTTCCACCGTTATTGTCGTCAAACAAATGTCATGAGATTTGAGAAAATCCTTGTGCTTCCTCAATCATCAATTGGTTATACCTTTTTCTCCAAGTGCTAGTAACTAAATAGACATGAAGATTGAAAACAGTTAATATCTAAAATAGAGTATATGTCGAAGGAGCGACAACTGAATTGTTAATTATAGTACATTATATATGGGCTTTCAATGTGCGTGAAATCATCACCTTTATATACAAATTCTCAAGACATGGAAAGCATCGCAGCAAGCCAAAAATCGTGTTCACATCACAATGGTACATCGAGGTGCTATACAAACGGTTTTTAACCCCTTTCCGCGACGGCGTTTGGAACCGTCGCCAAGTGAGTGACTACGATAGGGGGGGGGGGTCCTTCCCACACGACCCAGAAACCGTCGGGGATAGGGAGCCTTGATGCATACAGTTGTCCCTATAAAACTGTTTCTGATATCTCAAATATCTGAAACGCTCCATCCTTGCAACTCGTTTGTGCTCGCATTGCCATCGCAGTCGGTATTCTGTGGTGCTACATTTACGATGTGCGACCCATCACAAACAGTTCACGATTATATAAGCAGACAATCACACACATTTACTTTTCCTCGACTATATGCGATTCGATGTAAGAGCGCACATAGTTGTCGCTATAAAACTGTATGCGAAGCTTGAATACATCCCACACGATTCATCCATCGTACCCGCATCGGATGAAGACCTATCACTCGCGTTCTTCTATGACCAAACATTTGGTATGCGCACAACATCATAAACAATCCATAATTGCGAAGCATGTGTGATAAGGTGACTATCGCAAACATTTAATAAGAAACAACTGTGTGCGATGCTGTTGTTAATCGCACACGTTTTTTCTTGGCTGATCGTGTGTGCAGTAGAGATTGATCGCACACGTAGTGGATCCTAGAAACGTGTCTGATCTCCATGTCTATCGCAGACGTTTCGCTTTTGCAAACCGTGTGCAGTGTAATCCCTAATTTTAAAATCACATGTTTTGAATTTGAAAGTAGGCAATCACTTATTTCATATCCAACCATGTTTATTACAAATATAGGCGTGGCGGAGGAGATCAGCGGCAGGGCCATCGAAGAGATTGACGGCGGTTGAACCAGATGGGTTGGGAATGGACCACTTAACCTGTGACATCGCCCGCGTGAAGCCGTCGCTGTCAACGAGCTTGATGTCGTAGCCAGCTTTCCCGAGATACAACAATACGCTCGCCCGCTGACGTGAAGCCTTCGGCATGGCAATGCAGTCAATGTCTTCGCCGGCTTCCGCGGCGAGGTGTTGCTCTGGGATCGACAAGTCGGGGCGAACGGCGGCCACCTCACCAACGTCCGCTGGAGAGGCCATGATAAACCTCTTCTTGGCAGAATGCTCGTCGGGCTCCCTGGGATATGTGGTCGAGCTTAGGCTATGACATTCTAGAGCAGGGGATGCGGATCTGGCGGGGAGGGACACCGCAGGCCTCATCTTAAAACTCAGGGGAGTGGGGCGACGGTATGGGAATCGCTGGGTAACCTAAACTTTATTATCTAAGCTAGGAGGAACGGGCAGACCAGCAGGGGTTGGCGGCGGCTGCGGCGGCAGCGAGCTAGGGTTCGCGGGGGGGGGGGGGAGGGGGACTAGGTGGGGGAGAAACTGTGGAGGGGGGGCAGGGAAGGGTGGGTGTTTGAGGATACGCCGCGGCTACTGAAAATTTTAGTAATGGTGGGTGGAGATCGTGGTGGACGAGGGAGGGCGACGGTTCAAATGCCTCGGCTACTGCAATTTTACTATAAGGTCAGTGCTGGAGGAGTGTGGGCGACGGTTGAAGTACGGCACCTACTAAAATTTGGGTAAAGGAATTGATGCGGGGCGGGAGTACCGAAGATCGCGCACGGTCCAATAAGAATATGCGTGTATGATAATAAGGAAAAGTGGCGGAACCGCCGATTTTTGCAACGCTCAAGGCGTTGAGTTTGTTTTTAGATTTCTAGCTAGCTAGTCTATCGCACACGGTTCGTCCTAATTTTCAGACGTAGACGTGGAATTCAATCTAAATAAACTACCCGCCTTTAGCTTGCGCAGGTGGTGATTTTACAGCGCACTTGCATCGCACACGGTTAAGCCAGTACCTCCACCTTTGCTCGCGCTTGCGCAGTCGTCGTGGTTCACAGCGCACTTGCATCGCACACGGTTAAGCCAGTACCTCCACCTTTGCTCGTGCTTGCGCAGTCGTGGTGATTCACAGTGCACTTGCATCGCACATGGTTAAGACATTATACACTACAAAAAAAAGACACATCCGTGACATTTTGGCCCGAACGAATTTTTTTCTGTCATGCTTATGACACTTCTATGACGATAATTGTGACAAAACCTGGTATCATCATAGATGTGGTGGGCTCCTAATTCTATGACAAAAAATCATGACAGAAAATGGGCTTTTCGTCCTGGGCGCGCCGGAGACGCACCTGCATGACATTCTTTGGGCCGTCCATGACGGAAAAAATTGTGGTAGAAGCGAGGGCGAGGAAAATTTCGGGGAGTTCCCGGTTATGGTGGGTGGTCGGGGCCGAGCGATGCGCATTTCTCTCGTATACGTATGTACGCACATGTGTGCGAGGCGTTGGGCTCTAACTGAACCCGAGCGAGGCGTTCGGACTAGCTACATTACTGAACCCGAGCGATCGATCCCTTGGCTGTTAACTGAACCTGACCGATTCCTTCGCTACTGCTGCTAACTGAACCCGATCGATCGATCGCTGCTGCTGCTGGTGCTTACTGAAGCCGATCAAACCTGCTGCCTCTTGATGAACAGTGAATGTGGGGGTTGGTTGAATGAGTCGAGACGTACGTGGTTGGGGTTGGCTGAAAAGTTCCCCGTGGGGGTTGGATGAACAGGACCCCGTGGTAGTAGGCCGTTGCCGCTGGATGAACAGGACCCCGAGAGGGGGCCGCCACAGCCGAGCTGGTTGGGGGTGGATGAACAGGACCCCGTGGAGGGCTGGTTGAATAGTAGCCGGTAGAGGGCTGGATGAACAGTAGCCCATGGATGAACAGTGGCTGGTGGAGGCAGGAGGAAGACGTGGTGGATGAACAGTGCAGGTGGAGGCTAAAGGAAGTCGACGGTGGGTGAACATTAGCCCGTGGAGTCCCGTTTTGCGGTACGCCACACCCCTCCCGATGAACAGGACCCCCGTTTTGACCGTAGCACTCCAACACAAGTCCGTTTCCTCCGTTTTGCGGTACACCACACCCCTCCCGATGAACAGGATATCGTTTGGACCGTAGCCAGTCGAATAGAAGGACGTTTCCTCCGTATTGCGGTACGCCAGACCCCGTTTTGGCTGTTCCGTCCAAGCCGGTTGGCTGCCATTGAACAGGACGCATTCTGACCCAGTCTGTTGCCTCCCGATGAACAGGACGTTGTTTCTCCGTTCCGACCGAGCCGGTTAGCTGCCCGATGAATAGGACACCGTTGCTGCCATCCATTGCCTCTCCATGTGCACGAGCCCTGACCGTACGTATGCGCGAGTTGGCATTCGAGACCCCGCCCGTATGTACGTACGTGGCCGTATTTTTTGGCATCTAGCTGTACGTACGTGTACACGGTTTAGAAGGGACTGCCTGAACTGCTACGTCGGGGGCTCTACTACTACACGTGCCGCTGCTTGCTCGGCCACGGTTCATCATTGCAGAGAGACCGATCGACCAGTATGTACGTATATGTTCGTGACCAGAATGACAATGCTACGTACGCTTCGACCAGGTGGGTCCCGGCTGTCAGGTAGGATAAGGAGGCACTTCCTTGCGTGTGAAGTTATTGATGGTGGGTCCGAGCTATCACTGGGAGGATTCATTTTTTTTGCGCCTAATATGGAGGCACTTCCTTGCGTCCGAAGATATAGCTGGTGGGTCCCAGCTGTCAGGGGGGAAATGTTTTTTTGGCAAAATACAACTAAGCCAAAATACAGAGGCCCTTCCGATAGGTCCCTGCTGTCAGGTGGAGGAATCATTATTTTGCGTGTAATAAGGAGGCAGTTCCTTGCTGCGGCCGTGGACCCAGCTGTCAGCCTCTCCACGTACAGTCCTCTTCCGATGTAAGTCGTTCGTTAACCACGCCGTAGCGAGAGCACCAAGGCAGTGGATGACGGCGAGGCCTAGGAAGGGAATGACCCGGAGCCGGGGAAGACTCGGCAGTTGTTTCCCACGTGGAGGGGTGTACGAGGGTTTACTGGTTGGGCTGCAGTGTGAGGCTACTATCGCCGGAGAATAACAAGAGGTCTGGGTGGGTACAGGGATGGCCAGGCCAGCGATGGGAGTAGGGTGGGGCGGTGAGGCCTGCGCGGCAGCAGAGCCGGCCACGGGAGGCAGGAGTAGCGGCATGACCGACGCTGGTTTGTGCGGCTGGAGCAAGAAGACCAGAGGTTGAAGAAGCACTATGGCCGTTGGATGAACATCGTATGGTTACTGGAGCTAGAATCGTTCATATTGACTAAGTTGAGAAAGCCCTCCGTCTGCGTCAACTTAGTAGGCCCACAAGTCAGCCTCCAACTATGGTGGGTCCCAGCTAGCAGCGGGTATTCATTTTTTGTGCGTAATAAGGAGGCACTTCCTTGCGTGCGAAGATATAGCTGGTGGGTCCGAGCTATCAGCAGGAGGAATGTCTTTTCGCGAAATACAGAGGCCCTTCCGGTGGGTCCCTGCTGTCAAGTGGAGGAATCATTATTTTGCATGTAATAAGGAGGCACTTCCTTGCGTGCGGCCGTGGACCTAGCTGTTAGCCTCTCCACGTACAATCCTCTTCCGATGGATGTCGTTCGTTGAGCACGTTGACCACGCCGCGCTAAGAGCACCAGGGCGGTGGACGATGGCGAGGCCTAGGAAGGGAACGACCCGGAGCCGGGGAAGACTCGGCAGTTGTTGCCCACGCGGTGGGGAGTATGAGGGTTTACTGGTTCGGCTGCCATCGCCAGAAAATAATAGGAGGTGTGGGTGAGTAGAGGAATGGCTTGGCTAGCGATGGAGTAGGGTGGGGTGGTGCGGCCTGCGCGACAGCACAGCCGGCCACGGGAGGAGGGAGCAGGCAGTTCCGCCGGTGCTGGTTTGAGCGGCTGGAGCAGGAAGAGCAGAGATTGTAGAAGCACGGCGGCCGTTGGATGGACATCCAACAGTCACTGCTCTCGTGTGTTGACTAAGATGACACGGCCTTGCGTGCACGTCAACCTTTTTTTTAGGGAATCATACGCGTCAACCTATAGTAGGCGCACAAGTCAGCCATAAATCCGTGGAAAACAGCATACAGCCCATCTGCCATTATTTCTAATAATTTACAGCCCATTTGCTAATTCTTAAGGATTTTTTTGGAGCCCATATTCTTTTTGTTAGCATTACAGCCCATATTGTGGCCACGGTTAAAAAATTCTACGAAAATTTTCATATTTCGGTGCGGTCCGAACTGTTTTTAATCCTGAAATTTCGAGTCACATTCAAACTAATTTGAAAATTAAATTTATATCAATATAAAATCCAAATAATTGTCCACGCATAAAAATCAATGAAATTTAAAATCTCGAAATGAAAAAAAAAGTAATTTGAAACTAATTGCCGGTTTTATGTGTTTTAAAAATGTACAACCCATTTCTCATTAGTGATAGCCCATTTTCTGGGCAAGCCGAATGAAACTCTCCTCGTCTTGAAAGATTTGCAGCCCAGCAGGGCTGACAAAAGCAAGTAGGCCTCGGTTGGGTATTCTGCAAAATAACAAAAAAACTGGGCTAGCCATTTTCAGAAGAAAAAAACTACTGAGCTGGTCTTGTGGTAAACATAAAATAAAAGGCTGGCTAGGCAGGCCAGAGTGCTCCACACAGCCCAGTTGACACCCTGCTTCCGTCTCAAAAACAAAAAGAACTGGGCGAGCTACTGGGTCCCTGGTGTCAGCCGCTCATTGTGCAATTCTCTCGTTTATTGACTACATTGACAATGGCATGGGACCCAGATGTCAGAAATCCATTAGGAGGAACCATTTTTTTGGCTTGAAATAAGGAGGCACTTGCTTGCGTACTGCCATGACCCTGGTGGGTCCCTGCTATCATCCTCTCCACGTACAATCATCTCCTGATTGTGTGCGCATCAACCTAGTAGGCCCACAAGTCAGCCTCTAAACTCGTGGCGGACAAATACATCCCATTTAAAAAAATAACAGCTCATTCCATACGTTCAAACGGAAAGTTCAACGTTTAGAGCAAAGTAACAGGTCTGATCCAGATATAGAGTACTGAACTTCCACGTTGACAACCATCATAGCCAAGTTAACTATCTACTCCCACTAATACTCTAGTAGTGTACAAGTACTAACTTACTCTTAGCTAACTAGACGATGCCGTCCGCCATCTGCGGTACACGCTAAACGCCGGCACCGATGTCCTCCTCCTTGCCTCGGACTTGCCAGACGTGCGATAGGGCACGTTGCTCGCGCGTGTTGGCCCTCTCCATGCCGGCGTGGTCCATCGAAGCTTCGGCTTCTAAGCGGGAAACCCACTTGACGAGCTGGTAGTAAAATTTGGCGTCGCGAACGCGTGCGTGCCCGACAGCCTCCAGGGCTATTTGCCGGGCGCCGGCCTCCACGTAGTCGGCCTAGTTGCGGGCGCTCTGCTCGTGACTCAGAGCGTCGGTGCGCTGCTGCTCAATGCCCCGCTGGCGGCACAAATCGGCGATACGCTGCTCCTCCGCCAGGCGGTCGCACTCCAACAAGTCCTCATACTCCGCATTGCCATCTAAAGACCGATAGAATGCCTCCTCCCTCCGTCTGCCTTCCGGTAAAAAACCGAGCACTAGTTCCAGCGGTGACCGCCTCCAGCGTCGCCTATTGCGGACGGGCGGGGGCACGACGGACGTGGCGAGAGCGAGGGCAAGTGGCGAGCGACGTCGGGCTGGTGGGTGCTTATGAGGATAGGGTGAGTTGGGTGATGGTGCCACCAGAGAACCCCGGGAACCAGTAAATATAGGTGGAAGGTAGGTGAACCAGCATGTCGCGGGAAACGCGACGGTCAACGCGGTCATCGGAATTCAATGCATAAGCAGGCATGGCTTAGCGCACCAGCTTGCCGTGGAAAACTAGAAAAACTGAAATTATGACGGTGCCGTCCCGTCCCGTCCTGTTAGTGGTGCGTCCCATCCGTGCTGGGTCGCACGTCGGCATGACGGTCAAACAAGTGCACTCGATTCATCCAGATGAGGTACGTGCGTGATCCGCTGGTTATTCGCGTAGGATCGAGTCGGTCGGATAGTGTACGTGTAGGATCGCAATAGTTGATGAACGTTCGTTGGGAGATAAGGCATTTGCGAACATTTTTGCTGGCAGTTTCTTCAGATTCGCATGGCATTTTCTTCAGAACAGCATGCCAGTTTCTTCAGACGTAGGCATTTTTATTCAAAAAACTGCCACCTTCAGATCTTGCGTTGCAACTAAAACTGCTTGGAGCGTATTAGTAGGCTAGCTAATGATCGATCAGTAACTTGTAAACACTGAGCAAACAGAAATAAGGAACTGCTAGTAACTTGTGAACACTGAGCACATAGAAATAAGGATCATGTTGTGCATAGTAGTAAGAGCCGATCCGTTCGAAATGTTCACACGAGACTCACAGGCCTGGCATTGTAATATTTTCACATTAGTAGCTCAAATTCACAACCAACTAGTATGATTCCCATACATAAGATCAACATGTTAATGCATCTCAATGATTCACAGATCATATACAAATATGTAGCTCCAAAAGCAAAGATCTAGAAAAAACATATGTTCTTGCTACTAACATGGATGCTTCTCTCGGCCAACATTCAATACAGAGTGAAAGACAAATTTGTTTGTGAAGTCTAAATTTCCTCTTGCAAACGTAAGTGGTTTCACCAACAGCTGGAACCATCAGAATGAACCACACATGATGGAGGAACATCCACTGCAATATGATTTGGTCTTCTCTCGATCACATGGCGAGACTATTTTTGGAATACAAACTTTAACTTAGGCAAAATGATGCCTGTCGGTGTCGAAACCGGCAGACCTCGGGGTAGGGGGTCCCGAGCTGTGGATCTAGGATCAATGGATAATAGGGGACGACGAACACAGTGTTTACCCAGGTTCGGGCCCTCTCGAAGAGGTAAAACCCTACGTCCTGCTTGATTGTATTGAATATATGATGGAGTTTACAGAGTAGATCTACCTCAAGATCAGCATGAGCTAAACCCTAGGTTATGAGGTGATGAATATAGCTCTAACCCTAATGACTACAACCCTCGGTTTATATAGACACCGATAAGATTAGGGTTACTGAAGATAGATTACAACAAGAGGGAAAGGGATCTCGTCCACCCTTAACTTGGAGGGCACACCATGGCTTCACAGGTCTCCGGTCACCACACGGCTCCACCAATCCGGCCAACGTACAATGGGCCGTCGCCCCGAGGACCCCTTAGTCCATGACTCCCTCAGTAGCCCCCGAACTTGCCTCCAACGCCGGGGATCTTCACATCATCATCGGCTTGCGAGACGAGTTCCTTCATTCCGTCTGAAGCTGTGTTAGTGTCACCGAACATTATCCGGGAGTCGCTCTAATGCAGTTGGGTCCGGATAGTCTGAAGATTCAAGGATCCGAAGACATCTTGAGATCGAGGTGGGACCATCAGAGTTTAATGCCGCTCCTCGGGGCAAGGGTTTCGCACACCTTTCTAGTGGGTGTGCGGCCCAAAGCCATCTTTCCTCGCGCCCGTCCTTTCGGCTTTACGATAAGGCGCTTATTTATAGATCCAAAGGCACTGAGAACAGTTATCTTCCCCTTCACCAAGAACGACACCGAAAAAATTCCCCAAAGCCATGGCCGACACCCCAGGTTCTTCCTCGCGCCCTCACAGCCCGCTCCCCAGTGAGTGGTTGAGCTGCTCGGTCTCGCATATCTGGTTGAGTCGCCTGCAGACGCAGTGCTTCCTCCCCTTGGCCGATCTGGTTCCAGTCCGCGCCGGTCTCATCTCCATCGATGGCCGTGCCCTCGCCGAGAATTCCCCCGCCCGAAACAAGGAGGAGAGGGTGTGTCTTGTGCCCTTCCTCCTAAGAGGTTTAGGCTTTCCCATTCATCCTTTTCTATGGGGTTTATTAGAGTTCTATGGGATCCAGCACCACAACCTCACCCCAGGGTCGATATTGCACATTTTCGGCTTCGTGGCCTTGTGCGAGATATTTCTGAGTTGCGAGCCCCACTTTGACTTGTGGAGGAAGTATTTCTATCTTGTCCCCCACCTCTGGGAGGGATCTATATTTGAGGTGGGCGGAGCCGATATATGGCGAATAGCTAGGACCGGGTACCCAATCGGGACCCCACAGAAAGATCCCGAAGGATGGACTTCGGAGTGGTTTTACATCGAGGATGTTCCCCTCACCGACCCAATTTGGCAAGGGCTACCCGAATATTCAAATGATCCACCCATAAAGTGGTACAACTGGCGGCCCAGAGGCCCTTCCCAACAGGACAGCGAAGAAGTGCGTGCACTGTCGTCCAAGATCAGGCTGCTCACTAGCTGCAAGCTGACCATGATCGAAGTTATGGGCATCACCATTACCCAATGCGTGCAACCCCTCCAACAGCGGGGTCACCCTTTATGGTGTTATAATGGGACCAACAATGTGACACATCACCAGTGGCAAGGGCCGGAGAACAAGGCGGCCCTGGCCAAAATATTGGCCAATCTCTTTAAGGGAGATGAAGTGGAGTTCGCCCGCATGAGTTTTCGAGAAGGTTGCTCCAGATACAATCCGGCGGACTAGGTAAGTCACGACCCACTACTTTGAGTCTGTAGATTACACCGAATTTTTACCAGTCATCATATAAACAGGGGTGGAGGCGTCAGGTTGCGTCCTTTAGTTGTCCTCCTCCACAACCAGAGACTCACTCTCGAGATGGCGATTCGGGGCATCACGACGATCCATAAACATCAATTGAATTTGAATATGGGGTGTTCTATCAGGAGGGCCTTGACGGCGCCATGGTGGCTGTAACCGCCGATCACCCTGGGGCTCTTCCCTCTTCCTTAGTAAGTGAATAGAAGAACCCCTCCCGAACAGGACACTCGTCTCGCGCTACCCCCCACGTGCTGACTTCTACTCCCAAGGGTCATCGTACTACATGTAAAAACGCCTCGGGAGGAGCATGGATCGTGCCAGCTTCGATCCTTGACGGGAGGTCTAAACGGAAGGCTTTCGCCAGGGTGGATGCACCTGCCCCCTCTGCCCAGAGGTAACGTGTTTTAGAATTGCGGCGAGGATTGCCTTTGTCACTTGTTTATCAAAGCCTGCTCAACTTTGCAGAATACGTGTGTCTCTACATCAATCCTATGACATACCGAACATGCGGCGGCTGGTGTGCCTCCGGCGGACTCCGACGATGTTTCGGTCACTAATTCCGAAGTCGAGAGCGTAATGAACCATCGCCGCCGGAGGGAGACTTTGCGCCATGTTGCCTTTACCGAACAAGAGTTTAATGCATTTAATTCGGTAGACGCGTACCTTGGAGCAGCCCGGACAGGTCTTGCTGGGATTGTCGGTCTATTTGTCGCCAAGGTGAAGGTATATAGCTTTAAAGCAAGTTCCCTAACTAACTAGCCCCCAAGCCTTAATTTTGGCGGAACGGCCGAGTTAAGGATTTTTAACGATGTGAGTTTGTAGGCCGCAAGAGAGCAAAGCAAAAAACTGACTGAGGAGCTTGAGGCTAGCCAGAAACAGTTGGTTGACACCAAGGCCGAACTAGATGCGGCTCGAGAAGCCAGTAGTGATAAGTCCGGTAAGTGAGAAGAACCGCCTCCAAACTCGGGGAAGGGTATATGGTGTATTTTTTGTGTTCACGCTGTTTTCGTCATGCAGCCGCAGAGGTCGCAAACGAGTTGCACAAAGAGCTTGAGGCTGGTAAACGCATGTTGACACGAAGTCATGAAGAGAAACATGAGCTCACGGTGGAGAATAAACGGCAAGCCAAGGAAATTAAGAGTTTGAGGACTCAACTAGCACAAGCCTTGGAGGAAAACCAGTGACTTAAAGGTGGCATATACGGTAAGCGCTGATCGTACCAAAGCTGTTGGTCCATGTTATTGATGTGTGAATGATGATGTGCAACACCTGTTTGTTAGGTCTCCTGACTGGGCGACCCGAGGAAGAAGTGGGCACTAATGACGGGAACCTGTTAAAGGAACTGTCGAAGACCTACGAGATGGCCCGGAAAGCCCTGAAGAGCATGGCGAAGGCGTTATGGCCATCTGATGGGCCTCCCGAGAGTTTGGCCGATCTAGCCAGTCTCTTTAAAGGGGCTCGGTGAAGGTTTGAACTATGGAAGTTCTCAGCCTGTCGAGAAGGAGCGCGCGAAGCATGGGCTATGGTAAAAACCCGCTTCACCAAGCTCAACCCGGTGCATATGGCTCGGGTTGATCCCGTGGGTCCAGACGGCCAGGAAATACCGCTGAGCTTGGTGTACGACGACGTGATGCAAGCAGCTCGCTATTCTCAGAAAGACTGTGAGTTAGAGCAATTGATAGACAATGTTGAGAATGAGTAGTTTTGTCAATTCTATGTATCTATGTACTTTACGTTGAACGTGCTCCATCCACGCTCTTATATTTTTTGAAAGAATGTTGTCTTGACCGGCCATCGGCTTCTGCCTCACCGATCAAAGATCAGGGAGTGTTCCGTACTACGTGCCATAGGAAACAAGGCAAGAATTCATCAACCAGGCAATTTGGCCTTCTGGTTTGAACAGACGAAACATGTGCGGAGAGCTATGTTATATTACTATTTAACGTAAGAAACATCTTCTGATGAAAATAGTTCCTCCAAGGGTTCCTTTCTTCAGGTAAAATGATAATCCGGATACGTAAGATCAACGGAAACCAATGGCTGTGAAAAAACCTTGGTGATAAGCGCGAGCCTGTATTCTCTTCCCTTAGGCCGACTTATTGTATTCTAGAAGAACGCTAGCTTTCGGCTTCACCCACCTGAGGTACGGTCCCAGGTAACCCGGTCATAGCAATCGCAGAGGTGCTCCCTTTACTCCCTAGCCAAACAATCGGGAACGTAGGGGTAAGCACAGGAGCCAGGCAACCCAGCTTGGCAAAGTTCTTGAGTCAAACAAGTGCATATGTTGGCTTAACATGTATGAGAAGGGTGCAATCAGGACGAATGCGATTTAGACATTTATTCAGCTCTTCTAGGGGAGCCCCCAGGCAAGGCTGGGTATTACATTCAATGGTGTATATAGTATATGTTCGGTATGGTTCGGTTAAGCCGAACTAGTACCATGACGAGAGAGAGAGGAAAAAGGCAAAAAATAGAAGAAGAAAAAGGGAAAGAAAGTTATGTCGGACTCAGGTGTAAAAACACCGCAGCCGTGCTACGTTCCATGGGTTCGGCTCAAGGCCATCGTCGGTCGGACGGCGAAGTCGATATGCTCCTCCTATGAGTACTTCATCGATGATGTACGATCCCTCCCATTTAGGTGAGAGTTTATCCTTCTATTTTTTAGGGAGCCGGAGGACGAGGTCGCCCACGTTGTACGTCTTTGTCCGGACTTCACGGTTGTTGTAACGTCATGCTTGCTACTGATAGAACGCGGACCAAGCTCGAGCTATGTCTCGCTCTTCTTCCAGAACGTCCAAATTATCCTGCCGATCGAGTTCGGCTTCCCTTTCTTCATACATGCGCACTCTAGGTGCGTCATGGATCAGGTCGCATGGGAGGACTGCCTCCACCCCGTATACCATGAAAAATGGTGTGTATCCGGTGGACCGGTTAGGAGTGGTGCGCAGCCCCATAGTACAGAATCGAGTTCCTTGACCCAATGGCAGTCTGATTGTTCAAGGGAGCGAACTAGGTGAGGCTTAATGCCACTCATGATGAGTCCGTTGGCTCGTTCAACCTGCCCATTGGTCTGTGGTTGATATACTGAGGCGTAATCGAGCTTGATGCCCATTTTGCCGCACCAGTCTTTAACTTCCTGAGCGGTGAAATTGGTACCATTATCGGTGATGATACTATGGGGGACACCATAATAGTGTACGGCATCTGATAAGAAGTCGACGACAGGTCCGGCCTCTGCCGAACTGACGGGTCTTGCCTCAATCCACTTGGTGAATTTGTCGACCATGACCAATAGGTGCTTCTTTTTGTTTGTCCCCCCTTTGAGTGGCCCGACCATGTCGAGGCCCCCGACCGCAAAAGGCCACGTAATTGGTATCGTCTGGAGAGCTGTAGGGGGCATGTGGCTTTGATTTACGAATAGCTGGCATTCGACACAGTGTTGGACTAAAGTCCGGGCATCCTCACGGGTGGTGGGCCAGAAAACCCCTGCTCGGAAAGCTTTGCTGACCAGAGCCCGAGCTGCCGCGTGGTGTCCGCCCATGCCCGCGTGTATTTCTGCCAAAAGCTGCCGCCCCTCTTCTTCGGAGATGCACCTTTGTAAAACTCCTGTGGTGCTCTTCTTATAGAGTTCACCTTCATGGACCTTGTATGCTTTAGAGCGGCGAATGATATGTCGTGCTTCGGTTTGATCCTCCGGAAGCTGATGTTGTGTGAGGTAGGCTAGCAAGGGTTCTATCCATGGTGGGATTACGGCCATTACCTCGTGTGCAGAGGGCGTTTCCTCGAGTGCGGAACCGCCGATGACTTGATCATCTTTTTTGTTTTCGGGCGGGGCATTGAGATTGGGCTCGTCGGATGGGGCACCGGAGACGTCATCCTGCCATACCACGGAGGGCTTGAAGAGCCGCTCGAGGAAGGTGTTTTTAGGAACTGGGTCGCGCTTCGCGCCCATGCGAGCAAGGACGTCGGCTGCTTGATTGCTGTCTCTAGCGACATGGTGAAATTCAAGGCCCTCGAATCGAGCAGATATCCGGAGGACCGCGTTTCTATATGCCGCCATCTTGGGTCTCGCCATTTACTTGAGAGACCGCCAGATTTGAGTCCCCCCTTACCTTGAGGCGTTGCACGCCCATTGTGGTGTGATGTCACTTGAACTACATCGGTATTTCCCCAAAGAGGAAGGGATGATGCAGCACAGCTACGGTAGGTATTTCCCTCAGTGATGAGACCAAGGTTATCGAACCGGTAGGAGAACCAAGCAACACTACGTAAACAGTACCTACACACAAAGAATAAATACTTGCAACCCGACATGTTAAAGGGGTTGTCAATCCCTTTCGGGTAACGGTGCCAGAAATTGTCACGTGGACGGGAGACTAAATGTAATAGATTGGATCAAAACATC
This sequence comes from Thinopyrum elongatum, assembly GCA_011799875.1. NCBI lineage: Eukaryota > Viridiplantae > Streptophyta > Magnoliopsida > Poales > Poaceae > Thinopyrum > Thinopyrum elongatum. The sequence goes on along the minus strand of CM022303.1, from coordinate 304,841,483 downwards.
TCGATAAGACGCGAATAAAATAAAGTGCAGCAAGGTATTTTTGGGTTTTTGGAAATATAGATCTAAAAATAAAAGATGCAAATAAATAAAAAGGCAAATAGCAATATATATCTGAAAGTATATGATGGGAAAATAGACCAGGGGGCCGTAGATTTCACTAGTGGCTTCTCTCGAGAAAAATAGCATATGGTGGGTAAACAAATTACTGTTGGGCAATTGATAGAACTTCAAATAATCATGACGATATCCAGGCAATGCTCATTATATAGTCATCACGTCCAAGATTAGTAGACCGACTCCTGCCTGCATCTACTACTATTACTCCACACATCGACCGCTATCCAGCATGCATCTAGTGTATTAAGTTCATGGAGAAATGGAGTAATGCAATAAGAACGATGACATGATGTAGACAAGATCTATTCATGTAGGAATAGACCCCATCTTGTTATCCTTAATAGCAACGATACATACGTGTCATTTCCCCTTCTGTCACTGGGATTGAGCACCGTAAAATTGAACCCATCACAAAGCACCTCTTCCCATGGCAAGAAAAATTGATCTAGTCGGCCTAACTAAACCAAAGATTCGAAGAAGAAATATGAGGCTATAAGTAATCATTCATATAAGAGATCAAAAAGTCTCAAATAACTTTCACGGATAAAAACAGAGATCTGATCATAAACTCAAAGTTCATCGGATCCCAACAAACACATCGCAAAAAGAGTTACATCAAATAGATCTCCAAGAGACCATTGTATTGAGAATCAAAAGAGAGAGAGGAAGCCATCTAGCTACTAACTACGGACCCATAGGTCTACAATGAACTACTCACGCATCATCGGAGAGGCACCAATGAGGACGATGAACCCATCCATGATGGTGTCTAGATTGGATCTGTCGTTTCTGGAACTTGCGGCAGCTGGAATTGTATTTCGTCGACTCCCCTAGGGTTTCTGGAATATTCGGGTATTTATAGAGCAAAGAGGCGGTGCGGGACGCCACCGAGGTGGGCACAACCCACCAGGGCGCGCCTGGGCCCCCAGGCGCGCCCATCTGGGTTGTGCCCCTCTCGGGGCACCCCTCTGGTACTTCCTTGGCCCAACTTGTGTATTCTGGTCTAGAAAAAAATCACCAAAAAGTTTCGCTGCGTTTGGACTCCGTTTGGTATTGATTTTCTGCGAAGTAAAAAATAGGCAAAAAAAAGCAACTGGCAGTAGGCACTATGTCAATAGGTTAGTCCCAAAAAATGATATAAAGTTGCTATAAAATGATTGTAAAACATCCAAGATTGATAATATAACAGCATGGAACAATAAAAAATTATAGATACGTTGGAGACGTATCAACATGCCCAAGCTTAATTCCTGCTCGCCCTCGAGTAGGTAAATGATAAAAATAGATTTTTTTGATGTGGAATGCTGCCTAGCATGTTCATCACTTAATCTTTTCTTTGTAGCATGGATATTTGGACTTTTATATGATTCAAAGCAATAGTCTAGTTTTGACATGAATATTTCAATACTCAAGCATATCAACAAGCAATCATGTCTTTCAAAATATCAACACTAAAGCAAGTTATCCCTAGCCCATTATGCTCAATCATTGATCCATTCATGAAACACACTTGCATATTAGCTACACTCAATGCTCCAGTACGATCATAGTGCCCCTTAGTTGGTACTTTATAAGAGAAGATGGAGACTCAAAAATAAAATAAAAATTACATAAAGTAAATAGAAAGGCCCTTCGCAGAGGGAAGTAGGGATTTGTAGAGGTGCCAGAGCTCAAAGCGAAAAAGATAGAGATAAAAACATTTTGGGTGGCATGTTTTTCCTGTCAACGAAAACGATCGAGTAGTTCCCAATACTTTCCATGCTAGATATATCATAGGTGGTTCCCAAATAGAAAATAAATGTCGTTGTTATCTCGTGGGTGGGTTCGTGAGACGACAGATGCCACGGGGTGGCTTGAGGTGAGGGCTAGGCAGCAGTGGAGATCCGGGGACGGGATTGGGCAAACAGCACGAGGTGGTTTACCCAGGTTCGGGGCTCTCCGGAGAGATAATACCCCTACTCCTGCATGTCTGAATATATATGCGGTATATGTCTGGTAGAACAAAGTTGCTCCTGGAGCTGTATCTGAGAAGTGAGCAATGGGCTACTAATCTCCTGTGTGTGGCCGGAGTGAGCATGCTAGCTAGAAACTGTGAGCATGAGTGCTCTCGGCCTGATGGCCACATGAGTGTGTGTGCCCGGATGGATGGATGTGGCCTAGTGGCTTTTGTAGTGGGCATGGGTGTTGGCGTGAGATGTAAGCTACTGTGAGTAGCTTACATCTCAAGCCATGTGTAGCTTGAGAGCTAGGCTAAGTGTGTCCCTGGGGCATTTTATAAATCAATGCCCAGGGGACAAGGTACACTGTAGATGATGTCGCGTGTGATGAGTGAACATCGTATGCTTTATTAGCAACAGTGGTCGCGGTATGGCCGTCTTGTCGGTGTCGGGGCGATGCAGCGGTTGACCCCGCACAGCAGGCCAGCTGGAGCAGCCAGACGGGGAGCAGGTTGGAGCAGTCGGGTGGCGAGCCGGCCAGGAAGCCGTCTGGAGCGGCCGGGTTGCAAGCTGGCCGGAGCAGCCGGACTGAGGGGCGTCGGCCGCCCTGATGTTTTGAAGCGTCATTTCGCCGTCTTTGGCCTACCCGAGGGTCATCCCCCTGATAGTAGCCTCCGAGCCATCGGGCGACTTGGAAAGTCGGGCGGAGGGTTTTTGCGGGCGTTTAATGAAGTAGAAGATGTCGATGATGGCCGGCTGCGGACCGCAGCTGGCGCGGCTTGCTTCCGGCGGGGGCGCGCGAGCGCACCCGCTGGGTGTAGCCTCCGAGCCTCCGGGCAACTTTGGAAAAGTTGGGTGGAGGGTCTTCGCGGTTGCTGGTGCAGACGATGGTGTCGAGGATGCCGGTTGCAGCTGGCGGCGGGCGTGCAACAGGCACGGCGTGTTCCGAGTGGGGGCTCACAAGCGCACCCGCTGGGTGTAGCCTCCGAGCCTCCAGGCAACTTGGAAAAGTTGGGCGGAGGGTGTTGCTGTTGATGATGAAGCCGACGGCGACGTCGAGGGTGCCGGGCGCGGACACGGAGTCCGCCAGCTGGCGGGTGCGGGGCCCTGCCGGGCGCGGAAGCGGAGTCCACCGCCTGGTGGGCACGGGGCCCTGCCGGGTGCGGACGTGGAGTCCGCCGGCTGATGGGCGTGGGGCTCTACCGGGCGCGGACGTGGAGTACGCTGGCTGGGTGGGCGCGGGGCCCTACCGGGCGCGGACGCGGAGTCCGTCGGCTAGCCCTGCCGGGCGCGGACGCGGAGTCCGCCGGCTGAGTGGGCGCGAACGTGGAGTCCGCCGGCTAAGTGGGCGCGGGGCCCTGCCAGGCGCGGACACGGGGTCCGCCGGCTGAGTGGGCGCGGGGCCCTGCCGGGCACGGACGCGGGGTCCGCCGGCTGAGTGGGCGCGGACATGGAGTCCACCGGCTGAGTGGGCGCAGGGCCCAGCCGGGCGCGGACGCGGGGTCCGCCAGCTGAGTGGGCGCGGGGCCCTGCCGGGCGCGGACGCGGGGTCCGCCTGCTGAGTGGGCGCGGGGCCCTGCCGGGGCGGACACGGAGTCCGTCGGCTGAGTGGGCGCGGGGCCCTGCCAGGCGAGTCCGTCGGCTGAGTGGGCACGAGGCCCTGCCGGGCGCGGACGCGGGGTCCGCCGACTGAGTAGGGGTGCGTGAGCGCACCCACTAGGTGTAGCCTCCGAGCCTCCGGGCAACATGGAAAAGTTGGGCGGAGGGTCTTGTTGTTGATGAAGCGGACATTGGCATCGGAAATGCCTGTTGCAGCCGGCGTCGGGCCTGCAACCAGCCTCCGGGCGAGGAGCGGGTTCCCCACGGAGATGATCGTGCAAAAGACAAGGTTAGTCCGCGCAGATATATCAAATGTTTGCTTTTGGCAGTGCAAGTTTTATGCAGAGGGTGCCGACTCGGTTTCGTCCGAGCCCCCTTCAATCTTTTTCATGTCCCCTCCGCTCTTTGGCTCGTGCTCTCGCTAGCCAGACAGGCGCATGGCAGTCTGTGGCTGAGAGTGGGGCACGGAGTGGAGCGTATAGTACTCGGACTACAGGAGCAGATTCGACCGAGTAGATACTCATAAAGAAAACGACCGGGTTGCCCAAGCCGTCTTCTCCCGGACGTTTTTCGCATGGGGCGACCTCCAGCTTTTGCTCTCGCATGCCGGACAGCCGCGCAGTGGTCTGTGGCTGAGAGTGGGCCTTTGGTATTGTATGCGCTACTAAGCCATCTGCGAGAACGAACGTATCAGGCCGAGCGGCTAGCCTCCGGGCCAAGACTAGCTGGCGCCGGGGCAAACAGTGGTGCAACTGTAAATAAAGGCGGAGGTGGTTCCCAAGTGTCGCTCGGGGTTATCCGGGTTTGCACGTGGTGCGAAAGTAAGCGGGTGAGGAGCTCACATTGCTTTGACGCGGACGAGGCGGAGGTTGTCGATGACAGCCGGCTGCTGGCTTGCAGCCGGCGCGGCTTGGTGCTCGCGGAGCGCGCCGGCGCACCCACTGGGGGTAGCCTTCAAGCCTCCGGGTGCTCGAAGGGGGTCCAGCCAGTCGAGCCCGACCGGCCAGGCGGCGGAGCGGGACGCGGCCGAGCCGGCTTGGCACAGCCGGCCAGGCGTCGAGGCGGGCGGGACCGTTGGTGGAGCGGCATCGCGGGCGGACGAAGGCGTCTGGCAGCCTTTTTTTTCTTTTTTTTTGGTCCGGCTGTGGGTAGCCGGACGCAGTTTTTTTAGCTGGCTGGGCAGCCAGACTCTTTTTTCTTCCCAGCTCTTCTCTTTTCTTTTTTTGTCGACGCCGGATGGGCAGCCGACCCTTCTTCTGCACGAGCAGCCGGCCACAGCGGAATGCGGTGGAAGCCGGCGGCCGGGACGCGGCAGAAGCCGGTGCGGCGAGGAGGGTGCGTGCACGGGGCGGCGGCCGGGGCGGAGCGGAGCTGGAGCCGGCGAGGGGCGCCGCAGGAGCTGGACCCGGCGTGGTAGGCGGAGCCGGACGGAGGCGCGGGGCCGGCCGAGGACGGGGCAGAGCCGGCTCGGCGCGCGGGGCCGGACGGAGGCACGTATCCGGCCGAGGCCGAGGCGGAGCCGACGTGGCCGAGACGCGGAGGCAGTCGAGGCCGAAGCGGAAGCCGGCCGCGAGGCGAGCGGGAGCCGGCAGGGGCCTGGAGCCGGCTGGCAGGCGGTTCGGGAGACGGGCGCCGACGCGGAGGACCTGGGCGGCACGGAGGAGGCGGAGGCCGGGCTGCGCGGAGGGCGCGGCTGGGCGGCGTGGGTGGAGCCGGCCTGCCGGGACGGGCGAGCATGAGCCGGCTGGGGAGGCGGGCCGGCCGGGTGGCGGTCGGGTCGACGAGTGTGGCCAAGGGCGGAGCGACCGGGAGCCCGGAAGGCGCTGCGAGGACGAGCCGACAGGCGCAGGAGGAGGCCGGGCTGCTAGCGGAGGAGATGCCGTCGAGGCGCGGACGAGGCCAGACCGCGCGGGACAGCTGGGTCGATGCAAAGAGCCGGTGCGCGCGACCCGGCCTGGGCGGAGCAACGAGCTAGAGGCAGCACATGGAGGTGACGCGGGCGCGGTGGAGGAGCGCGGGCGGTAGTAGCGGCAATGCGGGCCGGCATCGAAGAGCTCGGGACGCGGCGCTAGCGAGCGGAGCCGGCGCACGGGAGGCGGCAGCGGCGACCCGGCCGGCGCGGGACGCGGAGCCGGAGAGAGCCGGGCGCGGCGACCTGGCGGCCAGGTGCAGGCGAAGCCGGACGCGGCGCAGGAGTGGCCGGACCCGGCGCGGGGAGCCGGCAGCTGGCTGGAGCAGCAAGCCGGCGGGCGCTAAGGCGGCCCGGCGGAGCGGGGCGTGCGGGGCGACGCGGGAGGAGGAGACGGCTTGGGCGCGCGCTTGGGCGGGGCCGGCTGGAGGCGAGTAGAGCCGGCTGACGCAGGGGCTAGCAGGCGCGCGGTAGTGCGACGCTGCAAAAACAAGGCCGGGGCGGACCAGCGCGTAGCGATGACGGGGAGCCACGGCGAGGCACGGACGCGGTGCGGCGCGACGGGTGAGGTGGTTGACTGGGAGCCTGCAAAGCACATGTGCATGCATCCAGCCAAGCTGACTACCTTGTTAAATTCACTTCTTTGTGGAGCCGGCCAAGCAAGCTACTTTGACTGAATCTCTTTCATTACGTGGGCGAGTGCATGCAGCCGGCCATGAGGCATGCGCATGCAGCCGGCCAGCGAGGAGCTCGTCGTGGAGGAGTGTCCAGCGCACAGGCGTGTGCAGACGTGAGGGGCGCCGCGGCACAGCGACGGCAAGGTTCAGCCGTAGCAGGACGGAGGCGCAGTGGAGTAGAGCGAGTGTATGGGTAGTGTATGGGCAATGTATGACTTGCATCTGGCCATTGTACGGGAAGTGTATGACTGTTATCTGGCCGTTGTCTGACTAGTGTACAGGCAATATATGAGGATTATATAGCCATTGTCTGTGGGCGAGCGAGAGGGACCGAGAGGAGATCGAGATCGGCGGCGAATAGAGCGTGCGCACGAAGCTTGCGGGGGCCAAGAAGCCTAGCGCGCGGACGCGACGACGCAAAAGCGGGCATGCGGCCGCCGAAGCGAGGAGGCGCGGAGGACGCGCGCATGGACGGCGGTGGCGCGGAGCAAGGGCCAGAGCGGCAAGCGCGCAGAGCGAAGGCAGACGACGATGACGCGCCGCCCCGCACGGTCGCGCCGGGGGCGGAGCCGGCACAGCGCGGTGGTGATGACGAAGAGGGCGAGGCCGACGACGAGGGCGTGCCGGCTCGCGCGGTCGCCCTGGGGGCGCGTCGATGTCGGGCCCCCGAGCGCTACCGGAGAGATGGCGGCGACGCCATGGTGACGATGACGAAAAGGGTCCCGCCCGGACCGCGGTTCCAGCAGCAGCTTGTCCCACGGTGGGCGCCAACTGTCGTGGTTATCTCGCAGGTGGGTTCGTTAGACGACAGATGCCACGGGGTGGCTTGAGGTGAGGTCTAGGCTGCAGTGGAGATCCGGGGACAGGATTGGGCAAACAGCACGCGGTGGTTTACCCAGGTTCAGGGCTCTCCGGAGAGATAATACCCCTACTCCTGCATGTCTGAATATATATGCGGTATATGTCTGGCAGTACAAAGTTGCTCCTGGAGCTGTATCTGAGAAGAGAGCAATGGGCTACTAATCTCCTGTGTGTAGCCGGAGTGAGCATGCTAGCTAGAGAGTGTGAGCATGAGTGCTCTTGGCCTGCTGGCCGCATGAGTGTGTGTGCCCGGATGGATGGATGTAGCCTAGTGGCTTTTGTAGTGGGCATGGGTGTGTGGTGTGAGATGTAAGCTACTGTGAGTAGCTTACATCTCAAGCCATGTGTAGCTTGAGAGCTAGGCTATGTGTGTCCCTGGGGCATTTTATAAATCAATGCCCAGGGGACAAGGTACACTGTAGATGATGTCGCGTGTGACGAGTAAACAGTGTTATGCTTTATCAGCAACAGTGGTCGCAGTATGGCCGTCTTGTCGGTGTCGGGTCGATGTAGCGGTTAACCCCGCGCAGCAGGCCGGCTGTAGCAGCCGGATGGGGAGCAGGTTGGAGCAGCCGGGTGGCGAGCCGGCCAGGGCAGCCGGACAGGGAGCCGTCTGGAGCGGCCGGGTGGCGAGCCGGCCGGAGCAGCCGGACTGAGGGGCGTTGACCGCCCCGATGTTTTGAAGCGTCGTTTCGCCATCTTGGGCCTACCCGAGGGTCATCCCCCCGACAATAGAGTTTATTCCTTTTTCCACCATACTTTCACATTACACGGCTAACCGAATCCACGGGTGTCGTCCATACCAACAAATTCCAAGGAATTTATTATTTGACAACATAAAGTAAATTCATTTTTCATTTCGGGACTGGGCATCCCTAATACCTTTGCCGTACTCTCGTGCAATGACAAGTGAATAAACACTCATCTTGAGAATAACACATCTAGCATGGAAAAATATCAGCCACCCCCTTCCGTTTCATGAGCGGTACGAGCACACAAAAGAGAAATTTATTTTGAAAATTAGAGATGGCACATACAAATTTGCTTAAAACGGCACGGAAATACCGCATATTGGTAGGTATAGTGGACTCATATGGCAAAACTGGTTTAAGGATTTTGGATGCACAAGTAGTGATCATACTTAGTGCAAATGAAGGCTAGCAAAAGATTGAGAAGCATCCAACCAAGAAACAAAAAATCTCATAGGCGAGCATTAAGCATAACTAACACCAAATAATGCACCACAAGTAGGATATAATTTCATTGCATAACTATTGACTTTTGTGCTTGCATAAGGAATCACAAACCTTAAGACAAATATTCTTACTAAACCATAATTACTCACCAACATGACTCACATATCATATCATCATATCGCAAAACTATTACAAAGAATCAAGTTTATTTTGTGCAATGATCTTCATGAAAGTTTTTATTATATCCCTCTTGAATATCTATCACCTTGGGACTAGTTTCACATGTTGCTTTTGATAGCTCAAACAAATCTAAGTAAATAACATGAGCATAAAAATTTTCTTCTCCCAAAATAATATAAGTGAAGCATGAGAGAATTTCTTCAAAATTACTACTCTCAAATAAATCTAAGTGAAGCATCAGAGCATTTCTTCAAAAATATTAAAGCACACCATGCTCAAAAAGATATAAGTGAAGCACTAGAGCAATTCCATAGCTCATAAAGATTTAAGTGAAGCATAGAGAGCAATTCTAACAAATCATAGCATAATTTTGGCTCTCTCAAATAGGTGTGTCCAGCAAGGATACTTGACTAAAAATAAGAAGTAAAACAAGCAAAGACTCAAATCATACAAGACGCTCCAAGCAAAACTCATGATATGTGACGAATAAAAATATAGTTCCAAATAAAATACCGATGGTCGTTAGAAGAAAGAGGGGATGCCACTCGGGCATCCCCAAGATTAGTTGCTTGCTTCTCTTTTAGATAATAGCTTGGGATGCCATGGGCATCCCCAAGCTTAGGCTCTTCTTACTCCTTATTCCTTCATCCATCGTGACCTCACCCAAAACTTGAAAACTTCAATCACACAAAACTCAACAAAACCTTCGTGAGATCCGTTAGTATAAGAAAACTAATATTTACTTTAAGTACTGTAGAAAACCCATTAAAATTTTGTTATTGCATTATATATACTGTATTATAACTTTACCATGGCTTATAACTTCCAATACAAAACATAGATTCATCAAAATAAGCACACAATGCAAAGAAAACAGAATCTGTCAAAAACAGAACAGTCTGCAAACGTAGGAAATTTGTATATCAATCTTGTGTAAACAATTCAGAATTTTTTGTTGCTTCTGTGAATTTCTAGAATTATTTTACTGGACGAAAAAGTTTCTGTTTTCCAACAAGATCAAATCAACTATCACCAAAGCTATCCCAAAGGCTTTACTTGGCACAAACACTAATTAAAACATAAAAAACACAATCATAACAGTAGCATAATTGTGCAAACACTCAAGAATAGAAAGAAAAAGACAAAAATAAATTTTATTCATTGGGTTGCCTCCCAACAAGCGCTATCGTTTTATGCCCCTAGCTAGGCATAAGATTTCAACGATGCTCACACGCAAGATAAGAATTGAAACACAAAGAGAGCATCATGAAACATATGACAAACACATTTAAGTCTAACATACTTCCTATGCATAGGAATTTTATAAGCAAAAAAATTATCAAGAAAAGAAACATCTAACATATATAAAGAAGAGGAATAAAACATTAATGATCTCAACATAACGAGAGGCAATTTAGTAACATGAAAATTTCTACAACCATATTTTCCTCTCTCATAATAATTACATGTGGGATCATATTCAAATTCAACAATATAACTATCACATAAAATATTCTCTTCATGATCCACATGCATGCAAAGTTGACACTCTTCGAAAATAGTGGGATTATCATCAAATAAAGTCATGACCTCTCCAAGCCCACTTTTATCAAAAATTTCATAAGATTGAACATACTCCAAAGTAGTTGGATCATCATTACCTAGAGTTGACACACTTCCAAACCCACTTTCAATATTATCGCAAACATATTCATCATGAGGCTTAAATAAATTTTCAAGATCACAAGAAGAATCACCCCAATCATGATCATTACAATAAGTAGTGGACATATCAAAATTAGCATCCCCAAGCTTGGGGTTTTGCATATTATTAGCACAATTGACATTAATAGAATTTATAGTAAAATCATTGCAATCATGCTTTTCATTCAAGGATCTATCATGAATCACTTCATAAATTTCTTCATCACAATTTTCAGATTCACGAATCTCAAGCAAAACTTCATAAAGATAATCAAGTGCACTCAACTCACTAGCAATTGGTTCAACATAATCAGATCTTTTGAAAAGATTAGCAAGTGGATGAGGATCCATATCAATAGATTTTTAGCAAAAAAAGATGCAAGCAAATAAAAGGCACATGGTAACACAAGCAAAGGTAGCAAACAAGATTGCAACCAAAAAGATAGGTCTGACGAGAAAATGGCGAACAAAAAAGAGGGCAAATAAAACGGCAATTTTTTGTGAAGTGGGGGAGATAAAAATGAGAGGCAAATGGCAAATAATGTAAATTGCAAGGAGATGAGATTTGTGATTAGGAACTTGATAGATATTGATGATGTCTCCCTCGCAACGGCGCTACAAATTGGCGAGTTGACGGGAAACTATCTTGACTAGATCCTCCCCGGCAACGGCGCCAGAAATTCCTTTTGATGTCGCTTGAACTACATCGGTATTTCCCCAAAGAGGAAGGGATGATGCTGCACAGCTATGGTAGGTATTTCCCTCAGTGATGAGACCAAGGTTATCGAACTAGTAGGAGAACGAAGCAACCCTACGTAAACGGTACGTGCGCACAAAGAACAAATACTTGCAACCCGACGTGTTAAAGGGGTTGTCAATCCCTTTCAGGTAACAGTGCCAGAAATTGTCATGTGGACGGGAGACTAAATGTAATAGATTGGATAAAAAGATCTCGATAAGACGCGAATAAAATAAAGTGCAGCAAGATATTTTTGGGTTTTTGGAAATATAGATCTGAAAATAAAAAATGCAAATAAATAAAAAGGCAAATAGCAATATAGATCTGAAAGTATATGATGGGAAAATAGACCCGGGGGCCGTAGATTTCACTAGTGGCTTCTCTCGAGAAAAATAGCATATGGTGGGTAAACAAATTACTGTTGGGCAATTGATAGAACTTCAAATAATCATGATGATATCTAGGCAATGATCATTATATAGGCATCACGTCCAAGATTAGTAGACCGACTCCTGCCTGCATCTACTACTATTACTCCACACATCGACCGCTATCCAGCATGCATCTAGTGTATTAAGTTCATGGAGAAACGGAGTAATGCAATAAGAACGATGACATGATGTAGACAAGATCTATTCATATAGGAATAGACCCCATCTTGTTATCCTTAATAGCAACAATACATACGTGTCAGTTCCCCTTCTGTCACTGGGATTGAGCACCGTAAGATCAAACCCATCACAAAGCACCTCTTCCCATGGCAAGAAATATCGATCTAGTCGGCCTAACTAAACCAAAGATTCGAAGAAGAAATACGAGGCTATAAGTAATCATGCATATAAGAGATCAAAAAGAGTCAAATAACTTTCATGGATAAAAACATAGATCTGATCATAAACTCAAAGTTCATCGGATCCCAACAAACACACCGCAAAAAGAGTTACATCAAATAGATCTCCAAGAGACCATTGTATTGAGAATCAAAAGAGAGAGAGAGGAAGCCCTCTAGCTACTAACTACGGACTCGTAGGTCTACAATGAACTACTCATGCATCATTGGAGAGGCACCAATGAGGATGATGAACCCCTCCGTGATGGTGTCTAGATTGGATCTGTGGTTTCTGGAACTTGCGGCGACTGGAATTGTATTTTGTCGACTCCCCTAGGGTTTCTGGAATATTGGGGTATTTTTAGAGCAAAGAGGCGATGCAGGAGGCCACCGAGGTGGGCACAACCCACCAGGACGCGCTTGGGCCCCCAAGCGCGCCCAGGTGGGTTGTGCCCCCCTCGGGGCACCCCTCTGGTACTTCGTTGGCCCAACTTGTGTCTTCTGGTCTAGAAAAAATCACCAAAAATTTCACTGCCTTTGAACTCCGTTTGGTATTGATTTTCTGCGAAGTAAAAAATAGCAACTGGCACTATGCCCTATGTCAATAGGTTAGTCCCAAAAAATGATATAAAGTTGCTATAAAGTGATTGTAAAACATCCAAGATTGATAATATAACAGCATGGAACAATCAAAAATTATAGATACGTTGGAGACGTATCATGGTGGCCAGGCGAAGACCATGCAGTAGTGCTTCGTACTCGGCTGCGTTGTTCGAGTCCGTATACATTATTTGGAGGACATACCGAACAGTGTCGCCCGTGAGGATGACCCCAGCCCCTAGTTCGGCCAACATCTTCGAGCCGTCGAAGTACATTGTCCAGTGTGAGTATGTGGAGTACTCCCTGGGCAGTTCGGCTTCGGTCCATTCGGCTATGAAATCGGCCAGCACCTGAGATTTAATGGCTCGGCGTGGCTTGTATGTTATCTCGAACGCGAGAAGCTCGATGGCCCACTTGGCGATGTGGCCTGTAGCGTCCCTGTTATTGATTATATCATTCAAGGGGACTTCTGATCCTACTGTGACCGAACATTCTTGAAAGTAATGTCGAAGCTTTTGGGACGCCATGAAGACTGTGTAAGCTATCTTTTGATAGTGCGGGTACCTTGTTTAGCATGGTGTTAGAACTTCAGAAACGTAATAGACCGGCTTCTGGACCTGAAATTTGTGGCCCTCGGATTCCCGTTCCACTACAAGCACCGCGCTGACCACCTGATTGGTGGCTGAAACATATAGCAACATGGGCTCGCCAATACTAGGTGCAGTTAGGATAGGATTGCTGGCTAGGTGTGTTTTAATCTCCTCGAGCGCCGCGGTTGCTTCGTCTGTCCATTGGAAATACTTGGTCTTTTTGAGCAGCTTGTAGAGTGGTAATGCTTTTTCTCTGTGGCGTGATATGAAGCGGCTCAAGGCTGCCACGCATCCTGCCAGTTTCTGAACTTGCTTGAGCTCTATCGGTATTGCAAGCTGAGATAGCACTCTAATTTTGGCCGGATTGGCCTCGATTCCTCTATGGGAAACAATAAATCCGAGCAGCTTTTCGGCGGGGACCCCAAAGATACATTTTTTCGGGTTGAGCCATATGTCATAAGCTCACAGGTTGTTAAACGTTTAGTGTAGGTCGTCTACCAGTTGGTCTATGTGTTTGGTTTTGACAACCACATCGTCCATGTATGCCTCGACCGTTTTGCCAATTTGATTTTCGAGGCATGCTTGAATCATGCGTTGGTATGTGGCTCCTACGTTTTTTAATCCGAACGGCATGGTGTTGAAGCAGAAAGGGCCATAAGGGGTAATGAATGCGGTTATCGCCTGGTCGAACTCTTTCATCTTGATCTGGTGGTATCCAGAGTATGCGTCGAGGAAACAAAGTGATTCATGTCCGGCGGTGGTGTCGATGATCTGGTCTATCCTTGGCAGGGGGAAAGGGTCCTTAGGGCAGGCCTTGTTAAGGTCTTTGAAATCGACACAGAGCCGCCATGACTTATCCTTCTTTGGTACCATTACCAGGTTTGCTAACCACTCAGGCTGTTTGATCTCATGGATGAATCCGGCCTCCAATAGTTTTGCGAGTTCTTCGCCCATGGCTTGTTGTTTGGGCTCGGAAAACTGATGCAGGGTCTGCTTCACTGGCTTAAAGCCTTTTAGGATGTTGAGGCTGTGCTCTGCTTTCCTGCGTGGGATTCCTGGCATGTCCGAGGGGTGCCAGGTGAATATGTCCCAATTTTTGCGCAGGAATGTCCTTAATGCCTCGTCGACTGTGGGGTCCAGTTGTGCTCCTATGGACGCCGTTTTGTTGGGATCTGTTGGATGCACTTGAAATTTTACTATTTCGTCTGCTAGCTTGAATGACATGGATTTTTGTCTTTTACTGAGAACCACGTCGTCCCTGTCGATGGTAGTGCGTAAAGCTGTCAATTCTTCGGCCGCGAGGGCTTCAGATAGTGCCTCTAGGGCAAGGGATGCCATTTTGTTTTCGGCTCTCAAGGATCTGTTTGGGTCGCTTTTAAGTGAAAGTACCCCATTGGGCCCTGGCATTTTGAGTTTCATATACCCGTAATGTGGTATGGCTTGAAATTTCGAGAATGCCTCACGTTCTAGAAGGGCGTGGTATCCGCTGCGGAAGGGTACAATGTGGAATAGCAAGGGTTCGGATCTGTAGTTATCGGGTGTGCCGAACACGACGTTGAGGGTTAGCGTCCCGAGCAGTGTGCCTCCCTACCGGGTATTATACCTCGGAATGTGGTGTTACTGCGTTCAATGCGAGACCTGTTGAATTGCATCTTATCAAGCGTATCCTCGTAAATGAGATTGAGGCCGCTGCCTCCGTCCATTAGTACTTTAGTGAGCCGGAAACCATCGATGATGGGATCAAGGACCAGTGTGGCTGGTGCGTGGCTGATACGGGTGTCTGGCTCATCCTTCTCGTCAAAGGTGATAGGAGTATTTGCCCATGGGTGTGCGGCTGTCGCTTGATATACCTGGCTGAGCTCCCGAAGAGCCTTTTTCCTTTTGCTTTTTGAAGTGAACGTCTCGTATACCGTAAGAACATTGTGGTCCCGTGGTGAAACTGAGGACTGTTTATCTGGGGGTGTAAGGCCCAAGATTGGTTCACCATGTTTGGCTACTTGTCTTACCACCCAGTAGGCTCGAAGTCTGTGGGTTGGGTTTGCATCTAGGAAGACCGAATGTATTGGGCATGGTTTATCCAGCAACTCATCTAACACCAATCTGGGCCTGGCTTTCTTTTCATTGGGCTCGTGCTCCGGTGACCGATTTGTATTGGTTCGTTTAAGGCGAGGCTTTCCGTGATGGGCAGTGGGATATAGTCTCATGCTCAGCTGTTGCGCCCTCCATGTGTCCTCCATGGCGCAATATTTGCATACCATGTCTAATAGTTCGGTGAAGCTTTGAATTTAACAGTGCGCGAGGGCGTTTAAGAGGCCCTCATCCCTGCAGTTGAACTGGAAGGCTTTAACTATTTCTTTGTCACAGCAAGGTGCCATCCTGTGTTTTACCAGGAGAAATCTAGCCCAATAATGATGGATTGTTTCATTTGGCAGCTGTTTGACATACATGAGGTCCCATATGTCTGGGCTTCTTGAATCCGGACAGTATTCCGCGTGGTGGGTGGGTGGGAAAATTTCAAGAACTCCCCCCCCCGCCGCGGATTAGGACTATCCTTGATGGGAGGTTGAGGCGTGTCCGGTTCTGACCGCACAGGACTCGGATCCAAACTGATGTGCGGCCGGATAGGCTCAAGGCCGGGACTTGTGTCAGGTGTTGTGTCCGGATGTACATCCGGGCTGGTGTCAGACTCCGAGCTGGAGATTCGGATGTAATCCGTTTTTAGCTTACATGGCTGTGACCCCTCCTGGGCCTCTTCGACCGTGGCGATGAGGTGCGTGATCGGAGGGGTGCTTATTTCTCGGTCATCGGGTTTAAGCCTGACCCGGTCGTAGGCTGTGGGCCTGATAATAGAAATTCCAATTGCGTGGAACAGATCTGCCAACTGATCTGCTGGCTGGGCATGTAGGGGTGCCGAACGCTTCGATAACTCAACAAAAGACCCTGCGGGCGGTCCGTCGAAGTTGGGCTTCGGGGCCAGACCTTGAAAGATACCGGATTTTTGTTTTGCTAGTCCTGGGGTCGATGCCCCTGAACTAACAATTCCTTCAATGGGGATGAGGCCTTCGATCTGGTCGAGGCGGCCGGTTGGGTCGGCGCGCACTAAGATGCCACTGAAGACGAGGAGGTGACCAGGGGCGATAAAGCCCTCGGTACGGGTGCGGTCTCTATCGACCCTTCCGGCGATCGCAAAGCGGAACTCTCAATGAAAGCACCAATGTCAGTGTCAAAACCGGCAGACCTCGGGATAAGGGGTCCCGAGCTGTGGATCTAGGATCGATGGATAACAGGGGACGACGAACACAGTGTTTACCCAGGTTCGGGCCCTCTCAAAGAGGTAAAACCCTACGTCCTGCTTGATTGTATTGAATATATGATGGAGTTTACAGAGTAGATCTACCTCAAGATTAGTATGAGCTAAACCCTAGGTTATGAGGTGATGAATATATCTCTAACCCTAATGACTACAACCCTCGGTTTATATAGACACCGATAAGATTAGGGTTACCAAAGATAGATTACAACAAGAGGGAAAGGGATCTCGTCCACCCATAACTTGGAGGGCACACCACGGCTTCACAGGTCTCCGGTCACCACACGGCTCCACCAATCCGGCCCACGTACAATGGGCCGTCGCCCCAAGGACCCCTTAGTCCATGACTCCCTCAATGCCCATTGTACAATCAGACCAAAGCAATGAAGCACCTAGTGTTGGCCAATAAATAGTACAGTACTACTTTTGTGCAGTCCATGAAGTGACTATCCAATCTTCCTCTGTCTATTTTCAAATGGCACTGCATGCAGTGACTAAACTATTCTCTTGTGCAGTTCCACCAAAATTGAGGTCACTTTGTTTGTTTGCCAAATAGCAATGGGCAGACATCTGTCTGCACAAATATCAAGCAGCTAGTAAACATATACTGCACCTTGTATTTTCGGTTTAAACACGTCTCTTCTAGTCGTTCCCCTTACCATCTGTCATGTTTTGCACTGGAGAATTTGATACTGTCATGTTTTGCCCTGGACAATTTCGTACTGAATTGATTTGCTGGTACAAAGCAGAAATATAGCGCCTATTCTTCATCAGATCAAGGATATCCATGTTCGCAGTGATGGAAGAGGTGCAATCGATACAACCGAAATTGAGCATCCTATCATTGAATCATGTCCTGCACCTGCAATGTAGGTCCACCCTGCCAATAAATTCACATGCAAACCACTAATATTACTATCTAATGACAGTACAAAAAGAGTAGCAAGATAGTAGCAAACCATGTACCTTCGTAATGAATAGCTCATAGTGCCACCAATTGGATATACCGGTTTGGAAGAAAACATGCTCATAATTTTGAATCATTTGGACTTTTTGTGCAGTTCCACTAAAATCGAGCATCCCTGTTTGCATAGATATTGAAAGTGTGATTACTATAAAAGTGGCACTAGTTGAAGCATAGACTCACAAATATAAGCATTCCAATTTCTTAATGGGAAAAGGTAGCAAGACTGTTTCTAACCACCTGTTTGAAGGAATAAATAAGGTAACAGCGGCTGATGTCAGAAGGCATACATAGTATTTTCTGAAAGATTGAACCGCTCCTGACCTTTCCTCTTCTTTTAAGCATATTTTGTGCAGTTCAACTAAAATAAAACGCCATCACCACCTTGACAATTCAGTGACACTGTACAAAAAGCAATGACTTACCATTACATCATGATGTCAGGTATGTAATCGACAGGCATTAGAGACAAACATGCAGACCTCCTCCGATAACATAATGAACATTAATTTTAACAAAGGTGTGACTAGCTTTACCGGCATAATTTGAGTGAACTCTACACCCTCTGTTCCTTAATATAAGACGTTTTCGCAGTTCAATTTAAAGTACCCAAATGTCTAGTATTTAGAAGAACAGGTAGTAGTTTTCTTGAGCACATATCTGGGAAAGCTTGCCACACCTTATATATGTCCATACACTAATGCAAAACCATTCGAATAGTACAAATATACACTAATCCAGTGGCTAGTGCAACAGTAGAGTAGTTTTTTTATTACGGGGTATAGTACAATGGTTTTACTGAACAGATTTCCATAAGCTAGCACTCGAAGATTTCTATAAGCATTAACTATACAAAATGTAAAGGTAACAAGTTTCAGCATTGGTATACTAGCTGTGCAACAGCATTAAACCAAATACAAAAGTCTGAAGGTAACTAACATTATTAACTAATGACTGTACAAAAAAATTGCAAACCATGTACCTTCAAGGTAAATATCATTTCGAACTCGAGGGGACTTGAAAAATTGCTATCACAATCTTGATAATCGATCAAACATAAAAACTTGATCAACCAAATCAAGAAAACAGCCAGAGGAGGAGGTGCCCACTCTTGACCTTTCTTCTTCTCTTCATAATTTTTTGTGCAGTTTAACCAAAATAAAATGACATCAACGCCTTGGCATTTTGGTGACACTGTACAAAAAAATTGACTTATCTCATGAAAGTGAGGTATGTAATCTATAAGCATTAACAGTGCAAAAATCTGAAGGTAGTAACAAGTTTCATCATTGGTATACTGGCTGTGCAACAGCATTAGAATGCCTTAGCTGAAAAATCTTTAATACATCCGCAATCAACGGCTAACCCTAAAATAATCTAGTGACATTAAATGACATTGCTTAAATTTATCGATGGCATTAGACTGAGTGCGGCATTAGTTAAATGTGGCATCACTTTAGCAGTAGCATTGCTTGACTTTACCGGTGGCGTTATACTAACAGCAAAAAAGTGGCAATAAGAGCATGGGAGGCCCATTCGGACAGTGGGCGCACCAGTATGATGTACCTCCACGGATGCATAGAGTGGTGAGGGAGGGATGGTTTCCCAGAGCAACAAATATCCAGGCAGCATATGTGGATTACGTCCCATTTTTGTTCTCTTTAGCCACCTTTTTCCTATGTGAGGACAACAAACCGATCGACCTGGTCATTCTCTATTGCATTGTCATGCCTTTCTACCCTTTTTCAACCAAGAGACATGAGACTCGTTCCTTAGCTACTGATTTTCCCCTTTTCAACCTAGATGCGGGTTC
Source organism: Thinopyrum elongatum (assembly GCA_011799875.1). Lineage (NCBI taxonomy): Eukaryota > Viridiplantae > Streptophyta > Magnoliopsida > Poales > Poaceae > Thinopyrum > Thinopyrum elongatum. Next base: position 304,822,458 of record CM022303.1, on the reverse strand, counting down.
GATACCTAGTCTCTTCGACAGTACTTTCTCCCTTCCTTTCCTTAGTCAACCCAGACATGGATTAGTCTGCATGAAGTAGGGTTTTCTTTAATAGTGCAAATTAAGGTTTTCGTCTATGTGACCAGCAGAGCAGAGGATAGCAAATTGGGGAGATGGTGGAGTGGAAAAAGATCCACATGCAGCGACATGACAGATGGGGGCAATAGAACAAGGGTATGGTTCGCAAAGAGGTAGCATACCTGAGGGTCGGCGGGAAGTGGCTTCGCTCGTGGTCGTCGTCCTCCGCACACACTACGGCTGCGAGCTTGGGGACGGAGGCCATCCCACGTGGGCGCTAGGTCTGAGAGGACGGCCTTGTCGTCAGTGTGTCACCTCGCTCACCGACGACGAGTGCGTCAACGTTGCACGTCCTTTTCTTCCCCAGCAGACGGGATCCTGGCGGATCTGTGACCACTGGTGAGGAGGGAGAGAGAGGGGCCACCGCCGTCTTTTTAGATCTGGAGAGAGGGTGATAGTGTGAGAAGCAAGTGGGCAGCCCTTAGCAAGCAAGCGCTCAGCTCCAGCCTATATATCTCTTTTGATACTAGTACTAGAGGTGGAGTAGTGGTAGAGTAGTTTATATTTTCTCTGCATACAGTACCAATTAGTTGTGCTTCAAAACTGAAAGGCATGCCATTAATTAAAAAATAAAGTCGAGAAATAATCCGGCACCTCGGGCCAACGCCATGTTTCATTGACATGTGGTCCCGTTCCAACATGTCAGTGAGACGACGGCGAGTCCTTTTGTACAATTTCCGAATGGACGTCTATGTAGGCCGGGGCGCCTCTTCCTATACCGTGGCAACCGTCCACCGCCCCTTCGCCTTTCCCTCTCGATTTGGAACTACTGTCGCACGCTATTCCTCCTTCCATTTGCCTTCACCCTTCCTTCTGCCATTGTTCGATCGTCTTCTCCATGGAGGGAACAGGCCGGAAACGACCCCGTTATTCTTGCCCCCATCTGAAAGATGACGTGGTGGAGGAACTCATTGATCGGTGCGACGTCATCACCTCAGCTGGCATGGCAGGTTCATTCAAGACCATTCTCGACTCAACAAATAACATCATTAAAAAGAACCCAAGGGTTCAGGAGCGGTTTGATCTCCCCTATCTTCTTCGCCATGACCCTGCTCTCTGGCATAGGGACGACAGAAGCCTCGCCTTGTGCAAGTTGATGCCGCTTGATAATGATACATGTGATGTTAAGATGCCATCGCTTAAGGGTAAGGCCTAGGCAGGCGCAAATGGAGATTGGGTTGTTTATATTGGGTACAACTGCGAGTGGGAACTTGTGAATGTGTACACTCGTCACTGGTTCCACTTCCAAAAATCTCAGAGTGCCCTGAGGTTGAGCACACAGATGATCTACGTAGGTTCAAATACGATCATGGTGACTGTCGTCTACAGAAGATAGCAATTTGTCGAGTTCCCAACCGCTCTTGGAATTACACGAACAATCATGTTGTTGCTATCTTCGACAAGCTTGTTGCCATCCTTACTTCCACGCCTCGATGGATATTGCTCAAAAATCAATTTCTGTACACGGATGAGTACTGTGATGCAATTCAATACGAGAGTCTTGTGTTTGGTGCCACCACTCGTGGCACTATTTTTGCATGGAATCCTTATTGCTTTGGTACGTTTGTCTTGCACCGTAATTAGAATTGTTTCATCCACATGCATGCGAGTTAGTATCCCCGTACTAATTAACCTTCTTGTGTTTCCAAGGTCCTGTGAACATTCCACCACCTATACTTGAAAAAATTTATAACCAAGGGGGAGATGATGATGGTGATGATCACGAGCATAAGGACGAGCAGGACCTACATACTCAGTGGCGCCTGGCAACTTATTCCGATGGATCACCTCTTCTTGTATGTATACAGGGCACTGCTGATGTTACTAAGGAAGCAGGTGTTGTCTCCCATGGTCGCACTCCCTGGACCTATTCCAACATCCGTTGCAGGGTATTCGGGGTGGATACTAGTGTGCTAGCGCCAGCACCTTCTGCCTGGTTTCGTATTGATAGTCTTGGAGAAAACTCGCTCTTCCTTGGACAAAACTATCCAATGATGGTGAAAGGCGATCCAGCTGCTGTTGGCACAACATTACTACCATTTATGAGAAGCAAATGTATCTATACCTCAGACATTGCTATGGTTCCCTACCTTGGCTATGACAATATGCGTCCTGATATAGGCCGCTTCGGCCTGGATGATGAGTCCTGCGTTGGTCTCGATATTGACAATAGCTGGCCCTTCCCAGAGGCTTACTTATGGTTCAAAGCAAGCATTTCCAACGCCGAGGATTGGTTGAGCTGAAGTTCATTTCATTGCTTGTTATTTGTTGTGTGATAAAAACTTTAGTATTTACTAGAATGTTTTGTTGGAAATAATCTATAATCCAACATGTATCCTCGTTGTCGTTGTGTGTTGATGACTTGTTGTATGTAATGAATGGTACATTTGCATATGCATGTCATAAACTCAATTTATGAATGGTTTTCGAGTCACTTCTTGGAGTGTGAGTACCGTAGTAGTATAGCCAACATCCGGTTATATGAAGTTGCCACATCACATAGAGCCAACCTAATAGTGGAGTATGCTAGTACAATAGTTAGTCCTAGTAGTAGTATACCATCAACTAGAGCTAGGTGTCGCACGGAGGCCGAGAAATATGGTGATAGCGTGAGGTGGGTTTGTATGTATGATGTAGGCATAGGGCTTGCCGTGTTTCCTACTCCTCCGGTCTAAATGTGGAGAAGATTTGCTCGAGTTCTTCCTCCTTTTGCCGACATGTGGGACATCCAGCATCTAGGTCGTGTCATGCAAGAAAATGGGGTGCTAGTTGAAGGTAGGAGTATGTGCCATGCATCTTGGGTTAAACTATAAATAGAATCTTACTCTTGAGTAACTCCAAAAGCGGCCACCGAAGATCTTTATTGGATTTGTTTTTCACCATCAGCACGTCGAGGTGAAAGATGTGCAAGTTCAGTGGGTCATCTTGCATTTTCACTGACATGTGGGACCGAATGTGAGCAAACAGATGATGGGCACACTCCGTGCGTCTGCTGGCTGGCTGAGAAGAGAGAGAGGAGGGCTGAGCACGGACTCTAGGAAATTTCGCGACAATGTGATTACTAGTACTAGTGGTGTACCGTATGGCCTAGTGGTGTTCGCTCTATGTAACCAGCACCTCGATTAATAGTGGGGTGGCATGGGCCATAACTAGCATTCACGTCTAGCAGTACGGCACACGCCACCCACACGAGTGCCATCTGACACCAATTTTCTTGGACTCCGTGCTACAGCTATCTCTTCTCCCTCCTGTTTTCTCTAGCTCAGCCATCACGCGGTGGGCAGGGTGGGGGTTTGGCGATAGTCTGTTTGCTCAACTGCGGTCCCACTTGTAAGTGAAAATGCAACACAACATAGATTCCCCCTTGAGCGGCATGCCGGACGAACCGTGTGGGGGTGCGACACGAACACGGCAGGCTTTTCCTTTTTTTTGAGGAACCGGCAGGAGCACTGCCTTTTTCTTATAGAAGAGATGGCGAAAAGACGCAATTTACAGAGGGGCGAGGCTTTTCCTTTTGAACTTGTAACTTGTAAAATTTGGTTCTGCTCCTTGGCGCGACCGATAGATAGAAATAATGATTTTCCCTAGAGTAATGAGAAGTTTGGTTCTGGCGCGGTTCATGCATGGTACATACGAAAATTTTGATGTTGATGCGAAAGGTAAGATAACTACAATATACTACTACATGGAATTGACGGAAAGATAAACATACATACAGATCCATCAACGACATCCTCATGCCCTAGTGCTCCGGGTCACCAACCAACGTGTGAGGAGCAGCAGCATTGGCGGCGAGCTCAACGTGCTTCTGAACAATGTCATCCAAGGTTGCCCTGCGATCCAAGAAGGCCATCGTCCTATCATCCTCCTCTTGCACGTAGTAGTCCTTGTGGACGATTTGCTCGTAGATGTGGGTGATTATGTCGATGGTGTCTTGCTGCGCCAGGCGCTGCGTGGCGAGCGTGACGTCGAGGTGGACATTCTCCGGCGCGACGGCGGGCAGTAGCAGGGCCACCAGTGCGTCGGAGAGGTTGTCACCATAGAGGCCGTTGAGGGTGGCGGGCATCGCAGTGCCTGGGCGCGTGGGCTGGAGGCATACGTTAAGGTCGTCCGCGAGCTTCTTGACGATGGTGAACTTGTCGAGGAAGCCGACGAGGAACTCACCGAACAAGGAGACGAAGGTATCGTCCAAGAGGCCTCTCGCCCTGGCGGCCTCAAGCACGACCTGAAGACGTTCCTCGGTGCCGGGCCGCAGGCCGGTGTCGTGACCATCTGGGACAGCCGGCTAATGCTCGCGCTCATCGCCTCCATGGGTCTAGCTTCTAGTCAACTGATCTTGCGATTGGAGTGATCGCTCTTGCCCTTGGTTAGGGTGCGTAGGTGCGTAGGATTTCGTAGATTGGACTGGAGGGGAGCCTTTATATGAGAAGTGCAGACTGCGTTGCATTCACGTGTGTGTTGGCCATCTACTCCTCGGCCCTCCCTCCGTGCCGATGCAGTATAGTCATCTCACCAAGACCAAGTTGGGGCAAACGAGAGAACTTTGATGTTTACTAGTTTATTGGTCCCCTTTGCATTTTGCGCCAAGTTTTGACCTTTGATTTAACTAATAAAATTTTAATGCATGTAACAAAAAATAATATCATTGGAAACTATGTTCAAATATGAATCCAATGATACAATTTTTGGTGACATGCATTATTATTATTTTAGTTAAATCTATGGTCAAAATTTGGCACAAAATACTAAGGGGACCAATAAACCAGGACGGAGGTAGGAGTAGTATTTTGTAATTAATGTCATTGCATAAAGAGAATTGAGCACTGCATGTTGTGCTAAGTAGTCTCAGGTCATTGAATGCATACGCACCCCACGTCTCCTATTGGGTGATTTCTTTTTTCATGGCAAAAAACAGGGAACGAGGTGGGTAGTTAATGCACCGCGCCTAAAAGTTTTGGGATTATTTGTTTTTCGTAATGTGACTAATGCACCAGTACAGAGGGAGTACAATAGTAGTCTTTGATTGCAATTTTTTGTTGGTAGCTTGCCAAGCTGACTGCTCGGTGAGTACAATAGTAGTCTGATTGATGAGATTTCAGATTTGAGCCATCTACCGGAAGGGAGAGTGTATAATATTATCGGGAACTACGTTCAAAACCGAATAAAACAATACTCCATGTATTTATTTACAGGGGGAGTAGTATATTTTTTGTGACATGCATTACTAGATATTGCTAGTCAAATACTAAATCCAGATAGAGGTGGTAGTACTACTAAATCCAGACGGTGGCACTAGTACTAGTAGTAGTACTACCAATGTAGTAGTACTGTACAACCCGTTGGTCAAATTATTACGTGTTGCTCCTCACAGTGAAGTGACAAGACCCTGTGCCGGAGATGACACCTGAGTGTAGGTGCCGTGTTCGGCATACCAAAGTCAGCCTCGCTGTGTGCAGTCACTATCATCATGGCTGTAGAGCTAGCCTACTTACAACTAGCCGTGTTCGACATAATTTCCCGTGCGTTGCCATGAGTATCTCTACTCTTTTCTTATACGAGTAAGATGCCCGTGCATTGCACGGAACACCAAGATTGGGGGTGGACGGCGTCGGCAGCGGCCATCATGCCAGATTGTTCCATGGCCTTCTAGATGTGGTGGGGAAGAGATAAGGTTGATTGTGAGAGACAAAGAGTTGTTTAGAAATAGGGAACAAGTGCAGGCATCTTTTTGCAAAACTGCAGCAGTTTGCTTTGTATGCGTCAGATCTAGATCCGACGGCTATTGGTGAAAGATGGCAGGCACACCATCATCACCAACTCAGGTTTTTATAGGAGTAGTATAGAGAAATAGAGAAACTCTTATAAAAAACCGAGTTGGTGATGATGGTGTGCCTACCATCCTGCAATATAGACCGTCCAATCTATATTTGACGGATAGAAAGCAAACTATGGCAATTTTGCAAAAAGATACCTGCACCCCTCTCCACATTTGCAGATAAGGCCTTCCCTCGTTCATCTTCATCTCCCACAAGATAAACAGCTCGTATAAATGCATCTTGATGTTCCGTGCAATGCATGGGCCTCTTGCTGGTAATAATAAATATTGTACTCGAGTAATGGGTATATCGTTGCCGCACCTATGCACGCGAACATTTATCCTAACATAGTACCTCGTGCTGGATAGTCGTAATATTACAAGTTTCAAACTGATATTACAAATGCTAGGAGTAATGCTGCACCTACGAAGAGGGAATTATTAGGAAGTTTACGTAAGAACTTTTGTTACTTTAGGTGGATGCAGCATTATCGTACAAACTAAAATCCACCGCCCTGACAAGTCACTAATGGGCAAATAAATTTTTTAGTCTCTGGCGACTTGATGTTTCAAAAAAAATTCAGCTTCTGCGGAGACTTTCTCATTTAGGCTTAGACGCTTGCGGTGATCAGCACACCATTCATTGTTGTGCCAGAGAACGCCAAACCTCATTACCTTGAGTACACTTGCCTCTAGAACAAAGAACCTGGCCAATTTAATCTCGGATGTGCTGCCTCGGTAGTCGATCAAATCAATTTCTATAAGATGGAGATCAAGGCATTCGATGAGATTGTTATAGTGCAGCACATTTTTCACTTTCGGGTCTTTTTTTATCTGCAAAAGAAGAGAACATATTAGTGCAGCTGGCTGTATAAGATTGCCGTGTCATCAAGAGGTACCAATATCGTTCGCTCATATGATAGGGTTGGCTCTAAGGCTAATGATATTTTTTTCACTCTCTCTCTCTCTCTTTCTCTTTCCTCTCATTTACCTAGGAGCACGTGAAGATCTTGGCCATTTGTTGCCTTCCACTATGTGGCCGATGCCGTATTTCTCAAAAGTATGCCACATAACACGCATCGATGTCAAATCAAAAGATTTTGGCACTGCTTAGCAATGTGAGAGAGTTGGCACCGCTGTGCACACAGACCCACATGTATAAACAAATCAATCAAACCAACTACACCAGCCTCTCCCTCTCCCAAACAAGTGTTTTTTTATTGCCTCAGTCCTCTCCCTCTCCCACGCAAGTGTTTTTTCATTGCATGAGTTAACACTACAAAAAAAATACACTTCCATGATGATACGTGTTTGTCACAGTAGGTCATGTTTTCTGTCATGCATGTACATCCATGACGATTTTATGACAGAATCAAGATAGTTATACCTGTGCGGTCGTAGAAGTGTTCCATGACATTACCAAAATTATCATCACGAAAGTGTCCACTTCCATGATGATAAATCACGCGTCATAGAAGTGCTTTCGTCAAGGGTAACCGACACGTGGCATCCACCGTAACGGGTCGCCGTTAAGCTATCGGGTCCGGTTTTAGATCCGATAACCCGCTAACAGCCACGACCAATGGCGATTTTCCACGTGTAAAATTCTCATTGGCCGATGGAACCACGTGTCAGCTCCGCGTTGGCACAGATGTCACTCATCCAATGGGCGAGATGCGCCTATGATATGTTGACACATGGACCGGCCCAGAAGTGGCCCATAAAGATTAAATGGGCCGGCCCAGCTAAAGGCCCACAAGATTTTGCAGACCATAATGGGCCGGCCCAGCTAAAGGCCCACAAGATTTTGCAGACCATAATGGGCCGGCCCAGCTAAAGGCCCACAAGATTTTGAAGACACTAGTGGGCCGGCCCGTTAACAGGCTGCCATGTTTTGGGCCAAATGCCAGCCCATATTTGATCTGGTCCATTAACAGCCTGCCATGTTCTGGGCCTAATAAGGGCCCATATGAGATCCGACCCGTTAATAACCTTCAATGTTCTGGGCCATATTACGGCCCATATCTGATCCGGCCCTTTAAGAACCTTTCATTCTTTGGGCTAAATTATGGCCCATATCAGATTCGGCCCGTCAACTAGACGCTGTGCTTTTGGGCCCACTTGAGGCCCGTTTAGGATTTCTATTTGCTAAAGGCCCATTTAATAGTACGTCCTGATATTAGTTTCGGCCTGTTAAAGGCCCGTTTAACATTTCGGCCCTATATTTATTTTGGCCTGTTAAAAGCCCGTCATATAGCTGGGCCTAATTATGGCCCGCTTTGCATCCGGCCTGCTCACAACCGATAATCTGATTAGGCCAAACAAGGACCGAGACAATTTTGGCCTGTTAACGGCCCGTGATGTGATAGGCACAATCATGGGCCGGGGTCCATTTCGGCCTGCTGTCGGCCCGTGAGCTGTTCGGCACATTTCAGGCCCAACCTACTTTTCAGCCTACTAAAAGCCCATTGAATTTTCTTGCCAAAATAGGGCCGGTGGTTTACTCGGCCTATTAAAAGCCCGAAACTACTAGTGGGCCAGTTTACATTTAGGCCTGTTACCGGACCAAGATGACTGGGCCCATGATGCAGCCCATATATAGTGATTTGCATGACGGCCCGATTATGTACCGTAATTTTACGGTTTGGCCGGTTTACTTTTCATGGAGCGAAGAAAGGATATATATACAGTAAAATAACTGTAGCATCATGAATAAGAAAAAACCTAGACTATACAATAAAGAAATTACGGCATATTACATCCACTGGGCATCAAAGTTCACCACTATGATAATAAAGCACAAGCAGACAGTAGATTACATACACTGGGCATCAAAGATCGCCACCAGTGCAAATAAACACGCCGACAAAATAATATACAAAACCGACAACACTTCAATAGAGTTCAAGAAACGTTAGCCCTGCTCGGGAGCTGCAGCGCAAGCAGCTGAGCAAGCTGATGAGACTGTGCTTATTTGACGCTTATATCCTCCTCATTCTGAAAGAGAAACAAGCAGACAGATGACATGTTTTGCACATATAAGTATCAGTGCTGACAATTCATCACATTTCTTATTGGCGAATAAAGAGACACAGTTTAAAATATCATTCACACAATATGGTATTATTCAGGTTAAGACATGGCAGGAAATGACAATGTGAAGGAGTTGGCAGCTTCATGACACCACTGGATTACAGATCAAGAACTCATAAATATCAATGGTTAGTGTCTGTCAATTTATCCCATTTCAGATTGGCAAATAAAGAGACTGTTTAAATAATAGTAGAATGATATGACATTGTTCATAGTTAAGACATTGCAGAATATGACATTGTGCTATAGTGGGTAGTTTCACCACACCACTGGATTACGGATCAAGAACAGAAGCATACATGCAGTGCAAAAGAAGATCACTTGCTCTGTATAGTTTAATTTACATGGTATGAAGAAGGAACTTGGTTGTACAACTGAAAACTTAAATTGAGAAGGACAAACTTTTGTTTATGAACTTCATAATAAACTTTAAACATGCAATTTGATGCAAACACCAAAAATAAATAGCTATTGTAGTCATGCCTAACCAAATATACACAACAAAGTTTGAAGGCTTGAGAAGGACAAACTTACATTAGTGGTGAAGACCGGCTCTATAAAGCCCTTGTCCATGCTGATGGGGGGGGGGGCAATTCAAGAAGTTTACCACATAATCTTCTTCATAAGCATTGCCTTTATTCTACATTTTGTTAAGAGTAAATATAGATGTGATAATATAAGAAAAAATGGAGAATATTTAAGATAAGATGAAGAGTGATGCTACATAACCAAGTAGCTATAAATGTAAGTACAGCGATATAGGCAAAAGGTACAGCCAAGAGCAATGCAGAGCTAAACTTCTTCAGTACCATTGGTGTTATCCAACCTTATGGTAAGAGTAAATATAGATCTGATGTGTAGAAAATGGAGGGCAAAGGAAAATAAGCTGCAGAGTGATGGTACATGAACAACTAGCTGTCAATATAAGTACACTGATAAAGGACAGCAGGTACTTACAAGAACAATGCAGAGCTAAACTTTTTCATTAGCATTAGGTATATTCTACATTAATGTAACCATTAATATAGATCTGATAATTTGGAGCGACAATTGATAAGCAAGCTATCATGCATACTGCTGTCATATAATGAACCAGGTATGAATGCAAGTACAGTGATACAGGACAATAGGTACTAACAAGAGCAAAGCAGCGGGCAGCATATATGCAATATCCTGTCGTCCTTTTCAAACCGGAATTCTTCTTCGAGCAGATTTCCTGCAAAAGAGATCCATAAGGCACATGCAGAAAAGTAGAAGTTCAAATTGTCATGTGATATCATAGACAGTACCTCATCCTGGGAACGAGACCAGTGCATAACAAGGTTTTTCCATTCAATGTCTTCTAAATTTAGCACAGGAGACTTCACCGGAAGTTCGTTTATAGACTTGCCATCAAAGTGTGATTTCCTCAGGTAACACCGATACTGCTGCAATGCTTCCTTGAAAAGCTCAAGCAAGCTTTGCTTGTCATGACTATCCAGATTGACCCTCGCCTACTTACAACAATGTAATGTAAATCATTGATGTGTTCAATCAGCAGAAAACAGGAAAATAATCACCATGAATAATAGCACTTACACGTAAGTGGGACAGGAAGATGTGAAAATGGTGTTTGTCTTCACTATAATCTTCCCATGATGGGAATATATGCACGTAGTCCCTAACAATATTGAAAGCATTGTCTTTTAAACTGGGAATAACTGGAATGGGGTTCCAATCTGCAGGAATTGGCCGTCTCTGCAGTTGGGATAGGTCTTTTGCCGGTGGACTTGCTGTACTTTTTGCTGGAGTGGGATTCTTCTGTGGTACTGCTGGTGCTATGGCAACTGAAATCGGCATACCTTTTGTTGGAGTGCAGGTCCTGTGTGGTGGGGCTAGTGGTGTGGCCAGTGAAGTATGGGTACAGTCTGCTAGAGTCGGTCCTACGTTTTGTGTCACTGGTTGTAGAGCCAATATAAGTGGGGTGCTATCTGATTTCTCCAGCACCACCACGTTTTTCAAGGACTTTGCTGGTGCTCCTTTAGGTTTGGCAATCACCCTCTTCCTTTTTGATGTCTGATGCACAAGAACAACATTTGAGTGGAAAAACATCGTATGATGACAGATGGAATATGTATTGATAATGGATGGGCATGGCATCTTGACATATATGATGAGTAAACTAAGCAGATGGTGGTGCAACAAAGTAGAAGAAACACAAGACACCTTATGCAAGATACGCGCAATCAATAAAACCTTGCCAAATTAGAACAGGCACCTTGATGGGTGAACAGGATAGGCCATCTGCCTTTGACTCCTCAAGGTCAGAATAGTCATTAGGATCATATTCTAAACAAGAATCTGCAGGTGGGGAGCGTATGAGCTTCATTGCATCCAGAATGGAACTCAATGCCTTGGTGCCAATTTTGTTAGTCATTGCAGTGTTCCACAATATTCTTCTGATGCGCGCATTCTCATATTCACTGTGATTACGTACAATATCTGAGAAGCATGAAAACATAAATAGTAGTGAGATATCTTTGTAATGCAGAGGATATTCTAATATAGGGGCTCCCTGTAAACTCTTGTGTGCTATCACTGTATTCTGATGAGAGAGCCCATGTGTGCTGTAATATGGTGCATGCATTAATATAATCTGGCACAAGTACACAAAAAAATAGGCTCCGGAAGTAAGGATAGTTGGCAGATGATAGGTTCATAATATACTGTATAGAGAGTTTATTGCCAAACCATGATAACAAGAGCACACAGCAACTAGGCAGATCGTGGTGTAACTAAAAGGGGTACACCATAACCAGCATATATAAATCGGGAAAGTGGAACGGGCTGGAAAATACGGTGTTGTATTGCCGCTACTAATTGAAAGCCTATCGATCACGTACAGGCCAGCTCTATCAACTGTTGACTGCAGATGTCCCTACTCCCCTTCCTGATAAGGAACATACTGTACGTACTAAATACAGAATAACAAAAGAGGAACATGTTAAAGAACAGAAGAGGAAGCATATTCTTGAGATTCCGCTTCTTTCAATACAATGTTGGTTGCCCACTCATGATGAATCACATCGCCCAAAGAAATGCAATTCCATGCTGTCTCTCTATATGTGTCCACATGCATTTGGAAAATCAAGTGGGAGCATTAGCTGACCAATTAAATGTGTGTCTGTTAACTAATATCAGTATCATATCACAATTCGTATTTGAAGAAGTAAGCTTTGGACTTATGATTGGTGTGTTGTTTAGCTTCAAGAGTGGACTGCTGCTAGTGCGACACAAAGCAGCTACATAGATCATAGTGTAGATATAACGGGAAAACCGTAAGCATCACAAGTAAAATCAGGAAAGTGGAACTTGCTGGAAAATATGGGCTACTATTGCCGGTACGGCTAGAAAGGCTTCGGATACCAGCTCTCTTCAACTGAAGGTGCGGTACTGTTAATATCAGTGTAACTCTCAAAGGCGACACAGCTCCCCGCATTTCCTTGCTAATCTTATAGGATTCAAGTGGGCAGGCCACTACAATTCCTATTCCTATGTTTACAAAATCCTACGAATCAAAGAGGCCCGAAGAATTGAAAGTGTCCATCACAACCGACCGAATAGACCTCTACACTGCAAATGTCCCTGCTCCTCTTCACTACAAGGAACATACTGTACTACTACTATACTCCCTCCGTTCCAAAATATAAGTCTTTGTAGAGATTTCCACTATGGATCACATACAGATGTATACGGATAAATTTTAGAGTGTAGATTCACTCATTTTGCTCCATATGTAGTCCATGGTGGAATCTATACAAAGACTTGTATTTAGGAACGGAGAGAGTACTTATTAAAGAAGAACAGAAGAGGAACATGCTAAAGAAGAGCAAGCAGATTTTGGATAATAAAATGTTTGTTGCGCAGTGCCCACACATGATGAACCAGAGCGCATTAAGAATGCAACTCCCTGCTGTCTCTCTATATGTGGTGCACGTGCTTTTCGGAAGTAAAGTAGGAACATTAGCTAACCAATTAAATGTTATCTATTTTAGTAATATCAGCATCATATCAGATTCGTATTTGAGCAACAAGTTTGGAATTATGAGTGGCACGTTGTTTAGCTTGATGGATTGAGGAGCAGTGCTAAGCAGCTACAATGATGGTACTGAATATAAAGGAATGTCTGCATGCAAGTCGCGTGACTTTCGTCATTTGGGTCAGTTGACCATTTTAGGCGGTTGGATGAAGATCCGACGTCTCCTAACCCTCCTTCTTCCTCGTCTCTCATTCTTCCCCTACAGAACAACGCATGGGCCGCCGGCCAAACCACCGGCCCTGACCCCCCCACCGCCCTCCCCTGAACCGCCCCCACCGCATGTGTTCCTCCGCCACCCCCACCCCCACCCCCGCCCCCACCTGCGTCGAGTTTTTTTCGTTCGGCGAGGCCCCACCACCGCCAGGCCACCGCCCCCCACAACCACCGTCCCCACCTGAGCCCCTTCCTGCCCTCCGGCAAACTCCGGCGAGCTCTCAAAAATCGACTGACCCAATTTTGAAATTTAGTCTACTGTCATTTAACTATTGTGGAATAGAAAAGGGGAAAACCATAAGCATTGCGAGTATAGTATTGAGCGTGCCATGGCGGATCTGAAGGTGCAAACCGGATAAAGGCAACTTCGCAACCAATGTTTGGTTTGAACTAACAAGTAAGATCCTAAGTGATGGACAAGAAATCACAGTAAAGCAGTGTCGATCTATTTTCTTGCTGCGATAAATAAGTTGAGCAGATACGAAAGAGTACCGCCTCTGGTGCGGCGCCGTGTATGCATCTGCTGAGAATTTGACGGTGCTGCGGTAGCAATGGCTGTCGGCGGCGTGGAACCAGATCTAGGAGGGTAGACGGTGGCGGCGGGGGAAATATCCCGGCGCGGTGGGCGAGACGGTCGTAGGAGCGGCGCCGACAAGGTGGACGAGATGCAAGGATCCTGGTCCGAAGCCATGGATGAGAGAGGTCGATCTCTTGTAATGGACGACAGTGTCGGGGTATCAGCTTCGGCATGGTGGAGGAGGACGGCGATGGATGGGGTGGCGGACGGAGGAGGCTGGGGTGGAGAGGGTGTTTTGGCGCCCACGGAGTACGAATGGGGAAATGGAGGGAGAGAGGTAGGGGGAACCATGTCTTTGGGACGTGCTTGTCTCAAATGCGGGGAAGGTTACCAACGTATCCTCCATTTAAAATTTCAGACATCACAGGAATATTGGGCTGCTGGGGATAGGACGGTAATCTCGCATACACCGAATATTTGCCGACGGAGATTTCGGCCGAGGAGAGCTTGTTTTGGCGCCCACCATGTATGAATCCGGGTGAGAGGTGATTTCGGCCGAGGAGACACTGTGTTTTGGCGCCCACCATGTATGAATCCGGTTGAGAGGCGGTTATGTCATGTTTGAGTGAAATTACAAACTTGCCCCTATCAAGACCTATTGAAATCGAGCAGACTTGTGTTGCATGTCAGGGACAGGCAGTAATTTCCATCTCCCATATTTTGGTTTCGGGTGGTTACTGCGAGTTTGGCCACTTCATTCAAATTTTTGAGGAAAAGCTTGCACGTTTACCGTGCCAACTCAATTCCAATCCATTTTGTATTCTTTTTTTCGGGCAGGATCTATTTTTTATTCGAACAAAATTCTATATACATCATTTTTTTATATATACTTTCAAAAGCACAACAAAGATTCTGCTCCTTTATATATATAATATGATTTACAAATACAATGATCTCAAAATCATAAGGTTGAATTCAAATTTTTTAAACCAAATTATGTTCTACTCAAATGTATGGATCAATAATATCTAGATATTAAATAACATAGATGCGCGCGAATTCATATGAGTATGCATGTTTGATAGATCAATTTTGGTTCGAGTATGAATTACATGTATCATCATCTCGAATTCAAATATTTGAATCCCTTTTATGTTGACATTTTCTATACACGCAACTAAATATTTGAATCTCCTTTCACTCCCATCTCTCTCGCGTGCTCCTTAATGTAGCTATCACTCTCTTTTCTCCAGCTCACTCGCACGCTCACTTCATGTTTCTCCTATTTTCGCAAACATGGTCTCTCGCCGTCTCCCTTGAGAAGTGTCACACTCTCCCTATCATTATACATTACACGGTTTTCATTATCTCTCACGTCTCTATTGTTCTCTGGTATCACTTGGTACCTAAGCTTTCTTTTTCACCGCCACACACACACTCTCACTCGTCTTTCACGTTGTCTTTCTCACTAGGGTTCTCTCACGCATCCTATATCATTCTAGATATGACTCCTACCACTAGAATTACTCTCTCCTGCACACACAATGTTTGTTGGGGTCTCCTTTCCATCTTCATCTCAGTTATAAAAGTGACATTATTCATTTGTTTACCGATCAGACAAACTCCCCCCCTTTCTCTCTCTCACACACACACAACTCCTGCTTCCACTCCCCCTCCCGACTACCGTCTCTCTCTCACACAAAACTCTCGCTTTCGCACCCCCGACTCATATTTCTCTCACAAACATTGATCGACCAACCTCCAGATAGGTTTATACATCCGCACACTCTTGCTTCCAATATCTCGTACATTTCTCTCTCGCGCTCCTTGTATCTATGTAGATTTTTCGTCCCTTCTTGAGACACGCCCTCTCGATCGTGCACACACACACTATCGCCTCATTTTATGGTGATACCTCTTGCACACACACACTCTTTGTGTCTTTGTGACACACGCACTCCGTCCTCCTCCTCTCTCCCTCTCTCTCTCTCTCACACACCACACACACACACACATGGGCTTTTTGCAACAATATACCACTTCTTGAATCTTGAAACCAACCGCATTCCTCCCTTATCTTATCAAAACCGCCAAAGGAATATATTTTGAGTGAAACATAACATATTTTTATTGATATACGTATTTCAAAACTAGACTCTTTTCTGTCAAATCGGTGAATATGTATTAATCTACTTTGAACATGTGGCAACACATTGGCACATTGCTAGTTATTACTGTATAAGTTTTTGGACACCAGACAAACAGTGGAGTACATATACGAAGAGAAGAGCCGCACGCAAGCAGTCGGTCTCTCGCTGTCTCGCACACATGAGAGTTACGTAAAGGCACCGTAAACAAATAAACCCTAGGTGCACAATTGTTGTATGCGCGGGTACCGGGTACGTGGTGGAGCGCACCTTTGTAGGAATAGTCAGCTCGCGTGATAATTTGATTCGTAGGAGTTGATGGTCGGGACCATAGGTGAACGACCTGGAGGCGGTGGCTCGCCAGTCGCCACTGATCGAGTAGCCACGTTTTAAATATCATTTTTTTAGCGGGGTAAGAGTTCCAATTTTCAATGGCGCGTTATACTCCCTCCATTTTTATTTACTCCGCATATTAGAGTTGACTGAAGTCAAACTTCGTAAAGTTTGACCAAGTTTATAGAAAAGAATATAAATATTTACCATAACAAATATATATGATGTAAAAGTACATTCAATAACAAATCTAATGGTATTGATTTGTTCTTGTACATGTCATTATTTTTGTCTATAAACTTTGTCAAAGTTTACAAATCTTGACTTTGACCAAAGCTAATATGTGGAGTAAATAAAAACGGAGGGAGTACTAGTTTTTAGAACGATTGGTATGGAGCGAAAATGGAATTCATAACTACTACCTCCGTCCTGGTTTACTAGTCCCCATCGTATTTTGGGACAAAGTTTGTCCACGAATTTTACTTGTAAAATGTGAATGGAAAATGAGATTTTGTTATACCCAAACAAAAAAGGACTGGAGGGAGTGATTGCTCTGACACGGACGCGACCTCTCATAGCGTAGGCATTGAACCAGTGCGCCGGCCAAGAGGGCCCCACTCGCTGCAGGCCAGGCTGAACACGCCTCCTCGCCGCATGCAACCGGCTTCAGACTGCCCCGCCTGCCTCCATTGAATCCGCGCTTGTGCCGGCAACACGTCCTTCCATGAGCCGGCCGGCATTTTAGAACACAACGTCGGTTGGCTACTCTCGTCCGCCCTCTATTTAAACAAGGCCAGACGCCTGGCAAGAACCACACCACACCACCGCTCCCCATATCCTCCTTGCACCATTTTCTCCACACTCTCCATAGCATCCGGTGAGCAGGAAGACGAGTTCTCCGGCATAAAAGCCAGCTGGGTGCCCCGACGAGCCAGGCAACTCGCTGCCCTAGCTCCCGCCCCACCCCAGGCCGTCAGTACCATGGGCGAGGCTGCAGGCGGGCAAGCGGAGGAGCAAGCCGCCGCTACAAGCTGGCCCCTGGTGCGTCCACTCGATGCTCCAATCCTGCTCATAGAGGAGTGGCAAGTTGCTGCACGCCGGCACACGGGGGACCATGGCGTCCAGTGCACTGTGGTTGGCCGCGCCATCCGACGCAAATGTTGGCGGAACCGCGGCATGCTAGCAGAGGTGGCGAACACGTCCGCGGCCACCGCTGACACCGAGGAATAGTAGACAACGGGAGCCGCCGCCGCTCTGAACCCACGAATGCTACGAACACCGCATCACCGGCATAGACACCCGGCGTGTTGCCCGGTTTGGCTCAAAACATCATGGACCCCAGCCGTGGCCGGCATTAGAAATTATTCCTGCTTCCAGAAGTTATCCTCATTTAGTCAAAAAATGTCCAAAATATAATTAATTACGTATGGTCTTGACTTGTTGTGCTCGCACTGGTAGTAGGAACTAGAGATTTTTCTTTATTTATAACTCTCCTCACATTTTTTGGCTTTGAAGTGAATCATGGTTGTGGACATTATCTATGAATGTGCAGATATCTGTGAACATGAGTTTGATGTGGAAGTTGAACTTGGAATGTTGGGCTTGCGTGTGAACTATACCATGTCCAATGGTTCGTCTGTTATTGTTTGGAAAGTAATGGCTGTTATTACATGACCCGAAAAAAAATTATTTTGTGCCATATCAGTAGATGCATGGACATCACAATAGGCATGCTGACTGGATAAACATTTGAACCTAGCTATTATGAAGGAAAAATTGTATTGACAACAATTTTAGATAGCAGGAGATGCCTAGCCTGCTCTGCCTCTGCTAGCTTCTTTCTGGCTTCTTCCATCTCTTCTTTGACTTGGGTGAAGAGAGCATCTGATTGCTCTTTTCGCTTCTTTAGGAACTCAGCTACATTCTCAAGGGCTGCTGCACGCTTTCTTTCGGCCTTTACTAGAGCCATGAGGACACGAACAGTTGACGACTCCACCTGGCTTGTGTGTAATCCAGCATCATCTGGGAATTTGCACCTTGTGTCTAATCCAGCATCATTAGGGAACGGGCACCTTGTGTGTAATCCAGCCTCATTTTGGAAACATGATCTCGAGGTTGACCATACTTCCCTCCTCGCAGGAACTGCATCCTGACATGAAGTTACTTCTTTTTTAGATCAATAGTCAGAGCTACCCAGATCCATTAAGTAGAAGCCAGATAAACTGGACTGGGAGAAGTGAATTCAAAAGGAGAAATATAAAAATAGACTCCAAGGTGAGAACACCCACTTCCTACATCAAGCTAAAAATGAAAGCATTAGGACGATTAAGACTTCTTATTACACATCGAAGAACACGAGGCTAAGAGAAATAGAAACTACAACATATACACATCGAAGAACATGAGGCTAAACGAAAGTAATTGAAAGGGTGTTACTTACCAAAGCTCGTTTTACAGGTTCGGTGCAGCTCCTCTTTAACTTGCCACGTTCCTTGAAGATGTCCGCAATATCCCGTGTTTGGTCTTCATTGCTCCTCCGCATGTTCGCATTACTAGTTTTACAATCTCAGCATGGCAAGAAAAATATAGTAATACTCACGCATCTTGTGGGCAACATTAAAGCACTCATCTGCCATGTTAGAGCATCTCCAACAGAAGCGCAATGCGCGGTGCGTTAAAAAAGCGTTTACAGCGCCGGAATTGCCAGTTTTTGCGGGCCGCGGAGTGCTGGCTCCAGCAGCCGCTGGAAAAAATTGCGCGCGCGCACCGCTCCAGCAGACGCTCTATATTGTTTTCTCCTTTCTACTCTGACTCGATACACATTCGACTCCGAGTCGATGCTGGCATAGATAGATACATAGATAGTTCTCAGCATAGATATAGCATAGATAGATAAAAAATAGATAGTTCAACTACTCCTCGTCGTCCGACTCCACCTCGGTGATGTCCTCCTCCGACGTCTCAATGTAGGCGTCAAGATACCGATCGTTGTCGGAGTCCTAGGGCGACACTGCTCCTAGCTTGATGTTGAATTGAGCATCCGCCTTCCGCGTATGCATGTCCTCGCGATAGGCGGCTCGCTCCGCCCTCCTCTTCTCCCTCTCCGCCCTCCTTTGCACGTAGAACTCGCGCTTGTTGATGATGTCTTGCGGGAAGCGTTGGCGCCACAGCGCCATGGCTTCCTCGTCCATCTTGGCGATGCCGAGACGGTGCTCCTGCCTCCGGTTGTCGTGACGATCCTCGTCGGTGATAAGTCACGGGGGAGGCGCGAGCTCCTGCGCCCACTCCCGCATCGGCTTGTTGGGGAAGTTCATGTCCCTACGAGGCCGCCGGAGGCACCACACCGCCACGTCGTACGCGCGGGCGGCCTCGTGGGCTGTGTTGAAAGTGCCGAGGCCGAAGCGCATCTCGCCGAACCGGATCTCGGCGGAGAAGCCGCCGGAGGGGCGCGCGCAGACGCCGTGGTAGCCCCAAGTTTCCCGGCGGCGCGGCGGCATGGTGACACGGCAGCGGCGAGGCGAGAAAGATCGGGGAGAGTGCGGTGGCGAGGCACAGAGCGGTGGGAGGGCGCGGGAGGGCGTTGGATTTTATAAAGCGCGCCGGACGCCGCGCGCCAAAACTAGCGCACGCCCGGCCGCTTTTTCCCGCGCGCGCGCAATCCTTTCCGACATCCCTGCTATCTCTACTCTCTTCTCTACTCTTATATATATATATTATATATTATATATTTATATTTATCTCTACTCTTATAAAAATAGAGTTGGTGATGATGGTGTGCCTGCCATCCTGCAATATAGGCCGTCCGATTTATATCTAACGGATAGGAAGGAAACTATGGCAATTTTGTAAAAAGATACCCACACCCCTCTCCACATTTGCAAATAAGGCCTTCCCTCATTCATCCTTTTCTCCCACAAGATAAAATACGCATACAAATGCATCTTGATGTTCCGTTCAATGCATGGGCATCTTGCTAGTTCTAAAAAACTTTCCATCATTTGCCACACTACTGGTTGCAGATGAAGAACCTACCCAAGCACAGCGCAATACAGGAGCGACGCACAATTACAAGGTGATATTCTGTTGGACAATGCAAGCTATAACCAATTACTTTTACTGGAACAATAGCAACCAGGAAATTTGAAGGGTAGGTATGAACAAAATTGGAACTGCACAAGTACTGCTAAGAGATTCTACACATTTCCAATCAAGGAGGAGTACGATGGTCACGGCGGCGTCTGTGCATCATGGTCGGCAATGAGAGTCAGTTCATTATCCATGACGGTGGTGCTTGTACGCTTGGCGTCGGCTTCCGGGAAGCAGATCCGAGACCGTGGAAGACGTTGCCGGGGAAGAGGCTCTATGTACGACGATCATGGTGGACCGGCTCCAGTGTGGCGTACGACATCGTCGATGAGGGAGATGCGCTGCGGTGGACGAGTGCGCCGATGTAGAAGGGGAGGAGCATGAAGGCTGCGGTGCTGTGGAGAAGTCTATTTTGTGGTGGGGATAGAAAATGGGGAGTATTCAGGTGTACTACTCTGGGTGCCGGGTGGGGTTGGCTGGGTAGGGTGAACCTGAAGTTACCAAAACAGCCCCCTACCCACCAGCATCCGTAGGCCTATTCCGAAGGGTATGATGGTAACTTCGCACTGCTCGAATCAGGGTCGCGGGAGATTTTCCCGCCGACCTCAAAATTTTGTAACACTGAACTCCCCGTATGGCGTGTTGGGTGATTGGGCTAAGCAACTAGCGAGTAGTACTAGTAACTACTAGTACTCCCTCCGTTTTTATTAACTCTGCATATTAGGTTTGACCGAAGTCAAACTTCCTAAAGTTTGACCAAGTTTATAGAAAAATATAAACATTTACCATAACAAATATGTATGATGTGAAAGTACATTCAATAATGAATCTAATGGTATTTATTTGTTATTGTATATGTTAATATTTTTTGTTATAAACTTTGTGAGAGTTTACAAAACTTGACTTTGACGAATGCTAATACACGGAAAAATGGAAGGAGTACACATTTGTTTTCTTAGTTTGTAGTGGAATTAATCATTTGTTGTAATCGTGAAATAAATATATTAAGCTACTGACTTTGAATGTAATGGTTTATACAATTCAATAGTTAGAATCATTGTTGAATTCCAAGATGTATACCAGGTCTATAGTACTTCACAATATGCTCAAACTCACATAATCCAAATCAAATGAAAATCTAAATGCATTTCATAGTTATTACTTTGTATAGGATGCAACAAAACCAACCATAACTCTACATGATCCATTATAAAGCAACATTTTGAACACATCCCAATGTGTGAATGAAACATGTAGAGAGAGCTTGTGAAGATGGAGCAAATAGGGCGGGAAAGATTGTATGTATGTGGGCGAGAGAGTAGGAGACAAACCTCATGAGAGAGAGAGAGAGAGGAAGAAGTTAGGTATGTGAGAAAGATGGAGACATGTAATATACGTGAGATGCGTGTGCATTCGGATTTTGTACATGTGGAAGGAGAAGAGACAATGGGTTTGATGAGAGAGTTGGAAAAACATGGACAAGAGGGGAAGGATCTCGTGGGTTGAGGGATTGATAATTTTGTGCGGGAGAGAGAGGGGGGGGAGGAGTCAGTCAGCCGTCATCACATCATCCTGCTTCCAAATGGCCCCACATTCTCTAGTGCAGTGTGGTCGCCGTCTTCGATTTCCTCGATGCCCTCTTTGAAGATTAAGGTGGTGTGCATGCTGGGGTGCAGAGAAGCACAAGCGAGAGTGGTCGCCATATAACCTTGGATGGGGATGAATTGTGTGCTCGGGGGAGGGGGGAGTTTGTGTGCAGTGTGTGTGTGTGTGTGTGGGTGTGTGTGTGTGTGTGTGTGTGTGTGTTGTGTGTGTGTGTGTGTGTGTGTGTGGTCAGATATTGAGAGAAATCAAACCTATGGAGAGAATGTGTGTGTATGTGATGGAAAGCTACATGCTAAATAGGGTTTTCACGAAGAGATTGTGCGTGCGAGATAGAGAGCGATGTGCGGGCCTTGAGGCGGGCAGGGGCCGGGTGAGGGTGTCAAAATGTGTGCGTTGATGCATGTGTTACATGCGATTGTGCGAGCGACGGACGAATCGAGAGAGATGGTTGTTGAGTTACGGATGCTCCTCTCTCTCTCTCTCTCTCTCTCTCTCTCTCTCTTTCTCTCTCTCGCACACACACAACTACAAATAGAAGACCGTTCTCTCATCTATGCACAACATATCGGCATCTCTCTATGTCTCACTCATGCATGATCATTTGCACATTCACACCTCTCGATGTCTCTATCACACGCACACCGTCTCCACATTGCCCTTCCGCCACAACACACATATGGACACATACACGCGTTCTCTCTCAGTCACACACACAGAATCAGTATTAAAAAAATGTCTAGGGCGCACCTAAAATGTCCAAATCCAAATAAGCACGAACTGAAGCTAAATTCAAATATATGAAAATATTGTAGCATGAAGAAATTTTCCAGGAAAAAAAAGTAGAGTAACATTCGGGGATTGTTTTCACACGCACAAAAAGGTTTGGTGGATGTCCTTCGAGCGCGACACGGTGACGCACCGTTCGATCGACCGCACGGCCGCGGTGCACGCACTTGCACAGGATTCCGTATCGATGCTGTGCTAACTAATGTGGTAGTATAAGCGCTGCCTCAGTCTAATGTTTACGTGTACTAGTACGGTGTTCTTTTAAGTATGACCAACCCTATATAAAACTAAACTAAGCTCCCATATGCGCACTCATCAATATGCCGCCGCCGTTGCGCATGTCGGCGCCCGCCTGCTCCGGCCGACCATTTCTCGCCCATCACCGCCGTGTCCCCGCCATCCCTGTGCCATGAAGCCGAAGGCTCGCCCGCTCACGTCGTCTGCAGTCCCTCCTCGCGATGCCGCCGCGCTGCCAAGCACATGAGCAGGTGGAGCCGCGTCTATGCCCGCAGCGTACGAAGAGGAGGACGAGCGCGTGCTCTAGCACACTGGCGAGGAGGAGCTAGCGTGTCATTGTCGTCTCCGCCCGCGCGGAGGAGGAGCGCATGGTGGCTGTCGCGGCGGAAGCCGGTCGCGCCTGAGCCGAGCCCGCAAACTGGGTGCGGACGTGGAATCTACCTTCGAGACCTTGAATGCCATGTGGATCCTACAATCTGAAGGAACAATTTGGGTCAGTCGACTCTTGTGAGCTGTTGGATGCAACATGGACGGCCAGAAGGGCTTCTTCAACCTTCGAAAATGATGCGCTGTTCATCCTCTCTCTCCGGCATCGAGCCGCCAGACCGCCACAGGCCTAACCGCCTACTGCCGCCGCCCCGCCCTCCCCTGAACCGCCTGCCACCGCCATGCTCCCCCCATCCGCGCCATCCGTTTAACCCCGGGCACGATCCATTTTTTTCGGTGAACTTCAGTCCACACCCAACACTCATAAGATAGATCATGGGCACCCTACCACCCTAATATAGATACTGGGGTAGCTTCTCTGCCGTCTTCTTCCTTCGCTCCGTCGAACTTCTTTCACAAATCGACTGACCCAAATTATACTTCTAGTATGTATTAAGTACAGTAGGAACGCGAAGATACGAGCAGTAGTACCAACTACAAGAAGAACAGTAGTAAGACATACTAGTACTATTGTACGTACTAAAGAGTTCAAATAACAAGAAAGAACATAACATAGTTCTGCTGGGGGCTCAGCACAACACACCCCTAAAATAAAACTAAGCAACTAGTCTGCTTGACACTGCAGTAGAACAAGCATGAGCAACGACACTGCCACCTTACTCGGAGTCCGAGTCCACGTCCTAGACTTCGTCCTCATCCCTCTTCCTCTTCCTCTTCCTCTTCGCCGACACTTCTTTGCTTGAATCGGACACTGGGCTCTGTTTCTTCATCCAACCTTGTAGATATTTAAACAAAGGTAAGCATCCGTTGCTGCGTACACGATGTGATCTTCATCTATTGTTTTTGACTCCCATGAATGATGAAACTCCGGGTGAGGTTTCTTCAGTTGAGCGTACGAAGGATCAATCATGGCTGCTGCCAGGGTCAGCATTGAAGGCTGAGAGGAGGACACCAGGCTTTCCTTCTGGAGACCGAAGGGCTGGCCTACAACGAGGCCAATCTGATAAAGGACTCTCCTGTCGTTCGTAAAGTCTATAGTAATGAATTTCACTCTTTTGTCCTTGAGGAAGAACTCAAAATCCTGGCACCTAACGTCGGCATAGCATATGTGGTAGACCAAGCACACGTTATGTACGCAAACCTGGATCACGGCGGGCTTCTTCATCTCTGCCACCTTTAGAAGCTTCTCCTTTTCCAGGACTATGGTGTACTCAACATCTAGCCCAGTGACCCACTCATCCTTTGAACTTTTGAACATGTGTAGGAAGCAACCAAGGCATGCTTCCACCGTCGCGGATCTACAGGTGTAGATGACGATGAATTCATTGCCGGTGATGGTTCTAACCTTGTACTCATCGCCGATCATGGAGATTTGGGAGGCCATGGATTTTGGAGGCGGGTTAGGAGAATTGGAACTGGTGTAATGTGAAAGGACGGGACAACTGGGAGCGAACTGTTGTAAGGTAGAAGACAGGGACGAGTAGGGCGTGCGAATGGCGTGGGGTGGTGGCTTGCCCGGTGGATAAACGGCTGCATGCCCCCAAAGTGTTCTCGAGTACTATGCGGGACCCACTAGATGTCATGTCTACTAGACCCACATCATAGGCCTGACGGTATAGCTTCTGCGTGTTCGCACGCCATGCTGGCGCGTGCATGTAACTTCACTTAATTCCGTCAACCGTCGCACCTCCCACGACCTTCGCCTCCCTCGCGCGGTTGCGCCCTTTGAGACTTTGGACGGCTATAAATGAGCAATTTTTTTTGCCTACTCCGCATGCATGATACTCCCTCTGGTCCTTTTTACTCCGCGTAAGATTTGTGTCAAGTCAAAGTTTGCAAAGTTTGACCAAATTTATACTAAAAATATCAATATCTACAATACCAAATATATATTTTATGAAACTACATTTCGTAATGAGTATAAAAATATTGATTTGACATTGTGAATGTTGATACATTTTTCTATAAGTTTGGTCAAAGTAGAGGTACATTGACTTCAGACAAAACTTATGCACAATGCAGACTAGTTCCTCCGTCCAGGTGCGTGCCATGTCCTATCTAGTCATCACAACAAGGTTAGCTATTAGAGTACTACTACCTCCCCTCTAGTTTAAAGGGCTCGATTCAAAATTTTCACCTACTCTTACCAAGATAGAGGCGGTGGAATAGTTTTTGTAGTCTGCAAAAGTACTCAATTAATGCTCTTGTTCTTCACAAAAAAATGTGTTTACCAATGCATTATCGCATGGCATGCATGCATGAACACTAGTAAATGACAAAGATTTTTACATGCATTAGTCAATATTCTCTTTAGGCTACTCATAGTGGAAAGTATCATATACTAGTATTATGTGGATGATACTAGTGTATGATACGGGACTACCTTTATAGTGCCATGCATGACACAAAGTAGCATAGTATTTAACATGATACGGTATCTACCTATGTTACTCTAACCCCCCTCTCTTCTTTAATTCTTTGCCACATCAGCATGTTTGCTATTCCCGTGTGCATTATACCAGCTAAGATACCACCACTATGGCCAGCCTTAATCATCGCATGCAATAATTTAGTGCACCTTGAAATCTGAACATGTGTGTGGCGTGTATGTTTTTAATGACTTGAGACTATACCTAGCCCGGCATGCAATGGTCAGTTCATTGCATGTAAGATGACTTATTATGCACCGTTCCCCATGCATGCAGGAAGCCCGTTCGTCTCCAAATCTTTTCCTCTCCATATGTGAAAACAATCTGCCTGCTTGACTCTCCTTCTCCCTTCGGCAGTCCCACCACTCCACCCCGTGTGAAAAAAATCTGCATGCATGACTCTCCTCCCCCCGCGCTTGTCCAATTTGTTGTGACCAGCAATATTTCCACCCCTTCCCTCCCCCGTAATTTACTCCAACAAATATGCCCACCTAGCTGTTAGGTTAATCATGCAACATATCTTACGTAGGTGTGCCATTGCTCGCTATAAATACTACGCCTCCCACGGCATTTGGAAGAACGCTCACATTCATCGCTATCTCCTCCCCCTCCCTCTCACATCGACCACCATGGCAACACCCCTCCCATGCCCTAGGCGCCCCTCGCTGCCCCGTGCCGAGGGTCACGCGTCGCCATTCTGTTCCTCGCCACCACTAGTCGAGGAGGACGCATCAGCGTTCCGCTCCTCGCCGCGACGCATTGATGTCTACTACGCAACCTTCTTCTTGTAGACGTTGTTGGGCCTCCAAGTGCAGAGTTTTGTAGGATAGTAGCAAATTTTCCTCAAGTGGATGACCTAAGGTTTATCAATCTGTGGGAGGCGTAGGATGAAGATGGTCTCTCTCAAACAACCCTGCAACCAAATAACAAAGAGTCTCTTGTGTCCCCAACACACCCAATACAATGGTAAATTGTATAGGTGCACTAATTCGGTGATGAGATGGTGATACAAGTGCAATATGGATGGTAGATATAGGTTTTTGTAATTTGAAATTATAAAAACAGCAAGGTAGCAAGTAACAAAAGTGAGCAAAAACCGTATTGCAATGCTTGGCAAATAAGGCCTAGGGTTCATACTTTCACTAGCGCAAGTTCTCTCAACAATGATAACATAATTAGATCATATGGCAATCCCTCAACGTGCGACAAAAGTCACTCCAAAGTTCCTATCGCGGAGAACATAAGATGAAATTGCTTGTAGGGTACGAAACCACCTCAAAGTTATTCTTTCCGATCAATCCATTGAGCTATTCCTATAAGTGTCACAAACAGCCCTAGAGTTCGTAGTAAAATAACACCATATGACACACATCAATCAACCCTAATGTCACCTAGATACTCCAATGTCACCACAAGTATCTGTGGGTCAATTATACGATATGCATCAAACAACTTTAGATTCATAATATTCAATCCAACACAAAGAACCTCAAAGAGTGCCCCAAGATTCCTACCGGAGAAACAAGGACGAAAACGTGCATCAACCCCTATGCATAGATTACCCCAATGTCACCTCAGGAATCCGAGAGTTGAGTGCCAAAACATACATCAAGTGAATCAATAGAACACCCCATTGTCACCACGGGTATCCCACGCTAGACATACATCAAGTGTTCTCAAATCCGTAATAGTATTCAATCCGATAATAGTGAAACCTCAAAGGTAAAACTCAATTCATCACAAGAAGATAGAGGGGGAGAAACACCATATGATCCAACTATAATAACAAAGCTCGCGGTACATCAAGATTGTGCAAAATCAAGAACACGAGAGAGAGAGATCAAACACATAGCTACTGGTACATACCCTCAGCCCTGAGGGTGAACTACTCCCTCCTCATCATGGAGACCACTGGGATGATGAAGATGGCCGCCGGTGATGGTTTCGCCCTCCGGCAGGGTGCCGGAACAGGGCCCCGATTGGTTTTTCGTGGCTACAGAGGCTTGCGGCGGCGGAACTTCCGATCTAGGTTTTGTTCTGGGGTTTTTGGGATTTATAAGAGTGTTGGGGCACGACACCTATGGGATCCTAAGGGACCCCTTTACGATTCGGCGGGGGGAGAGGTATGCGCAAAGAGCAGAACCAACGATCGACGCGGGAAGATTTTACCCAGGTTCGGGCCGCCGATCAGCGTAAAACCCTACTCCTGCCTTGTGTTTTTATTAGTGCTCTTGAGCCCAGCCTCCAGGAGCGCTTGCAGTGAACAGTACGTTCAAAGAGCAGCTACGCATGCAGAATGGGCCAGAAGTTCTCCTCCCCTGTAGCAGTCGCCATGGGCCTCCTTTTATATCACCAAGGGGTCACCACAGTGGCAAAATGTACATACATTGAGCTGTAAAGTAGCTACAGGGTTATCATACCTAACCCCTGACAGACTAGGACGAACGCATTTAATGCACCGTGAGGTGTCCGTTTAGGTGTCCTTACTTTCTTGGGGATGGAAAAAGGGGCCATCCCATCAGCACCGCTTAAGCTCTCCTCCATTGGCGCGTCGCCACGCATCCAAAGAAGGACCCAGAATGTCGGGTTTGTCGCTGTGCTAGAGCGGTGGCACAGCAACAAAACCTTGCCGGGCGCCAGGCCTTGCCGGGCGCCAAGCCTTGCCGGGCGCCGATCCTTGCCAGGCTCCGCAGGCCACCCCGGCAAGATCTTGCCGGGGAAGCTGGCCTTCGGATTCCAGCTCTTCTTATCTGCCTATCTTCAGATCTCTGACTTGATGATTTCTTTGGTGGCTTGAATCAACCTCGAACTGTTCCCCGGCAAGCATTGCCGCGAGGATGGCTACAACTGCCCGTGCACAAGTACGGGGTACTAGTGGCCCAATACTTAGTACGCCGACAGGAGCCCTCGGGCCTAGGCCATACATGAGTGCGAGGCGTTGTTGGGCTAGGCCCAAACAGTGCACGGGCATGCATGGCAGAGGATTAGCTGCTCGTAAATATCCCGTTTACTGTGCCCCCCACTACACGCGCCGAATGCGCGACGTGGGAAGCGTGCCTCAAAAGCTGTGACTGCAACGCACCTGTAGAGGCGCATTAACATTGGGGAGTAAAAGAGGCGGCCCCACTCCTTCCCCATAAAAAAGGAGAAGCCGCAGAGGCAGAAGCCTATTTACCCCCCTTTTCTTCTCAATCTGGCCGTCGCCATCACCTTCCTCCTCTCGAGCTCAGAGCGAAGCTTTCCCTCTTCCACCCGCCGCTACCACGCTCGCCTCATCCCCGGCTTCCGCCCTCACAGCCGCCATGCCGCCCAAGGCCAGCAAAGGCAAGGGCAAGGAAGCAAAAGCCGATGTCCCGGAGAGCGAACTGGTGAAGATGCGGAAGAAGTATGCCGTCTTCGCCCCGTCACTCGATGCAGAAGCTCTGAAGAGGTGGTACCAATGCATGTGGGCGAAGGAGACGCAGGCTCACCCCGCCACACGCGTGATTCCAGGTTCTTGTTCCAAAAGTGGGTCGGACAGATACCCCTTCTTCGCTGTGTATTTCTATTGCGGGCTCTGCCCCCCATTTTCCGACTTCTTCAATGATATCATGTACACATACGGCTTTCATCTTCTCGATTTCACGCCGAATGCGGTACTATGCATGTCCATCTTTGCCCATCTTTGTGAAAATTTTGCCGGAGTGATCCCCAACACTACCCTTTTCCGCCATTACTTCTTCCCCCGCATCCAAAAAGGAGAGGCCCTCTCTGGTTCTATCGCCTGGATTCCAAGGGCTTGGAATAAGGAAATATACCCAGAAGGAGTTTACCACGAAAAGTGGGATGAATGGCGGGCTGAGTGGTGCTGGATCAAGGAAGCAGATCCCCATCCGTTTTCTCTACCCCGGAAACAGAAGGCGGTCCGCGGTAGTGGCTGGAGCAGTCTTGCCGCCGACGACGAAAAGCTCACAATCGCCACCACCAGGATTCTCCGCCTGAAGGCTGCCGGACTGACAATGGAGATGATTGGCTCCGACTTTCTCCGCCGCCGCATTGCCCCCTTGCAGAACAGGGGAAGGCCAGCTTGGGAATACCGAAACACGGCGGATATTATGAGATTGCGCCCCGGGTTGAATAATAATCTGACTACTATGCAGCTTGGCGCTCTCCGTCAAAAGCTGTTCCAACGCGATGACAAGCATCGGCTGCCGGCAAGGATTGTCCCTTTGTGCAACAATTCTGCTCTGGGGTCAATCATCGCCTTCATGCCGATGTTCAACGCCCACGGTCTTGACGCTACTTGGGCCGAGCCAACCGAGGAGGAAGCACAGAAGTTTTTTGATAACTTGACGGAGAGGCCCGTCCGGGAAGAGGCAGATTTCATCCGAGCCACCACCGACCAAGAAGTAGCATACATCGCCACTAGGGTGGAGGAGGCAAATCTTGCCGCGGAGGCCGGCAGCGTTGGCTTCATAGAATGGGAAACCAGCAACACAGAGGTAGTAGTGGAGGTAAAACCTGCCGGGAAGGACAAAGCTGCCGGGGAACAGAGCCGCACAGCCGCTGAGAGCTCGTCCGACGAGGACACGGCCGAAGAAGAACCATAAGAAGAGCTCCCAGCCCCGAAGAAGACGAAGCGTGTTCTTCGGAAGGCTGCATCTGGCATCCCGGCAAGCCAGCCTTCTTCGAGTGGCGAGGCTCCCGGCAAGAAAGTGGCCGGCAAGACTGCACCACGGCAAGGGGTTCATCAACAACCTGCGCGGCGCGCGAGACCCACACCAGCGGCCACTGCTGGGGTGGCAGGGGTGTCTCGCACTACCGCACCGGAAGCTGCCCCGGCGCCTGCCACAGCCAAGCGACCTAGGACCCCTCCTCCGTCTCCCCACTCAGACATCGCAGCGAAGGCCTATTTCGACATCTCCGGCTTTAGTCCGGAGCGAGAAGAAGAAGAGTGAGTACTTTGCCACAGCCTTTATCTTCCAATCTTGGATCGATCTTACTGACTTGCTCGTATTGCCTCTGCAGTGATGCAGAAACCTTGCTGGAGAGGATGGTGAAGAGGACAAAGACTTCCACGGGCGACGAGCCCCCGGCAGGCTCCACGAGCGTGCCAGAAACCGTCGTCGTCAGCCCGGAGCCCAGTCCTCAATGCAGCCCCCAGCACAGCCCCCAGCGTAAGTTCACTGTTCTTTTTCCGCTGGCGGGTGCTGAGGCTTCCATTCTTGCCGCTGATATCTTTGGGTTCGCAGGAGAAGAACGGCAACAAGGAGAGTTGTCGGAAGACGTCCCCGTCGTGCCACCTCCATCGACCACGCCGCCCACAAGCACGTCCCCAGCAAGAGATCCTACCGACGAGCCCATCCTAACTAAGGAGGAGCCGGCAAGCATGGACATCGGCAACCCTCCCCCGGCAACCGAAGTTGCCGGGAGGGGCGAGGCCACCTCTCAACAGCTCGACGCAGGTAATCGATTGCCTCAGAACACTTGTTACTCTTTCCCTTATCTCTCTGTCTTTGGTCCCTTCGAACCTTAGTCTTGATCTTATTATGTTTCCCTCCTTCGTCCTCCAGAGTTCCCTGTGATGGAACACATGGACGTCGATGTTGTCATCAAGGAGACCGCCAGGGATGCCGCTGCCGAAGCAGATAGGATCGCTGCTAGCGAGGCCGCCAAGGATGCCACTATCGAGGCCGGTGGTGCTCTTGGCGAGGAGGCCGCCAAGACTGCATAGGAGGAACCCACCAAAGAGTCTACTGAAGGGGGCGACAGGGAGACTGATGACCGTACTGACGGCATTCCTGCCACGGGAGCGCCGGGCGCTGCACCGGCCACGGAGCCCCCTGCCACTAGTGAGGCGGCTGCTGAAGACCGACCATCAACATCTGAAGGCCCCTCATTCAGCAAATATCTCAGGGTTGGCGAGAACCTGTTTGTCAACTTGTCGGGGACGACAAGCATTGGGGCACCAGCCGAAGGAGAAGCCTTTGACGAAGAAATCATCGCTCCTGCCGGGCTCGAGGTTGTCGACGATCCCAGCGCTAGCAGCGGCAAATCTGAAGAGGATCAGCTCCTTCAGGCCATGGGCGAGAATTTCCGCAAGCTCCAGGCTCTCCACCGCGCCCGGAAAGATAAAGCGGATTCCAGAATGGCAGTTGTCGAGGCGGCCGAAGCAGATTTCCAGAGGCGCGTCGAACAAATGCAAGTCTGGTATGCCGAGGCCCTCCAAGAGCTGACTGCTGGCCGGGAACAAGTGAGCCAACAGTGGACAGAGATCCTCCTCAAGCAATCTGATATGGAGAAGGCACAGGATGAAGCTACTCAAAGGATTGCTGCTGAAGATGCCCTCCTGACGGGGCGCCGCGTTGCTCTTGATGCTCATGAGGAAGATCTCACCGCACGTGAGCAGGCGCTCGCCACCAAGCTTCGCAGCAAAGATGAAGATATCGAGAAGCTTGTCGCGCGGGGGACCCAGGAGCTGGAGCAAAAACATAAAGAGGCGCTCGAAGCTCTGACTGCAAGTCACGCCGGCAAGCTCAAGGAGGCCGTCAATGCTGCCAAAGCTACAGAGGCCGCCAAGAACGAGCTGAGCGACAAGGTAAAGAAGCTGGAAGTAGATCTCGAAGAGCACGGCAAGGAGCTCTCGATGCTCAAAGGCGATAGGGAAAAAACCCTCCACTCCTTGGCGGAGATGCAAGTTGCCCTGTCCAACAAAACCAAGCAGCTCTCCTCTGTGGCTGATGCTATTGCAGTTCTGGAATTGAAGCTGACCACGTTGCAGAAGTCTCTTGAGGCCGGAAATGTCCGTGAGAAGGCTCTACTCAAGGATCTCCAGGGAGAGAGGAACCTACTCAAGAGCGCTGCCGCCGCCCAAAATCGATTACGAGAAGGGGGTGGAGATCTGGACTGGACGTCTCATCGCCGCTGCGGAGAAGCTTACGGCAGAACTGTCAACCATGGGCCTGTCAAACTTCAGGTATTCTTCCGAGGAAAGGATATCTTCAAGTGCCAGGTTGACGATGTTCTTTGAAAGCATCATCGATGCCTTGAGGCTGCTTCAGTCTAGCCGGCCGACCCAATTGGCCAACGAGACCCGCCGGCTTTGCCGGGCCGTCCTCCACAAGGTGCTTATCAAAGTGGTGCACAGCAACCCCGGCATCGACCTTTCCAACGCGCTCGGCCATCTGCCAAAGGACGCAAATGTCGAGGCACTTGAAGAATGTATCGCGCCTATCCTTGAGAAGGTGGACTCCATCAAAAGCATCGAAGGCCAGCGCAGGGATTAAGTGCTCTCCCTTTACTTGCCGTCGTCATTCCATGTCAAAGACAATTAAGTCTCAAGTTAGAATTGTGGCAACTCATTAATGTAATATAACTCGCCTATGTTTAGGTACATGCATGCTATTTCTCTTGTCTGATTCCTTTATGTATGGAGTTCACCCTACGCTTACTGAAAAACTTGCCGGTGCGCAACCTGCCGCGAGCGCTGGGTGCGGGACTTCAGCAGCCTGCTGGAGGCGCAACGGCCGGCAAGACTCCTTGGCGTTCTCAGTGCAGCCACTTAAATCATTGAGCGGACTCGAAACAAAATAAGGGCGCAACTGATTACAACAAGGGTTCCTTCGCTTGCAGATTTTCCATACAAGGGTCGGAATCGTCCAAGGAAATAACTTTGCAATAAAAGAAACTTGTTCTAAGTTTTTAGAACTTAGCTTTCTGTCACTGTCCTTCCTCCGGCAAGCGTTGATTCCGAATGTCGCCAACTGGTACTCATATCTCCTTCCCCCCCCCCCCCCGGCAAATGTGCACGCGAGGAATCCTTCTGTCTTTTAAGAAAAAGAAAGAAGAGAAAATAAAGATATGAAACCTTGGCGGTTCGTTAGAACTTACCGGGAGTAGGTGTTATACAACATCTTAGACAAACATGCATATATAAATATGAACATGGGAATCAATAAGGGAATGTACAACACTTAAATTTATTCATCTGTGCTCAGGGTCTGCGCCTGGCTTTGTACAAAGGATCACATGCCTCGCCGGCAAGACTTGTACAAAAGGGTGGTTGCCAGGAGCCCCCGGCAACCACGCCTTACGGATAGAACTTGCGAAGATGTTCGATATTCCAGGAATTGCTCACTGGAACGCCATCATCGGTCTCCAAGCGGACAGCGCCGGGCCTGGTGACTCGTACTACCCGATAAGGGCCTTCCCACTTTGGCGTCAACTTGTTTGAATTCTTGGCAGACAGAATCCGCCGAAGAACAAGGTCGTCTTCCTCAAGGCTTCGGGCGTGAACTTTGTGGCTATGGTAGCGGCGCAAAGCTTGCTGGTAGCGTGCAGCTCGCACAGCAGCCTGAAGACGATTCTCCTCAAGGAGCACAGCATCATCTTGTGGAGACGCTCTTGCTCAAGCTCATCATAAGCGAGCACTCGAGGTGATCCATACGTGAGTTCCGTGGGGAGAATTGCTTCCGCTTCGTAGACCAGAGCGAAGGGCGTCTGGCCAGTGGCTCGATTTGGTGTCATTCTGATTGACCAAAGAACCATCGGCAACTCATCAAACCAACGTCTTCCGCACTTTTTCAGCCTGTCAAAAGTTCTGGTCCTGAGACCGCGCAGCACTTCAGCATTAGCCCTCTCTGCTTGGCCGTTGCTTCTCGGGTGAGCAACAGAGGCAAAACAAATTTTGCCGCCAAGGTCTTGGACGTACTGCATGAAGGTGCGACTTGTGAACTGCGTGCCGTTGTCGGTGATGATCCTGTTGGGTACACCGAAACAGCAAACTATCCCTTTAAAGAACTTGACGGCTGATTGTGCTGTCACCTTCCTCACTGCTTCCACCTCCGGCCACTTTGTGAACTTGTCGATGGCAACGTACAAGTACTCAAAGCCCCCGGTAGCACAGGGGAAAGGGCCCAGTATGTCGAGCCCCCAGACCAAAAATGGCCAGGAGAGAGGGATTGTCTGAAGAGCTTGAGCTGGTTGATGTGATTTCTTCGAATGAAACTGGCACGCTTCACACTTGGTGACTAGTGCAGTTGCATCCTGGAGAGCAGTAGCCCGAAAGAAACCTTGCCGGAATGCTTTCCCGGCAAGTGCTCTTGATCCTATGTGAGAACCACATATGCCTCCATGTATTTCTGCCAACAGCTCTAGCCCATCCTCCCGAGGAATGCACTTCAATTTCACACCGTTTGGCCTCTTTCTGTACAGGACGTCATCGACGAACTTGTACATAACAGACCGACAGGCTACTCTTTCCGATTCTTCCTGTTCCTCCGGGAGTTCTCCTGTCTGAAGGAAATGGACAATGTGTTGCGCCCATGCTGGAGCCTGAGGCTCGATGGCTAGGACTAAAGGCACCTCCTCCGCCGGGGGAACGTTTGTCTCGACAACAAGGGCCTGAGGCCCTGCTGGAGCCTATTGTTCCCCGGCAGGCATGTCGTCGATCCCGGCAACTTCCTTGCCGGCGCCTCCCGGGAGCTCTGCTGGGAAGTACTGACCAGAGTTCAACTTTCTTCTCTTTTCTTACCGCATTGATGGCGCCACAGATGGTTGAGTCAATTGGAGCACAAAAGTTCCTGGTTCCACAGGCAACTTGAGGGCGGCACGCTTTGACAGGTCGTCAGCGACACCGTTCTCGGCACGAGGAACGTGCTCCATTTGCAGACCGTCAAAGTGCTCTTCCATTTTTCTCACTTCATCCATGTAGGCTTGCATCAATGGACTTTGATAACTCTTGTTAACTTGCCTGACGACAAGCTGTGAATCGCCTTCGATGACGAGCTTTTTGATACGAAGGTCTGCCGCGATCCTAAGACCGGCAAGCAAACCCTCGTATTCTGCTGTGTTGTTGGTCGAACTCTCCTGGGGAAAATGCATTTGGACTACGTACTTGAGGTGCTCTCCGGTGGGTGCGACAAGCAGCACGCCAGCACCGGCGCCTTGCAGCGAAAAAGCCCCGTCAAAGTACATAACCCATTGCTGATCGATTTCCTTGCCGGGGAGAGTTGTTTCTTGAACCTCTTCGTCCAGCGTTGGGGTCCATTCCGCAATGAACTCCGCCAAGGCCCTGCTCTGAATTGTCGAAGTGCTTTCAAACTTGAGGCCAAAGCTCGACAACTCCAACGCCCACTCCACGATCCTGCCAGTTGCTTCTGGGTTTTGCAAAATCCGTTGCAGCGGAAAGCGAGTGACGACGGTGATTTCATGTGCTTGAAAATAATGGCGCAGCTTCCTCGAGGCCATAAGAAGGCCGAAAAGCAACTTCTGCACGCCAGAATATCTTGACCTAGCTCCTTGTAAAAGAGAGCTGACAAAATAGACTGGGCGCTGCACCACCTTTTTCTTCTGCAATGGTCCTTCTGACTGCACAGATCCTGTTTTGCCGGGATCAATCCTTGCCGAGGAAGATCCTACCGCGTCATCTGACGGTCCTACCGCTGGTGTCGCTTCCTCATCAGCCTCTCTCTGCGCCACTAAGGTAGCACTAACCACTTGATTTGTCGCTGCCAGATACAGCAGCAACGGTTCTTGTGGTTTAGGCGCGACTAGCGTCGGTGGAGAGGAAAGGTATTTCTTCAAATCTTGCAGCGCAGCCTCCGCCTCTGGAGTCCATTTCATTGGACCTGCCTTCTTCAAAATTTTGAAAAAGGGCAGGGCGCGCTCAGCAGATTTGGAAATAAACCTGCTTAGAGCAGCGACACAGCCAGCAAGACGACGCACATCCTTGACGCGTCTCAGCACTTCAATTTGCTCAATAGCTTTGATCTTGTCAGGGTTCACTTCGATTCCCCGGCAAGATACAAAGAATCCGAGGAGCTTGCCGGAAGGAACACCGAACACGCACTTCTCAGGATTGAGCTTTAAGTTGATCTTGCGCAGATTTGCAAATGTTTCTTCTAAATCGTGAATGAGCGTCGCTTTGTCTTTGGTTTTGACCACTATATCATCCATATACACCTCCATATTTCTATGGAGTTGAGGCTCAAAACCAATTTGGACTGCTCTCGCAAATGTCGAACCAGCACTTTTCAACCCGAAAGGCATTCGTATAAAACAATACGTACCACATGGGGTGATAAATGTGGTCTTCTCTTCATCTTCTTTCGCCAAGAAAATCTGATGATACCCTGAATAGGCATCAAGGAAGGACAGGAGATCACAATCAGCGGTGGAATCCACAATCTGGTCGATGCGCGGCAAGGGAAAGGGATCTTTTGGACAGGCTTTATTGATATCTGTATAATCGATACAAAGCCGCCATTTCCCATTCGCTTTTCGCACTACAACCGGATTGGCCAACCAGGTTGGATGAAGCACTCCTTTGACCAATCCTGCCGCCTCCAGCTTTCTGATTTCTTCGGCAATGAATTCTTGCCGCACCAAGGCTTGCTTCCTGACCCTCTGCTTGACGGGCCGCGCGTGGGGACAGACAGCAAGGTGGTGCTCAATTACCTTCCTGGGAACACCGGGGATGTCAGACGGTTGCCATGCAAACACGTCGACATTCGCCCGCAGGAAGGCAACGAGCGCGCTTTCCTATTTGTCATCTAGGGTGGAACTTATGGTGAAAGTTCCCCCCGTTCCGTCCTCCCTGACGGGCACCTTCTTGGTCTCCGATGGAGCAGCCTTGGATTTCTTGTTCTTGCCGGTGGAACTCTCTCGTGCATCCTCGACGGAAGCGCAGCACTCCGAGGAGGTGCGCTTACCGGAGTTCGCGCCAAGGTTCTTGCCGGTCTTCTTCTTCCCCCCGGGAGTTCCAGCGGCAGGAGCAGGTGCCTTGATGGCAGGTGCTGCAACTGCTTCCCGGTAAAGTTGATCGGCACAAATGAGCGCATCCTTCTTATCGGAATGGATGGTGATGACACTCAACGGCCCAGGCATCTTCAAAATGTTGTATGCGTAGTGTGATGCCGCCATGAACTTAGCCAGCGCTGGCCGACCAAGGATCCCATTGTATGACATGAGGATCTTAGCGACATCAAACACCACGCTCTCGGTCCTGTAGTTGAGCTTGCTACCAAATGTCACCGGCAGCGTAATCTTGCCCTTGGGCTGGGTTCTTCCCGGATTGACCCCTTGAAATGTACCCGTTTCTTCGAGGTCCTCGTCAGGAATTTGGAGCTTCTTGAGCACATCCGGTGAGATTAGGTTTAGCCCGGCCCCACCGTCAACTAGCATTTTCGTCACCTTGAGGTTGCGAATTGTTGGCGAGACCAACAATGGCAAGCACCCGACCGCAGTTGTGCGATCAGGGTGATCCTCGGCGTCGAAAACGATAGGCGTGTTGGACCACTTCAGGGGCCTACATGCATCTGGTGATGGCTCTGTTGCATTGACTTCCTGCACCCATTGTTTGAGTCGACGGTGGGAAGAATGCAGCAAGGCACCTCCATCGATACACATGGCCTCTGTAGCTTTCTGGAATTCTTGCTCACTAGACTCATCATCTTCTTCTTTGTCTCGGCCCCGAGCGGGCCTATCCTTCTGTTGCTTGGCCTTGCCGCGGCGCCCCCCTCGGCCACCGTGCTTCTTGCCGGATCCGTCAGCA
The DNA here is from genome assembly GCA_011799875.1 of Thinopyrum elongatum. Classification (NCBI taxonomy): domain Eukaryota; kingdom Viridiplantae; phylum Streptophyta; class Magnoliopsida; order Poales; family Poaceae; genus Thinopyrum; species Thinopyrum elongatum. Next base: position 304,784,023 of record CM022303.1, on the reverse strand, counting down.
CCATCTTGGGCCTTCTCCTTATCTCGCCTTTCATATTCGGCCCTCTGTTTCTCGGCAAGCTGTTCAACTTGCCGGCAGTTCTGGAGATCGTGGCCCTTGGTACGATGGATCTTGCAATACTGCTTGCCGGAGCTTTCCGACTTGTCGGCAGCCGCCAAGGCCTGACAGGAAGGGCACCCGGCAAGATCCTTGCCGGGGTCACCAACCTTGGCCTTCTTGGCGGCGCCGGGGTTGCCAGATTCCTCGACAGCAAGCACGGCCTTGCCTCCGAGTTTCCTGTTCCGCCGCCGGCCTTTCCTTGACGGGGCCACGGCGTCTTCATCTTCGGATTCGCCCGCCGCGCCAACAGCCTCGCCAGGGAGTTTCCTCCCCTCTTCAGCTCGAGCGCATTTATCGGCCAAATCGTAAAGCTCGGCAATACTCCTGACTTTGTTCATCGCCAGCTCTTCCCGCATTCTGCGGTTACGCACGTTCTGATGAAACGCGCTAATGACAGCGGCAGGGTGAATGTCAGGAATATTGTACTACACCCGGCTGAACCTCTGCATAAACTTGCGCAGGGACTCGCCCTCCTTCTGAGGGATGATATGCAAATCACTCTCTTGGCCAGGAGCTTGGTGGCCTCCAACAAAGGCGCCAACAAACTGATGGCACATATCTGACCAAGAAGAAATAGAATTCTCTGGCAGATGCATCAACCACGACCTGACGTTGGGCTTGAGCACCAACGGGAAGTAGTTGGCAAGTATCTTGTCATCTCGGCCCCCTGCAGCCTGCACCGCAATGGTGTAGATACTCAGGAACTCCGAGGGATGGGTCTTACCATCATATTTCTCCGGGACCTCCGGCTTGAAGGTTCGGGAATTGGGCCACTAGACTTGCCGCAGCTCACGGGTAAACTCTGGAGTCCCTACCTCATAAGGCAGGTCTCCTACGTCCCCTGGCATAGGCTCGTCAACAGCCGGCCCTGCGCGCTTATCAGATTGATAGCGCGCTTCCCGTCGCCGCTCGATGGTAGTTCGAGCGTCCTCCTTGCCTCATTCCTGGAGAACTTGACGCTGATCGCGGCGCATCCGTGGATCGGATGATGCCGTGGAAACTTCTTCATGGCGGTCGACCTGCTGGGTTGTCGGCCGCCGCTGGTGCCGCGGAGGGGAGTGCACCGTGGTTGCACCACCTCTGGTTTTCTCCACATCGGCTCACGCCGGATCGATGGGCCTTCACTGCGAGGGCCCTGCCTCTTGCGGCCCATCTTTGTTGGCGAAGCCGATAAGGCTCTGGATAGTAGCTCGCCACTCCTCCATCTTCTCCGGGGCAGGAGGGAAATCGAGAAGCAGCTGCGCACGTGCCAAGGCTTCCGCTGGCGTAGGCGGCGGCGACAGGTGCGAGGTACGTGAGGTGCTCTGACTCCTAATCATATTAGAAGGAGCACCACCACGGTCACGCGACCGCGCGCCACTCCTGCCGGCAGCTCGGTGTGCATGCTGGTCCCGCTTATCTTGGGATCGATGCACAGGAATCTTTTCATGGGGACGCCCTGAACCACCAGCGCCATGATGTCGCTCGTCGTGCACGACCTGGGTAGGTCGTGATGCCTGCGCCGGCGCGGGAGCTCCAGCAGGCGCCCTCCAATCTCTGGAATTCGTTGCGCCACCCGTAGGCAACGCAACTCCGTCTCTGGATCCAGCGGCGTGTAGGTTACCGCTGCCACAGCGAACGATACCGCTCGCCTGGCTCGGATCACCAGAACGCCGTGGGGGTTCTAATCCTCTTCCTTCTGCACCCACGCCGTCGCCCGTACGCGAAGGCGTAGGCAAAACGGACGTGGACGGTTGTGCCGTCGCAGCGCTCTTCTTCTTGGGTGGCATGATGGTGAAGATGATGAAGAAACTGAGGCGCCGATCACTAGATCAGGTTCACGCAACCTTCAATCCCCCTACCTGGCGTGCCAAAGATGTCAGGGCACGACACCTATGGGATCCTAAGGGACCCCTTTACGATTCGGCGGGGGGAGAGGTATGCGCAAAGAGCAGAACCAACGATCGACGCGGGAAGATTTTACCCAGGTTCGGGCCGCTGATCAGCGTAAAACCCTACTCCTGCCTTGTGTTTTTATTAGTGCTCTTGAGCCCAGCCTCCAGGAGCGCTCGCAGTGAACAGTACGTTCAAAGAGCAGCTACGCATGCAGAATGGGCCAGAAGTTCTCCTCCCCTGTAGCAGTTGCCATGGGCCTCCTTTTATATCACTAAGGGGTCACCACAGTGGCAAAATGTACATACATTTAGGTGTAAAGTAGCTACAGGGTTATCATACCTAACCCCTGACGGACTAGGACGAACGCATTTAATGCACCGTGAGGTGTCCGTTTAGGTGTCCTTACTTTCTTGGGGATGGAAAAAGGGGCCATCCCATCAGCACCGCTTAAGCTCTCCTCCATTGGTGCGTCGCCACGCATCCAAAGAAGGACCCAGAATGTCAGGTTTGTCGCTGTGCTAGAGCGGTGGCACAGCAACAAAACCTTGCTGGGCGCCAAGCCCTGCCGGGCGCCAAGCCTTGCCGGGCGCCGATCCTTGCCGGGCTCCGCAGGCCACCCCGGCAAGATCTTGCCGGGGAAGCTGGCCTTCAGATTCCATCTCTTCTTATCTGCTTATCTTCAGATCTCTGACTTGATGATTTCTTTGGTGGCTTGAATCAACCTCGAACTGTTCCCCGGCAAGCCTTGCCGTGAGGATGGCTACAACTGCCCGTGCACAAGTACGGGGTACTAGTGGCCCAATACTTAGTACACCGACAAAGAGGTGTTGGCGTCGGGGACAAGTCAAGGGGGCCCAAGAGGCGACGACAAGGACGGAGGTCGCGCCCTAGGGGGGGCACGCCCTCCACCCTTGTGGTGGCCTCGGGACTCTTCTGGCCCAACTATTTTGCTTCGGGGGCTTCTTCTGGTCCCTAAAAAATCACCGTCAATTTTCAGGTCATTTGGACTCCGTTTGATATTCCTTTTCTGTGAAACTCAAAAACAAGGAAAAAACAGAAACTGGCACTGGGCTCTAGGTTAATAGGTTAGTCCCAAAAATCATATAAAATAGCATATAAATGCATATAAAACATCCAAGATAGATAATATAATAGCAAGGAACAATAAAAAATTATAGATACGTTGGAGACGTATCAAGCATCCCCAAGCTTAATTCCTGCTCGTCCTCGTGTAGGTAAATGATAAAAACAGAATTTTTGATGTGGAATGCTAGCAAATGCACAAGTTTGATCAATGATAATTTCAATTTCTTTTTCTAGCATCATTATATATCATAACAGTAGCTCATATCATAAAGCTTTTCATGATCAAGTAACAAGCTATTCACATGTTAAAGCATAGACCATAAACTTTCTTGAAAACTAACAAACTATGTTCTCAGTCATCAAACAATTGCAATTCATCTTATTTTCAGGAAGGGTCTATGTAAGAGCTTTGATTTAGCAAATCCCACATACTCAACTATCATATAGTCTTCCATGATTGCTACCACTCAAAGCATATTTTTAGAACAAATAGCATCCATTGAACAGAGAGAAAGATAGGGGCTTAATGTTTCGCCTCCCAACTTATTTATCATATAGATAATTGTCAACAATAATAATTCATGATCAAATATATTTGAATGGCCATATATGCTTAGATCTTTCCCCATCACATGATGCTTGCCAACTAAAGAGTAGGTTGGAATGAGAAGGAATACTACTGACTCTTGCATAAAAGTAAAAGATAGGCCCTTCACAGAGGGAAGCAGGGATTTGCAAAGGTGCCAGAGCTCGAAGCTTTTAAAACAGAGATGAAAATAATTTTGAGAGGTATGCTTTCATTGTCAACATAACAACCAAGAGTTCCCAATATCTTCCATACTAGATACATTATAGGCGGTTCCCAAACAGAAAGGTAAAGTTTTTTTTTACTCCCCCTCCACCAACAATCACACTCCATGGCTTGTCCGAAACAACGGGTACCGTCCAACTATCAACAATCCTGGGGGAGTTTTGTTGGCAATTATTTGCGATTTTTTTTTATCTTTTGATCATAGGACTGGGCATCCCAATTACCAGCCACTCTCTCGTGAATGATAAGTGAATAAACACTCATCGTGAGAATAACCCACCTAGCATGGAAGATACTGACAGCCCCTAGTCGCTACATGAGCGATTCGGGCATACAAAACAGATTATTATTTGAAGGTTTAGAGTTTGGCACATGCAAATTTACTTGGAACGGCAGCTAAATACCGCATATAGGTAGATATGGTGGACACTCCTGGAAGAAACTTGGTTCAAGGATTTTGGATGCACAAGCAGTATTTCCGCTTAGTACATAAATTTTGGATAGCAAAAGATTCTAAATAGCAAGCACCACATGTTGGAGGATCCATAACAATATAACTTCTATACAAATATACCCAAACATAACTCATTATGTTGTCTTCCTTGTCCAACTTCAACTAATTTGCTCAAGTTTGAAAATAATTAATGGGGCTCACAATCATAGAAGATGTCCAAGATAGTATATTTATATGTGAAATCTCTCTTCCTTCAATATTCTTTCATGAATTGTTCAAGTGACCAATACTATGTTTGCTAACTTTCAATAAATTTACCACCTCCACTTCTTATATGTGAAGTCATTACTCCCCATGGGATAAGCATATGAAACATATATAATTTCAGATTTATAATATTCAATTCATTCAACCATTTACTCATAGGATATAAGTGAAGCACACGAGTAAATGACAAACTACTCCAAAAAGATATAAGTGAAGATCAATGAGTAGTCAAATAATTAAGTAGCTATGTGAAGACTCTCTCATAAATAAAATTTAAATCTTAAGTACTTTATTCAAACAGCAAGAAAAACAAAATAAAATGACATTCTAAAAATAGCACACATCGTGCGAAGAAGCAAAAACTTAGGCTCAACCAATACTAACCGATCATTGTTGAAGAAGAAAGGTGGGATGCCAACCGGGGCATCCCAAAGCTTAGATGCTTGAGACTTCTTAAAATATTAACTAGGGATGCCTTGGGCATCCCCAATCTTGATCTTTTGTGTCTCCTTAATTCCTTTTGTATCATGGTTTCCCTAATTCTTAAAAACTTCATCCACACAAAACTCAACAAGAACTCGTGAGACAAGTTAGTATAAATTAAATGCAAAACCTTATCATTCTCTACTGTAGAAAATCACTAAAATTATTATTTAACATTGCATACTAAATGCTTCTGCATATTTAATACTCCTATCCTCAAATAGAATCATTAAACAAGCAAACATATGCAAACAATGCAAACATAACAGCAATCTGTCAAAATAGGACAGTCTGTAAAGAGTGCAATTGTACCCATACTTCCCTAACTCCAAAAATTCTGACAAATTACCACACTGTATAACATTTGTTATTTCTGAACTTGTAAAAATTTCAAGATTTTATCATGTTCTAACTTTCCAGAATAATTCAGACAACAATAGAAAACTTTCTGTTTTCAATACAGCAACATGTAGACTTGCAAAATAAGCATGGTAAAGGCTAAACTTGACACTTTTATTGAAATAAAAGATGAAAAACATTAATATAAATAACAGAAAGCAAATACTAATAAAATAAAATGACACTCCAAGCAAAACTCATATCATGTGACGAATAAAAATATAGCTCCAAGTAAGGTTACCGATAATGTTGGAGACGAAAGAGGGGATGCCTTCCGGGGCATCCCCAAGCTTAGTTGCTTGGATCTTCCTTGAATATTACCTTTGGGTGCCTTGGGCATCCCCAAGCTTAGGGTCTTGTCACTCCTTATTCTCCTCATATCGATATCTCACCCAAAACTTGAAAACTTCAATCACACAAAACTTAACGGAACTTCGTGAGATGGGTTAGTATGATAAAACAAATCATTCACTTTGGTACTGTCAAGACAAGATTCAAAATTTTTCTCACATGATTCCTACTGTACCCTATCATTTCTACAATTTATATTAAGCAATATTAGCCATAGAAACTAGAAAACAAGCAAACTATGCATCGAAAACAGAATCTGTCAAAAATAGAACAGTCTGTGAAGATCTGAATTGAGCTCATACTTAGTTTACTCCAAAACTTCTGAAAAAATTTTAAAACATAGAAAATTTGTATATTAATCCTCTTTAAAAAATTCAGAGTTTTTTCACGTTCCAGTGAATTTTAACAATTCTGTTACTGGACGCAAAAGTTTCTGTTTTTGCACAGAATCAAGTCAACTATCATCCACACTATCCCAAAGGCTTTACTTAGCACTTTATTAAAACAAAAGCTATAAAACATGATTACTACAGTATCTTAATCAAGTGAACACACAAAAACATTAAGGGCAAATATTGGGTTGTCTCCCAACAAGCGCTTTTCTTTAATGCCTTTTAAGCTAGGCATGATGATTTCAATGATGCTCGCATAAAAGTAAAGAATTGAAACACAAAGAGAGCATCATGAAGCATATAACTAGCACATTTAAGTCTAACCCACTTCCTATGCATAGAAATTTTGTGAGCAAACAAATTATGGGAACAAGAATCAACTTGCATAGGAAGGCAAAACAAGTGCAACTTCAAAAAATTCAACACATAGAGAGGAAACTTGATATTATTGCAATTCCTACAAGCATATATTCCTCCCTCATAATAATTTTCAGTAGCATCATGAATGAATTCAACAATATAACCATCACATAAAGCATTATTTTCATGATGCACAAGAATAGAAATTTTATTACTCTCCACATAAGCAAAATTCTCCTCATGAATAGTAGTGGAGCAAATTCAACAAAATAACTATCATGTGAGGCATAATCCAATTGAAAATTAAAATCATGATGACAAGTTTTATGGTTTTCATTATTCTTTATAGCATACATGTCATCACAATAATCATCATAGATAGCAACTTTGTTCTCATAATCAATTGGAACCTCTTCTGAAATAGTGGATTCATCACTAAATAAAGTCATGACCTCTCCAAATCCACTTTTATCAATATTGTGAAAAGATTCAACACCCTCCAAAATAGTGGGATCACTAATACCTAGAGTTGACACTCTTCCAAACACACTTTCATCAATATAATCATCATAAATAGGAGGCATGCTATCATCATAACAAATTTTCTCATCAAAACTTGGGGGACAAAAAATATCATCTTCATCAAGCATAGCATCCCCAAGCTTGTGGCTTTGCATATCATTAGCATCATGGATATTCAAGGAATTCGTACTAACAATATTGCAATCATGCTCATCATTCAAATATTTAGTGCCAAACATTTTATTGACTTCTTCTTCTAACACTTGAGCACAATTTTCCTTTCCATCATTTTCACGAAAGACATTAAAAAGATGAAGCATATGAGGCAACCTCAATTCCATTTTTTTGTAGTTTTATTTTTATAAACTAAACTAGTGATAAACAAGAAACTAAAAGATTCAATTGCAAGATCTAAAGATATATCTTCAAGCACTAACCTCCCCGGCAACGGCGCCAGAAAAGAGCTTGATGTCTACTACGCAACCTTCTTCTTGTAGACGTTGTTGGGCCTCCAAGTGCAGAGTTTTGTAGGACAGTAGCAAATTTCCCTCAAGTGGATGACCTAAGGTTTATCAATCCGTGGGAGGCATAGGATGAAGATGGTCTCTCTCAAACAACCCTGCAACCAAATAACAAAGAGTCTCTTGTGTCGCCAACACACCCAATACAATGGTAAATTGTATAGGTGCACTAGTTCGGTGAAGAGATGGTGATACAAGTGCAATATGGATGGTAGATATAGGTTTTTGTAATCTGAAATTATAAAAACAGCAAGGTAGCAAGTAACAAAAGTGAGCGAAAACGGTATTGCAATGCTTGGAAATAAGGCCTAGGGTTCATACTTTCACTAGCGCAAGTTCTCTCAACAATGATAACATAATTAGATCATATGGCAATCCCTCAACGTGCGACAAAAGTCACTCCAAAGTTCCTATCGCGGAGAACATAAGATGAAATTGCTTGTAGGGTACGAAACCACCTCAAAGTTATTCTTTCCGATCAATCCATTGAGCTATTCCTATAAGTGTCACAAACAGCCCTAGAGTTCGTAGTAAAATAACACCATATGACACACATCAATCAACCCTAATGTCACCTAGATACTCCAATGTCACCACAAGTATCCGTGGGTCAATTATACGATATGCATCAAACAACTTCAGATTCATAATATTCAATCCAACACAAAGAACCTCAAAGAGTGCCCCAAGATTCCTACCGGAGAAACAAGGATAAAAACATGCATCAACCCCTATGCATAGATTACCCCAATGTCACCTCGGGAATTCGCGAGTTGAGTGCCAAAACATACATCAAGTGAATCAATAGAACACCCCATTGTCACCACGGGTATCCCACGCAAGACATACATCAAGTGTTCTCAAATCCATAATAGTATTCAATCCGATAATAGTGAAACCTCAAAGGTAAAACTCAATTCATCACAAGAAGATAGAGGGGGAGAAACACCATATGATCCAACTATAATAACAAAGCTCGCGGTACATCAAGATCATGCCAAATCAAGAACACGAGAGAGAGAGATCAAACACATAGCTACTGGTACATACCCTGAGCCCCGAGGGTGAACTACTCCCTCCTCGTCATGGAGACCGCCGGGATGATGAAGATGGCCACCGGTGATGGTTTCCCCATCCGGCAGGGTGCCGAAACAGGGCCCCGATTGGTTTTTTCGTGGCTATAGAGGCTTGCGGCGGCGGAACTTCCGATCTAGGTTTTGTTCTGGGGTTTTTGGGATTTATAAGAGGTGTTGGCGTTGGGGCCCACGAGGCGACGACAAGGACAGAGGGCGCGCCCTAGGGGGGGCGCCCTCTACCCTTGTGGTGGCCTCGGGACTCTGCTGGCCCAACTCTTTTGCTTCGGGGGCTTCTTCTGGTCCATAAAAAATCACCGTAAATTTTCAGGTCATTTGGACTCTGTTTGATATTCCTTTTCTGTAAAACTCAAAAACAAGGAAAAAACATAAACTGGCACTGGGCTCTAGGTTAATAGGTTAGTCCCAAAAATCATATAAAATAGCATATAAATGCATATAAAACATCCAAGATAGATAATATAATAGCATGGAACAATCAAAAATTATAGATACGTTGGAGACGTATCACGCATCAAGGTAGACGCGTCGGCGTTCCGCTCCTTGCCGCGACACGTCGAGGTGGACGCGTTGGCGTTCCGCTCCTCACCCCGATGCGTCGAGGTGGACGCGTCAGCGTTCCCAGTCGCGCCAGCACGCGTGTTGGAGGACGCGTCGGCTCCCCGCTACGAGGAGAACGTCGCGCCGCCCGCCGAGCCCCCCAGCCTTGAGGAGCTTTGGAAAGAAATGGAGGTCGCCTTGTGGGAGGCTTTGCCTTCGGCAGAGTGTGCCAAAATAGAGGCGGAGAAGAAGGCCGAGGAAGAGAAGCACGCCACGAGGCATGCTGCCTGGCAGGCCAATGTCGCGTCCGAGAGAGTCAGGCAATTGGCTCTTTGGCATAAGGCTCGTGCGAGGGCCGTGAGGGTGGCGGAGGACGCCTGTGCCAAAGCCCTGAGTGTAGTCGGGCCCAAGCGCCTCATCTACGCTTGGCGGTACGTGGACCGGGTGCACGCTTCCAGCAAGGAGGAGTACCTGTTAGCGCCGGATCACTAGACTGGTGAGATCGCGCTTCCCCACTGGCAAGCCGCCAATCAGCACCTCGCGAGTTGCGAGGCTGAGGAAGAGGCATTGTGTCGCCGAGCTGGGAAACGGCCGCACACCAGGGCACTCGTGGCGCGCCGCAAGCGCTCCTGCGAGCGCCGTGGCCTTTATTAGGAATAATTTAGTTTCGTAAGGTGCTCTCATTAGTTTTGGGACGGAAATGATAAATCCCGAACATTTGGGAATTATTAGCGGCCTTAATTAAGTATGTAAAAGGAAAAGTTTGGAAACCTTGTGTATCCATACGCATTTTGTAAGTACGTGCATATAGCACAAACTTAACTATATATCGCACTACACGTCTCTCTCTATATATGCTTGCAGACTATGCTACTACTATTACTTATGTACGTGCAAATGCACGTTTTAACATTACGATGTGGTTTTTGTAAAAGTAGAAAAACAACACTAGTCAAGCTTGTGAAACGATTCAATGCAAAAGAAATGCAAAAATGCTCGTTTGATTGTTTACTTTTAGCTTCCTTCTCTGTGGTTATTTCTCTATCGTACTTTGTATGGAGTATCTCACTGGTCGGGAAGGCATGCAAATACCCAAACCGCTTCGTACACCCTGTATCAAATTTTTTGCCTAACAAGTTGTGTCGTGCAATTGGAATTCCAACTTGAGTACTACTACTAGGAGTACCGGGCTTCTAGATTACTAATCCCATAACTACTACCTCCGTCCTGGTTTATTGGTCCCCATTGTAATATGTGTCAAATTTTGACCATAAATTTAACTAATGAAATGTTTATTCATGTCACCAAAAATTATATCATTGGAAACTATGTTCAAATACGAATCCAACAATATAACTTTTGTTGACATGCACTAACATTTTATCAGTTAAATATTTGGTCTAAATTTAGCACAAATTACAATGGTGACTAACAAACCAGGACGGAGGTAGTAGTTTAGAAGCCCAAATGAATGAGTGAGGCGCCTTATGGGAAAAGCTGGGGAAGAGACGGCTTATTTTTTAAGCCGCCAAAAGAACTGGCCCTAGGAGTAGTAGCTAGAGATCGAGTGTGCGAGATGAACCGGACAAAGTAAATGCTGAGAGATGAAATGCAAAAAAGACAGAGGGATGTGATGGTTGCTTGTCCGTTTATTTTACCAGGCCACTTATTACTGGGAGTGGTGGGGTTTTGTGATATGACGGCTTTACTGCCGCGCCACGAGCGGGGTGAGACTCCCGTGCAGCGCCACCCTCTACACTAGTACTACCTCCGTCGTGGTTTATTAGTCCCCCATGTAATTTGACTGAAGATTTAACTGACAAAATATTAGTGGATGTCAACAAAAACTATATCGTTGGATTCGTATTTGAACATAGTTTTCAATGATATAATTTTTTGTGACATGCAAGAGCATTTATCGTACTATATATAATGTTAGTTAAATTTATGGTCATACTATATATAGTAAGGTGCCCGTGCATTGCACGGAACAGTGAAATGCATTGATCGGGGAGTTGTTTATTTTGACAAAGTATGTGGGGGTCATCTCATGTGTAACGAGTATCGATAGGTTTCTAAGGATATTATATCTTCTCTAGAGCTCACAACCATCCGGATGAATAGTAAACGTAGGCTAAATAGATAAAAAAGTATCTTTTGCAAACAAAAGCGTTCAAGTGTTCAACCTGCATCCAAAACTTTTGAAGAAATAACACTTATTGTGTTTTGCAAGAAATGATCTTTAAGAATTATTTTTTGAGTATCGATTTTGTTTATCAGGATGACTTGGAAGGGGGCAGAGGAGATGTAAGAAATGGTTCATCTTAAGTCTTTCACTGTTACTGTAGTAAAAATTCACAATTAATCTCATAAATGGCAAGCGAGAACTCTAATGGAGCAAAAGCATACATGGAAGATTCTAGACTAAACCATAAATGGATACACTTTTATTCAAGCGCGATACACTAATAGAGGAAGATCATGCATGGAAGGTTCTATACTCTATAAATAAGAAGTCTCCACATGCTTAGACAACGGCTTACATTGAGCGAAGACTAATGATGAACAGTTGACTTGGTAATGCATATGACCTGGTGAACCTCCTTGGAGTCCCCGTGCATCATCTTGGGGTGCAAATCATACCAGGCGTCTTCCATGTCCACATTGCCGGGAACGGAGCAGCTCGGCACAGTCCCATTCAGTGTGATGGAGGCAGCGTGGGCGCCCTCGTACTTCAGAGGGGCAGTAACAGTGAGCACGCACTGGTACAGCGGCCTCGTGTCAGCGTCAGCGGCGTTGCCCCTGACGAACACTACAGAGACGGGGTGGCAGCCTGCGTGGGCCTTGCCGGTGCCCACGGCCAAGAGGAAGACCCTGCCATCCTCCTCCGCCACTAGCAGGTGGCGGTGATCCTCCAGTGACTCCGGCACGGCGAACGGGTAGCACGTCTCGTACTTGATGTTCACCGCCGTGGGCCAGTAGTGATTAACGGACGGTGTCGTGAGGTGATGCACAAGGCTCGCCGGCGAGCCCTCAAACGGTGGCGTGCACTCATAGCAGTAGCAGGGCACGTGCGCGCATCTGGAACTATGCTCCGCCAGCGAGTGCTGGTCGACGTACCTCTCGCAGCCGAAACTGTTGTAGACGCAGGGCACCTTGTAGGCATCGACCACTCCGTCCATGAAATGGGAGTGGCTGTAGGGGATGTTGCGCCCGCCGAATGGAGCGCAGGAGTAGCACACGAAGCAATAGATGGTGTCCTTACTAGTACTCCCTCCGTTTCTCTACTCTCTACTTTCTCTACTTTCTCTTATAAAAAAACCGAGTTGGTGATGATGGTGTGCCTGCCATCTTGCAATATAGACCGTCCGATCTATATCTGACGGATAGAAAGCAAACTATGGCAATTTTGCAAAAATATACCTGCACCTCTCCCCACGTTTGCAGATAAGGCCTTCCCTCATTCATCCTTATCTCCCACAACCTCATTGTTTAGCAATTAAAAAAGGAAGTCTCTAGAACAATCTGGCATGGTGGCCGCTGCCGGCGCCGTCCATCCCCATGCCTCCGCCGAGTCCGACCACCAGTCACCACCACACCCCACTCCTCCTCACTTTATCTCTCATCTTTCTCGAGATATCATTTTTTCGATGAAATTCTCGAGATACCATTTTTTCGATGAAATTCTCGAGATATCATTAGTTTTTACACATGGGATTACTCCTGCATGGGTCAATCACAACAGGAGTTTTGTAAAAAAATGCATCTTGATGTTCCGTGCAATGCACGGGCATCTTGCTAGTTTGCATATAATTCCAAACACCACGTAGACACGTTCTTTGACCATTTTACAACTATGTTAGTATCATTGTTAGTGGTCAGCCGGTGCAAGTTATAGCCCTGGGTGTTTTAACCTTTTTTTAGTAATGATATCTGGCGATTGTTCGCCACGAGCCCAATCCTGGTGAATCCCGCATAACCGTCAGATTTCCATCCGACGGTGGCCTGTTTTTAAGCCATAGTATTTGACAAAACCGCCACCCTTACACACGTACTATAACTGCGTCGCGGGCGTTTGCAACTGCCATGTCTCCCAGCGAACGTTTGCTGGGGATTGGAGTTAGCACCGATGGCGGTTCATAGTCATTCCATGCTCGGGCATTGAAGTTTGTAACTATTTTACAACATACTACTCCTCCAGTGCTAGTAGTAGAGCAGAGTCCTACTCCACTCTATGCAAACTAGGGCATAGTAGTAGGTACTGTAGTTTATTGTACTAGTACTGTGATCACTCAAGCAAGTTGTCTAGCATCGATATGACCCTACGCTGCTGGGATGTGTCTCGTAAGTCAAGCGGCGTGCTGCTGCTACATTGTCATCATCACCTGTCCACTTCCCGCAGCACATATTCGCTTCTCCATCCTCGTCCACACATAATCGTCCAATCTTCCATCCCGCTAGGCGTCTCCCCCCTCTTCCGAAACCCAAGCACTAACAATGGCAGAACTGAGCAGTGTCCGCCAAAAGAGTGGCTGGAATTCGCTCCCCACAGAGGTAATCAAGCTCATTGTTTCGCGTGTGGACAATCTCAGTACCATACCGCTCGCCGCGTGCTCGTCGGGGCTGTACCATTTACTCAAAGCCCTCAGGCCGGAGCTTTTTAATCCAGCTCCCTGCTTGTTGATACCACCTAATCTTCAGAAACGGCGTGTCACGTATCATAACGATCGTAGGGTGGCGAGCATCAACCCCCTCAACTGCGATCCAATCCTCGTCACCCTCAACTACATTAACGGTATGTACTGGGTCGGCATGAACATGTCTTGGATGGTGCTCGTTGATGGTCGCGACAGCTGGATTCTCTTGGAGGTCTACACCCGGCGATTGATCCCCCTTCTGCACTGCTTTGGCACCGCGGCCCAGAATACTCAGAATCTTACAGTACCCAACATGATACCAAGTTTGATTTGCTCAAGGTTCCCAAGTGCCCACAAGATCTGCGAATTATAAAGACTTCAGGCTAATTGCGTTCTTAAACCGCGGTCTCGCCTATCTGACAGGTCACTGCGGTAAGTGGATAAATCTGCATGTCCATCGCAGATCATACATCCTCCATGGTTCTCTGATGCCATTGAACACAAGGGCTTCATTTACGCTATGGACTCCTTCTATGGCTGGACGTATTGCTGGCCTACTCCAGTCATCGCTACAAATGGCTGTTACAGCAGTATGTTACTTTCCTATGATATCATGATGGCTTGCTTATATTACCGTCAACATTTACTGAAAAAATATTCATGCTCATAACATGCTGTTCTTAAGATTGACTACAGTACGAGCCCTTTTTTATTTGACTCCAACTTGATATGATGTTGTAGGCCGCCTGGTGTCCCTACCCTTCCTAATCCCAGAACCTTTCAAAGAAAAGCAGCATGGCAGTTGCAGGTGGTTCCTGGCTCGATCAAGCGATGGCGAACGATTGATGATCGTTCGCACGTACCGGACGTGTTGTTTCACGGAATACAATCACAATCACTGCAAGGACTTTGAGCAGGATCCCAGCTTCTCTGGGCCTTTAGGAATTTTTGACTGGAGGCTAGTAAGTAGCCTTGGTACACGCTCTCTGTTTCTTGGACCGAATTATCCGATTAAGCAGGAGATAACCGATGGCAAGGATCATGATGACAGCGCGGTTTCGTTCATCAGGCAAAACTGTGTGTACATAGCGTACCATGCGTCTCTCCATGCACCATACCCTGATATGTGCCGCCATGCTCTGCAGCCCAAAGTAGGAGAGAGGGTCGCAAGTATCAGACTTCGACCTGCTGGCTGGAGTTTCCCCCGTCAGGCACCCATCTGGTTCAAGCCATCAGCCAAACTCCACAGCTTAATAAATAGTAACGTCTAATTGAGCCAGTTAGTTAGATGCGTACACTTGGTGTAGTAGGATCTTTATTTAGTTTGATGCATACACTTGTTCTTTTTTCGTAGCCCTTTGTAATGATGGCTGATGTTTGGTTTGGAAGAGAGAGCTGCGTCTTTACTCTTCTGGCCTGCTTACTGCTTCTGTTGCACCCCCAGCCCTGGTTGCTACTGCTGCTGTTTTCAATGTACAATCAGTAGTATATTTTGTCTGTTGGTTGAATAAATGTGTTGTTAGAATGACAAACACAATGTTTTGGAAGTCGTTGCATGGTCCGATCCTTTAGTGCCCCGTACGTAGCGCATACTATTTTTGGTACGGAACACATTTTTCACTTGTCGATAACATGCAGCCCAGTGATGAAGGCCCAATAGAGGAGCCCATAATTAACTGGAAGGGAGGCTCTCACATGAATCCGGCCCAGGTACATGCTCATGGCCCCCTAAACATAAATAAGTAAATAAATAAATAAAGCTAAATGCTCATGCACCAGTTCTGTAAATTTACGATTTGAAAAGTCAAATTTTAACAGGAGGATATTATTTCCTATGAGAGTGTCGTTACATTCAGTCGATATTATTCTTAGGCAAAGATAGCTACCAGTCTTTTTTCTCCCACCATTTTCTTCCTGCAACCAGCGGACCCATGCAAATCATAGTCAACGTCATAAATAGTTCTGGTCCATTATTATTTTTCGATAAGAATGCCCAACCCAGCCCAACACATTGGCGACACCACTTTATCCCAGGGCTTCTGAATGTGCTCGGCTTCACACCTCAAGAAGAAAATTGTCTAAAAAAAACCTCAAGAAGAAAAAGGTGCTCCGCAGCATTTTACAATAAGTTTTAGCCATATAAAATTAATTCTTATAATCCAGAATAATGAGTTTTTGGGTCTGACCGGTCCAGCCGCCAAAACCAAACCTGCGCCGGCGGGAGCGGCTGTTCCCGCCTTCTACGGCTGGTTGCACTGCCTTGCACACATCACCACCCTGTCATACCCTGAAATGCTGGCCAGACCATCCCTTTACTCCCCCCGACATCCTATTCTTCTCCGGCGACGGCAGCCTAGCCCGCACCAGAACCAGTGAACCCTCGTACTCCCCTCCGCCAACGGCCATACTGCCGCATGTTCCCCGGCTCCTGTTCATTCCCGTCCAAGGCCTCGCCGTCGTCCTCTGCCTTGGTGCACTCGCAACGGCGCCGCCGTCCGGCCCTGTCAACATAGTGAATTGGGAGAGGACTGTAGTTGTGAGTATGACAGTACAGACCCACCAGGTCCACTCCCGAACACAAGCAAGCGCCTCTTTACTACTTAGATGCACCCCTCGTTTTTTTACTCTAATCCACCCTGCTGATATCTGCGACCCACATCATTGTCAACATATAGTCAATTAACGACAGAATTGCACAACATTTTTTTTGAGGATTTGTTTAGAAGAGCAGGCTATAAACTGGGTTGTGCGGTCTCTATGGCCCGTCTAATAACATGACCAGCCCAACAGTTTTTTCTTTGGGAAAATAGGTAGTCCACTATTTCTTTTTGAAGAATACCCAAGCTAGGCCTATTTGTTTTCTCCCACTTACGTGGCTGCAAATCTTTCAAGACGAGGAGGAATGCATTCCGGCCTGGCCAAAAAGTATGGGCAGTAAATCTTAAAAGTAATATGAAAGGGGTTGCAAATTCCAAAAAAAATATATAGCAAATGGGCAATTAGTTTCATTTTTTGTTTTTGTTCTTCACTGATATTTTATATTTCATTGGATTTTAACATAACATTGTACTACTTTATTTTTAAATTTATTTTAGTATGGCTACTAATTTTTGGATTAAGAATATTTTGTTCCCCAGCAAAAATATGCGAATTTTTAAAATTTCGCATATTTTTAGTTCAAATTTTTAACCCTGGCACTGACCAGAAAATGGGCAGCAATTCTATAAATGAAATATGGGCTGCAATAAATTCCATATGAATTAGCAAATGGGCTGTAAATTATAAAAATAATAGCAAATGGGTTGTACACGCCACAGATTTTGAGGCTGACTTGTTTACGCAAGGCTTTGTCAGTCAACACACGATTCTAGCAGCAGTGACTGTTGGATGTCCATCCAACGGTCGACGTGCTTCTTCAATCTTTGATCTTCCTGCTCCAGCCGCCTAAAGCAGCGCCGGCGGGACTGCCTGCTCTCTCCTCTTGTGGCCGGCTGTGATGCCGCGCAGGCTTCACCGGCCCACCCTACTCCCTCCGCTGGCCTGGCCATCCCTCTACCCACCCGCGCCTCCTGTTATTCTCCGGTGACGGCAGCCTCATGCCGCAGCCGAACCAGTCAACCGTCATACTCTCCTCAGCGTGGGCATCCACTGCTGTGTCTTCGCCGGCTCCGGGTCGTTCCATTCCTAGGCCTCACCATTGTCCACCGCGTTGGTGCTCTAGGCGCGGCGTGCTCAACATTCAACAAACGACAGCCATCGGAATAGGGATGTACGTGGAGAGGCTGACAGTAGGGACCCTCATGGTCCACGGCCGCACGCAAGCAACTATCTCCTTATTACACGAAAAAAATGATTCCTCCCACTGACATCTGGGGCGCACCGGTTCGGAGGCTGACCTGTGGGCCTACTAAGTTGACGCGTATGCAGGGCTTTGTCAACTTAGTCAACAAACGATTCTAGCAGCAGTGACCATTGGATTTTAATCGAACGGTCCTGCTGCTTCTTCAATCGCTGATCTTCTTGCACCAGCCACCCAAACCAGCGCCGGCGAGACCGCCTGCTCCTGCCTCCAGTGGCCGGCTGTGCTGCCGCGTAGGCCTCACCGCCCCACCCTACTCCCATCGCTGGCCAAGCCATCCCTCTACTCACCCACAACCCATGTTATTATGTGACGATGGTAGCCTCACACCGCAGCTGAACCAGTCAACCCTCATACTCCTCTTCGCGTGGGCATCCACTACCGCGTCTTCCCCGGCTCCGCGTCGTCCCCTTCCTAGGCCTTGCCGTTGTCCACTGCCTTGGTGCTCTCAGCGCGGCGTGGTCAACGTGGTCAAGGAACGACTTCCATCGGAAGAGGACTGTACCTGGAGAGGCTGACAGCTGGGTCCACGGCCGCAGCAAGGAAGTGCCTCCTTATTACGAGTAAAATAATTATTCCTCCACCTCACAGCGAGGACCCACCAGAAGGGACTCTGTATTTTGCGAAAAAACATTTCCCCCTGACAGCTGGGACCTACCAGCTACATCTTCGCACGCAAGGAAGTGCGTCCATATTATGGGAAAAATTGATTCTCCCCCTAACCGCTGGGACCCACCATCAATAACTTCGCATGCAAGGAAGTGCCTCCTTATCCTCCCTGACAGTCAGGACCCACCTAGTCGAAGCGTACGTAGCGTTGTCATTCTGGTCACGAACGTGTACGTACATACTGGTTGATCGGTCTCTCTGCAATGATGAACCGTGCCGAGCAAGTAGCTGTACGTGTAGTAGTAGAGCCCCCGACGTAGCAGTTTAGGCAGTCCAGTCAAAACCGTGTACACGTACGTATAGCCAGATGCGAAAAAATATGGCCACGTACGTACATACAGGTGGGGTCTCGAACGCCTACTCGCGCATTTGTACGACCAGGGCATGTGTACATGGAGAGGCAACAGATGGCAGCAACAGCGTCCTGTTCATCGGCAGCCAACCGGCTGGGTCGGAATGGAGAAACAGCGTCCTGTTCATCGGGAGGCAATAGACTGGGTCGGAATGGGTCGTGTTCAACAGGAGCCAACTGGCTTGGACGGAACAGCTGGAACGGGGTCTGGTGTACCGCAAAACAGAGGAAAACGGCCTTCTGTTCGACCGCGTACGGTCGAAACGGGGTCATGTTCATCGGGAAGGGTCTGGCATACCGCAAAACAGAGGAAACAGACTCGTGTTCAAGTGCCTACGGTCGAAACGGGGTCCTGTAGATTGGGAGGGGTGTGGCGTACCACAAAACAGAGGAAATGGACTTGTGTTGGAGCGCCTACGGTCGAAACAGGGTCCTGTTCATCAGGAGGGGTGTGGCATATAGCAAAACGGGACTCCACGAGCTACTGTTCATCCCCCGTCTACTGCCTCGCTCCAGCCTCCACGGGCTACTGTTCATCCACCATCGACTTCCTCCAGCCTCCACCTGCTACTGTTCATCCACCGTCGACTTCCTCCAGCCTCCACCAGCTACTGTTTACAACGGTGTCCTGTTCATCCAGCCTCCACCGGCTACTGTTCAACCAGCCCTCTCCATGGGGTCCTGTTCAACCAGCCTTCCACGGGGTCCTATTCATCCACCCCCAACCGGCTCGGGTGTGTGCTGGCCTCCTCTCGATCGGGGTCCTGTTCATCCAGCAGCAACGGCCTCTACTACCACGGGGTCCTATTCATCCAACCCCCACCGGGAACTGTTCATCCAACCCCAAACCACGTATGTCTCGACTCGTTCAACCAACCCCCATGTTCACTATTCATCAAGAGGCAGCAGGTTCGATCGGCTTCAGCAAGCAGCAGCAGCAGCAGCGATCGATCGCTCGGGTTCAGTTAGGATTAGTAGCGAAGGAATCCCTCGGGTTCAGTTAACAGCCAGGGATCGATCGCTCGGGTACAGTAACGTAGCTAGTGCAATCGCTCTGGTTCAGTAAGCGAACACCTCGCTCGGGTTCAGTTAGAGCCCAACGCCTCGCATCCACGCACGTACGTGTATGAGAGAAACACACAATCCCTCCGTGCATCGCTCGGCCCCGACCACCCACCGGAACCGGGAACTCCCCAAAATTTTCCTCGCCCTCGCTTCTACCATGATTTTTTTCGTCATGGACGGTCCAAAGAATGTCATGCAGGTGCGTCTCCGGCCCGCCCAGGACGAAAAGCCATTTTCTGTCATGATTTTTTGTCATAGAAGTAGGAGCCCACCACATCTATGATGATACCGGGTTTTGTCACAATTATCGTCATAGAGGTGTCATAAGCATGACAGAAATATTTTTTGTTTGGCCCAAAATTTCACGGTTGTGTCTTTTTTTTGTAGTGTAATTTGGCACCGGAGTAAAGTAGGTGATCCAGATTGGGGCACCAGGTGAGCAATAGAGGGCATCGATGCCAAATGCATCAGAAGTGAATTTGGCACGTGTTTTGGCCTACATAGTGGAGGGCGTTATAGCCCACTTTTGTACTACCTCGTATTTAGTGTAAAATTTTGACCATAGATTTACCTAAGAAATGCCAATGCATGTCACCAAAAATTATACCATTTGAAATTATGTTCAAATACGAATCCAACGATATAATTTTTAGTGACATGCATTAACATTTTGTCAGTTAAATCTATGGTAAAATTTTGATACTACAAAATACGAAGAGTAAACCAGGACGGAGGTAGTACTTTCTCTTAGGCTAACCATAGATTTACTAGTCTAAGTTACTTGCCACTATGACTAGCCTAGGCTACTAGTACAACAAAAAACGATGCAGGTGATCACGTGAGAAAAAAATACTAAAAACATTTCTTTCGGTGCGGTGCATAGATTCACTTTTGAACACTACACTTGTCATCGTAATTTGGGAAAATTACAAAAAAATTGAGCTACGTTGTGATTACCGTTTACTAATAGGAAAGAAGTTTCACCTCGATGAGTAGCTTCTCCGTGCACGGAAAGCACGTAAGGAATCCAACAACTTGATCCAGATTGGGGCCGATAGATTTTATTGCCAAGATCTTCACTATGCGCACAGACTGGGTCAAGCTTGTGGGAATCATTTTCTGGATGACAGTCGTAAATACATCAAGAAGAAATTTTAAAATGTGAATTTCAAGTAGATGGAGAAGAAGATGAGTGTTGTACCTGAACGATTACGGATCCAATAAAGAGTTCAGCGAATTTGGTAGACGAGTACACCAACGCTGTCAATTTCGGTGCGTCAAATGACCCTGATTTTTGTTGGACCTTGTAGATCAGATACAATCAATCTCTCAAGGAAAGGCGCATTCTCAATGACCATAACGTGGAACAGCTGGAGTGATCTCTTCCCAATTGATGTCTTGTTGCATGGCCAGCAAGACACATAAATCCATCGGAGATTCGTCGAGGCGATGTGGAGGCTAATGAACCCGTGGATCTGCCGAAGACGAAGGTACTCGAGTGCAGTACAGCTGCAGAGCAGGTGCTCCATAGCCTTCTTCGAGATGCCAACGTCGAAGAGGTCGAGCTGCTTGAGTTGAGGGAGAAGAAGGGCGGGCGCGGCATTAATCTGGGGAAAATAGCAGGAGCTGAAGCTGGCGCAGCGTAGCGTTGGCGTGAGGCGGAGCGTAGACGCCGGCAGAGAGCGACATCGTCCAGCTTCAAACCTGAGCTCCTCGAGCTGATCTAGGGCGGGGGATAAGAACCACTCGTCGAACTTGGCTTGGACCTTGCAGTTGGTACTGAACATGCAGATGTCAAGGCGTCTGGCTGGCCCAGGGTGCGATGAAAGGATCTTGGAGACTGCGGCCATGCGTTTGCAATCCCCATCGCAGAGGCAGCTGTCGATGGTGAGGTTGAGGGGGACGCGGCGCCAGAAGGGGCGCCACCGCCGGGAGAGCAGGGTGATCCACACGGCAGATTTGGTGGGGAGGAGGCCGATGATGACGAGCAGCATGTCGTCAGGGAGGCTGCTGATGAAGTCCAGGCTCGCCGGATGCGGTTTTGGCTCGAGCCGCCTCCGCTTGTTGGCTGCCTCACCGTCCATCTCATCCGGCGGCGACGCTGGTGTACATGTGTGCTAGTGTGTATTGTGTGCTGGCTGTGCACGAGTGCATCCTTGTGTGCATGCCGTCGCGCAGTGGTGAAGTGTGCGCGAGTGCGTCCTTCACGCGGAAGAAGTGTGCCCTCAAATTACTGGCGTGCGGGGTGCTACCGCGAGTGGTTTAAACTTTGTTTACTTCACCGCGTGTCAGATGGGCCTCTAGTTTACTTATTTTCACCCACTGCCACATGGACTGGTCAACTAAACAATATACGGAGCTATACGCTGACACAGTGACCGTATAATCCCTCGGTAAAGAGAGATCGAGTGAGAGGGGAGGTCTGTGAGAGATAGTAGAGAGAGAGAGAAAGAGCTACTCCCTCCGTTCGATAATGTAGTGCCTATATTTTTTTAAATTCAAATTTTTGAAACTTTGACCAAGTTTATAAAGAAATTACTTATATCTACAATACCAAAGATAAATGATAGTTTGAAGTAAGTACATGTTGTGATGAATCTAATGATCGTTCCAGATGTAAATGTTTTTCTCCACATATACCTGGTCAAAATTTTCTGAAGTTTGACTTTTCAAAACATCCATATGTTTATGGACGTGAGAGAGTACCTAACTAGAGAGAGAGTGTTTGTGAAATAGAAAGAGTGACTGAAAAAAGTGTGTGTGTGCGTGTGTGAAAGAGACATGGACAACACATGATAAAGTAGAGAAAAAGTGTGTGTGTCTTATGCAGACATATCACACATGCATCTTCGACAGCGGAAGCGAGGTGAGGAGATAGTGTGTGGTTGTTTGTAACCGAGAGAGAAAGACCCCTAGCATGTGGCCAAGAGAGGTCTGACAAACAAGGGAGAGAGGTCGAGAGAGACGTATGGAGAAAATGCAGGCATGGGGAGGAGAGAGTGTGTGCTTGTGACAGAGAGATCCCATGGAGATCGTGATGGGACTACATGGGTGGGAGATCGAGTGACAAGGTGTGTGCGCGATAGAAGATACCCCGAGAGATATCGAGATAGACGTATGGATGGAAGGAGACAATAAGTGTGTTCCTGATGGATAGTGAGAGATAGTCATACTTAGGGGGGAGTGTGTGTGCCTATGATGGAGTGAGGGATTATGGTACTTAGGGGGGTCCGTGTCACATAGAGAGAGAACAAGGGCGGAGAGTGTTAGATGGGTCTATGTAGCGTGAGCGAGATATGTGTATGTGTGAACCAGGGAGATATAAAGTTTGAGAGAGATAGAGGAGCCCCGATACGGCTGAGTGGTGCGTCAGATAGCTGAGAGGGGGAAATAGATACTCCATCTGTTTGATAATGCAGTGCATACAAATTTTGTAGAAGTCAAACTTTGGAAACTTTGACCAGGTTTACGCAAATATTATTTATATCTACAATACCAAAGATACATTATACGAAACTATATCTCATGATGAATCTAATGATATATGTTTGCCGTTCTAGATGTAAATGTTTCTCCACATACCTGGTCAAACTTTGTGATGTTTGACTTTTCAATAAATCTATATGCTATGGACCGAATAGAGTACCTAAGTCAAGAGAGATCAAGTGCGTGTGAAGGAGAATGAGTGGGTCTGCAAAAAGAGTGTGTGTGTGAAAGAGAAAGGGACAACAAATGATAAAATAGAGAGAGAGAGTGTGTTTGTTTCTTATGCAAACATATCACGCATGCATCTCCGAGATAGAAAAGTGAGGTGAGGAGATACACGAAGATAGCTAGTGCGTGATTGTTTGCAACGGAGAGAGACACCCCTATAGCACATGTCCAATAGAGGTCTGGCCAACAAGGGGCAGAGGTCGAGAGGGACGCATGGAGAAGATGGACGCATGGGGAGGGAGAGAGGGTGTGTTTGTGATAGAGAGATCCCCTCGAGATCGCGAGGGGACTATATGGGTGGGAGATCGAGGGACGAGGTGTATGTGCGATAGGAAGATGCCCCAAGAGAAATCGAGATAGACTAAGTGAGGAAAAGAGACAATGCATATGTTTGTGATGGAGACTAAGAATTAGTCATATACATGGGGGGGGGGGGGGGACTGCGTGTGCCTACAATTGAGTGAGAGACAATCATACTTAGCTAGGCGTGAGATTGTGTGTGTGTGTGCGTGTGAGATGGAGAGAGAACGAGGGAGAGAGAGAGAGTTTTATATGGGTCTATCGAGTGCGAGTGAGATATGCATGTGTATGTGTGACCCAGGGAGATGGAGAGTTTGAGAGAGAGAGGGAAGAGCCCCGAGACGGCAGAGTGGTGCGTAAGAGAGTAACGGGCAACGAGCTAGGGAATTTGTGTGCGTACGATGAGTGCACCCTAGATATTTAGCTTGGACTAGAGAATCATACATTGTGTACTAGAGAGACCTATACATGGAGTGTGCATGCGAACTAGAAAGACCCCCCCCCCACACATAGAGAGAGAGAGATAGAGAGAGGGAGAGGGACCGACAAGGTTTGTGTTTGGATGCGTGCGATAGAATTGAAGATTGTCGGCGAGAGAGAGAACAGGAGTCTGGGAGAGGGGGAGGTCGCGTTTATGCACCAAAGACTGATATAAACCATGTTTCGATATAAATTTGCATTCAAATAGTTGAATTGGAGAACATGTTGTCTGCAATCCACACATGAACGGAGATATCCGTATCAAACAAGTTCATTAATTTGACTTTCAACATGTTCATGGAGTACTATAATACAACATGCTACTCAATTGAGGTGTTCAATTTTGGATTTAGTTCACTATTTTGACCTGGTGAATGAGCTATTTCATTGAATCGAGATATTTCATTTTGGGTTTGATTCCCGTTTTTGAGTGGGTCAACTATTTGTCATATAGTAAATCGTTAGCAACGAGCATGTAAAAACACATTAGTCCCGAGCATCATCTCACCATCTAAAAAAGAAGTGGCAAGCTAATATTTCAAAATTTGATTCGCATAACTTTTTTTTTTGAAATGTAACACTTCGATTCCATACTTAAACTAGCTCAGCTAAATTGCTGGCCATTCGAAACGACTTGGTAAGTTAGACGTGGATGCTCGTTCTCCCAAAATTTGAACGAACCGCTAAACACCCTCTGCTCGGTGGAATTCGCCCGAGAAAATAAATGGGAGACGCAAAATTACTGGCCTATGTGGGACACGCATCAATTGGCCTGTTCTACATCCAGGATAGGTTCGTAACTTCATCCAAGCGCGCCTTCTCCTTGGCCGAAATGACAGGTGCCGAATAATTCATAAACCATGGGCGGCAAAACACCCTCTCCTCGGCCGAAATCGCTCGCGCCGACTATTTCAAAACACGCCCTCCTCGCCCGAAATCGCTCGCGCCCACTATTTCAAAACATGACCTCCTCGCCCGAAATCGCTCGTGCCCACTATTTGGGAGAAGCAAAGTTACTCTACTATCCCCGACCCTCAAGACACAAACCCAAGCCCAGAAGCCTAAAGACAGGGGTAGAACTGTAACTCGCCCCCACATTTCAGACAAAGGCGTCCATAAGACATGGTTCCCCCTCCCAATTCCCCATTCATACATCGTGGGCGCCAAATCACCTTCTCCCCGGAAGCTCCCTTCTCCCCAGCCGCGAAACCTCAGCCCCTCCTCCATGGCGCCCCCACCACACCAAATTCACCGCCGCCCTCCTCCCCAATGTCGGAGACGCTATCCGTTTGCCGTCGTGCACTGGGCCGTGTGCCTCTTACTCCGTGCTGCCGGAGCTGCCTCGACGATGACTGCGTGAACCGTACTTGAGCAGATTCACCCCCGCCATTGTGCACGGCCCCAAAGCGGCTCCAACTTCGGATGCGTCCAGGGCCCCGGCGCTGCTTCCTCGTAGCCGTCGATCATCGCGACATATCTGCTTTCCTGCCGCCGGGAGCCACCGCAACCGCGCCGGCCTCACCGACTCGGTAGCTAGAGCTGCCTACTTCACCGGGCCGCAAGATAGGTCGTACACTCATCTTAAATCACTTTATTTAGGCATCAGTCGTCTGAATTTTTATTCTGGGCCAATCGATTCCCAATGGGAAGCAGCACCCCTCGAGGTGGCAGAGCTCCTAGGCTGCCGGTTGGCTGGTGTCTATCATAAGGGTGCGGGGGCGCAAGTTCGCCACAGAAGCAACGCTTAGGTGGCTTCATTAGAGTTGCATGGGTTGAAGGTACTGCCGCCGCTGGATCTGGATGACGGCGAGTCATTGTGGGTTGGCCGGGGACGGCGCAACCATGGCAGTGCGGTGGGGTGGGGAGTGGGGTTTTGGTCGAAGCTCTCGCGACCAGGGACGGCGGAGGCAGGCTGCTCTGCCGGTGGTCACCGGCTCTTCGGGGAAGATTCTGAACAGTGTCAGCCGGGAGGCACAAGACGGCCATCAAGCCATCCGGCATAGATCGGACAATACCAAAATAAAATAAAATCGTGTGACCCCAATTTAGTGTCCAGACGTGTGACCACTTGATACGTCTCCAACGTATCTATAATTTATGAAGTATTCATGCCGTTATATTATCATTCTTGGATGTTTTACAATCATTTTATAGCAACTTTATATCATTTTTTGGACGAACCTATTGACATAGTGCCCAGTGCCAGTTGTTGTTTATTGCTTTTTTTTACATCGCAGAAAATCAATACCAAACGGAGTCCAAATGCAGCGAAACTTTTTGGAGATTTTTTCTAGGCCAGAAGACACCCGGTAGGCCAAAGAAGTACCAGAGGGGAGCTCCGAGGAGAGCACAACCCACCAGGGCGTGCCTAGAGGCCCAGGCGCGCCCAGGTGGGTTGTGCCCACCTCGGTGGCCTCCCGCACCACCACTTCGCTGTATAAATTGCCAAATATTCCAAAAACCCTCGGTGTAACCGTAGATCAGAAGTTCCGCCGCTGCAGGCCTCTATAGCCACGAAAAACTAATCTAGACCCAGTTCCGGCACCCTGCCGGAGGGGGAAATCATCACCGGTGTCCATCTTCATCATCCCGGTGGCCACCATGATGAGGAGGAAGTAGTCCACCCTCGGGGCTGAGCGTTTGTACCAGTAGCTATGTGTTTAATCTCTCTCTCTCTCTCTCTCTCTCTCTCTCTCTCTCTCTCTCTTGTGTTCTTGAGATGGCACAATCTTGATGTATCGCGGGCTTTGTTAATATAGTTGGATCATATGGTGTTTCTCCCTCTCTATCTTGTGGTGATGAATTGAGTTTTCCCTTTGAGATTTCGTTTTATCGGATTGAATATTTTTATGGATTTGAGAGCACTTGATATATGTCTTGCATATGAATACCCGTGGTGACAATGGGGTATTATATTGATTCACTTGATATATGTTTTGGCACTCAACTCGCAGATTCCTGAGGTAACATTGGGGTAATCTATGCATAGGGGTTGATGCACATTTTCATCCTTGTTTCTCCGGTAGAAATCTTGGGGCACTCTTTGAGGTTCTTTGTGTTGGATCAAGTATTATGAATCTGAAATTGTTTGATGCGTATCGTATAATTAACTCATGGATACTTGTGGTGACATTGGAGTATCTAGGTGACATTAGAGTTGGTTGATGCGTATCACATGGTGTTATTTTAGTACGAACTCTTGGATAGATCGAACGGAAAGAATAACTTTGCATTATTTTAGTACGAACTCTTGAATAGATCGAGCGGAAAGAATAACTTTAAGGTGGTTTCATACCCTACAAACAATTTCTTCTTATGTTCTCCGCTAGATAGGAACTTTAGAGTGATTCTTCATCACACGTTGAGGGATTGTTATGTGATCCAATTATATTAGCTTTGTTGAGAGATTGCACTAGCGAAAGTATGAACCCTAGGCCTCATTTTCAAGCATTGCAATACCGTTTGTGCTCACTTTTGTTACTTGCTACCTTGCTGTTTTTTATTGTTCCTATTACAAAAATCAATATCTACTATTATTACTACACTTTTATCACCATCTCTTCACCGAACTAGTGCACCTATCCAATTTACCATTGTATTTGGTGTGTTGGGGACACAAGAGACTTTTTATTATTTGGTTGCAGGGTTGTTTGAGAGAGACCATCTTCTCCTACGCCTCCCACGGATTGATAAACCTTAGGTCATCCACTTGAGGGAAAACTGCTACTGTCCTACAAAACTCTGCGCTTGGAGGCCCAACATGTGTCTACAAGAATAAAGTTGCGTAGTAGACATCAAGCTCTTTTCTGGCGTCGTTTCCGGGGAGGTGAGTGCTTGAAGGTATATCTTTAGATCTTGCAATCGAATCTTTTAGTTTCTTGTTTTTTTCACTAGTTTGGTTTAGAAAAGAAAACTACAAAAAATGGAATTGAGGTTGCATCATATTATTCATCTTTATAATGTCTTTCGTGAAAATGATGGAAAGGAAAATTGTGCTCAATTGATAGAAGAAGAATTCTATAAAATGTTTGACAAAAAATCTTTGAATGATGAGCATGATTGCAATGTTGTTGGTATGAACTCTTTGAATATCCATGATGCTAATGATATGCAAAGCCATAAGCTTGGGGATGCTATGTTTGATGAAGATGATATTTTTAGTCCCCCAAGTTTTGATGAGAAAATTTACTATGATGATTGCATGCCTCCTATTTATGATGATTATATTGATGAAAGTGGATTTGGAGAGGTCATGACTTTATTTAATGATGAATCCACTATTTTTTAGGAGATTGCAATTGATTATGACAACAAAGTTCCTATATATGATGATTATGGTGATGACTTGTATGCTATAAAGAATAATGATAACCATGAAACTTGTCATCATGATTTTAATTTTCAATCCCATGATAGTTATTTTTTTGAGTTTGCTCCCACTACTATGCATGAGAATAAATTTGATTATGTGGAGAGTAATAAAATTTCTATGATTGTGGATCATGAAAATAATGCTTTATGTGATAGCTATATTGTTGAATTCATTCATGATGGTGCTGAAAATTATTATGAGAGAGGAACATATGCTTTTACATATCTCAATAATATCAAGTTTCCTCTCTATGTGTTGAAAATCTTGAAGCTTTGCTTGTTTTGCCTTCCTATGCTAGTTGATTCTTGTTCCCATAAGTTGTTTGCTCACAAAATCCCTATGCGTAGGAAGTGAGTTAGACTTAAATGTGCTAGTCATATGCTTCATGATGCTCTCTTTGTGTTTCAATTCTTATTTTTCATGTGAGCATCATTGAAATCATCATGCCTAGCTAAAAGGCATTAAAGAAAAGCGCTTGTTGGGAGACAACCCAACACTTTTACCTACTTTTTGTGTGTGTTCACATGATTAGGATACTGTAGTGATCTTGTTTTATAGCTTTTGTTTCAATAAAGTGCCAAGTAAAGCCTTTGGGATAGTGTGGATGATAGTTGACTTGATTCTGTGCAAAAACAGAAACTTTTGCGTCAAGTGCAGAAATTCCTGTCTTTTACTGGACCGTGGAAAATTCTTAATTTTTTACAGTTGATGGGTATACAAATTTTCTACGTTTTCCAAAATTTTCAGAATTTCTGGAGTTACATAAGTATGACCTTAATTCAGATCTTTATATACTGTTCTGTTTTTGACAGATTCTGTTTTCAATGCATAGTTTGCTTGTTTTCTAGTTTCTATGGCTTATATTGCTTAATATAAATTGTAGAAATGATAATGTACAGTAGGAATTGTGTGAGAACAATTATGAATCTTGTCTTTGATAGTACCAAAGTGAATGATTTGTCTTTATCATACTAACCCATCTCACGAAGTTCCGTTAAGTTTTGTGTGATTGAAGTTTTCAAGTTTTGGGTGAGATATCGATATGAGGAGAATAAGGAGTGACAAGACCCTAATATTGGGGATGCCCAAGGCACCCCCAAGGCAATATTCAAGGAAGATCCAAGCAACTAAGCTTGGGGATGCCCCGGAAGGAATCCCCTCTTTCGTCTCCGACATTATCGGTAACCTCACTTGGAGCTATAAATTTATTCATCACATGATATGAGTTTTGCTTGGAGGGTCATTTTATTTTATTAGGATTTGCTTTCTGTTATTTAGAATAATTTTTTGCATCTCTTACTTCAATAAAAGTGGCAACTATAGCCTTTGCCATGCTTATTTTGCAAATATATGAGTTGCTGTTTCAAAACAGAAATTTTATCGCTGTTGCAATAATTATCAAGAAAAGTAAGAATGTGATAAAATGTTGAAACGTGTTGCACAATAAGATATGATAAATTTTCTACAGTGTGGTAAATTCTCAGAATTTTTGGAGTTAGGGAAGTATGAGTACAATTGCACTCTTTACAGACTGTCCTGTTTAGACAGATTGCTGTTATGTTTGCATATGTTTGCTTGTTTAATGATTCTATTTGAGGATAGGAGTATTAAATATGAAGAGGCATTTAGTATGCAATGTTGAATAATAATTTTAGTGATTGTCTACAGAGAATGATAAGGTTTTGCATTGATTTATACTAACTTATCTCACGAGTTCTTGTTGAGTTTTGTGTGGATGAAGTTTTTAAGAATTAGGGAAACCGTGATATGAGAGGAATTAAGGAGACACAAAAGCTCAATCTTGGGGATGCCCAAGGCATCCAAGTTAATATGCCAAGAAGTCTCAAGCATCTAAGCTTGGGGATGCCCCGGTAGGCACCCCACCTTTCTTCATCAACAATTATCGGTTAGCCTCGGTTGAGCCTAAGTTTTTGCTTCTTCACATGATGTGTGCTATTCTTAGAATGTCATTTTATTTTGTTTTGCTTGTTGTTTTAATAAAATACTTAGATCTGAAAGTTTTAAATAAGAGAGAGTCCTCAATTAGCAACCCATTTACTTAACTACTCATTTGATCTTCACTTGTATCTTTCTGGAGTAGTTTGTCATTTACTCTCATGCTTCACTTAGATTATTTTGAGAGTTGAAAATTTTGAAAAATACTTATGCTCTCATTCTTCACTTAAATTGATTTAAGAGCTTGTTAGTAGCAATGGTAATACATAAATTTAGTCCCAAAGTAATGGATATTCAAGAAGGATATAATAAAAAACTTTCATGAAGATCATTGGACAAAATAAACTTGATTCTTTGTAATAGTTTTGAGATATGATGATAGTGATATGTGAGTCATGTTGATGAGTAATTATGCTTTAGTAAGAATATTGGTGTTAAGGTTTGTGATTCCCTATGCAAGCACGAAAGTCAATAGTTATGCAATGAAATTACATCCTACTTGTGGTGCATTATTCGGTGTTAGTTATGCTTAATGCTCGTTTATGTGAATTTTTGTTTCTTGGTTGGTTGCTTCTCAATCTATTTGCTAGGCTCCATTTGTACTAAGTGGGAATACTACTTGTGCATCCAAATTCTTAAACCCAAAGTTGTGCCAAATGAGTCCACCATACCTACCTATATGCGGTATTTCCATGCCGTTCTAAGCAAATTTGTATGTGCCATCTCTAAATTTTAAAAATGATTTCCTTTTTGTGTGCTCGTACCGCTCATGAAGCGGCAGGGGGTGGCCAATTTTTTCCATGCTAGATGTGTTATTCTCAAGATGAGTGTTTATTCACTTGTCATTGCACGAGACTACGACAAAGGTATTAGGGATGCCCAGTCCTGAAATGAAAAATGAATTTACTTTATGTTGTCAAATAATAAATTCCTTGGAAAGTGTTGGTATGGAGGGCACCCGTGGATACGGCTAGCCATGGATCATGAAAGAATGGTGGAAAAAGGAACAAACTTTATTTTCTGTTTGGGAACCGCCTATGATATATCTAGCATGTAAAGTGTTGGGAATTACTTGGTCATTTTCGTTGACGGGAAAAGTATGCCTCTCAAAAATTTTATCTCTCAATTTAAGCTTTGAGCTCTGGCACCTCTACAAATCCCTACTTCCCTCAGCGAAGGGCCTATCTATTTACTTTATGCAATTTTTATTTTTATTTGAGTCTCCATCTTCTCTTATAAAGCACCAACTAAGGGGCACTATGATCGTACTTGAGCATTGGATGTAGCTAATATGCGAGTGTGTTTTGCGAATGGATCAATGATTGAGCATGATGGGCTAGGGATAACTTTCGTTAGTGTTGATATTTTCAAAGACATGGTTGCTTGTTGATATGCTTGAGTATTGATGTCTTCATGTCAAATTATAGACTATTGCTTTGAATCATTCAAGTCCAAATGTCCATGCTACAAAAGAAAGAGTATATGATGAATATGATAGGTAGCTTTCCACAACAAAAATTCCGTTTTCAATTGCTACTGTATCATGATAAGTTTTATGAGAAAGAGTTGCTGTTATGATGCTAGAAAAAGTGATTGAAATTATCATTGATCAAACTTATGCACTTTGCTAGCATTCACACTTCATAAATTATTTCTTTTATCATTTACCTACTCGAGGACGAGTAGGAATTAAGCTTGGGGATGCTGATACGTCTCCAACGTATCTATAATTTATGAAGTATTCATGCCGTTATATTATCATTTTTGGATGTTTTACAATCATTTTATAGCAACTTTATATCATTTTTTGGGACTAACCTATTGACATAGTGCCTAGTGCTAGTTGCTGTTTTTTGCTTGTTTTTTACATCGCAGAAAATCAATACCAAACGGAGTCCAAACGCAGCGAAACTTTTTGGAGATTTTTTCTGCACCAGAAGACGCCCGGTGGGCTAAAGAAGTACCAGAGGGGAGCTCCGAGGAGAGCACAACCCACCAGGGCGCGCCTGGGGGCCCAGGCGCGCCCAGGTGGGTTGTACCCACCTCGGTGGCCTCCCGCACCACCTCTTCACCCTATAAATTGCCAAATATTCCAAAAACCTTCGGGGTAACCCTAGAGCAGAAGGTCCGCCGCCGCATGCCTCTGTAGCCATGAAAAACCAATCTAGACCCCGTTCCGGCACCCTGCCGGAGGAAGAAATCATCACCGGTGGCCATCTTCATCATCCCGGCGGCCACCATGATGAGGAGGGAGTAGTCCACCCTCGGGGCTGAGGGTTTGTACCAGTAGCTATGTGTTTAATCTCTCTCTCTCTCTCATGTTCTTGAGATGGCATGATCTTGATGTATCGCGGGCTTTGTTAATATAGTTGGATCATATGGTGTTTCTCCCTCTCTATGTTGTTGTGATGAATTGAGTTTTCCCTTTGAGATTTCATTTTATCGGATTGAATATTTTTATGGATTTGAGAGCACTTGATATATGTCTTGCATATGAATACCCGTGGTGACAATGGGGTATTATATTGATTCACTTGATGTATGTTTTGGCACTCAACTCGTTGATTCCCGAGGTGACATTGGGGTAATCTATGCATAGGGGTTGATGCACGTTTTCGTCCTTGTTTCTCCGGTAGAAATCTTGGTGCACTCTTTGAGGTTCTTTGTGTTGGATCGAGTATTATGAATCTGAAATTGTTTGATGCGTATCGTATAATTAACTCATGGATACTTGTGGTGACATTTGGAGTATCTAGGTGACATTAGAGTTGGTTGATGCATATCATATGGTGTTATTTTAGTATGAACTCTTGGATAGATCGAACAGAAAGAATAAATTTGTGTTATTTTAGTACGAACTCTTGAATAGATCGAACGAAAAGAATAACTTTAAGGTGGTTTCGTACCCTACAAACAATTTCTTCTTATGTTCTCCGCTAGATAGGAACTTTGGAGTGATTCTTCATCACACGTTGAGGGATTGTTATGTGATCCAATTATATTAGCATTGTTGAGAGATTGCACTAGCGAAAGTACGAACCCTAGGCCTCATTTTCAAGAATTACAATACCGTTTGTGCTCACTTTTGTAACTTGCTACCTTGCTGTTTTTTATTGTTCCTATTACAAAAATCAATATCTACTATTATTACTACACTTTTATCACCATCTCTTTGCCGAACTAGTGCACCTATACAATTTACCATTGTATTTGGTGTGTTGGGGACATAAGAGACTTTTTATTATTTGGTTTCAGGGTTGTTTGAGAGAGACCATCTTCATCCCACGCCTCCCACGGATTGATAAACCTTAGGTCATCCACTTGAGGGAAAATTGCTACTATCCTATAAAACACTGCGCTTGGAGGCCCAACATGTGTCTACAAGAATAAAATTGCGTAGTAGACATCACCACTCTCGTACCTTACTGTTGATCTCTTAGGGTATTTCTTAAGATCAGAGATATGTGTTGTTCTTAACATTATGCGTTTTCTTTATCTTCAGCCATCTTAGGACCGAGAGTAATCGACCAGATGGGGGGGGGTGAATGGGAGATTCAAAATTTCTTTCGAAAGCTTTGAAATCTAATCCACACACCGCAGTGGAATAGAGTATAGAGAGAAATGCACTGAATCAGATTTCCTCGTCAGAGGCATATTCATCGAGAAAGTCATTTACAACAGAGCGAGCTTGATCAATAATAGGTTTAACTACGATGAGAGTTATGCAACATGCAAGCAGGTGTAACATATTGAAACAAATAATAATGACCACTGAAGGAAATACAATCTCAGGGTTACACCAAATAATAAGGATACAGATAGATGATATAGAACTAAGGACGAAGATAATGAAATGATTTGATACAGTGGTGCTCGATGGCGACAAGAGATTTGGAAGACCAGTTCACCCTTTTGCCAAAGGGCTACGTTTGGTTGGAGGGGCTGTGACTTAACACGGAAGATAAACTCTCTTCACCCTATTCTCCTTCAACACAGAGCTGATCAGACTCAGGTTGATTTCACTCATGGTAGATCCTTGTCGGCGATCTCCAAACCTTCGGTCGACCTTCGCGAACCACAATCACTCTTGGTTGCTGAAGATCAGGATCAGTGATGACAATGACTCTTCATCACTCGAAACCAAACCTACCCGTCTAGAGAGTGCACAACATTCAAGAGTAATAGGTACAAGAACTCTCACTCAGATCTGGTGTGATGCTAAACCACTATCTAAGTTTGGGCTCTTGATTTTTCTCTCAGTGGATCTTAAACTCAAATCACTCAGAGAGGGGTTGCTCAAATCAATCTTCTCAGAAATCTCAAGCCGAGCAGCCAACGGATAACGTTGGAGCGGGGTGGCTATTTATAGCCAGAGCCTTCCCAGATGGGAAATGACTAAATTGGACATCGGCCTCAGCCAATAGCCGAGCGACACGATTCCAACTGTTGGATTTGAGCTCAACGGTAACATTCCTTGCTGAGCAAGAAATGCTAACTCCTCGGTCCGAGGCAAATCTCTTGCAGTGAAGAAGATCACAGTCTCTTGCTGGCAAGTATTTACTCGGAGCACAAAGAGATTTCTCTCGCATCTTTCATAGGTTGTAGCTAAGCATCACAACTGATCTAAGCAACAAGAACCTATACCCCTCTTAATAGTACGGAGGTCCTATGACTCAAAAGACTGAAAGAAGAAAAACTCAACGAATGCTACATCTTCATTTTGTCTTCGACTACAATCGCTGCAGTCAATTTCTTCGGACGACAGTATTGAAACAGAAAACTTCGCTATCTCAGCAAATCTTTCGAGGGGTCGATTTCTTCACATTAATCTTCTTGACTCTATCTTTTCATCAGATGTACCTTGTTCTTCTCTACAGCGCAGATATGCTTCGGTGAAGTTCCTCGAACTCAGCACCGGAGACAGCATTCTCTTTGGTTGTGTATGGACTTTTCTCTCTGTGTGCACTAGCAAACACATTAGTACATACCTGTTTCTGTCAACAATCTCCAAAACTCAAGGTAGGAAGATATTGCACCAACAATCTCCCCCTTTTTGGATGATTGTTGACAAAACAAATCACATTGAATGATAGATAATGAATGGAATGTAATGCGAAGAATAATGAATTACGAGAGAGGTTTATGAAGATAAGATATTCTCCCCCTTAAGTTATGCTTCGGTTTAGGAAAATATATTTCTCTTCATATGAGTGTCATTGATAAAGATTTCATACTGTAGTTCTTTCAATACACTCGACGGTGTCTGAGGTAGTTCCTGTCACAAGAACTTCGACAAGGGTTAGAGGAGAAACATGGTGAGTTTTGTGACACAGATAAATCATGAAAGTTTTCTCAGAGCACAATTTTGGATCCACAAGAGACATAATTTTCCTGCATGTTAGATGTATAATAAGATCAACATGGGCGAATGATAATTCGTTGCTCAGAGTGGACAGGCTTCGAAGATGCTTATCCTTGAAATACGGTGAAGCATATGATATCCGAGAGAAACACTTTGTCAGCCATAGATAGCCTTCACAGGGCATTTGTGCATTGACTGACTGTATTTTCCTGCAAGGTTAGATATTGATAAATAGCAATAAGAGTATATCCAACCATCAGTTAAGAATCACACAATGCTTCAATATAATATCATCATTTAATGATTCTCTGTTCGTTGAAGAGAATTAATGTGTCCCTGTAAGAAGAATAATCGTCTGTTATATCATTCACAGGACAACCATATTTAATGGTACCTGCAGACAAATAATGCGAAGCAAATAGTATTGCAGGCGGGGGTTATTAACATTACATGACGACCGAAGTTTTAACACCACATGCGGTGCGATAAGGTTCTGAAGCAAATTGTTCGAAGAGAAACCAAATGAAAGTTCGAAGCAAAAACACCCTGCAAACCCCGATAGTCTATCACTCGATGTTATCCTCTCCCTTTTTGTCAACAAGTGTCAAAAAGGATAGAGAGTTCACACGAGGAATCACTCTGATGGAGTGTCTTCTGAGTCGGAGTTGAAGCCACTTGAAGAACCAGAATCAGAAGAGTGTGGAATGGTCGAGGCAGAGGCAGGTGTAGCAGTCTTGGCTTTGAGGGGCTTAGAAGGATTTGCATCTGGCTTGAAAATGCGTGTGCTTGCTGTGTCTTTAATTTCATCATCGTGGTTGACAAACAGCAGATCCGTTGAAACAGAATGTTGTGGGAGCTTTGGAGTTTGTCTTCGGACACGCGGGACTGCAAGCAGGTCCAGATAATCATAATCCTTGAAGAGGCCTTTCTTGGCTAGATCCTTGCGAGTGAAACGCCTCCTCAGCAAGGTCCAAGATCTCTTTCTAGAATCTTTCTCATGAAGAAGGATTTGCCTGGTGTGATTGTGAAGCAGATTCAGTTCAGCAAGCAATTCCATCTTTTCTTTCCTATCCATCCTGATATGCCTCTCCAGAGTCTGCTGTGTGCGATGCAAATTTCATACAGTGATGGATTTTCCACATGAGGAACTTCAACTTTGGCTTCTTTGACCTTCGGTGCATTCTCAGATGATGAAGCATTTGCATCCATGTCAACAGGTTCTTTCCCCTTTTTGTATTCTTTCACTATGCGCAGAGTGTCACGAACAGGTGGCATGAATACTTTTGGTGCATAGGCCCAGAAGAATTTTTCATTTGTAAGCTGCTCAATGGCATACATGATCCAAGGAGCATAGGGCTTGAGCGACTGAGGACTGTCTGCAGCACATGCTAGATTCCTATTGAATAGATCGGGAATGTCAAATTTGATTCCCTGAGAAATTGACACCATAGCATTTCCTACGATGCCTTTGATGGAGTTGGGCCGATTGGTTGGCGTAATGGTATTGCACAGGATGTGGAATAGCACTTTGTTGTCATAGGCCAACTTCTTCTGGTCAACATCTATGCATTAAAATTCACATTGAGGCAAATTGATCAGGGCCAGAAAATGATCTGCTTAGCATTTGATTCTCTCTCTGCCTATCATCCATTCGAGCGTCTAGGTAGAAGTGTTTTCCATCTGCCCTGTGATGTACAACATGGCATAGAACTGAAGGATAATCTCTTTGTTCCATCCATGATTGAAACACATGAAACCCTTCAGAAGAGCATGTTCAATATGGTCAAGGGCGTTGTGGAAGCAAGGCATTCCTTCAAACTTGGCGAAGTTTAACATCTTGTGATTGAAAATCCTGTTCTTGCTAAACAAGATTCGAGCATAATATATTGCCTGCTCCTCTGTCCAGAACCTTGGTGACAGAGACGTTCTTTATCCTTCGTAGGGGCTCACCCCAAAGAATGTAAGCTTCGCTGAGTGAAGATGCTCATTGAAAGCTGGGCCATAGGGGCCATACTCAGATGAAAATAGCGGGAAAGATTCCTGAGGATTTTTTCGGTAAACTTCTGCGCTAATTTCCATCGGCTGAACATCATCAGCTGCAGATGCATTCTCATCAGAGGGATGTACGGGCACATGAGGTACGATATCCTTCTCTGAACCAGACGGCATGGGATCATCAGACCGTTGATCATTTTTATTCGCTGGAACTCCTTCAGCGGATTTCTCAGACTTAGGCTCAAGGGCCTTTTCTTTCGGTGATTCAGCGAATGGTGGTGGTGGAACAAAAACTTCTCCAGCCTGCTGCGGCAGAACTGGTGGTGAGACTTGGTGGGACAGAACAGGTGGTGCAACTTCTTCATCCTTCTTCTCGTGAGCCATGGGCTCTTCAATCTTCTTTCCTTCCTGTTCCGGCTGTGAAGCCAAGGAACTAGGAGCAAGGTCAACCTCCATCGGGGCAGTGGCACCAGATGAGGAGACTGTTGGGGCAGTACTTTGGGCAGCAAATTGCTCTCCCTCAACCTTTTCTTCCTCCTCAGTGGGTTCGGAGGGTCCAGCTTGAATGTTCTTCGCAGGCGATGAGACTAGCTTCTCCATTTCAATTTCTTCGTCAATCTTTTCCTCGGGAGCATTTTGCTTGGGCACAATCATAACTTCATCAGGATTGACAAGATAAATGTCCACCACATCCACTTCTTGTTCGACTGAGGTAGGAATTACCGTAGTCTCAACTTATTGTTCGACTACTTCCTCGAGACGAGGGGATGGTGGGATCTGTTGAAGTGGTGCACTTGAGTCAATAGGAGCATCAGCTGAAGCAGATTTGACATGATTATGCTTGACTTCTTTTGGCTTATTTACTCTGGCCTGAGCTCTCTGGCGTTTTTCCTCTTTCTCCCCGCATCGAGCAATATCTTCCTGACGCTTAATCTCTTTGATTCTTCAATCACAGAGTTGGGAGACATCCATTTTCATCTTGGAGTGCCACTCTATCTTGTTGTTCCTCATGGTAGTGAGGGCTTTGGTGGTTTCAAGAATGGCCTTGTTCACATCCTTTCTTTCAGCTTCAGATTTGGCTTCCCTTCTCATTTTCTCCAGAAGCTTTTTATCTTCGACACCCTGATTGAGTTCTTTGGTGATTTACTTTAGATAAGTGAAGTGTTTTGCCACCATCTTGGTAATATCTTCAGGCAGACCCAAATCACCCAACTCAGCTGGATTGGCATCATAGGAAGCACCTTCAATGATGTCGAATATCATATCAAAATCATATTCCTCTATGGAAGCAGGAATAATTTTCTTTGCCTTCTTGGCGGAAACAGTTGCTTTTTTATCAGTGACCAGCTTCCTCTTGGCAGCTGGGGTAGCAGAACCCGAAGGTTTATCGAAGGGAACTGATTCAAGCCTTGGTGAAGATCTCACAGGCGGTGATTTCTTAGTAGGTGATGGAGTGTGATATGTCTTATCGAGCAATGCTCGTTGATCGTACATGGGAATTTCATTGCCAGCATTATTTTCAGAAGATTCTTCATCAGACGAGGTAGATGCAACCTTTCTGGACTTACTCACAACAGACTTCTTCTTCGAAGCTCGAGGAGAAACTGACTTCCTCTTCTTCTTCTCTTTTCGGGCAGACGCCTCTTCCTTCTTCTCAATTACATCTTGTTGAGTCAGCTCAACATTTCGCTGCTCAACTTGGTTCTTCTTCGCAAGCCTAGCCTCATGCTTAGCCTTTGCCTTTTTCCCTCTTAGCAACTTCTTCGGGAAAATCATTTGTGGTTTTCAAAGAATCGGCATGAGCGTTGGGAGGTGGTGCTGGCCTTACTTTCTCATCTTCCTGGCCTAAACAGCCTTCTGCAATGCAATCATTCCAGGGTGGAGTGAAAGCAAACAATATCTGATATTTCCGACGAACGTTCTCGTAGTTGAACCATTTCTTCGCCCAGTGCCGGCAAATCTTTTGCAATCTAGTGTTCCTGTCTTGCGTTGTTTCCACACCTGGTGGAGTCCTGTATGTTTCCTGATCAGACATCTCAGCTGTTGTATTTCTTTCTCTTCCTCTGCCACCCTTCTTGGCATTTCCATCTGAGAACATGGTCTTGGAATCAGTGAGTAGCTCATCTTCTGGCTGACTGTGAGCACAAGGAATATCATCATCAGCATCATCAGCAGAATCTGATTCAGCCTTTTTCTTCGATGCTCTTGGTGGCTTGGCAGATTTTCGTTCGACCACCTTTGCTTTGGCAGCCACCCTTGGCTGCTGAGGGATTTCTTCCTCTAAACCAGAATGCTCATCTGAAATGTTTGCCATGACCACTCCTGAAGAAAAACACAAGAGAGAAAGAAAGCACGGTTGAGGTCACAAGCATGCACATAGGAAATTTTTAACACAAATAAGAAGGTTTTACAGGAGAAACCTATGGATTTAAGTCATGCACTGGCAAGATATCATAGAGTAAGTTCCAGTATGCCTAAGGACGACACAACGGATTCTCTAATCTTTCGAAGTACATGTACAATGAACCCTAGATCCAAAGGACATGTACGAGGAACAACTACAAACCGTACAAGTGAAAACTAACAGAGCCTAGAAGATCTACGCTCAGAAATAACATGGAATAATTCGCGTCGGGAGGAACTGCTCTAGAATAGAAGTTGAGTAGAGTAAGAACCAGATCTGAATGCCCTAAGTTGGCGAGACAGATCAACTACAGCAGAGCGGGAAGGAGGATTTACCGCACTGGCGCGACCAATGGTGACGGAGCTTCGCCGGAGTTGCACGGCAATGCTTGACGTCGATGCTGCTTCGAGCTCGGGCTCGGGCGGAGAGAGAGAGTAGGGTTTGAGGCTAAACAGAGAGGAACTAAGGAAGAAGAGACCCGGAGCAGGGGGTTTGTATAGCCTGAAGGACAAACCACCACTCCTAAATCTACGGACGGAAAAATCAGGACGTTCCACATTCAACAGACGAGATCATGAAGAAGAGATCGTGGGCATGTGTCAGCCGTTTCCTACAAAATTTTCGGTAACTGAACTGAATGCCGAAGGGTTTGAGGAAGGGCAAGCGCCAAAACAGATGAAGGAATTTGAGGATGATTTAATTCGCGACCAAGGACGTCGGAAAGAAATCTTCTTCAGATCAAGTGCATGAATATGACACGAGGAACAGAGAGAAAAACAGAATAGGAAACTCGAGGAAAACGCGAAAGAGAGACAACTGAAAAAGAGAGCAAGAACACTATGAATAAAAACAAGAAAACAAGAGCACCAACAATGATTGCACTCAGGGCATATGGTGAGAGTGTGATATCCCTGAGAGTGTTTCTTGCAGGAAATGATTAGTTCTTCACAACCCACACCTCTGTGGGAGGTGATGACCTCATTTGCTTCGCCTGGCTTGGGATATTTCTTTGGCATGTTCTG
Source organism: Thinopyrum elongatum (assembly GCA_011799875.1). Lineage (NCBI taxonomy): Eukaryota > Viridiplantae > Streptophyta > Magnoliopsida > Poales > Poaceae > Thinopyrum > Thinopyrum elongatum. The sequence goes on along the minus strand of CM022303.1, from coordinate 304,742,582 downwards.
CGTGACACCTGAGTACTATGATAATAATCATATGAATAGGCATTGAAGTTGTTTCCAGATGCATGAGTATAATGATTAGAGGATATGCGCATGTACTTCTTCTGACGCAAGTGAGGGTGATAATCATTCGAGAATGATAATTGATTCGGCTGTGTGTGGTAGCCATTTCCTCGTCAAGGATTATCCTGCACAGTCAGATTAGCAGTAACAGATAGATTTTCAATGATATTTTTCTTCACACAAATTTGCTTCTTGGGAGAGCCTGCCCTGCAGTTAGTTCCAACATATCAAGCGAAAACCTTACCATTCTGTTGCTTGAAGAGTTTGTAATTTGAGTCATTTGACTTGTCAAATTCAACAGACATTGGCGAAAGATAACCAGATAGAGTTTTAGATTCAAGGGTTTTACTACTTGCTCGAATCCAAGTTGTACGAGGATATTGTTTGGGAGTCCAGTACGAACCATCCACATTAAGTTTCTTTTCGAAATCTAATCCTTCCTTCTGAGGATTTTAGTGAAGAATAGACTTCTTGAGCACATCACACAAGGTTTGGTGCCCTTTCAGGCTCCTTAGCATTCCAGTCTCAAGTAAGCCTCTTAACCTGCAATTTTCTTCAGTAAGAGCAACAAAATCCTCGGAGGAGGGGTTAGTGGTGCCATTAGAGGTAGCAGTGTTCTCTTTCATAGCATTGGAAGTTTCAGCATGAGAATCTGCATTGCTACATTCTAGGCAAGTTAAGCAAGGGGGTACAAAACCATCAGGAAGTTGAACAGATTGCTCGGCGAAGAGAGAAGCTTTTTCTAAAGCCAGTTCATTATGAGACTCTTTCAGTGACACGAGTTCTTGATTCCTGGTAAGGAGTTCATTTGATAAACTCTCGTAGTCAACTGCAAGTGAGTCATATCGAATGGTAAGATTATCAACAGTTGAAGAAAAAGCATCTTGCTCTTCAATCAACTTTTGATTCTTCTCCATCTCTTCGACCAGTAATCCTTCAGTTTTTCTGAGATTTCTTTCAAGCATCTCAAGTTCATCATGTTGAGATTTAGCAATTTTGACCAGCTTGGCATAAGATATGTATTCAGGAGAGCACTCATCCATGGACCTAAGGTGTTTGGCAGATACCTGGTCTTTTGAGGATTTTGCCATGAGGCAAAAGGTGATTGGTTCATCATCGCTTGATTCATCATCACTTGAAGCATCATCATCAGTATCTGATTCGCTGAACTTCTTCGATGATTCAATAGCTACATATGCATTACTTCTTCCAATCCTTTTGTAAAATTCTTCATCATTTGAATCAGTTTCTGTTGTTTCTTCTTCAGAGTCAAGAGCCAGGTTGGTACATGCTTTGTTCAGCTGAGAGATTTTCTTCATGTTGAAATCAATGATTGCTCTAGCATTTATGTCAGTGACTGGTCTCATCGAAGAGGATGAAGCGGGATCCTTTTTCTTCGAGAGCTTAGTGTGACGATCCATTCGAGCAAAGCCATTGTAGTGAAGATGCTTCCAACAATTACTAGGTGCTTCATCCCAGCAAGGACAATCTGCTACGACATGACCGAATTGTTTGCATTTGAAGCACTTCATTTCTTTCGGAGGTAACTGTCTTGAGGATTCAGGCACCTCATCTTCATCATCGTTCACAATATATAAATTCTGTCTTCTGAGATCACTCAGCCATTGTGTGAGCATTTCCATTTCTCTTGTGATAGCGTATTGATTCTCAACATCTTCTTCTTCTTTAGAACTCCCATAATGTGAGAGAATTTCTCCTTCACTTTCCGGGGAGGATTCTTGATCTGCATTTTCCATCTCCATCTTTTCATCATGAATCGACAGCAGTGTCATGACCTCAACATAGTGAAGCTCTTCATAGTCAGGTCGTTGTTTGATTTCGGCTACAATAGAATCGAAGGACTCATCAAGTGCACTTAACAGCTTTTTCACCACATCTTTATCGGTGACATCAGTTAGTCCTTGTTGGCGAAGTCTTTCAACGATGTCAGTCAGCCTATCTATGAGTTCCATTACACTTTCCTTTCGAAGGCTTCTGAACCCAGTGAACATGGCGCAAAGCATTTGAGAGTGGGAATCTGTTCTGGAGATAAATTCTTCGTGAACATTTTTTATGGCATCCCAGAGTTGCTTTGCTGTGTTAAGATTACGAAACCGAATGAACACATTCTTTGAGATACTTGCACATATGATATCTTTTGCTTGTGCATCTAGCCGCATCATAGCCTTGTCATCAGAAGATGGAGCATCAGGGTGTTGAATGGTATAACCATCTTCTACAATCTTCCATAGATCATAGTCGATGGCTTGAATTCTGATTCTCATTCGTTCCTTCCAATACAGATAGTCATTTCCATCAAAGATAGGAAATATTTCAGAGTGCGAGGATCTACCTGCAAGCGACATACTCAAAACTCCAAGGACGTTAGACCTTTAATAAACAGAGACATGGAGAACCCTCTCTGATACCAACTGTTAGGACCGAGAGTATATCGACCAGAGGGGGGTGAATGGGAGATTCAAATTTTCTTTCGAAAGCTTTGAAATCTAATACACACACCGCAGCGGAATAGAGTATAGAGAGAAATGCACTGAATCAGATTTCCTCGTCAGAGGCATATTCATCGAGAAAGACATTTACAACAGAGCGAGCTTGATTGATAATACGTTTAACTACGATGAGAGTTATGCAACATGCAACCAAGTGTAACAGAATAAAACAAATCATAATGACCACTGAAGGAAATACAATCTCAGGGTTACACCAAATAATAAGGATACAGATAGATGATGTAGAACTAAGGACGAAGATAATGAAATGATTTGATACAGTGGTGCTCGATGGCGACAAGAGATTTAGTAGACCAGTTCACCCTTCTGCCAAAGGGCTACGTCTGGTTGGAGGGGCTGTAACTTAACATGAAAGATAAACTCTCTTCACCCTATTCTCCTTCAACACAAAGCTGATCAGACTCAGGTTGATTTCACTCGTGGTAGATCCTTGTCGGCGATCTCCAAACCTTCGGTCAACCTTCGTGAACCACAATCACTCTTGGTTGCTGAAGATCAGGCTTGGTGAAGACAATGACTCTTCATCACTCGAAGCCAAACCTATCCGTCTAGAGAGTGCGCAGCATTCAAGAGTAACAGGTACAAGAACTCTCACTCAGATCTGCTGTGATGCTAAACCACTATCTAAGTTTGGGCTCTTGATTTTTCTCTCGATGGATCTTAAACTCAAATCACTCAGAGCGGGTTTGCTCAAATCAATCTTCTTAGAAATCTCAAGTGGAGCAGCCAACGGATAACATTGGAGCGGGGTGGCTATTTATAGCCGCAGCCTTCCCAGATGGGAAATGACCAAATTGGACATCGGCCTCAGCCAATAGCCAAGCGACACGATTCCAACGGTCGGATTTGAGCTCAACGGTAACATTCCTTGCTGAGCAAGAAATGCTAACTCCTCGGTCCGAGTCAAATCTCTCGCAGCGAAGAAGATCACAGTCTCTTGCTGGCAAGTATTTACTCGTAGCATAAAGAGATTTCTCTCGCATCTTTCATAGGTTGTAGCTAAGCATCAGAGCTAATCTAAGCAACAAGAACCTATACCCCTCTTAATAGTACAGATGTCCTATGACTCAAAATACCGAAAGAAGAAAAACTCAATGAATGCTACGTCTTCATTTTGTCTTCGACTTCAATCGCTGCAGTCAATTTCTTTGGACGACAGTATTGAAATAGAAAACTTCGCTATCTCAGCAAATCTTTCGAGGGGTTAATTTCTTCACATTAATTTTCTTGACTCTATCTCTTCATCAGATGTACCTCGTTCTTCTCTGCAGTGCAGATATGCTTCGGTGAAGTTCCTCGAACTCAGCACCGGAGACAACATTCTCTTCAGTTGTGTATGGACTTTTCTCTCTGTGTGCACTAGCAAACACATTAGTACATACCTGTTTCTGTCAACAATCTCCAAAACTCAAGGTAGGTAGATATTGCACCAACAAGCTACACCGTCTTCCTTCTCACCGCGGCTACTCCAACAAGGGAAGCATACACCAGAAGGGAGCTATAGTCCCCACTCAATAGTTCCCTGCATCGAATGTGCGTGCCCGACATGGACAACCACAACAACTGCAGGGCCATCGACAAGTCAGCACATGATGCTCACTCCTATGGATGGCGGCCAGATAGGTTGTACCCTCATCTTACTTGTGTGCAACATTTATGGCTTTGTTATTCATCTAAGCATGGAAAATAGATTATCATATTTCACTGTATATTCATGCTGATCTCTTAAGAGTCTTGTTCAGGAGTTAATGATGTTCCATAGTTTAGATAAGAGACTTGTTCTTTAGGTAACGTCGTTCCATAGTTATCATCCATCAGCCAATGCTATCCCACAGGCTGGTGATTATAGTATTATACCACTTCTAGTATTACCTATGTTGTTCTTTAATACTTCTGTGTGCCATCTAGTTAATCTCGAGTACAAATGATACATATTTTGTAGCTTTCATCTGTGTTCTCCCTTTAGTTTTTGAGATCTGTTGCTGCTAGTTAAGCCCAGTCCTACTATTTATGTCGTCTCCTACAGACACTCATTACATAAATCTAACTACTAGTTGTCTTCCATGCATTTCAGATATAATTGCACACACTGATATATCCACAAGAACCTCACGGAGCAATGTAACGGCCAACAAACTTGACGTTAATGATACCCAATATGATGGAACATGTAAAGGCAGTTCTTCAGAAGACTTGCAGAAAGATGATGAATCCTATTCACCCCACAAGGTCCTTGCTCTAACTTGGCCCGTGATATGGGTACAACATGCATAGAATGTCCTGGAGTGCATCTACTCTATTGCAATGCCATGTGCTTAGCCTGCTGATCATGCATGTAAATATGTCATGCCTTCCTGTTTTTTAGTACCTATTCCATTCATGATAACATATTTTCAAATTCAAGTACTGTCATTCTACTCTGTCGCAATGCCATCTTCTTAGTTTGGACATCATGCTTCTGAATATCTTATGCATTGTTATTCATCAGTATGTACTTCATCTGTCTACCATACCATTTTTTTTACATTGAAGTGATGTTCTAGTTATCTGTTGCAATGCCATCTTAGTTTCCCAATCATACACGCATATGTTGCCTTAGTGTTTTTCTGTATGTATTCCGCTATCATACAGTTTTACATTCAACTAGTGTTTTTTTACTCTGTTGTCATGTTGTATCCCTAGCTCTTACATCATACTCCCTCCGTCCGGATTACATGTCGCAGAAATGGATAAAAATGGATGTATCTAGAACTGAAAAACGCCTAGACACATCCATGTATTTCTGTAAGGAGGTAATACATGTCAATATGTCATGCCTTTCTATTCTTCAGTACCTATTCCATCTCTCTGCCGTAGCATGTTTTATAACTGAAGCACCATTCTTCGAAATAAGGCATGCAAGGGGAAGACGGCTATGTTAGAATCTGAAGGGTTACAAACAAGGGCTTTGCAAAAGATCCAAACGCCAGGAGATAGTAAACCAACTCCAATGTTCATAGATACTTCTCCAGCACAGAGAAACCCAACTCCTACTGATAATAAGCAGATTCAAGTGGCCAAAGAACTAGTCCGCTCCAGTCCAGCAAAATTATGTCAACTCCATTCTAAAAAGCGTGTGTGTATCCTCACATCATGAAATTTTATAGCATTCAGATCATATTTTCTACATGTTTCTTACCCATCTCTCTTTTAGAAAATAAGCTTAAAGGATAGAAGACTTTCTAAACTGGGATCGTGTTCGAGGAAAGTACCTTGCGGGAATTCTCTGTGCTCCAATGCTGATGTAAGTACCTGTTGTATATCACTAAATTTTTACATCAGCATGTATTTTGTTAATCAGCGTGAATCCAACCTTTATCTAATCTAAATTTACTTGTAGCAAAATGTATAATTAAAGGCGACAATGTTGATTTTTGTAAGGAAAACTGCCTGGTAGTTTTGCATACTGGGATGCATGAGTGTACTATCTCATATCATGCACATTACTAAATTGTAGTGTTGTTCTGGTTGCCCAATCATTCATTGTGTTAATGTTGCTTTCCTATTACCTTACCTGGCTGATGATGGTTGTGCCATATTGTGTTAATTTGGTGTAGGCTGGTGTGGTGTGGTTGCCCAAACGTTCGTTGTGTCAATGTTGCTTTCCTATTATCTGACCTGGCCAATGATAGCAATGCTAGTGTGTTAATTTGGTGCAGGCTGCATAAGATAAGAAGACAAACTCTGAAAACAACAAGGCAACCCATTGTTTCTTTCCAATAAATCTTGGCCAGGTAATATGGCAATAACTCTTGATTAATCTGTTCAGTTCCCCTCCTAATTTATGTTATGATGAAGTGGTCGAGACACTCTCCACTATCAATAATACAAGCCTGCCAAAATCGCCATCTGAATCTGTTCAGTTTCCTCTGTCTCGAATCCAACGGAAAAAATGTATGTTTGTGAACCAATTATTGGTTGAAGCAATGATGGAAATCGCGGAGGAATCATAGGTGCACATTCTTGCGCAACAACAACTGATCAATGTTTTCAGAGATAGTGTAGCAAAGAAGGAAGAACTTGCTCACATGCTTGTGGGCGTCATCCGCGCTGAGGTTGCAGATTGTGAGGCTGTAGATCATTAAGTTCTGTTCATTTATTTGCACTGGCATCAATCTTTGGTTGCCCAGTGGATGTAATTTCCTGTAATATATGCTAGATGTGCAACGTTTTTCCTTGTATGCCATACGTTTGCTTAGCGCGCCTCACATTCTAGCTAACTGGTCGCTAGGAAGCCAAAAAAGCAGTGAAATTATTAGTTAGCATGAACAGTCATGGGCCCTATATGAAGGAAGCGGCCCACTGCCCTTAATGGGCTCACAGGGGCTAAAATTCTCATAGGCCTTTGATTGATCGGTTTTGGTCCTGTCCATAATTGCTCGTCGTAATGGTCTCAAATTATATCTGGGCCGGAATCGACGTTATCTAATTGGGCCTACAGACATGTTCGAACTTTAGCGGGTCAATTAAGTTAATGGGCCATAACTAGGCCGAAAGCTCTATTTGGCCGCTATAATTGAAACGAGCCAACAGTCAATGCTCAGCCCTGTTACCTCCCGGGTCGTTAACAGACCGACATCGAAGCGGGCAATAAGTGGGCCCATTCGATTTCATGGGCCGTTAACATGCCGATACTAAGGTCGGGCTATATATGGCCCAACTGTACTGTGGGCCTTTAGCAGGCCGAAAGAGACAGTGGGCTCATACTGGACCATGAAGAGCATGGGCCGCTAAGAGGCTGAAAGTCAGGTCGGACTGTATATGGCCCAACTGTGTTGTGGGCCATTAGCATGCCGAAAGAGAAACCGGGCTAGTATTGGACCATGAAGAGGATGGGCCGTTAAGAGGACAAAACTCAGGTTCGACTGCAAGTGGCCCAACTCATTTATGGGCCATTAACAGGCTGAAAGACACATCGGGCTGGAAATTGGCCCAACACTTAAATGGGTCGCTAAAAGGCTGAAAGACGTACATCCTGAAAATTGGCCCATCCCTTGAATGGGCCGTTAACAGGCCAAAACCACATTGGGCCGATATTGAACCCAAATATATAGCGGGCTATCAACGGGCTCGAACTGACGATATGGGCTGCAATGGTGTCAAATAGTTAACGGACCATTGACGGGCTGAATTGGCACACCTCGTATGGGCCATGGGCTTAAATGGACCAGACACAAGTAGGCCCTATATGGGCCGGCCTGCTAATATTGACTGGGCCGACCTCTTTTGCCTAATTGGGCCACTGTTGGGCCTTGCCACGTGCCAACGTATCATAGGCGCCTCCCGTACAATGAGTGGATGACATCTGTCCCAACGCTGAGCCGACACGTGGATCCTCCGGCGAATGAGAATTTTACACGTGGAAAATCCCCATTGGTCGGGGCTATTAACGGGTTATCAAATCCAAACCAGAACCCGATAGCTTAATGGCGACCTGTTACGGTGGATGCCATGTGTCGGTTACCCTTGACGAAAACACTTCCATGATGCGCCATTTATCGTCATGGAAGTGGACACTTCCATGATCATAATTTTGGTATTGTCATGGAACACTTCTACGACAGCACAGGTATGACTATCTTGATTCTGTCATAAAATCGTCATGGATGTACATGCATGACAGAAAACATGACCTACTGTGACAAACACGTATCATCACGGAAGTGTTTTTTTTTGTATTGATACCCGTGTCCATTGAGCGTCATCAGAGTCTTTGCAGCAAAAAAAATGTTAGAGAGGGTCAGAAGACAGCCACACCAGCATGTGGCCCAAATATATATGAGTGAAAAGGGTGGTCTGTGATGTTCAAAATTCCATTGCACAACTTTGACCACGCGAGCCCACGGTTGGGCGCGTCGTCGAAGATCGATGAGAGGGGCCAGAAGTCAAGAACCACTTGGAAGTGGCCAAATATATGTAGGAATATAGGGTGTGATGTTTAAAACTTTAAATACACAATGCACAACTTTGGTGGCATCTGCCTCGCAAACCTGAAAGCACCCTTGGATATATCTATAATGACATAATGTCATAGCTAGCTAGGGTGCTTGACCCACCACCCACTTTGTGTCGGCGGGGCGGATGCATGTAATGATACTTTGGTCATACATGCATGTCGCGATGACCTACCATAAGATGAACCAATGAATCTATTGTTTGGTCAAACAACAACTATTGTTGTCGATAAACCGCTTGGGCCAATAGATTGAACAATCATAAAAAATCGCACGAGAGGGACCACAAAACCAGCACCGCTTGCATGTGGCCCAAAATGATGTACGTTGGAAGGGGTGATGTGTGTTTTCAATATAGAATAATGTACAATTTAGATGTGGCGCCTGCCTCTTGATACAGACAACAACCATGAAAGCCAGGTAGTTAAGGATGAGATACGCAGGGTACGGTGTCGGTTGAACCCAGCAATCCGAGCATGTGGGAGGGAATCCTGACAACGCATGAGCTCGAGCTTTGGTTGAACGACATGTGACGGTGACCGGCCCTAACACAAACTAGGAGGAATCCATTCATGGCCAACACATACCCCTCGTTATCGGTCAAAGGGACGATATATATACACTCGGGGAGCCCACAGATATGCGTGTCGTCACAAAAAACCGCACAAGGGAGACGTGGTCGATCAGAAGACCCCATATACACTGCATGCGGCCCGAAAATATGTATGGGTACGGTGGTGTGTGATGTGTTTAAATCCCGAATGCACAACTTCGATGGGCCACCAACTACATTACAAACCGAACACCGTACCCGACCCAAGCCAGTTTCAATACGTACGATGTCGGTTTCCCAACTTCGAGGCGGCGGGGGGGGGGGGGTGTCGTCCAACGCATGCGCTCAAATATTATTTGGTCTAACATGGAACACATAGCAATAGGAAAACCATCATGGTTAAACCCTTCTCGTATGTTGGGTCAAAGGGATAGATTGTGTGGGCCCCCCTTGTTATCGGTTAAGGATAATATATATACCTCGGGGAGCCCATAGATATGTGCGGCATCTATAAACCACACAAGGGAGACATGCTCGATCTGAACACCCGGCCCTCTATACCCTGCATGTGACCAGAAAAAAAATGTATGGGTTGGGTGTGTGATTTGTTCAAATCCCGAAAGCACAAGTTTGATGGGGCACCAACTACATCAGTAACATTACAAACTAAACATCGTACCCCCGCGGCCAGGTTAAAAACGTATGATGTTGGGAACGCAACTTCGAGGCGGGTGGGGGGGGGGGGGGGGTAGGGGCCGGGTGCTATCCAACGCATGTGCTGAAACTTGATTTGCTCTAACATAGCACACGGAGCAAAGAGTAAACCCTTCTTGTGCATTGAGTCAAAGGGATAGTTTGTGTGGGCCTACAGATGTCGATCATTCTTTGATTTTTGATAGCAAAAAATAACCAATAAAAACATAGTCTACAAATTAGCAAAACAAGGATCCCAAGGTTTATATAATCGCCATGACAGGTCACTATAGAGTCGATCATTCTTTGATTTTTTAGAACAAAAAATAACTAATAAAAAACATAGTCTACAAATTAGCAAAACAAGGATCCCAAGGTTTATATAATCACCATGACAGGTCAATATAGTGACATTTATCTCTATAATGACCGTATCATAGCGTTTAAATGAAGCTTGAGATATGCAATTTCCCACTGGGTCACCCATCCTTAGACTACTCCAGCCCGGGCATGCTTAACTTCTGCGTTCTATTTGACTAGGCTAGCGGATGGGAAGCCGCCCCTTGCTTAAAGGAATTGCCTCCTTGCCTTTAAGGCGTTTCACGCTGGTCACCCTATGGGACCTACTCCCTACTATCACACACATTTGTGCTTTTAGAAACTATGTGCGATATTTACATGGCCGGTGTGTCGCCGCCTAGCCTTCATTGAGCACTAACACTGGCAGCGGGAAAACGATGGGAGAAGAGGCGGGAAACCGATGGGAGGAGTGGCGGGAAATGGTAGTGTTTTTGGATATATAACAACATTAATATAGAAAACTTAGTAGAGAAGGAAGCGTGAGCTAGCACGGCGCATGCGCACAGTGCTTACCCATATAAATAAAATCACAACCGGAACGGCATGTGCTGTCTAAAGGGATGAGGATTGCCGTTCAATCTGGGAGCATCCAACGGTGCAGACGTACGATCCGTGGGGTTTGGGTTCTGGCCAATCTGAATGCACGACTCAGATCACGCGCGTAGCAGGGGGGCATCGGCCACGGTTTGGTACGCACATGGCTTTCGTGAGTGAACCATGTGCTATTTGAAAACATTTTGTGAGACGAATCTTGGTTTTTAAATCCCCGTATATCCAAAACTCACCTAAAAATCGTGAAACTTGGCATGGTGTCACGACATGGCACATATATGTCGAGGAATTTTTTTGTCCATTTTGGTGGAAGTTTTATTACAAGCCTCTTACAAACCGGAACTTCTCTCAAGAAGCCTCGTGGTTCCGATAGGGAAACATGTCCCCCTTGTGGGTGAAACGATAATCACTCCCTCCTTTCGCCTTGTATTTTCTTCTACACGCAACATGGAACGACAGGATATCCGTGCTGAAATTTAAAATTATTCAGGGTTCGTTTGGCCTTTTTATACACTAATTGAGTTTCCTAGGCATTTAATGTCCATAATTCAAATCTGAACTACAAATACATGCTCCAGTTCACCAAAATGGCTAGAAAAATTATACATGTGTCCTTGGGTGCATGTTTAGGTCCCATGCAAGGAATGGGAATGAATTACAACTGTACCAGCATCCTGGTTCATCCTCAAACATTTGGAATCTCGGTTTTTAAATCCTCGTAAATCCAAAACTCACCAGAAAGTCATGAAAGTTGGCATGGTGTCATGTCATGGCACACATATGTCGTGGTAAAAACATTGTCGAATTTGGGCCAAGCTTTATTACAAACCTCTTACAAACCGGAGCCTGTCGCAAGAACCCTCGTGGTTTCGATAGGGAAATGTGTCCCCTTGTGGGCGAAACGATAATCGCTCCCTCTTCTAGCCTTGTATTTTCTTCTACACGCAACATGGAGCAACGAGAGATTCGCGCTAAACTTTGAAATTATTCAAGGTTCGTTTGACCTTTTTTATTCATTAATTGAGTTTTCTAGGCATTTAATGTCCATAATTCAAATTCGAACTACAAATACATGCTCCAGTGCACCAAAATGGCTAGAAAAAACATACATGTGTCCTTGGGGTGCATGTTTAGGTCCCATGGAAGGAATTAGAATGAATTCAACCGTCTCGGCGTCCTGGCTCGGCCACAAACATTGCGAATCTTGGTTTTTAAATCTCCATAAATCCAAAACTCACCAGAAAATCATGAAACTTGGCATGGTGTCACTACATGGCACATATATGTTGTGGTAAAATAATTGTCCAATTTGGGCCAAGCTATATTACAAGCCTCTTACAAACCGAAGCTTCTCGCCACCCTCGTGGTTCCGGTAGTGAAACATGCCCCTCTTGTGGGCGAAACGATAATCGCTGCCTCTTCTCGCCTTGAACTTTGTTTTCTACAGGCAACATAGAATAACAGGAGTGTCGTGCTGAAATTTGAAACTATTCAGGGTTCGTTTGGCCATTTTGTATATTAATTGAGTTTTCTAGGCATTTAATGTAGTCCATAATTCAAATTTGAACTACAAGCACATGCTCCAGTGAAGCAAAATGGGTGGAAAATCGTACATGTGTCATTGGGTGCATGTTTAAGTCTCATTGAAGGAATGGGAATGAATTACAAACTTCTCGACGTCCTGAAACATTGTGAATCTCGGTTTTTAAATCCCAGTAAATGGAAAACTCACCCAAAAAACATGAAACTTGGCATGGTTTCATGACATGGCACATACATGCCGTGGTACAAAAAATCGTCCATTTTGAGACAAGGCGCACACATTAATAGCCAACGAAGTCCTTTTGAAACAAATAGCTGACACGTTAATATCGCAAACGGTTGTATTATATGAACCATGTGTTCCCGTAACCATTTAAGTGCGGCCACGTTTCCCTCTTTCAATTGGTCATCTTTGTATTTTGTGCTAAAATTTAACCATACTCGGTGGCGTGCGTGCAACTGTTTGATTAGATGGGACGAGCGCGAGATGTCGGCCATGCAGGCTCGACGGGACGTGTGCAAGCAATCCGCCACGCAAGCTCGACGGGATGCGTGCATCCTGTCCACCTCGCAGGCTCGACGGGACACGTGCGAGCAGCAAGGCCGCCCATGCTCACCAGGAAGCAAGCTCTTTGACCTCCATCCACCAGCCGCTCGCCTCGCTCACAACTTCTCCATTAATGGCGGCTGAGCCACTGTTTAACACGCGGTTAATTAAAGCACCTGGACGGAGGGTGTTTGCTTGTGATCCCATGGCCCCGCTCAACGTTAGCATTTGCTTTGTTCGTGTTTTCAACTCGTATTCCGGCCTAATTTAAAATGCCGCATAGGCCAATAGATAATATGACGACAAATAAAATGGCAATGGATAATACGACGACAAATTTACAATGGCGTGGATAATAATTGTCTTACATATTCCGGATAATTTAAAATGCCACATGCGGCAAAGCCTGGAAGACACGGGCGCAAGAGAAGAAGGAAATCGTAGACAATGATCTGGGTCCCTACTGTCTCTACTCCTCGATGGATCGTCGGACGACATCCTCCAGCTCCTTGAATTCCTCATGACTTTGCTTGAAAGAAGCCACGGATTCCTCCACCTCCTGCTCACGCTCGATCCGGAGCTTCCTCAAGTCACCCATCAGATCCTCCATGACCGTTGTCAGCGTCATCCCCGAGGCACTACTCTGCTCATGCAGCATCTTCTAGCCGGCGGCCTCCTCCTCCTTCTCGGCGAGCGCCTTGAGGAGCTTCGCCCATGAGTTGCTTGATGAAGCCGGTCGCCTTATCAACCGAGGCATCGCTGATCTCGAGCAGCTTCATCAAGCCATCGACCAGCTCCTGCGCTTAATGAGGCCAACGAGAATGTCATCATCGCCGACCAAGGACTTCAGCAACGCCAGCTCGTCGCGATCGCTGACGCAGTGAGTGCACTTGTGAGAACCCTCACGTGCCGGTGAGAGCTCGTTCGAGGGCTCCGCGACACGCCAGGACATTTCTGTTGTGGCTGCCATGTGGCGACGGGACCTCTCTGGTGCTTCCGCGGCCTTGGTCTTTGCTGCCTGGTTATATGTCCCCCCGAAACTCCTCCTACCGGTCATGGCGGAACGACTTGACAAGAAAGACCAGTTTTGTGGGTGATGAGGAGAGAAACTGTGAAGTAATTTTTGAGTGGGTAGTTTTTATAGCCCGGTGCTAAGTCTGAACACATATTGGTTTGATCGGTGTGAACAGATTTGCAATTACTTATTGCGTTGTAATCTGCAATGTGACGAGAAACAAGGTTAAAATTTATTGATGGTTCTGGGCCTACAAAGCCCGTTTCTATTGTTCTGGCTAATCGCAAATAGTTCTTATGGATCAACCGTATGCCACGCATCGGAAGGCCGAAACATGGGCACACGTTCTCCGATGTACGTGTATGTGTCTGCCCACTATCACACACGGTTAAGATATCACCATCGTGTCCGATGGATGCGCCGTCGCGCCTCCCACGGGGTGCCAGAAGGTTGACCACGTGGTTGCTCGCCATTGAGGCGGCCGCGGCGCGCTCTGCTCGTCATTGAGGCGGCCGCGACGCGCTCTGCTCACGTTCGTCCGCGCGTTTTTCTCGCCATTGAGGCGGCCGCGGGCGCTCCGCTCTGGCGTCGCTGCGCGCGCTCTGCTCGCCATTGAGGCAAATTTACAATGGCAACGGTTAATAATTGTCTTACATATTCAGGATAATTTAAAATGCCACATGCGGCAATGCCCAAAACACTCACGACCTACATATGCATACAATTATAATAAAATATAGGCTAAAAGGCTGAGCTGGCGGCCTTCCGACGATGGTCTTCTTGGACTCCATGATCAGCATAGCACCCTTGCGGCCGTTCATTCCAAGTGTCCTGACCCGCCTCCGTCTGCGGAGCTGCTGGCGCTGGGAGGCTCTTGGGGTTGCTGGGCGTCTTCCAGAAGAGCTTGACAGCGTGCAATCGCACGCATGATATCTCCGCGAAACCGCTCCATTTCCATGTCTCTGGCCTAGTAGCAAATTCCGTCCATCACCTACATCCTCAAGATATCACTTTGGTGATGTTCTACTTCATCGGGGACGTCAACTCCACCAAGGATGCGCTCGAGCCTGGCCACCACATCATCAGGATCGAGGTTAACATGGCCGCCGCCGGCAATGATGAAGCCGCATGCTGGCTATGTCTTGACTGAATCGCAGAGGTCCTCTGCCCATTCCTTGCAGGGCATCAGGCTCTCGATGAGCACTGGTGATGGCGGCTCTTCGGGTGGGTAGTCGATCATTCCACTGAGCAGCTCTAGATCTTTTGCACGGTGGATGGCAAACTGCTCATCACACTTCCTCTGCAATATGTCGATTGTGTGCCCAAGGACTGCCACGCCGATATCGCTGCCGATGGGCCATGGTGCCTGCACCGGCCGATGAAGTTCTTGCTCCCCGACCTGCTTCAGCTCGTTCTCCTCGCCAAAGATGTAACGCAGGTAGGGGTCAACGTCAAAGCTTTGGTTGTTGCCTGGCATGCTTGGAATAACTAATGGTAGATGGGTTAGGACTAGATCTGTGTAGAGTGTCGCGACGGTGCATTGCCGCCTGGGTTATATGCAGCAAGTCATTAGTTGGTGGCGGGAAACCGATGAGGGAAGAGGCGTGGATTTTAAAATTCACCCATGTGGAGCGCGGGAAGACTAAGTGGAGCACACACACAACCCGCATACCGTATGCGGTGCCACGTGTTATTTTATCACAGATGTGTTAACATAAGGAAACGTATGTGTAACTTACTAATCATCGCACACGAGTACTCGCAGACGCATCGTGTGCGATACTCCTAGCCACCGCAAGCAACTAGTTTGCATTTTTCAAAGTTTTTTGTACAAACAGAATCACACACGAACTAACTATAGTAACCGTCTGTGTTATCATCGCAAACAGTCCATCTGAGTGGGCTGTTTGCTGCGTATCACACACATCTTGTTTACACGAAACGTTTGTGTTCTTTTGGCTCATCGCAAACAGTTCATCTATGTGAACTGTATGCCGCATATCACACACATCTTGTTAAGTTGAACCGTTTCTGTTCTCTTCCCTAATAAAAAACAGTTCATCCGAGTGAACCGTATGCCGTATATCACACACACACCTTAATCTGGCTGACCGTTTCTGTTGCATTCCCTAATAGCAAATAGTTCATCGGAGCGAACTGTATGCCGTATATCGCACACACATTGATATGGCTGCCCGTTTCTGTTCTTCTGTCTAATCACAAACAGTTTGTATGGATCAACCGTATGCCCCGCATCGCACACGTAACTAAAATCTAAACTGTGTTTGATGTCTCCGCCTGCACAAATGTTTTGCATCTTTTTTGACGGTTTTTTACATCCCCGTTTGCGATTAATGCATCGCACATAGTTTCGTCAAAGGGTCTCTGATCGTAGTGTCGCATTAGCAGCATCCTGTAGTAGTGTCAAGACACCACATAGGGATATATAAGGTCTTGACAGAATCCAGCACCACTGATAGGCCATCCATGGACAAGCTCTTCATTCAGTATACAACATAATATTAGCACCAAAAGTGTACTCCAAGATGATATTTAACTTATGTGCACAAATGAAAAATGCAGATTATAAAAGTTTACATGGATAATATACAGTACCTGAACAAGTGTGGAGCCAAACACCATCTTGAACGATTTAAACGGATCACTAATTGCACCCAAGGTCTCCAGTTTAGGCGCAGAGACCACAGTTATTTGCGAAGGTGCATAACAAGAATGAAGGAGCACCCTAAACCCTAAACCCTTCATTGATGCCGCGGGACACTAATCTATAAATTTTAGGTTAAGGTCGTTCCGTCGACCCCGAAGCACCCTAAACCCTAAATGGTGGGTTTCGGTGGTTCCCTCAACACCGAGGCACCCTGAACCCTAAATTTTAGGTTTCGGTGGTTCCGTCGACCCCTAGGCACCCTAAACCCTAAATGGTGGGTTTCAGTGGTTCCATCGACCCCGAGGCTCCCTAAACCCTAAATTTTAGGTTTCGGTGGATTCGTCGACCCCTAGGCACCCTAAACCCTAAATGGTGGGTTTCGGTGGTTCCGTCGATCCCTAGGCACCCTAAACCCTAAATGGTGGGTTTTAGTGGTTACGTCGACCCCGAGGCACCGTACACCCTAAATGGTGGGTTTCGGTGGTTCCGTCGACCCCAAGGCACCATAAACCCTAAATGGTGGGTTTTGGTGGTTCCGTTGATCCCGAGGCACCCTAAACCCTAAATTTTTGGTTTCGGTGGTTCCGTCGACCCCAAGGCACCCTAAACCCTGCATTTTAGGCTAAGGTGGTTATGTTGACCCCGAGGCACCCTAAACCCTAAATGGTGGGTTTTGGTGGTTCTGTCAACCCGGAGGCACCCTAAACCCTTCATTTTAGGTTTAGGTGGTTTCGTCCACCCCGCGACACCCTAAACCCTAAAGGTGTGTTTTGGTGGTTCCGTCGACCCAGAGGCACCCTAAACCCTAATCCACATGAACAAATAACAATATATCTGTCAACATAATCATTAATACATCAACATATCCTTTAACATAACCATCAATATATCAACATATCCATGGACAAATAACAACATATCCATCAACATATGCATCCACATAACAAAAAAACAACAGTGGCATCAATTCATGTTCAGAACCATCAAGTATCATCAATCCATGAACATCACCATCAAGTTCACTCATTGTAGCATCACTTTCTAGCATAACAGCACATTGTAGCATGAACCAAAATAACAACAAATTGAAGCATCAATTCAACATTACATGGCACTTAATGCCATCTAGGTGTTACCACTAGCAGTGAAGTAGGCCATCCATCCACTATGTGTACCATAAGAATGAGGAGCACCAGAAGTGGAGGCAGCCGATCGACGGGGGGCAGTGAATGCCCTTGGAGCACCTCTTCTTCCAGCACCACTTCTTCCAGCACCACCTCTTCCAGCACTTCATCTCCCAGCTCCTCCTCTGCCAGCACTTCCTCTGCTAGCTCCTCCTCTTCCAGCATCTATTCCAGAACCTCTTCCAGCAGCAGTAGGAGCTCTTGGTGTTGGAGGAGGAGCATTAGCAGCTCTTGGTTGTCTTGGTGGTGGTGTAGGAGCAGGAGCAGAAGCTCTTGGCTGTCTTGGTTGTGGTGTAGGAGCAAGAGCAACAACTCTTGGCTGTCTTGGTGGTGGTGCAAGAGCAGGAGAAGCAGCTCTTGGTTGTGAATTGCTTGGAGTAGCCTTGCATACACATGGAAAACAGCTAATAATACTGGAAGGAAAGAAATGTACAAGAAAGGAAGAAGTAGTATACTGCAAGGGGAAACATTATTACCACATGTTTGTTCTTCCTCAAAGCTAGCTCAGGCTTCAACTGTTTAAGATCTATGCCCTTGGAGACCACAATTGCCACATGTTATAGTCGCCATTGTTGATGTGTCCTTTGGCTTTGGTACTTCAAATTTCCCCCTGATCCTCTTTTCTTTCTTTCTTCCTCTCTTCACTATAAATGCAGGTGGTTCTCACTACTGCAGGATGTTGCTAACGCGACACTACAATCAGAGACCCTTCGAAAAAACTATGTGCAATGCATTAATCGCAAACGGTGATATAAAATAACCGTGAAAAATGATATGAAACGTTTGCGATGGTGGATACATCAAACACAATTCAGATTGTAGTTGTGTGTGTGATGCCTGGCATACGATTAATTCATAAGAACTGTTTGCGATGAGCCAGAACAACAGAAACGGGCAGACATCTCAAGGTGTGTGTGATATACGACATACAATTCACCCGGATGAACTATTTGCGATTAGGGAATGCAACAGAAACAGTCGGGCAGATCAAGGTGTGTGTGACAGATGGCACATAGTTCACTCTGATGAACTGTTTGCGATGAGGCAACACGACAGAAATGGTTCAACTTAACAAGATGTGTGTGATATGCGGCAAACAAGTTCGTAATCAGAAAATGTGTGCGAAGACTGATAATAACACAGACGATTTCTGCTAATAAGCCGTGTGTGTTGTGGGCAAACGCTTGCTGGTATACAATTATCAGCAATTGATGAATTCATCACCGACAGGTTCCCTAGTATTGTTCGTGTGCGATGTTTGTTGGAAATATGCCCTAGAGGCAATAATATTTATATTATTATATTTCCATATTCATATTTAAGAGTTTATATTTCATGCTATAACTGCTATGATCCTGGAATATGCGATTCAGTGGAAAACTCATATGCATGTGTGAAATGATAAACCGATAAAATAAAGGTTCCTAGTCTCGCCTCTAAGACTAGCTCAAGTGTTGTTGGTGATCATGTTTTCCAGATCTTAGGATATCGTTAAGTGTAACGATGATCCTAAAACAACATTGAGATTATGACGTTGGAAGAACGATCATATTGAATAGACCCAAACTTGTTTGTTATGAATTGAGTTAATATCGTCTGTATTCAATTGTATTAACACGGAGTGTTAGCATGTGTTTTAGTTCCTCAGACCATGAGAGTGTCTCGGTCACTTCCTAACAGACGATGGGCGTTGGGGTTGCTCAAACGTCATATGTAACAAGGTGACCATAACGACAACTTCTAGGCTCACCGAAAAGTTTGACAAGTGACCGGACAGCTCAAGAGTGGGATTTGCTCCTCCGACGATGGAGAGATATTCTTAGGGCCCTCTCAGTGTGACAGCATCCATCATCATTTGGCCAGACATAGGTGACTATGTCACAGGGATGCCGGAACACATTAACGAGAAAGAAGAACAAAGCCGGTAAACAGGAGCAACGGTATAGTGAGCATGGTGATGACTCAAGAGGATACCGATGCACGTCGGGTTTTGTAAAGTATCACGAAGAAAAGGGAACATCGCATGATAACCAAAGGTTCACTCGAATATCATTCGTGTAATCATAGGGACCGATATGGATGTCCATGGTTCCGCTATCGGTCATTGAACGAAGGGGTTTCATTCATGTCTATGATTTACCGAACCTATGGGGTCACAAGCTTAAGGCAATCATGATCTGCTAAGTGTTAGTAGTACGGGAGTGATGAGAATATGTTCGTGAAATAGTTTCATTAATATCCGGAATAGTTCCGAGAGGTTCCGGAAGCGTTTCGGGGTCACAGGAAGGGTTTTGGTTAATATCGGGTAATATCGGGTATTACCGATTAATTATATATAGGTGGAAAATGTTTTTGGGGATGTTAAAGTATATATATAATACTCTGAAAATGTTTAAAGTATTTTATATATAATTTAAATATCAACGGGCCTTAAAAGGCCAAGAGGTGGAAGGCAACTTGGGCCAAAAAGGCCCAAGTGGGAAAGTGCCACCCTTCCCTCAGGAAGGGGGCCGAATTGGACTAGGGGTGGGATTCCTACTCCCACCCCCTTGGCTGGCGCACCAAGGGAGGCTTTCCTCCCTTGGTGGCTGCCCTCTCCTCCCCTCCTAACCTATATATACAAGTGGTTTTCCACCCTATTGACACACAAGTTTTGGAGCCTCCTCTAGTTGATCTAGTTCTAGTTGTAGTTGGTCCTAGTTGACTAATTAGAGCTAGCCCTAGCCACCTCTAATCCTCATAATTAGAAGCCCAGTGTGGTTCTAATCTCCTCCCTCTAATTCTCCGGCGACGATTAGCTTTGGATGGAGAAGCACTGTCGGATCGTGAAGACCGTACGCTTGCAACCAAGTAGAGAGGCCGTGCTTTTAGTCTTCCATTCGAGGGATCTTCGAGGACGGTTCGTGGGATCCTCATCAATGTTCGAGGGACTTCAAGTACAATCTACACTGACTCACCTTCTTCCGCTGCACTCCGGAGTCGGTAACGATCGTTGATCCCAACCCGTTATGCATCTTCAAATTGATCTTGGCGAACGTAGGCGCGAAATTTTTTGTTTTCTACTATGTTTCCCAACAGTGGCATCATGAGATGGTTTATGAGTAGATGCAGGTTGCGATCTAGAGCGCATCTGATATGTGAGGGTTGATGTTCCTGCTATGCTTCCCACAAGTGTTGCTTCGGTTCAGTTCATCGGCAGAATGATGTAGTTTTGCTACAAGGTTCTCACAATCACTAGACTCTGGCTGTCGACGATCTGCTAACAGTTCCTTGGGCTACATCATAGTTGAGAATAGTGAAACTTCGCATACACAAGAGGGTGCCGAAGGTGGATGATCTTCTAGGGGGTCACGCGTATTAGACGCAGTTTAGTATGGGGGAACAAGATTTTTTATGTCTCTTCTTTCACACACCCCGAAAATTAATCTAGCAACATGGATTATCACTTTATGGTGTGCACTTAGGTAGCTAGGTTTATCCGGAAACCCTAGAAGCCATGTAATTAAAAATTTCCAAACCGATTAGAGGATGTCTAACTTGGTTTTGTAGGGTTTGCATATGATGTGGTATAGCCTTCGTCATGATAATAAGTTTATGTATGAGATGGTTATATGTTGTAATGTTAAGTGGCCTGCGCGTCATGGCATGGTGGTTGGAGCCACGGGATTGCCACCTTAATGTAAATATCGTAGAGATTGGTTACAGGTGATGGTGGCAAAACATACACGGAGGACCCCGACGAGGAGAAGGTGTACCAGGCGCGGGACGAGGAGCTATAATTTCATGCCATGATAGAATTTCAGATTTTGGTGTCACGGCAACGTTTTCTGAAATGGTCGCCACGGCAACGTTTTCTGATATTACCTCCACAACAATGTTTTCGAAACAGTTGCCTCGGTAATGAAATATTGGTTGTCACGTCGCTTCAACTGGAGATTGAAGACGATCATGGAGGACTTCCGGCGCCCAGGGCTATACCATATCATGCTATTATGAATTGCCTGAGATGTTTATCCCTTTGTTGTTTGCACCCTTTGACTGCGCAGTAGTCAATTATTAGGGTGATCTCTCACAGTAAATATCAAGTCAAAAGGTGCTCTTCCCAGTGTTGCAACCGTCTATAACACGTAGCATTCTGGAGTGTGACATGTACACATGAGCACAAACGGATAGTGAGGTGTAAGGCGGGGATGGTCAAACCATGCATGCAGATAACACTCGGCCATCTTGAAGTTCTGGCATAATAGTTCTGAGCTCGGAGCACAAAGCATCGAAAGATGAACAAGAGTCATATGGAGATATGATCGGCAAAAGATTGCCCACGGGTCAAAATTCTCGTCATCATGATGCACACATCAATGGCTGAGAACTAGACTTGGATCTTGAATCACTTAAAATCAATAATGAGAGATATTGATTTGAGTGGGAGCACAATTATGTATTAATTAAGTTTAATAACTAGTGCAAATTAATTATGAACAATGTCTATGTGTAGTTTGCATTATAGTTGTAGAATTATGGCTCACAGTTCCACCTTTGTTGTCGAAATTGATTGACTATTATTTATCTGGTTCAATCTTTATGATTAAGAGGATCGTCCTCTAAGAGTTCCAAGAAGGATTTTTGTCCTACTGCAAACTTGCAATGCTCTCCCGCTAAAGCTATGGATGACGAGACTTATGTCCTTCGATCCAAAAGTTTATATTGCATTACAGTCTGCTTGCTTCCGAGAAACCTAAACTTCAAAATGTTTGGGATAGTTATGTGATATTCTTGGAGCTGAAAATTGTTTTCAGAAACAAACAAAGATTAAAAGGTATGAGATATCTAAAGAAGTGTTTTGTTTGCAAGTTCTAGTGAAGTGTTCTACTATATCTAGGACTAAAATGCGTAAGATCCGCAAGAACACCAGTCATGAGTTGTTGTCGAAACCTTAAAGAGAAAGAACAAAACCAAAGGATGTAATGAGATTTACATGCCTAGGGAAGTTCAGGGGTCATGCCACTCTAAAAACTTAGATGACTCTTCTATTGAGTGGGAGAAATATTGAAAGTAAAACTATAAGAAGTTTAGAGGCAGAAAGAAAAGAAGACTGGAGTGTCCAGCTCAGGTATGAATGTCATACAAGTTATAAGATGTAGAGGAAGTAGGTCAATTAAAGTGTGATTCTTTAGAATTTTGGTTAAATTTTTAAACACTAAAATTCTTCGGTAATTGTGGTTAAAAGTTGATCACAAGGATACCGACTCGATTGCATGATGTTGCGAATCGATGCAAAAATTACTATGGCCTAATGACCAACAAATTAATGAGGTTAAAATATGTGTTGAAAAACTTTTGTAAAAGATATGATACTTTTTTATCAACATATTACCTCTAAATTTATTGTCGTAATTCATTTTAGAGTTTTACACTCTAGCCCATTGCATAGAAATTGTGTGGAGTTTGTCCATAAGAGAACAATAGTTGTTCGATGTAATGAACAAAAGGGCCATACTCCTATTGTGAATAGGATGAAAGTTATGACTATTGATGATAGAATTAAACATCTATAACACTGATGCTAAATGTCACA